>JAVLUX010000018.1:3995000-4742500 GCA_032164185.1 Moxostoma hubbsi
GCAATAAATCAAGAGACGATATATGTATATTAAAAGTTAAGCTGCCAATTTGTCAAGGATAGATGCTCTGCTGACATGAGAAAACGTCAATCGAAAACCGACTGAGCAGTCCAACTTTAGCTGGACTCAATGACTCAATGTCCATAATGTGAAAATAAATACCAATTGACCGTTTACTAAGCTCCGCCCCCCTTGGTTACTGTTGCTAGGTCTGACAATTATTGCAGAACATCCCATGAGAAATTGCAACATATGTGCATTGTATTATTCCTGAATAACATTAGTTTAAAAATGTGTAACCCAAGTAATGTATTTTTACTAAAAGTAATCCAATTACGTAACTAATTAGCATGTAATCAGAGTACTCCCAACACTGCCAAACACTTTACCAGACCAGAGTAAAAGCAATATGGCAGATGGTAAAAGTTGCTGAGGTAGTAATGGTCAGTAATGTTTTTAAAGGTTCATTTGTACAAATAGTAAAAGATTTCGTCTAGAGTACAGTAGGTAGAGCAGTCATGTGCGGTGATCTAACTTCCCTTGTGCATTAATCACACTTTGAAGTGTGTCTGCAACACTTTTAAGATGTCAGATGAAAGCCACTGTATATCTGGAGGCAATTAATATGGTTTGTTACATTGGCAGTTTCCTGCTGCTATATGAAATGCGATAAAGTGATGTCAAAGAAGCAGTTTACTGTCGATAAACTAAGGGAGATTGCAGTTATCATATAATAATATTCTCCAGGGATGCAACCCAGTTTGCATGGGTTTACTATGCACTAAAAGTATGTGCTTTGCTGGTACCTAGAAAGTACATACTTTAGAAGTATGTAGTGAGACAGTGCAGCAGTAAGGGAACAAGGTAAGCTCCCACTAGGAATTATAATATTGAATATGCCTTCCATATAATTCAAGCATGCACTACCATCTGTTTCCTCCAGGGGCAGTAAATTAATCTCGCTGTATAGGCAATGCACAGCTTGTACAGAGAGCAAACCACAAATCCAAAGGGATTTCAAGATGTGTTTTTCTAAGTTTCAAACCTATTTAACTTGACACGTCAACCTAATGGAGCATTTATGATGCAACACAACCGAGGTGCTCCAAAAGTGTCCATATGATGCAGGTGTACATTGACACGTCCTTAAACAAGCCCTTATATTAAATCTCGGACTGATTGACACATTCAATTGCAAAATGGATTGTGTAAACTGCAGGCCAATGATTGGCTTATGTTCAATAATATGGAAATAAACAATATATTGCATTCGAAAGCCACTTTTTGCTTCACTTGTGTGCCTAAATAATGTAATGCATTTTCTGTTTTAAATGTATATATTTTATCTATAACTATTTAATCATTTTATATTTAATTACTGTTATTTGATGGGCTTTCTCAGCAAATATTTATGCAATTAATTGCAATTAATTTGATTATTTAATAAGCATACCATGTAATTAATTCGATTAAAAATTGTAATCAATTGACAGCTCTAAAATACTGTATATGTGACCGAAGGATATACAACACAACAAAATTAGCAAAGCAAATTTTAAGCTGAAAACACAATGGAAATAAGCCACAACACAACAAAATATTTTTGAGACAAAGTTTAAATATATTTTTGATTATATTTTACATTATATTTTTTGTAGAGTTTACTCCGAATGGTGCCAGAAACAAAAAACATCCAACGAGCGACAGTTCTGTGGGTGAAAACGGCTTGTTAATGACACTGTTCAGAGGAGAATGGCCAGACTGGTCCAAGCTGACAGGAAGGTGACAGTAACCCAAATTAACATGTGTTACAAATGTTCTATCCAGAAAAGCATTTCTGAACTTACAACAAGTCGAACATTGAGGCGGATGGGCTACAGCAGCAGAAGACCCCTCCGAGTACCACTACTGTCAGCTTAGAACCGAAACTGAGGCTGCAGTGGGCACAGACTCACCAAAAAAGAACAGTAGATGATTGGAAAAACATCACCTGGTCTGAAAAATCTGGAGTTCTGCTGAGGTACACAAATGTAGGCCCACTGCAGTTTCCTGTTCTTGGCTGACAGAAGTGGAACCCGACATGGTCTTCTGCTGTTGTAGCACTTCCGCCTCAAGGTTTGACATGTTGTGCATTCTGAGATTATATTCTTCCCACCACAATTGTACAGAGCGGTTATCTGAGTTACCGTAGACTTCACAACTTGTCAGTTCAAACCAGTCTGGCCATTCTCTGTTGACCTCTCTCATCGACAAGGCGTTTCCATCCACAGAACTGCCGCTCACTGGATGTTGTTAGTTTTTGGCAAACAGACCGTTGTGTGTGGAAATCCCAGAAATTCTCAAATCGCTCAGCGATTATTGACGCTAACTATCACCCCTGGAGTCACGAGTTTGAATCCAGGGCGTGCTGAGTGACTCCAGCCAGGTCTCCTAAGCAACCAAATTGGCCCGGTTGCTAGGGAGGGTAGAGTCACATGGGGTAACCTCCTCGTGGAAGCAACCAAAGCAACCAAAATGGCCCGGTAGCTAGGGAGGGTAGAGTCACATGGGGTAACCTCCTTGTGGAAGCAACCAAAGCAACCAAATTGGCCTGGTTGCTAGGGAGGGTAGAGTCACATGGGGTAACCTCCTCGTGGAATCAACCAAAGCAACCAAATTGGCCTGGTTGCTAGGGAGGGTAGAGTCACATGGGGTAACCTCCTCGTGGAAGCCACCAAATTGTCCCGATTGCTAGGGAGTGTAGAGTCACATGGGGTAACCTCCTCGTGGAAGCAACCAAAGCAACCAAATTGGCCCGGTTGCTAGGGATGGTAGAGTCACATGGGGTAACCTCCTAGTGGAAGCAACCAAATTGGCCCGGTTGCTAGGGAGGGTAGAGTCACATGGGGTAACCTCCTCGTGGAAGCAACCAAAGCAACCAAATTGGCCCGGTTGCTAGGGAGGGTAAAGTCACATGGGGTAACCTCCTCGTGGTCACTATAATGTGGTTAGCTTTCGGTGGGGTGCATGGTGAGTTGTGCGTGGATGCCGCAGAGAGTAGCGTGGGCCTCCACACGTGCTAAGTCTCTGCGATAATGCACTCAACAAGCCACGTTTGGGTTAAAGTGTATGGTTTCACTTGGCGCCCTTCTGTGGACATTTCCCCCAGAAACTGAACATACATTTAACAACACTTCCAGTTTCAGCCACAGGGTGCAATGCAAAAGATGCAAATGCAAAAATTACTTCATTTTCATTGTGCAATATTTAATGTCTTGTGATTTTTTGGCTCACAGACACATAATAATAAGACCATCTTTTGATATTGTATTGCTGGTCATCATTCCACATGAATTGTGCACTGTATTCCAAGTCTTCTGAAGCCATACGATAACTTTGTGTTTAGAACAGATCACAATGTAAGTCTTTATTCACTGAAAACTCTCTCAAATTCTTTTCCTTTTTCACGTCATTAGAAATACCGTGCTTTAGGATTCATAGCACCATGTTTAATGTCAGTGGCTAATGTTTCTCATCATTGCACCATATTTGAATGGGCACAAATGCAAATGAGATTTGAGAGCTATGCCTGAAGGGAAGACGATCCACATTAGAAAGAAAGTCATGCATGTTTGAAATTATATGAGGGTGAGTATATGGATGACATATTTGTAATTTTTGAGTGAACTATTCCATTTAACACAGGTAAGAGCTTAAATAGTGTAGCTGTTTACAAACTGCATACAAACACACACAAGGCCAATATTACTGTTTTTCCATTTTGTATATCATTCAAGGAACCTCTCAGTTTGAGACAAATGAGCCCTCATGAATCTCTTTTAAAAATATCACCTGATTCCAAACAAGCTGTGACCAATATTCCAGCCAAGCTCTTAGTAAAGGAAAAAACACAATTCCCGTCTGGTGTTGTATTATTATCGAGCACCCATCCTCCAGGCCGAATCGAGACGTCTTAATTTCCTGTCTTTCAAAATAATATGCCAGCTTTATTAGTTTCACACTTAAAATGATGCACAGAAAGGTTACTCGACTGAAACGATCTGGCTTTTAGTTTTAACGAGTGCATACATCATAAAGGGTTCGCAATGTAATAATCATCCATCATTATTGAGACATGGGTCCAGCTGAGGGACCTGCTCACCGAATGGGAAACAGATTTGGAGAAGAAAGAGATGGAGATGTGAATGAGTGCGTACATGCAGCTAAGAAAAACTGTTAGTTTATTGGGCCCAGACGGGACTGCGCAAGTGTTTTTAAAGTTGGGTGTTACCTACTATGCAGTACATTATCATCTCTCTATTATATATGCCTTATATATACACAGTATTGGATACAATAGTGTCATATCGTATTAGATAATTAGCTTCTATCACAATATCACAATTAGGTGATCATAGGCTTAACTTTAAACAATTTCATAATACTTTGATTTGAGCAGATGTCGCCATTTTTCCTGTTTCCGGGTCCTGACATGTTTAAGAATATTCCAATATTTCTCAAATCTAAATGCTACAAACAAAACATGTTTTCTTGGGAATAATTGGGAATTTTTATTGACAATAAATCTTCAGGTTTTTCTGTCCATAACATCACTTTACATCCTGTTATTAGTTAATATCCCTTTAACTAACAAAAGCCAGTTTCTTATGCCGACTTCCATTCATAGTCGGAATATGACGTGTAAACAAACAAAATTGCAATGCTTCCTTTAGCTTAGCAGCTGTTTACTTGTCAACAGAGACGTCTCCTAGCAATCAAATTGATAAACGATGCTGCAAAGTTACCATTTGTTGCAAAGTATACCATTACAGTATAATTATCTGTATTTTACACAAACGTTTGCTAAGCGGGTTTTATTATCATGTAAGGTTAAAGGGATAGTTCACAAAAAAAATATAAATTTTGTCATTGTTTATGTAACTGGCCCTGATCACCCCGCTCCGAACGGGACTCGAACCGGTGTCTCTGGCGTGGGAGGCAGGTGCGCTAACAAGGAGGCTTAAGGCTACAGCCTCTAGTGTCAGTCGCTAGAGCACCACTTGAAGTCAGGAGAGTGAGGTTTATACACAATGCACAGCTATCTACAGGCTGGCTCCCGTAACACTCACCCCCCCCAAACCTCACTCCCATCCGGGTCACGGCACCATTGTAACCAGCCCTGATCGCCTCGCTCCGAACAGGACTCGAACCGGCATCTCTAGCGTGGGAGGCGGATGCGCTAACAAGGAGGCTAAATGCTATAGCCTTTACTTTATTTTTCTGAACACAAAGCGAGAACTGTACAGGAATTCATTAGAGAGGTAATAGTAACTGTGATTTTCTGACCTGTCAAAGTTAGACAGAGTAAGAAAGTGTCATTTTTGTGTCTATTGCTTCACAATATACTCTGTGTCATGATTGCAAGTGCATGTTTTACTGTAAGCGTTGCATGCAGGTTGCTGTGTCAATTAATCTTGTGAGTCAGCGTGTCTGTTTCTGTCGGTTCGTTTTGCTCTCATTTTATGTACATCACTTGGTTAGGCCCGTGAGGGAGGGTCACAGCCCCGTCGCATGCTGTGTCAGCCATAGTCTCGCATCTGGGCCTAGCTTTAATTACAGTGCAGGCTGCTGTATTTCTGAAGGGGATTGTTGGCTGTCCCCCCTGAGCGTGTATGTCAGCCCGGCGGGTGGGACTGACTCCTGAGCGTGACCCCACCCCCTGATCCCAGTGTCCCACGGGGCTTTAGGGCTTTACCGCGGTGCCACTGCCTCCCTTGGCCCTGATGCTGCCCACCTGCCACCTAATAAAAACACTGGGAAAACACACACACATTGAGCACACTTTTTGTAAACAACAGGATTACATGTGAAACATTTCCTCCCTCTCATTCTTACAAACACATATGAATGCAAATGCATGCTAAAACACATTTTCTTTGCACTTTTTGCAACATTTACTGATTAGAGACTTTGTCTTTCATTAAAGGGTGGACAGGTTGGTTCTATGTGGTTGCTAAGGTGATCTGAGTGCATTGCTATGCAGTTGTTAGTGTGAAATGGGTTGTTGCCATGTGAAAAGTCCCCAACCCCAAGTATGATATTCTGGTCCCTAGAAATGACTCGGGTCCCTCCATCAATATAAGTCGGTTTAATTTTTTGGCGTAAGCATGATCGCTTAGAAAAGCAATAGCACACCTCTCCTCTTCAAGCCGCATGATTTGAGCACTTGATCTTGTGACTGGCGCCATTAAGTGTATCGCCAAGTTCCAGTTCCAAGGTAAAATGTCCACTGTGTGGTGCTAAAAGCGAGTTAAATGTTCTACCAAACAGATGAGGTTTTAAAGGCTAATGCTCTATCGAGTTTTAAATCAACAAAACCGATCTCCCTAACCTAAACCTTAAAGCTAACCTATAGTGTCAGATAAAGCAAATTTGAGATGAAAAACACAAATCCATCATTTTGTGGTACTTATATGACACTTTTGGCTCTTGTGTCGATTTGCGTGCTCCATGGGCAGCGCTAAGGGTGGGCTAATGGGGCTAAAACCCTGAATGTCTTTAAAAATAGCCCTGAATGTTTTTTTTGCAGGGATGTCAAAAGTACCAGTATTTCACTAAAAATTTAATACTACAACGAAATATATTTTAACCAAGGCTGTTTTCTTATCACTTTAATTTTGTTTGATTAATTATATAACATATAACGCTTTAAAACAATTTACGCAATCATGCCCCCTGACGTGTACGTAAATTCCATAATAAAATTACGGATTTTCCTACCAGATGAGCCACAATTGGGCAGAGAATGAAACAAACAATATATTGAGTTCTTAAGCTACTTTTTGTATTGTCTAATCAATGCTTTATTCATCTGCCACAATAATGCAATTTATTTTAAACTGAATTTCAATCAGAGTACACTGTTATAATCACCGATCAGTCACAGCATTAAAACCACCTGCCTAATATCGTGTAGGTCCCCCTTGTGCCGCCAAAACAGCTCTGACCTGTCGAGGCATGGACTCCACAAGATCTCTGAAGGTCCTGTGGTATCTGGCACCAAGAAATTAGCAGCAGATCCTTCAATTTCTGCAAGTTGTGAGGTGGAGCATCCATGGATGGGACTTGTTGGTCCAGCACATACATAGATGCTCAATCGGATTGAGATCTAGGGAATTTTGGAGGCCAAGTCAACACCTTGAACTCTTTGTCATGTTACTCAAACCATTCCTGAACAATTTCTGCAGTGTAACTGCAGAACGCTCACCCTGATGGACTGTTAATTGTTGCCGGAGATTTCAACCATGCACATCTCAAGACAGTGCTCCCTAAATTCCATCAGTATGGGGACTTTGCAACGAGAGGGGCGAACGTACTTGATCTTGTCTTCACAAACATCCCAGGCGCGTACTGGGCAGAGCCCCACCCTCACCTCTGCTACTCAGACCACATCTCTGTTATGCTAATTCCAGCATACAGACCGCTCGTCAGACGCACAAAACCACTTCAGAAGCAGCAGGAGCCATCTCTGCTCTTCAGGACTGTTTTGAGTGTACTGACTGGCACATGTTCAGGGAGGCTGCAACATATGGCGATTATACCAACTTGGAGGAACACACAGCATCAGTGACCAGCTACATCAGCAAGTGCATTGATGATGTCACTTTCTCCAAGACCATCACCACACGCTCCAACCAGAAGCTGTGGATGACTGCGGAGGTGCGCGTGCTGCTGAGGACCCGAGACTCCGCCTTCAGAGAAGGCGATAAGGCAGCCCTAAGAACATCGAGGGCCAAACTGTCCCGGGCCATCAGAGAGGCAAAGCGTGCACACGCCCAGAGAATCCACAGTCACTTCCAGGACAGCAGTGACCCGCAGCGCATGAGGCAGAGCATCCAGGCCATCACCAACTACAGGACAACATCAGTTGCCTGTGAAAAAGATGCCTCCCTTCCAGATGCGCTGAAGGACTTCTACGCTCGGTTTGAAGTGCAGAACGATGTGGTGGCGAGGAAGACCACCCCTCCTCCCAACGACCAGGTACTCTGTCTTACCACGGCTGATGTGAGGAAAACTCTACGTAGAGTCAACCCACGGAAGGCTGCTGGACCAGACAACATTCCTGGCAGAGTGCTCAGAGGATGTGCAGAACAGCTGGCAGATGTTCTTACCGACATCTTCAACATCTCTCTGAGCAGCGCCGTTGTTCCAACGTGCTTCAAGGCCACCACCCTCATCCCCATGTCAAAGAAGTCCTCAGTGTTTGCCTCAACGACTATCGTTGCACTCACACCCATCATCATGAAGTGCTTCGAGAGGCTCGTCATGAGACATATTAAGAACCAGCTGCCCCCCTCACTAGACCCACTGCAGTTTGTGTATCGTCCAAACCATTCAACAGACGATGCCATCGCCACCACCCTCCATCTGGCCCTCACCCACCTAGATAAAAAGGACTCATATGTTCTAATGCTGTTCATAGACTTCAGCTCAGCATTCAACACAATCATTCCCCAGCACCTGATTGGAAAGCTGAACCTGCTGGTCAGTCCGGATCTGGAACAGCATCTCCTCCACCACCACACTGAGCACTGGGGCCCCCCAGGGCTGTGTGCTCAGTCCACTGCTGTTCACTCTGCTGACTCATGACTGTGCAGCACTGCACAGCTCGAATCACATCAGCAAGAATGACGAGTCAGCATACAGAGAGGAGGTGCAGCGGCTAACGGACTGGTGTAGAGCCAACAACCTGTCTCTAAATGTGGACAAAACAAAAGAGATGGTTGTTGACTTTAGGAGAGCACAAAGTGACCGCTCTCCACTAAACATGGACGGCTCCTCTGTGGAGATCGTCAAGAGCACCAAATTCCTTGGTGTTCACCTGGTGGAGAACCTCACCTGGTCCCTCAACACCAGCTCTATTACCAAGAAAGCCCAGCAGCATCTCTACTTTCTTCGAAGGCTGAGGAAAGCACATCTCCCACCCCCCATCCTCACTACATTTTATAGAGGGACTATTGAGAGCATTCTGAGAAGCTGCATCACTGCCTGGTTTGGGACTTGCACCGTTTCGGACCACAAAGCCTTGCAGAGGATAGTGAGGACAGCTGAGAAGATCATCGGGGTCTCTCTTCCCTCCATCAAAGACATTTACAAAAAACACTGCATCCGCAAAGCCACCAGCATTGTGGAAGACCCCACACACAAACTCTTCACCCTCCTACTATCTGGCAAGCGGTACCGAAGCATTCGTGCCCTCACGGCCAGACTGTGTAACAGCTTCTTCCCCCAAGCCATCAGACTCCTCAATACTCAGAGACTGGTTTGACACACACATGTCTTGAGTTGCACTTTAATTATTGTCACTTTTTAACTGGCTGCTACCTCAATAACTTCTATGTGCATAGAACACTATTTCATATTATGTTATGTTTACATTTGGCATTTTTAGAAACTGTCATCTTTTTGCACTACTGTGTACTGGTCGGCACTGCACTGTCTCTTACTGTGTCTATTGTCCTGTTCATTGTTAGTAATTTATTGTACTGTCCCATACTTTTTGCACACGTTTGCACGTGCATTTTATATAGGTATTTTATTTAGTCTGTGTAGTCTCGTGTGGTTCTGTGTTTTATGTATTACCATGGTCCTGGAGGAACGTTGTCTTGTTTTGCTGTGTACTGTACTAAATGTATATGGTTGCAATGACAATAAAAACCACTTGACACTTGACATACTTGTAATATTAATATTTAATTATAGGATGGTTATAATCAGAGGTCTGGACTTAACCTCAAATACCCTAGAATTGCCCTTGGCATGCTCTTTAGGACTCATTCCCCAGTCCTTTACGTTGGAAGAGCAATGGTCATCAAATGAGCCACTGCACAGTTTGATTGTGCCCAGACAAGCTTGTAAATGTAGTTGGATATTTAATATAAACATTAAAAGATGTCATAAGATAGCATTGGGTGAGGAACAGAGTGTAAAGTAAGTGGACTGATGATCTGCCATTTTACTTGTGAATTGTGTGAATAAAAGTCACTGTTGTTGTAGCGCCCCTAGTGTTCATTTTACTAGGAAACTGCTGTAATACGTACAACGAGCCACTATATAAATAATTTTGCAAAAATGTAGGTATAAGTAACGTGCTTCTATAAGACTGCATTGTTATTTGAGTGAGCAACTTAGCTCAACACGTCTTTAGCATGTGTGCTAACCGCTAGGCCACAAAAAAACACTCAACCAATGCTCAACACAAAAACACCTACATACTGTATTTTCTCTCACACACCTTCTCTCTGGTTCAATCTGACATTATCCTGCTCACAGCGGCTGTCCACAAGTGTTGGCTGATCAATAGGTCTCCTCCTGCACTCGTATCGACGACGAAGCCCGCTCATTGATCACGTCCAGACCCTGAGGCCGCTGCTTCAAAGATAATTGGGCGCTGGGATGGGCCTTCACTTGATTGACAGGGGTCTAAGGTGTTAGTTAACCCGAAGCTTTACTTTACTTCTACATGCGGGTTGTTATTTGCGCAACCGTGTCTTTGTTGTCCCCTGTTATGATGCTCGCAACAACTTCATTGGTGTTTTACTCTCGTTAAAACGCTGGCGTTATTGATTTTTAGACTCTGCTACACCACATCTCATCACAATATTATTCCACGTATTCTGTTCAAATCAAGCTGCTTTTAAACAAGTGTCCAACTAATGATGAAAAGCCTTAATAATGGAGAGGGGCCATATTGATACTTCATTATTAAGTAAGCCGACTACAGCACATTAGGAAGCCATTAGAGGCAATAACAAACACAACACGCTCATTTGTTTCAATGAGCCACTGTGAATATTAGAGATTAATTGACATAATGGGGGGGGGGGGCTTGTTTTGAGTGCATTAATATTACAACAAGTTTGATAGAAGCCCTCAGTGCATAAATAAATTAACAAACTATCTTTTAAAATAGGAAAAAGCTGTAAAACAAAGCACAGGCAAATAAACGGAACTGAACTTACTCAAGTACAATGTATGAAGAACAAAAAATGTTTTGTGTAAATCACATCCATATACTCTCAGAACAATAAAGTAACGAGGCCCCAACTGGGTCCCGAAACAACAAGAGACACTGGAACTGCTCGGCCCGATGCTAAACCAAAGAGTTCACTTGGCGTTGTGTTCTCTCTGTGTGTGTGTGTGTGTGTGTGTTTGTGTGTGTGTGTATCTGAGACAGTCGGGATGCAGTGTTGCCGGGGGCGACTGGGTTGCTGACAGAGGCCAGTGTCCCAGCGCTCAGTGTTCGGATAATGAGGTCTTACACAAACACACACACACACACACACACACACATACACACACACACACCCACACACACACACACACATCCATACTGGCCCAGTGTGTATCCGCAGATGCGGCCCAGTTTCAAACACAAGACAAGCGATACACATCAACACAACAACTCGACACACACACACACACACACACACACACACACACACACAGACAAATCAAGAGGGATGGACCCTGAGAACGCATGACAACATATTAGTCACAACACTGGACATGTCTAAATAAGACCTCACAACATTGATAACGAAGATACTGACTGGTTTAATTATCAGGTAGGTGAAAGTTAGATTAGTAAATGGGCGATTTTCAAAAACTTTTGTGTCTTATGAGTCTATTTTATAGAAACAAACAGATTTCAACATTTCAATAAAATAATATACAAAATTTTAACCAAGCTCAAGTTTTTATGTATTCAGCAAATACTCGTTTTAAAATAACAGTGACGATATAATCATTACTGTCACTTTTACTTTATTAAAATAAGCTGTCATTTATCACAACATAAGAGTCACTTTTCCTGCAAGTCCGCCACCATTATAAATAGATCGATATAAACACTGAAACCATTTTTTTTCTCACAAATAACCACTATATGGAGCCATAAACATGTGAAACTTACATTCCATAGGTTTTTTGGCTCAAACATTATGTATCCTTTAATAAACACAGCTTTATAAGTTTAAACTATTGGAAACACAATTTTTTTTACAATTAGATCAATATTTAAGTATTTTTTTTACTATAAATCTCCACTTTCAAATAGCAGATCCTAAGTACTCTTCTATCGTAAGAGCTCTTCTTCTTTTGTTTTTCACAATTCACATTCTTCGTGCATAAATCGCCACCTACTTGCCAGGGAGGAGAATTTGTAGTAAAAAAGGACTGAAATATTGATCTTTTTCTTACCCACAATTATCACATTGCTTTTGAAGACACAAATGTAATCACTGGAGTCTTATGGATTACTTGTATGCTCCTATGTCAAAAAAATCCAATCGCCTTACATTGAAGAATATCATAAAGAATTGTTAGTGGGCTCTTATCACATGGGCCAGTAAGAAACCACCCATACTACCTTAGCAACCACCTAGCAACACCCTGGCAACTACACAGAACACCCTAGCAACTGCATATCAAAGTGCTAAAAACCCACTAAGAATATATTGGATATTTCCTTCAAAAAATGTTTAAATAAAATGTAGTTGGTTAATATTATCTTCCCCCACCCATATAGCCTTGATGACATCACTACAGAAAAAAAGTTGTTTCAGAGGCAGAGCATTTTCAATGAAAGATTCCTTTCTTTAGAACAATGTGCACTCATCAATCATGCACAATAAGACCAGGTGCATTTATTACGGACATAACTAGAGTGATTTTGATTTCACAGTATCTTTTGAACTGTCGATTGTAAACAATTTAAAATGTAAATTTAGGCTGTGTAAGCATTGCCTCCTAATCTATGGGACATTCTGGTCAACGAATCAGATCAGTAAAAACAAGATGTTCTAATTCCTGGAAATGCCGGATAAGGAAAAATGGAAAAGTCATTCATCAAACCTCTCACTAATTTTTTCTTCTCCCATGCCTCTCTCTCTCATTCAGAGTCAGCCTTAACCTGGAGCACGTCGCTGGGGTAGAACGGCGAGGATTTTAGAGGGGGTTTGGGTGGTACTGGAGGCCCAGGGCATGAATATTCAGACAATCTATCTCTCAGGTTCCTAGGTGCAGTCGGAGCGGTTCTTCGCCCCGTCTAGCGGACTCAGAGGAGACGGATGGCTGGAGCCATGCTTGGGAACGCTGGATGTATGGTGTTGACCTAAACATAAGACCCTCGGTTATTGATACGTGGTCAAGCCACTGATTTATACACAACTTTATGAATGCATTAACTTTTTTTATATATATATAAAACAAGCTTTTCGCTCTCAATATCACATACACAAAACATGTTCTCTCTCAGGCAAACACACACACACACACATACATACACACACACACACATTAATTCTCTCTCTATCCATCATACATACACACACACACACACATACACTTGGATAGGCATTATGCTAATCTCTGTCACTGGTGAGCTGGTTGAGCCTCGCGCACTGCTCACCGGCGCTGTTCGCCTTAGGGCCCCTGCCGCACGTTTTGACAGAGCATCCCCTGATAGTTGGGATTAGTCCGGCTTGTTTAGATAAACCAAGGAAAGTGAAGGAGAGGAGAAACACAGAGGCAAGGGAAGGGGGAGTTTTCTTGGGGTGTACCTTGGGTTTGTAGAGATCTGCTGGAGCCAGATGCCACAAGCTTACAACACAGCCTAGACAAAACCTACATGCGTGTTTGCATGCACGTAATATATGTGAATCCATCTCCATGTCATGGGCTCCTCCAGCATCCAGTAAACAAATCAGAGAACTCTGACATCTTATGACGTCCAGTCTGATTGCATGAAAATTGTGTGACTGTGGAGACATTTTGCTAAATTATATTATGTGGTTTATTACTCGTCTCACGGCAATTCCAAGGTGAAATGTCAACTGTCTGGCGCTAAAAGTGAGTTAAATATTCCCCAAAATAGATGAGGTTTTATGGATTAATGCTCAGTTGAGTTTGAAATGAATAAAACGTACCTTCATAGACTAATCCTTGACCCTAAACCATACCGATAGTGTCATAGATGCAAATGTAAGACTAAAAACACAATTGCTGAAGCAAACACGTAATTTTGTGGTGCTTTGATCTATAGGAACTGCTTTAGGCTAATCTATACATGCACTTTCACAGGCATGAACCATGTGTTTGCTACAAAATACTATTAAAAAAACAAAACAAAAAAAACATACTGTGGCGAAATGAGGGACGGATGTTAATGGGATCTTGACTACATTCATAAATAGAAAGAATAGTGATTGAATGGCAGAGAAATGTCATTGATAATGAGTGTTGCTGTTACATATACTTCACTCACATACACAAGATTGTATGGTTATCTTTCATTCCACACCCAGCGGCAATGTCATCAATGTCAATGCGAGCTGGCCCATAAAGAACAATAAGCTTCATTTGCATTTCAGATGCTTTGGGTTTTCACCTTCTCTGAAAATACTATATATTTTTGGTTCATTCATAAAGGTTGAGAGTGCAGTATCTTGTTAGTGAGCGGTGTTGTGCACTTTTGAGACGTCTGTCTGCGTCCTATATTTACACAGCTACAGCAGCTATCAGTCTAATGAGATATTTATTGTGCTCTTTTATGGGCAGCTTTGCATGAGGAAGCGCCGTTTTTATTGGAACATTCCTGCTCGGCATTAATGACACCTTCGCACTCCTATCCGCTTTGAGCAACGTTTGAACCTCCCCATTAAACGGCCAACCTTTGACCCCAGGTTCGCCCAGCCGGTGTGCACGTTCCCTGTGCTCCTGTTCTCTCACCGTTGGGAGAGACAAAAAAAGCAGAATAGAGAAAAAGAGTGATTAGAAGTTCAGAAGTTCTGCCCCCTGAAAAGAGACTGAGAAGATCTTTTATTCAGTAATGTCAGATGGAAGTAGAGGCCATGGCAGTCTGGACAGGCATTGAAAATCATCAACTTTGAGTGCATAAATAAACATAAGAAACAATCTGTATTTTTGCTATTCTATTTGCAGCAACTAGTGGTTTAAAAAATTACACACCTCACATTATAAGCTGTGATTGTCCTATTATGTTCCAGATAGGAGAGGATCCAACCCAGTTACCATAACTGCATCTAGTCCAGACATTTACAACCAAGTTACAATATTTGCATTTTGTCATTATTTGTCATTGTGTAAACAGAGTGTTACAACTGCCTAACATATACAAAGCATCTCACCATAAAAAAAAAGATCCGCTTAAATCATCATTCTATAAAGTGCAACAGTGCCCGCCCACTTTTTATGCTGTCTTGGTTCCGGAAATCTATTTCCTATTAATCTTTTCCATAGGGATTTAATAAAATCAGCCAGCTCCGAGGTGAATCGCATCATTACAAACTTTGATTTGAATCAACAACAAAAATAAAATACTGTATATACAAATAAATAAGTAGATTGAGAGTGTAGGGAGAGCGACTCAGTTGCGTCACGCACAGGGAATCATGAGAGTGGGCGGTGTCTGCAGAGCTCTTTTGGCGCACATTGTTTGTCACGATTCTCTTTCTTTTTGTTTCTTTTCAGGATCATGGGTAGTGTAGTTCTTCACCAGGAATTCCCCTATGAAACGCAAAGAGAAGAGAAGAGGAGAAGAGAAGATTAGAGAAGAGAAGAGGAGTAGAGAAGAGTAGAGAAGAGTAGAGAAGAGGAGTAGAGAAGAGAAGAGTAGAGAAGAGGAGTAGAGAAGAGTAGAGAAGAGAAGATGAGTAGAGAAGAGATGAGGAGTAGAGAAAAGAAGAGTAGATAAGTGTAGAAAAGAGAAGAGGAGTAGAGAAGAGTAGAGAAGAGTAGAGTAGAGAAGAGTAGAGAAGATGAGTAGAGTAGAGTAGAGAAGAGTAGAGAAGAGAAGAGTAGAGAAGATGAGTAGAGAAGAGTAGAGTAGAGAAGATGAGTAGAGTAGAGTAGAGAAGAGTAGAGAAGAGAAGAGAAGAGGAGAAGAAAAGAGTAGAGTAGAGATTAGAAGAGGAGAGAGGAGGAGTAGAGAAGAGAAGAGGAGAGAAGAGTGTTAAGAGAAGAGAAGAGGAGAAGAGAAGATTAGAGAAGAGAAGAGGAGTAGAGAAGAGTAGAGAAGAGAAGTAAAGAAGAGTAAAGTAGAGAAGAGTAGAGAAGAGGAGTAGAGAAGAGAAGAGGAGAGAAGAGTAGAGAAGAGAAAATGAGTAGAGAAGAGTAGGTAAGAGAAGAGAAGAGGAGAAGAAAAGAGAAGAGTAGAGAAGAGAAGAGAAGAGAAGAGGAGAAGAAAAGAGTAGAGAAGAGAAGAGAAGAGAAGAGAAGAGAAGAGAAGAGAAGAGAAGAGAAGAGTCTCATGGGACGTGTGCCATTGGAGGCCCAAAGGTGATGTCAGCCTATTAAATTCATTTCACAGGTTCCCTTAATGAAGCCACTTGCCAGTTAATGGGCAGGAAGCATCTCGTTTCACTCACTTTTTTCACTCTTTCCTTCAAGCTGGATGCACGTGAGACTTATTGAAAGCTCCTGACAAACAGGCGTGAAGGAGGGCAGCTGGTGGGGCGGCTCTCTGAGGACATTGACACAACCCTGCCAGAAACACAGGTGATATAAAAGCCCAGCCGTCAGCTCTTAAAGATCTCTTTCTCTCTCGCCTTCATTCCGCCCTTCAGCTCTCTCTGAGAAACCTGATACGGACCGTTGAGATACAGGAATCATACGGTCTCCTTCCTTCTTCACTTGTTGCACTTGCATAACTTTGCTGATGTCAAGAGTCTCTGGATTCCAATCAATGCTCTGTTCCTCTAAAGTTGGAGATAAAAGATCTCCTCCAGTAACAGAGTCAAAATTGTCTTAATGTCAGGGTAGATGACAGATTTGATTGTTACATGGCTCATTGCATGTATAAGCACTCCAACAACAACAACATCACTTTCAACACACAAATCACAAGTAAAACGGAAGATTATAAGTTTATAAACACTTACTTTTCACCCTGTTCCTCACACAAAGCTATCTAATGACATCTAAACCCGTTTACTATAGTGCATGACTTGTTTAAACGTTTGCGTTACATAACCAACTTCATTTACAAGCTTGTTCGAGCGTAATCAAATCGCGAGGTAGCTCAAATGATAGACCGTTGCACTTGTGATGTACAGGACCTGTACGAGTACGAGTACGAGTCCTGAAGAGCATGTGGGTCAAAACATAAGCAGAATGTGTCATAGAAGCACCACAAAATGATGTGGATGTGTATTTTATCTCACATTTGCTTTTTCTGACACTACTGGTTAGGTTTAGGTATAAGGTTTAGGGTGGGGAGGACGGATTTGTTGATTTAAAACTCACTAGATCATTAACCTTAAAACCTCATATGATTGGGAGAACATTTAACTCGCCTTTGTCGCCAAACAGCGAACATTTCACCTCTGAACTGCCACGATATGCGACCCACATAATATTATATCGAAAAAAATGTCACCACAGTCATGTGATTTTCATGAGATCAGGCTCTCTGTTTTGGCTGATGTCAGCGCCAATCCCAATGAATAAAATAAAGACTCGTCTTATATAATTCTATACAAAAATTGATTGAGAATGCCATTTCATGTTGACTGGAAACGGTCCTCAAATGTCTATCAAAAGATATTTAAAAGACATTTGCATAAACATTTATACATTTGGCAGACACTTATATCCTTTTATCCAAAGCTTCCACATTATACATTTGAAAGCTTCAAACTTTCATGTCCCAAAGAATTTCAATTTCAGAGATGCTGCCCTATCTCGTATCTATCAAATGGTCCTGATGTAACCTTTGGTTTCCTCATCCTTATCTTCGCTTCTTTCATTTCTACATGATCCTCACAGTTTCCACTCCTCTCTTGCCAAGTCCCTTCTCTGGGACTCGTCAAACATATGGGAAAGCAGGTGTTCTGTCTGGTAAATTGAATCCTTCGTTGCGCAGTCTTAACCACAACCTCTCATTGGAAGCGTACAGGTGACTCAAGCCTGTAGGTTTCCATGGCTGATGTTTGTGACCGTGAGTGTTGGTGGTGGAGTCTCTAGCTCTGGGGAGTTGGCTATGGTGATGCGTCTGTGAAAATAAAGCATCAATTCCCAGTGGACTGATGTGTCATCACACAACACATGGCTAACTTTCTACCTAATATCTCCTTTTGTGTTCCACGGATGAAAGAAAGTCATATAGGATTGTCACAACATGAGGGTATGTAAATGATGGAATTTTCATTTTTGGGAAAACTATTCCTTTAAAAGTGTGAAACAAACCAGTAAGACAGCAGCAATGCCTTATCCCCGCACAGCAGAAATCCCACTCACACAGCCCATTAAAGAGTGGCATGTATTATCCCGATAAACCTTTGACCATTGATTTCTGCAGCTGTCTTAGTTGGAGGTTGAATATTTAAATGTCCGACTAGTTAAAGCTGACTGAAGCTGCTGTCAGCGAGTTAAAATAATCCAGAGCACATCAACAACACTTCAACTGAATCCACAGCCAATGTGACTCCTCACAAATGGCAATAGAAGCTCGTGATTATAGCTTTATGATATAATTATGCAGTGCCTGCCGATTTAAAAAGTGTGTGTGTGAGGGTGTGGTCTTTGTTGTTTTAATTGTAGATGAGTCAAGAGGAAAGCTTCATGTGACACACTCACTTTGACATAGATCCATCCATCCATCCATCCATCCATCGAAAATGCAATCTATATCAAATGAGAAAGAGCTAAGTTCAGCTACATAACAATCATAACTTTACTTATTTTTAAGATCAGAACCTGCAGATCATCAGGGGTTTCACATTTCAGCTCCACATTACGCTGAAGAAACACAGCAGATCATACTGTACATTCTATAATGTGTGTTCACTTCTATAGCCGCACATCTCCACTGAGATTAGTCGAATTCCTTTTCTTCCAGACACCCGGCACCTCCAACGCCAACTATGCTAATACCCCCGACAGGCCACCCCCCCACACCCCACCCTGTGTAGCCCTGTAAAAACACCACAAAGACAGCCATTTATACTTAAAAGACACACATAAACAAAAAAGGAAAGGAGAAATATAAAAGAAGGGGGTAAAAATGAAAGTAGATGAAAAAGGGTGGGGGGTGAGAGGCAAAGAAGAAAAGAGCACACGGCACTCGGAGGGGAGGACTTGGGGGGTTCGCTAGCTGGGTGAGAGGAGAGGAAGTCAATTATGCATTCTGAACCCTGGTCGATGTGGCCCCCGGGGACCTGGCTGCACACCTCAGGATCAGTAAATAATTGACAGATAATATTAATTGGCTGTGGATTAGTGAGCAAGTAGAGTATCGTGGCATTAATATTTGATCAGAAGATGATAGCGGATCCTGGCAGGGGCTGGGAGGGGCAGCTGGGCCTGGCTCGCTGATTAGGGCCTTGGAAAGGGAAGTGAGGTGGAGACAAACACTGTGCCATATAGACAAGTACACCAGCCCCCCCCCCCCCCCCCCCCTTTTGAAATCACAGGGATGGATAGAGAGAGTCCATGAGTGTTTCACCAGCTGACCTCCCACTGGCTGAAATTGCCGGCTCGAAGAGAAAGATATCAGACTGACTTTCACGCAACTTTCAGTTTTTGTTTTATTAGTGTCAGATGCCTCATATGAGATTGAAAGAGAAGGATGATAGGATGATACGTGTGTATGATTTGGGTGCATGTTTTGGAACCCAGTTGATTATTATGCAATACAGAATTAATGTTGTGGGACCCGGTCAAGTTCACTATTATAATGCAACTCTGAATAATTATCATTTTGAGGAATTGATTTGATTTATACAATAGTGATGAGTTTCTTTCATATTTATTTCACCTGGAGCTTTTACTTTGGCTATTCTGATGTTATTATGATTAATTGTGCAGCCCTGAAGGATGCCTCTTTAGGACATGCGGTGGCAAAATAAAGGTGCATTAAAAGTATCTTAATATTCACGATATTGCTTAATGTTATGTCATCAGCAAATAATTGCGATGATATAGAGGAAATTCTATACTATAAATCGCCCAGTCCTAGTTTTTCTTGATTAAAAACTCTTGCATAAATCCAACTTTATGTGGTATGTCCCATCCCAAGATCTTTCAGATAGTTTCATGGTGTCTCGCTGAGCTCGACTGGGAGTACTGGAGCGTCAACAGCGATCAGAGCCAATCTGATTTTCCAGAGTGGAAGTCTTCCAACACACGACTCAAAGCGACACACGGACACCCAGCCGCTGAACTCCTGGAGGCTAATTAAAGCATTGGAGAGAGTGTTCACGGCGTGTCCGTGACAACACAATGAGGAAATTCTTTGAGGTGGGCGGGTGGATGTGAGAGAGAAAGACACTGAAGCCGCAGTCACAACAATACCCAGCTCTAACCGCATCTACCATATGCTGTCATTTGTTCAGTCGAATCCCCTAAAAGTGATGGCGTTTCCAGGCGGTTGGTGCGTACGAAGCCCATTTCCTCTGATCTAACCATCCCGTGGGCATTCCATGCAAAGGTTTAAAGATGTCAGCTCTGTGACGATTGCATCCCGCCCTTTAAAAGACATGCAAATATGCATAATCATAAGTGAGGGTGTGTGTGCTGGCCATCTAAACAAACATACAGCGTACACTTCTCTGTCTCATAATACTGTAACATCAACACTTTGCTGGTGTTCCATATGGAGAGCTTAGGATATATTAATTGATTATTAATCTAAAGATTGGCAAAAAACATTTTAAGTTATGACACAAACACCTCTTAGTTTAGTTATTCCCTAGAATCCCATTTGAAACAATCAGCTTAGACTATTATGAACCACCATCCCTTTCTGGTAGCCAATTCAAAAATACAAATGTTTATTCAAAAATTGTCTTGTTTTACAGTAAAAATGTCTAAACATTCTTAAAACAAGATTAAGTCTTGGTTTCAGAGAAATCTAACAAAATGTCAGGAAATTACTTGTTTTGTAACTTAATTTCTCTTACACCATTGGTGAATATTTTATTTTTATTTAGCTTTTTTTTTTTTTAAACATAAATCTCACCAGATTTTGTAGATTCCTCTGAAAACAAGCCAAAAATACTTATTAAAATTCTTATTTTTTTTTTATTTTTTTTATATTTCTATTGTATCACTTAAATTAATATTCCAGGTTCAATACAAGTTGAGTTCAATTGACAGCATTTGTGGCATAATGTTGATTACTGCAAAAATGTATTTCGATTTGTCTTTTGTTTATATGTGTGTATATATATATATATATTAGGGCTGTCAATCGATTCAAATTTTGAATCAAATTAATTACACGATTTCCCAATTAATCGCATATACAAATATTTGCTGAGAAAGCCCCTCATATATATAACAATAATTCAATATATAATGATGAAATAATTATACATAGTTATCCTTAAATATTAAAAAATTATATATATATGATTATAAAATAAAAAATATTCAGATAATTAAAATGCATTATATTCTTGTGGCAGAAGAGTTTATCATTGATAAGACAATATAAAAAGTGTCTTTAGAATACAATGTATTGTTTACTACCATATTATTGATCATAAGTCAATCATTGACACACAGTTCACAGCAATCCATTACACAAGTGAATTTGTCAATCAGTTGGAGATTTATTATGAGGGCTTGTTTAAGGACCGTCAATGTACACCTGCGTCAGACATGCTTGTGTAGCGTCTCAGGTGTGTTGCATCAAACACATTTTTAGGTCACTGTGTCAAGTTAAATATAGTTTAATACTTAGAACACATCTTGAGATCTCTTAGTTCACATTTGGGCTCAATCAAGTGTTTTGAATGCAAGAACGTAACTCATGTTTGTGTTGTTCTGCTGAAGTGTTTCTTCACTGTATAAACTCTGTGTTGCTCATACAGCTGAAGTTTCACTTACTGCCCTCTGGAGTAAACAGGTGGTACTACAAGCATTTCTCAGGAATCTTCCTTATTATGGTCCGGGGGCATGTGATTAAACGCATTATTTTTAATATAACTAATTGCACTGAATTAAATCGACAGTCCTAATATATATATATATATATATATATATATATATATATATAAAATCTGGGTTACAGTTAAGTACTTACAATTGAAGTGAATGGAGCCAGTCAATAAACAGGAAAATACACTGTTTCAAATGTATAGCCTCAAGATATAAACATTATACATGTAAACATGATTTTAGTGTAATAAAATTGCTTACTAACCTTGTCAGGGTCAAATGATATCCTCCATTACAACTCTGCTGTCATGAAAACGCAACCTGTAATCTGGTGAACGGGGTAAAGCTCGTAAATCCCTGATTTTATCACACCAAAATCATGTTAACATGTACAATGTTTATATCTTGAGGCTATAATTTTGAAACAGTGAGTATGATAATGTGGTTTAATGGATTGGTCCCATTCACTTCCATTGTGTTTGTGCCTCACTGTTGGCGCAATTTTTATTTTAGTTTTAGAAGAAGCACAGTCAAATGAATTTTAGTGGAAGTCAACGTTATGCCTGGAACATTCCTTTAAGTTAAGATCTGACAAGTTCAAGTTTGGTAGGATTATAGAGGTAAGATATGTTTGTTATATGGCCCTACCATCCTAAACACAAGATATACTGGTAACCAGTTAGAC
This sequence comes from Moxostoma hubbsi, assembly GCA_032164185.1. Lineage (NCBI taxonomy): Eukaryota > Metazoa > Chordata > Actinopteri > Cypriniformes > Catostomidae > Moxostoma > Moxostoma hubbsi. Next base: position 4,017,628 of record JAVLUX010000018.1, read on the forward strand.
TGGTCTTTATAGTACTGTTTTCAACTTGTGAAAACATTAGACATTTCATCATTGAGAGACGAGAAGTGTCGCCCAGATGCTCTTGAAGTGCTTTTTCTCAATAAAATAATAACCTACAGGAATTGCCACTCTGTTATGTCGAATTAAGCTACAAAGTCATGTTATTCTGTCCTCTTTATTCGTCTGAATAACTAATAGAGTTTCTGTAGCGGCGCAGCGGTCTCGGGCTTCAGCAGATTTGAACTCTGTGTGACACGCGTTGCCTCAGCTGCATTTCAATTCAAGACATTTAATGGTCTCCTGGATGTCATACGAACTGAGAGACTCCGACATTTATTTGGGACTTACACAGAGGAAAACATTTGGAATTATGGGACATGAGATGGACTTTTTTTAGGCAAGACAAAAACGTGGCCTGAAACCATAACAACCCTCCATCGATCCATAACAAAAAAGGAAACAACCATTAAATGCACACACATCTGCCCAGTTTCATATTAAACGAGGATGTGCGGTTCACACTACATCGTTGGTGGTGACTCGTGCCAAAGTTGAACAGTCATCTATGGTGACTCGAGGCCAAAACCAGCGATGAGTTAAACAGACCAGTCTCAAGAGCGCTGGATCTGTCTTCCCAACACAACAGTCTCATGACAACTCGTCATAATTTGTCCGAGACAGCGAAATCATAAGATATCGTACGACTTGCTTTGTGTGAAAAAGTACAAGTTTTATTCCCATATGCACGGACCAATCACCAAACAGAATTTCTAATTGATACAATACAGGTGCTAGATTTAAGCTAGCCTCCTATACGACACTCTGTTTTGAGAAAGGAAACGTCTGTGAACAACTTTTGCAACTCATTATACAATAAAAAGACTTGATGTATGGAATAAACTGCAATGACCTTCCCTTGTCTCATTAAATAAGTTATTTTCCCATTCAAATCATGGTTAAGTTAAAGGGGTGTGCTTTAGGGGTTCAAATTTGTGATTTGTTTATCTTTTTTAGAGTAAATATAGAGTAAAATCGGTATGGTTTTGTACATGCCAATTTCGCCATATCGTTCGATTACAACTTTCTCGTACAGTGTTTTCTTTAACAAATATCGCCATTGTCTACGGTCATACAGCACGTGTCATGTATATTAGTCATTAATATTCATGTATGTCAATCCGTTTACTGTTCATCAAACCCCTTGTCTACTCCACACAGATGTCTCTCATTTCGAAGACACCTCGAGACAAAGTCAATAATCAACAGCTGACGAGCGAGGCAGACCTTCCATGCCAACCGCTGATCTCTGAACAGCAGATTCAAATCCCAAACAAAGCCCCTGGTTTTGTGACAGATCTGGAGACAGATCCGCAAGACTTCAATTCCCCCATCTCACATTCTCGTTCCCACAAGTCTCCGCCTTCGTTAAGTGCAGTTGTCAACACGAGAACACATGTTCTATGTTAGAACATGGTTTAACTGCAAGAGTCTGGTTTGGTAGAAGCCAAGGCCACCGGTGACTGTCGAGGCCGAGACAAAGGGATAGAGATGGGAATCTAAAGCAGACCGTGTAAGCACTTTTGGGCGAACCATGGATTGTAATCTCATTGCCTGATTCCATAGAGTTTAATTAATTTAACCAACTCATTCCACAAAAAAGAGACTTCCATGTTAATCCTGAACTTGGGGCGCCAGATCTTCAATTGTGTAATGGGAATTTGGGAACAAGGAAAAAAGCAAACTATTATGTGCACCAGTTATATTAAGCTCATGTCAATGGCAAAGTAAGAAAGGGAGTATAAAAATCTTGGTAAGTTTTAATATTTTAGGTTGGGCACATCCATTTGCTTCGTCCAGTTTCACTTCATTTACAGTTTCAGCAAAGTGAGTATCAGGACTTACATTTTGATATGTTTCTCACCCAAAGTGATCATATCACTTCAGAAGACATGGAATTAACTAGTCGTATGGATTACTTTTACGTCCCTTAAAAACGACAGACCCCATTGACTTGTATTGACAAAAACAACTTGTACATTCTTCCAAAAATCTCAGAGAACATTCATTTGTTTGGGTGACAAGTTATGGGTTATTTGTTCTCCAGACATTTGTTTTGTTGAACAAGAAAAACTAGCTTCATACCACGTGACCAACATTTGGTTTTCAACTGAGGTGGTTTGTAACATGCTACATTTACTCAGTTACATTTACTTGAGTAAAATTTTGAAAAAAATTACTTTTAAGAGTATGTTTTATGGTGGGTACTTTTCAATCTTACTCAGGTCAATTTCCGATTTTTTACTTTTACTTCATTATAATGAGTAGCGTTCCTCTCAATTCATTACTGGTTTTAATTTAGTAAGTGTTCATAAATATGTAATTTATTATTACTCCTTAAAGGAATAATTCAAATTGAAAACTCTTGCATCATTTACTCACCCTCATGCCATCCCAGATGTGTGTTGTTTTTTTTCAAAGATTTCTTGAACAATCTTTCATCTCTGTTAATTATACAAGAATGCAAGTGAATGGGTGCCAAAACTTTGAAGCTCAGAAAGCACATAAAGGCAGCATTAAAGTATTTTAAATGACACTGGTTCAATCTATGTCTTCAAAAGGGAAATGATAAGTGTGGGTGAGAAACAGATCAATATTGAAATACTTTTTTACTAATAAATCTCCACTTATTCTTGTGTTTTTGGTGATACAATTATTTGTGCATATCACCACCTATTGGCAGGGAGGAGAATTAATAGTATAAAAAGGACTTTATATATTCTAAAGTTTTAGATATGTATCTGTTTCTCACCCACACCTATTATAATGCTGTCTATATGTGCTTTTTGGAGCTTCAAAGTTATGGTCACCATTCACTTGCGTTGTATGGACCAACAGAGCTGAGAGATTCTTCTAAAAATCTTCATTTGTGTTCTGCAGATGAAAGAAAGTCAAACACATCTGGGATGGCATGAGTGAGAAACATTTTTGAACGCATTTTAATTTTTTGGTGAACTTTCACTTCATTTTGATGCAGGGAAGAAAGAATGTATATGGGTTTGGAACAACATGGTGGTGAATGATGGCAATTTCCATTATTAACAATGATATATATTATTATTATTATTATTATAAATAATAATAATAATACTGTAATGCATGTTAAATTTGTATCATGTAATTCGTACAGCAGAGTAAACGTCCATTACGTTATATGTGGAAGTAACTAGTTACTACTTCAGTATTCTTTTTATTGGATACTTTCTTACTCTTACTTGAGTAATTTTTAACATTATTACTTTTACTTCTACTTGAGTAATTATTTTTCTAAAGTAATTGTATTTTACTTGAGTAATGTTTTTGGCAACTCTACCCACCTCTGGTTTTCGACCATTAGAAATTGGTAAAATTTTACAATTTACCCATGGAGCCACATTGAGAGCCCCATATCTCTGGCATTTAACCATATAGGGCCTTAGAAATGGAGATGTACAAAGTTAAGTTTGTTTTGAACAAGTATCTCAAACGATATTAAGATGTCGTTAATACTTATGGAGTTATAAACACTCCAACTTTGGAAAAATAACACAAAAAAGTGCTTTTTCCAATATTTGGACTCACCCCACTGGGATATAATGCATCAAGAGGTGCTGAAGACAACTGATTTTAATAATAGATCTACCAATCTCTGTGTACAAATAAAATACTGATGCTGACACCTTTCTAAGGTTATTGTTTTGACCTGTTGTTTTGCTCCAAATCACAGGTGAAAATTGTCTTTTTGACCCCCCTCTACAAAATAATGGATTACTTGTTAAAAACTAATCCATCTAATTAATTTTTTTGGCTTTCATCATCAGTGACTTAAATTTCAGTAAGCACAGACTGATTCCAGTGGCAAAACATTTGACCTACCGTTGCCGAATTTACAGTGTGATCAGTCTGACATCAACAGGAAGTGACACAGAACATGTGAAGCACCAACATCCGACGTTCAGCTAATACAGGTAATCGATTTATATTATCAATTTGTGCTTTGTGTTTAATTAACCAGCAGTAAAAACACAAAGTTAAGAAATCAATGAGAGCCACTTTATATTTGGTGTCTTTAACTACTATGTACTTAAGTATAATGTAATTATTGCATTGTACTTACACGTAAAGTCCTTGCATTTAGTAACATCTGTAGTTACACTGTTAACCCAACCCTTACCCTAACCCTGATCTAAACCCCCAAAACTACCCGTACCTCAACCTCCTGAGCAGCAAATGTGAACTTTTTGAAAATTACATTGTACTGCATGTATTTTAATGTTAGTACAAAATAGTTAGACACATATTATAAAGAGGGTCCAATAAATGTAAAGTCTGATGTTAAAACCATGTGCAAACAGGACTTATTTGATATTAACAATTACAGTATTTCTGATATGTAAAATAGTTTTTCCATAACCAGCGTTTCTTACCCCCAGACAAAGAAACGGCTGCACAACTTTCAGATTATTTTTCCTATGACTTTCCAAGGCCATTAAGAAAAAGGAAAAGAAAAGAGAGAGAGAGAGAGAGAGAGAGAGAGAGAGAGAGAGAGAGAGAGAGAGAGAAATGAAAGAAACAAAGATTAAACTGCCAATGAGAAAAGGAAAATGATGGCGACAGCTCTTTAGAATAACACACTTTGAACACTTCATTCGGTGCGTCTACGTTACGCCATTAGTGAAGGACTGACAGCTCATTTCACTGGAAGCTACGCTTTAACAATGTCAGTAATTAATACAGAAAGCCCATTCTATGAAATGCCTCTTAAAAGTCTGCATTTTCTCTATAATACGACTTACTGACAAGGATCATTATGAGTCGTTTTAGAGCCACTAGAACCCGTTTGAAGTAAACATCATAAGGGAGACGTCTACAGTAGATCCTTCAATTAAAAAAGTACTTATACACAGCTCTAAGTGGAAATTTAGATATGTACATTATCATAGTAATTACGTTAAGCACACAAATATACAGAGGCAATAAAACAACTAGGAAATAAGAAGAGACGTAATAATGGGATGGTAAATTAGATGGCCGTTGAAAGAGAAAGGGTCTTTAAGTAATAGTTTTCCCTTTGAAGAATGTGGAATAACCCTTTGCTTTTAGTTAATGGAAGTCCATGATACTACTACAGTACATGCGTCAGAAACGGTAAACTCATTGTACTCGAGTACTTCGGGAACCCACATAGAACGAACAAACTAACGTACAAAGTGATCAAACTGTTTGTTAGTTCATTTTCTTGATGTTGTTTTTCCTCAAGAAGTCTCGTATACTTTGCAAGCTCATGGATGCTGGAAGGGATGCGATCTTGATCCGGCTTTATCCTTTAAGCTGGGGGTGAGACCGGACACAGCGTAAACTCCACAAATTGAGACAACTGTTGACATGTTTGATCCATCCAGAGAACGCCGCAGCCAAAGGTGTTGTGCACATGTAAACTTGTAAAAGTTTTTACATTTTTGAATGGGGAAATGGCACACTTTTGCTCAGGTGTGATTGGTTGAGAAGTTTAATGGAGTGGTGGTGGTGACGTAGTGGGCTAAAAAACATAACTGGTAATCAGAAGGTTGCTGGTTCGACCCCCACAGCCACCACCACTGTGTCCTTGAGTAAGGCACTTAACTCCAGGTTGCTCCGGGGGGGGATTGTCCCTGTAATAAGGGCACTGTAAGTCGCTTTGGATAAAAAGCATCTGCCAAATACACAAATGTTAAATGTTAATTTGGACAGTGCATTGTGATGCCCAATTTGTGAATGAATACTTCTTTTGAGCCACTTCTGTTGAATGATTTGTGCTACGTCTTATCCAATTTTGTGCCAGCGCAAAGCGCAAGTGGGCATGGGTGGGAGTGTTTTCGTTAACTGTATGTGTATTGTATGTAAATGAAGAGGCGCAAAACACAATTCTCAATTTTTCCTGAGAAATAGGTAAATTGGGCATTAAGGCATTTGAGAAGTACGTCTGTTTTCAGCGCAAAGTCAAATTAAGTTCCTGCATTTGCAGTTTGGAGATTTCACCTGCAGGTGGTAATAAATGACATGTCCAAACTATGGTGGAACATCAAATTATGTCCCTGAAAATCAATATTGTAGCCGTTTTTTGAAACAACGTTTTTATGAGATTTGTGTTAAACTTTCTAGAGGTCATGGTTTATTTTTTCAATTAAACATATTATTATGTTTATGCTATATTTACAAATGCATTTATGATATAATTTGTATTAGTATTTTTTCACCTGTTGTCGTAGAGTGATTTTTATGTCACTGCAAAAGGGGCCGGTGGAAGAAGTTGGACAGAGTCAAATTTATGGATTTTGTTAAGAGTTTTTCGGTAGAATCACTTTTAATACTAGCCATGATTTGTGTGTCAGTAGATGAAAATGATTAATAATATTTGTATTATTTATCATTTAACCAGCCAAAGGAGCGTGTTCCTGTCATAGAGAAAATTTACATTTACATTTATGCATTTGGCAGACGCTATTATCCAAAGCGACTTACAGAGCCCTTATTACAGGAACAATCCCCCCGGAGCAACCTGGAGTTAAGTGCCTTGCTCAAGGGCACAATGGTGGTGGCCGTGGGGTTCAAACCAGCGACCTTCTGATTAACAGCCCTGTGCTCTAGCCACTACGCCACAACCACTCCACTCTGAAAATACCTGACATTAAACAAGAATGAAGTTTAGTCCATATTTCTATTCTTCTAATTCATTGCATTAAGTCTCCTTCCAAATAGTCCTATTTTATTCCACTAAATGGCGGGAAGTACTAGAAAAAATAGTTTTTCCTCTATCACCTTCCATCACAAAATACAGATCTGAAATATACTTGGCACTATAACGCATTTTAGCCCTCACAGATGTGCCCGTCCATTGACATTCAGTCTAATTTTCAGTTCAAGCACCACCCCCATTTTTTAATGGAATATCTCGTCCTCTGAGTGGACTACAAGCTCAATTAGTTATGTAAAAACTAATACATTTCACTGTATATATGCAAAAAACTGTGTGTAAAATGTGTGACCAAAATAAAGGATTCAATTCTATTAAGGATTCAATCTAGGTGTCATTAGAAAGCTGAGATCCTCCCTTTTGATGATGTATATCATATTAGAATATGTATATAATTTATTGTTTTATACAATTTTAGACTGGAATGTCACATCTTAAAATCAGTTGTCATACAAAACACATGTTTAACTTTAACGAAATGACAATACGAGTACAACGGTAATCAAAATCCAGTTTTGTTAAATTCATGTTAACATTGACTAAACGTTTTGGGAATGCAGATATAGTTTTGTGACATCCATATGTGTGCTTTGAGTGTGTGTGTCTATATCTGTACATACTACATCCTCTGCCTCCATGTGGAGTGCTACACTGTCCCTGTGCACTGGTTTCCAAGCAACCAGTGTACACAAGGAACAGCAGCAATTGGTTTCCCTGAAATGCACAGTGAGTTGGAAACTGTAAGAGAAGAGAAGAAAGCAGGGGGTGATGCTAAGAAACCTTCTTGATTTTGGGGTGAAACAGAAGGTGTTTTAGATGACTGTCAGCTGTCATGAGATACAACTAAAATAGTAACTTTTGACAAATTTGCAGCTGGTCGGCGCAATGCATCAAATACGTTCACTGTATAGAGTCCTGCTATAGTTTTTAAAAATAACTCATATATTTAAATTATTATTATTATTTTTTATTTATTTTTTTTGTAAAAACATGGGTAATAGTTTACAATGAGGTTGCATTTGTTAACATAAGAAAATGCTACAGAGTGATTCTCATGAAACCTGTCAAGAAATGTTAAGTCATATTTAATTAAATGTAAAATTTGATTTTGCAAAAAGAAAAGGAAACCTATTTTTTAGGACAGTTAAAATTTTTGCCATTTTTGTGACATTATTTTCAGGAAACTTGAGCACATTTTAACCCCCAATTCTCATTACCATAACAAATCTGGACATTTTACTTTTACTATTCCCATCGTTTTCAAGGATGATTCTCATTACTGTAACAATTATTTTTTAACTATAGTACCATACTATAAATTTTTTTTGCTGTCTACAGCTGTCACCAAGACCGGTGAGATATCTCACGACACTTATTTAATTAATATCAAGACAAGAATTTGGATAAATTGTGAGTAAATGTTGTGCTCAGTGATGTCATACAATGGCAGTTTATGGTGACCACCTCTTAAAGCTTCAGAAGGACACAAAATATAATTCAGAAGTCTAAAACTTTATTCCATAAGACCAAAAACAATGATTGATGCATTTATATGCCCAACCTTAAGTTACACGCGCAATGTCGATAATAGAAACAAGCGATCTATAGAATACTGTCGCTTGTCACTGCTGGCTTGGAAAAAAAACTCTTATTAACATAGAAAATATACCTTTTATGGCAAGTCATTTGCCTTCAGGTTGGGACACGTCGTAACTGCGGCTGCCTGTAGCATCCTCCGAGTACTCTGTTTAAAAAAATAAGGCTGGGCATAGAAACACATCAATTCATCGACTACAAACTTTTCAGACATGTTTAGTAAGTTCTGTTCTCTGTTTTGTGTGCAGTTGTGTTGTGTTCTGTTGTCACTATCGCTGTGGAGGACCTGTTTTTAGATTAAATTCGTTTTCACTTGAATGCCCCCAATGTCACATGGCTGCATGAACTGTTGCTCTCGTGTCCTATCATGAACACACACAGGAGATCAACAGTCAGTGAATATTTTCACTAAATAATACATCAGATTTCAGTTTGTTTCTCATCAAATCTTATCATATGCTTTCATAACAATCATGAGTCTCATGAAATAATTTATTAGACTTCTGAATTATACTTTTGTGTTCTTTTGAAGCTTGAAGAGGTGGTCACCATAAACTGCCATTGTATGACATCACTGAGCACAACATTTTTCACAATTTCTCCCTTTGTGTTCAGAAAAGGGTTTCACAATGACCATCTTTTTTTTTTTTTTTGTATTGCATTAATGAGAAATATGAATCTGCTTAACTCTCATGAAAATAATGCCACAATGTAAAAATATTTAATGGCTCTAAAAGTAAGCTTCCTTTTCTATATGCAAAATAAAAAATCATATTTGTTTCTTTTGATTTTGTTAAGAAAATGTGCTGGTCCTATTTAACAGCAGATTTTGTGAGAATCCGCCATTAAGTATCAAGAACAAACAATTAACAATATATATATATTTTTTCTTTTATACAGCATTTATTCATCTTGATTAATGTTTTTGATTTTTTAAATACAATTGTTCATTGTAAGCAGGTTTGGGGAGTAACAGAATACATGTAACAGGATTAACTATTTAAAATATAAGTAACTGTATTCCACTACAGTTACAATTTGAATAATTGGTAACTAGAGTACAGTTACATTCAAAAAGTATTTAGATTACTGAAGAGATTACTTTGCAATTTATTGAAATTTATTTAATTTAATATTTAGTCCTTTCAAATGGAAAACATTTATTTATATAAATGATGCGATCCAAAGTGCATTTGAACAGCGCTGAAACACTTTCTTATGATTTGTTACATTCATACAAGCAGACAGAGAAATACATTTGGAGTAAGTTTGAAGTAAGTTTGGAGTAAGTTTGGAGTAATTTTGACGTAAGTTTGAAGTACGTTTGAAGTTTAAAGTACGTTTGAAATAATTTTGAAGTAAGTTACTTACGTACCCCATTGTTTTAAGCATAAACTTTACTATATTTCTTAATATTTCAATCTAAAAATGAGACTTATTTTAGAAGTCCTTTTTCTTCAAGTAAATGTGTCTTGATTTGAAGGATGTTTGAAGAATTTTTACTGGAAAACAAGACAGTAAGAGAATGATTTTGCTCTTTTTGCTTGAACCTATTCAACCGATTTAATCAACGGACTTTCCTCAGCCACTTCTGTAGACACCAGCCGACCAGAGTTGACAAGCCTGCGCCGTGTCAATCACACCAGAGGATGTTCTCTCAGCTTGTTTTCTTCCTGCTCTGATCCTCTGGGAGTTTGCACTAACCAGCATGGCCCTGGGCTTCTTTTCAGAGGCTGAGGGCCTGGAGTGCTGCCGCTGTTTCGCAACAGAGACTATAGAAAAACATACAGGCCTGGACCAAATTACCAAGTCAACACTGAAGAGTGCTTCTGTTTGGAGTACAGCGCCAAATCTGGGGTTCGGCTGCTCAAGTCAATTAACTGCAGTGTGACAAGTACTGATTAAAAAACAACCATTAAATCTAACAAACAAATCATTTAATAGGGGAGAAAAATTGAAAGAAGACATTTTCCATCGTCCTGTTTATAGAAATGACCAGGGTTGGAGAGTAATGGATTACATGTAACAGGATTACTTTCCTTGTCAATGTTTTTACGCTGTTAGGCTATTTTTACAAGAAATGCTAACCAATGCTGCCTTTGTCGTCATATAGAAAGCTACAAATAATATATTTTCTGCCTCGTTTTATGAACTGAATCCACATATGAACAGAAAAGGATGTCGTTGTGGACACTCCGTGGGGTTTTGAAGTTTGGAGCAGCAAAAATAGTAAATTGTCATGTGAACATTTAGCTTTATGCTAAGCTAAAATACTATTTCTTGCCTTTACATGCATCTGTTAGCCAGCGCGATTATATTTTATACTGAATACTATGATGAAAATTCACGTTAGAGCATGACTTATTTTTCTCTTGTAAGACTTTTGATATTAGAGCAAAGATGTACTGAATAAAAAAATATTCTTAATGAGAATTTAACCCTTACATGCATGGTAATTTTCCCAAACACTCTTACATATTCACTTCTATCTATCTATCTATCTATCTATCTATCTATCAAAAATGGATTTACAAAATGCACGGATAGTGTAAAATTGTAAAAATATTTTCGAGACAATTAGAAAACAATCAAATATGTTTTGAGGTTTTATTTGCCATCAATTAATTTAGAAATAGTGCAACAAATCAAGAACGGGCTTTTTTATTTTCACACTGAAATTTCATGAGATGCAACTGGAGGTCAAACACATATTGAGCTACACATAACCCATAATCTTCACATCTGTAATGTATGTTTAGCTTATGTGTATTTTCTCAGGCACTTCTTGAGTCTAAACAGATGCACAACTTAGGCTACGTCTACATTAATGCAGATAAATTTGAAAACGGCGTTTTTGTTTCAAAAAGCTCTCCATCCACTCTAGCGTTTTCAAGCGATTTCCAAAGGTTGTTCGCCCACACTAAAACGTATGAAAAGGCTTAAATCATGTAACTGTGCATGCGGAAAATCACCGTTGCATGCACGGTCTGAAACACAATTGTCCTCGTGTTACGACACCGGACACCAATCACGAGCAAACTTCCCTTCGCCTTTGAAGGAACACAATGTGGTGTTTATTTTTTAACAGCGCTATCAAAGTGAGACTCAAGTACAACAGCGCCGCTATAACACGGGCCGCCACCTTGATTGTTTTGTTTGGATAGATCACATGACTGGGTCACATGACGACAAATACATCATCATTTTCAGATATATCCGTTTTCACAGTCCACACTGCAACGCGAAAACAGCGTTTTCAAATGTATCCACTTTGGAGTGCGTTTTCAAAAAATCAAAAAGATAAAATATTATTTATGGAAGTGCAAAAAACAAATATATTATGTTTACTATTTACAATGCGAAATCTCATTTCTATCAGGAAGACTCGCAGACATGAGTGAGATTTAAGATGACATTTATTTGATGAATATAAAACAGAAAAGTGTCTCTCTTTGGCGTAGGCCCTGTCTGGCTGTCCGAAGAAGTTGCACTCGGAACCATCATATCCTGCTGGAGATAGGAGGCAGGGGTGAGGAGCCTACACTCATGCAGGACGGGACTCAACATGTGGTGCTGGGGTGGAGGAGGTTGCCGTGTTAGCACACTGAAACAGCAATGTGAGCGATTGTGAGCAGACTTATAAAGCAATAGCTTACATGTGATTGGCTGGGAGTTACCCCGCTAATGGTGCGATGATGTACAGCTGCTAGTATTCCCGCTAGAACTACGCTGTGCTTACATTACCACAACACAGTTTAATTTTTAATGTATTACAGCAAAAAAGATGCTGTTGTACAACGATGAAGGCAGACCCAAGTTGGAACTTCTATGATGCATCAATACTTTACAATTGAAAAAAAATGATTATATATTTTTCACATTGTGGTAATGAGAATTTCACTATTAATTATTTTTTTTGCATTGCATTAATAAATTTAAATAGGTGATAAAATGTGCAAAACTTTCAAACATATACAACTCACTCGTATATGCTTTTCCATTGATTTTATGAACCATGGGACGAGTCAATGTTATTTTCTGTGGAAACTGTCAGCACGCCACAGATTCTGTCGACAGAGCTCAAGTATTTAACCCAGAATATTCCATTAAAGCAAAGCTCACTTAAACAGTTGTGTTAAGGCATTGGCTGGGATGCCTGGCTAAATCTCAACAGACAGAGCAACACTCACTGTTAATAAACCCATTAGACTCAAATATGTTTCACAACATGCACTTCAGCTCAGTTCCTATCAGAGTTTGCCAGCCTCTCAACTCTTCTGAAGTCTTCCGAAGAGCGTCCCAGACAGCTCCTTTGGTATTCTCTAATAAAAAACAGCAACATTTCCTCCACATAAACCTCAGTCCATAAACCACTGGGTTCCCACATCTTCCTGGTGGTCATATAAATAAGATGGTGACCTAAATAAGAGCCGACGTGACTCATGAAGTCATGGGAGAGGAGAGCTCATATCTAACACGACTGAACAATATCAACTGCATATGAAAGTGTCTCAGCTTTTTAATCTTTACCTCAAACTGACGCCATCAGACACCTCCAGAGTTCAAAGTCACTAACCACGCAACAGTTCTGTTTTTTAGCAACAGCTTTCATTAATGGTGCTAATATAACAAACTGAGAGAAACACAACACAAGTTAAAGAGCGATTTAAAGAGTTAGTTCTCTTCTTACCAACGTTACAGCGTTTACCAGATCACATGGTTCACTGGCGTAACATTGTCATGACTTAAAACGTAGTAAAATTAGATACAAATTATGTATACACATATAAGGTTAGTAAGCTATATTATCACACTTAAATCACATTAAGAGGTAAAATGTTTCATGGTGTTTTAACTTTTATGGACTGGCCCCATTCACTTCCATTGTAAACGCCCTAGAGTTACTGCGACTTTCACATTTTTTAAATTAAATTGGGACAAGTTAAAATTATTTTTTGTGGTAATCAACATTATGCCACAAATGCTGTCAACTAAGATTAATTTGTATTGAAACCGGAAATATAAGTGCAGCGTAGTTCTAGCGGGAAGACTAGCAGCTGTACATCATCGCACGATAAGCTGCTCACAATCTATCACGTTGCTGTTCCAGTGTGCTAACACGACAACCTCCACCACCACATGTTGAGTCCTGTCCTGCACGGGGGTAGGCTTCTTGCCCCTGCCACCTATCTCCGGCGGGATGTGACGGTTCCGAGTACTACAATTTCAGACCGCCAGATGGGGCTTACGCCAAAGAGAGACACTTTTCTGTTTTATATTTATCAAATAAATGTCATCTTCAGTTTCACTCAAGTCTACGAGTCTTCCTGATAAAACATTGCTGAGTTCATGTCAATGAAACCAAAAGTCACGTTTGTTTCATCTCATGCGGTGTTGGGTGTAATTGAATTACAAAGTAATGAATTACTGTAATCTAATTACTTCCAGGCACAAAAATTAGTGCAACACATTACATTTTAAATTATTTTCATCAATTACATACTTTCAATGATAGTAACTACTTTAGTACATTACTTTGTTTACAAATGTTTCTAAAAAAAATTTAAATGTGAACTGATATGATAATTTTGATATGATAAGTGTTTTAGAAAGTATCTCAAAAGTAAAATAATTACTAATGTGATTACTTTTTCAGTGAAGCAATCATTAAAGTCATCTGATTATATTTTTAGGGACATAGTTAGTCATTTGTAGTGGATTACTTTTTTTAGTAACTTACCCAACACTGGTCTCATTACAGATTGCAGTGCATAAGGGCATAAATTGCAATCATTTTGTCATGCAAATGTCCTGTTTGGCTTCAAAAGACAAACACAAGTTGTACTACTTTCATGGTACTTTTTGTATCTTTTTCATTTGGCTTTTGAAGCTGAGCAACGACAATGGTGTTAATGAGTCTTTAGAATGTATGATGTATGTTGATTTTAAGTTTTTGATATGTTTTTAAATGTGTGTATTGTATTTAGGGATGTATTGGATCGAAGTATTGGCTGCCAAAATGTATCAGCCAATTATTGACCAAAACCATCAGCATATCGGTTATAATCATGACAAGACGAAATATAGAAAAAATAAAATAAAATGATGGTTGACACTTTGCAACACACTTTGTAAAAACACTTGTAAAAAAATTAAAATGTGTAAACAAAAATAATAATAGCCACAATATGTAGAAAGCAGATGTGACAGTTGTGACAATGGCAATTACCTATAGTGCACATGATGAGGGAAACCATCTATAACTCTTTGAAACCAGCAGACTTTGAGTTCTGAGACATCGGTATGATATACATTAACACTGCATGATTAAATTAAATTAAATTAAGATTGAAATCGCAATATAGCCTTAAGCAATTACTAAACCTTAAAAGTGTGCAATTTAAAATACAGGCCTAGTCTGCATTTAGCGCGTCAGTCAGCACTGTGCGAGCATGCGACGCCCTCTAGTGGTCTAGATGGGATTATACTTTATCCATTATAATCCAGAATTTAAAAGGGGGTTTTGTTCCTTTGTGTTACGTCCCCAGAGTTCTGGGTTCGTTTTATAGTGATTCCTTTTCTGGTATTGCTTGTGGTTTTGTGTGTTTGTTTCTTCTAACAGGCAAGATGGCTTCTGTAACTGTTCCGGCAGCTGATTGGTGGTTCAACGGCTGATTGGTTCTTGGAACTCCTCCCACTCGTCAGTGGCTGCAGCTGGCTGGGCTCTTTAAAAAGCCCAGTTTTGAATCAGTTCACTCTCTCTGTTCCTGCTGTTGGTTTGGTTGGTACCCTTTGTTGGGATCTTTATGACTTTTAGATAACTTTATTGTTCTCTATTGATATTTTGATTGGAACATTTGACACTGTTTTGATAATGTTTTTATCTGATTTGTCTGTTAGTAAATCTAGCTTTGTGTTCCACTTTTGGAACTTGTAAACAGCAGGACTGAGCACTTGATGTTTGTGAAGTCTTATAATTTGTGTTAACTTCTTTTTTTTCTTTCTTTATTGTTTATAGGGAGTTGGGGGGAGTAGATTTAGAGCTACCCCGGGGTATACATTACCAGTAGGCACACTTCTCTGTCTAGAAACACCAGCTAGACCTGGGCAGACCACCAGCTGTAAGTTTGGTTAGGGCACCTTGACCGTGTGCCAGATAGGTGATGTGTTTATTTATTTTATAATTAGTATAGGTTAGGAGTGGGGTTTCTTTTGTTTTTCTTTTCTTTGGTCCGTCCAGCTCTCCCCCTTTCTCCCAGTAAATTATTGTTTACTATTCACATTATTACCGTGGCAAAAATAAAAGCTTAGTTTGTACGGTATTTGGTATTTGTGCCTTTTCTCGCACCACGACTCCATACCTCCTTTGCTGGCATTTGTGGGCCTGAGTGGTGGGTTATCAGGTTCCCCTCCCTTTCGGGGGCTAGGACGTAACAATTGGGGGCTCGTCCGGGATCTTGGTGTCCCATTGCTCGGACCACTTGATGCTCGGTGATTGAGGTGTGGTGTTGGGGTGCGAGTAGGCTTAGTAGTGTCGTCTTGCATAGTAGTGGTTGTTCTGTCCTACAGTTGGTTAGTATTTGTAGTTTGTCTAAATAGTTTAAGATTGTACTGGATGAGGGTTGAGTATGGCGGCTACTTTAGATGTGGCAGGCTTTATTGCGGAGCCCTCATTGGGGTCATTGTTTAATCTGCGTAAGGTGGATTTATTTGCACTAGCAGACTACTATAATCTAACAGTTGATAGGCAGGCTCGTAAAGCAAATTTAGTAGGAGTGATCAAAAGCCATTTATTGAGTCTGTCAAGGGCAGGAGTTATGGCAGTGGAGGATGTGGAAATAGAAGATGAAAGGGAGGATGAGGGCGCCGTAGAGAATCTCTCGCCTGCACGGCCGAAGGGCGGTGTGGGAGATGGGGATGCTCCGGTGCCTCGAACTCTGCCAAAGTATGACCTATTGTCTCCTGTGTTCCCTGAGTCTGTAGAGGTCGCTCGACTGCAGCTGAAAACGGCCCGTCTGGAAGCAGACCTAAAAGACAGGGAAGACAAAATGAGGTATGACATAGAAATGAGGAAAATAGAGGCAGACAAGGAAGCTCGAATTCATATTCGGCGAATGGAGCTTGAGGCTGGGGTGTCTCCTTACCCAGTTGGCAAGCCAGGTCATTTTGATGTAGGGAGGAATATTGCGGTTGTTCCCCCATTTCGTGAGTCTGAGGTAGACTCATATTTCTCTGCTTTTGAACGGGTAGCTGCTGCCTTACAGTGGCCAAAAGAGGTTTGGCCTCTACTTCTCCAATGTAAGCTAACTGGGAAGGCCCAGGAGGTTGTGGCCTCTCTCTCCATAGAGGATAGTTTGCGTTATGATGTGGTTAAAGCTACTGTACTGCGTGCCTATGAGCTAGTGCCAGAGGCTTATAGACAACGATTTAGAAACTATAAGAAAAGCGGTAGTAAAACATTTGTTGAGTTTGCCAGGGACAAAGAGTCCTTGTTTGACCGCTGGTGTGCAGCCAATAAAACATCCACTTATGAGGCTTTGAGAAATCAGATATTGTTAGAAGATTTTAAGAACAACCTACCTGAAAGAATAGTAATGCATTTGAGTGAAAACAAGGTGGCGACGTTGGGTCAGGCAGCGGTCCTGGCCGATGAATATGCCTTAACGCATAAAACGGTGTTCACAGCATCCAGCCAGAGTAGGATGTTCGTTTCATCAGCGGTCGGTGCATCACGCTCTTCGGAACCTTCTACTGTTCTTAGGAAAGAAGAGAGGGAATGTTTTTATTGCCACCGGAAAGGCCATTTAATCTCAGATTGTTCCTTACTTAAGAACAAGTCTAAGTCACCTCCGTCTTTCCATAAGAGTGTTGGTTTAACTCAATCTGTTTCTTTCCAGGAAGCTAGATGTGCTAGCGAGGTACTCACAAGGAAACCAGACCTGCTGTATGCTCCGTTTGTGTCTGTAGGGTGTGTTTCATGCACAGGGAAAACTGAAGATCAGAGGGAAATTAAAATCTTACGTGACACTGGTGCGGCTCAATCAGTTATCCTTACAGATGTGTTGCCATGGTCTGACCAGACGTACTGTGGACCACATATACTTCTGTGTGGTATTGAAGCTAACCCAATTTCTGTGCCTTTACACTGGGTTCATTTGCATTCTGATTTGGTTTCAGGTCAGTTCCGTGTTGCGGTGGTGCCTACACTAGCAGTGGAAGGGGTAGCATTATTACTAGGAAACGACATTGCTGGAGGTAAGGTGTCTCCAGTACTAGAAGTAACAGACAGACCTCAGTCTAATGTCTCTGACATTGTCCTCTTTCAGAAGTACCCTCAAGTGTTCCCTGCATGTGTTTTAACACGGGCACAGGCTCGTATGCAGGGGGATACAGTGAATTTATCTGACACTATTCTTGAACGGGTTGAACCTGTAGATGTAGAACCTAAACCAGAGGGGTTACCTTCTGTGCAGGCTGAGAAAAGGGGGTGCGGAGTCGCTCCCCAGTTAGATGTGTTGTCATCCATCACACCAGAGAAGCTGATTGAGTGGCAAAAAGAGGATGACAGCCTTAATAAATGCTTTGACTCTGTGGTCTCTCTCGAAAAGGCAAAAGAACAAGGGGCTGCTTACCTTGTGGACGCTGGTGTTCTAATGCGTAAATGGACTGCGCATAATACAGGTGAGGACTGGGATACAGTTTGGCAGGTAGTTGTTCCATCCCCACTACGACAGCAAGTATTGTCACTGGCTCATAACCCTGCATGGTCCGGACATTTAGGGGTAACTAAAACATATAACAGAGTCCTCCGACATTTCTTCTGGCCAGGATTAAAATCGGACATTGTGCAATACTGTAAAACCTGTCATGTATGCCAGCTTACAGGAAAAGTGAACCAACCTGTTCCTCGTGTGCCACTTCACCCGATTCCCGTGATTGGAGAACCGTTTGAGCGGGTGATTATTGACTGTGTGGGTCCATTACCAAAAACTCGAACAGGTAACCAGTTTCTGCTTACCATTATGTGCAGTGCCACTCGGTATCCGGAGGCTATTCCTCTCCGGACAATTACAGCGAAGACAATTATTAAGAGTCTGATTAAGTTCTTTTCCACCTTTGGTCTCCCCAGAGTGATCCAGACGGATCAAGGAACTAATTTTATGTCCAAACTGTTTTCTTCTGCATTAGAAACATTGTCCATATCGCACCAGGTCTCCAGCGCTTACCACCCAGAGAGTCAGGGGGCTCTTGAACGCTGGCACCAGACACTCAAAACCATGCTGAGGAAGTATTGTATGGAAACAGGTGCTGATTGGGATGAGGGGGTGCCCTTTGTTTTGTTTGCTGTTAGGGAAACAGTGCAGGAATCGTTGGGGTTCAGCCCAGCTGACCTCGTGTTCGGACACACACCTAGGGGTCCGTTAAAAGTGTTAAAGGAGCGTGTTTTATCTGATGCGCCTAGTAGCGCCCCTAAAAATGTGTTATACTTTGTAAGTCAGATGCGGGAGAGGCTGCATGCTGCTTGCATGCTAGCTCAGGAGTCTCTCTCTTCCTCTCAGTCACGTATGAAAAAACAGTATGACAAACAAGCAAAAGACCGTAAGTTTTTGCCAGGGGATCAAGTACTGGTTTTGTTACCAATCCCAGGTTCATCACTGTCTGCCAGTTTTTCTGGACCGTATGTTGTGGAGCACAAAGTCAGTGATACTAACTACATTATCAAAACACCAGATCGCAGGCGCTCTTCTCGTTTGTGTCATGTTAACATGCTTAAAGCCTATCATGTGCGTAATTCTTCCAACAACCCCTCTAGTGTTCCGGTTCAGTCTGCAGGATCCAGCATCCAGTTGGTGGTACCTGTGCCTACTGTGGACCTAGAGGAGAACAATAATGATGGTTTGGAATTGCGTCACTCATTACAACAGTGTAAACGTCTTAGTAATTCAGAGGTGCTACAAAACTTACCTTCGTTAATGGAACATTTGGATGGCAGTCAAAAAGAGGATCTTGTGTCTCTAATACAGTCTTTTCTTACTGTGTTCCAGGATGTACCTAAGAGCACGTCTGTTTTGGTGCATGATGTGGATGTTGGCAGTACACCTCCTATTCGCCAACATCCCTATCGGGTAAATATAAAAAAACGTGAGTTAATGAAAGATGAGGTTGACTACTTGTTAAAACATGACATGGCAAAACGTAGTCATAGTGCTTGGAGCTCCCCGTGTATTTTAGTTCCAAAACCAGACGGCACGTCCCGTCTATGCACTGACTACCGTCGAGTAAATGCAGTAACTGTGCCAGATTCCTATCCGCTGCCCAGGATAGAAGACTGTATTGACCGGATTGGTTCGGCTGTTTTTGTAAGTAAACTCGATTTGCTTAAAGGTTATTGGCAGGTGCCTCTAACCCCACGGGCTTCTGATATTTCGGCTTTTGTGACCCCCGATAATTTTGTGCAGTATACAGTTATGCCATTTGGAATGTGCAATGCACCCGCTACATTTCAACGTTTAGTTAACATTGTGTTTAATGACGTCCCTAACTGTACAGCTTACCTTGATGACGTAGTAATATACTCACCCACATGGGCTGAACATCTGTCCACGTTGAGGTTGGTGTTTCAGCGTTTGGAAAACGCTTCGCTAACCCTCAACTTGGCTAAATGTGAATTCGGTAAGGCTACTGTAACATATCTGGGGAAGCAGGTGGGTCGTGGGCAAGTGCGTCCCATCGCTAGCAAGGTGGAAGCTATTGCTAGCTATCCTGCCCCTAAAACACGTCGTCAGTTACGTAGATTTCTTGGAATGGTGGGTTACTACCGGACTTTTTGTAAAAACTTTTCAACGGTAGTAGCACCCCTAACCACTTTGCTCAGTCCAAAAATATTTTTTAAATGGTCCGCAGAGTGTAACTCTGCTTTTGAGTCAGCAAAAGCACTGCTTTGTAGCGCTCCTGTGCTAACCGCTCCTAACTTTGACAAACCTTTCAAATTGGAGGTAGACGCCAGTATGGTGGGGGCTGGGGCGGTCCTTGTACAAGAAGATAAGGAAGGTGTAGATCGGCCAATTAGTTTTTTTTCTAGGAAGTTCAGTCCATGCCAGTCCCGGTATTCTACTATTGAACAAGAAACGCTTGCTTTATTGTTGGCCTTACAGTTTTTTGAGGTATATGTCGGTTCTAGTGTTGTGCCTGTAAGAGTATTCACAGACCATAATCCTCTTACATTCCTCAAAAGAATGTACAATCAGAACCGTCGTCTTATGCGGTGGGCTCTGATCCTACAGGGATATAATGTCTGCATCCTTCATGTCAAAGGAACATCTAATGTAGTTGCAGACGCGTTGTCCCGTGTATACCAAGACTAAATTGTGTGCAAAAGGTGGTTTGCACAACTTTTGGGGGGTGGCGTGTTACGTCCCCAGAGTTCTGGGTTCGTTTTATAGTGATTCCTTTTCTGGTATTGCTTGTGGTTTTGTGTGTTTGTTTCTTCTAACAGGCAAGATGGCTTCTGTAACTGTTCCGGCAGCTGATTGGTGGTTCAACGGCTGATTGGTTCTTGGAACTCCTCCCACTCGTCAGTGGCTGCAGCTGGCTGGGCTCTTTAAAAAGCCCAGTTTTGAATCAGTTCACTCTCTCTGTTCCTGCTGTTGGTTTGGTTGGTACCCTTTGTTGGGATCTTTATGACTTTTAGATAACTTTATTGTTCTCTATTGATATTTTGATTGGAACATTTGACACTGTTTTGATAATGTTTTTATCTGATTTGTCTGTTAGTAAATCTAGCTTTGTGTTCCACTTTTGGAACTTGTAAACAGCAGGACTGAGCACTTGATGTTTGTGAAGTCTTATAATTTGTGTTAACTTCTTTTTTTTCTTTCTTTATTGTTTATAGGGAGTTGGGGGGAGTAGATTTAGAGCTACCCCGGGGTATACATTACCAGTAGGCACACTTCTCTGTCTAGAAACACCAGCTAGACCTGGGCAGACCACCAGCTGTAAGTTTGGTTAGGGCACCTTGACCGTGTGCCAGATAGGTGATGTGTTTATTTATTTTATAATTAGTATAGGTTAGGAGTGGGGTTTCTTTTGTTTTTCTTTTCTTTGGTCCGTCCAGCTCTCCCCCTTTCTCCCAGTAAATTATTGTTTACTATTCACATTATTACCGTGGCAAAAATAAAAGCTTAGTTTGTACGGTATTTGGTATTTGTGCCTTTTCTCGCACCACGACTCCATACCTCCTTTGCTGGCATTTGTGGGCCTGAGTGGTGGGTTATCAGGTTCCCCTCCCTTTCGGGGGCTAGGACGTAACACTTTGGTTAAAACTTTAAATTTTTGGCCTGTCATGTGTTTAACAGATCCAATGATTAAGGGAAGTTATTTAATGTTGGAACAGTGAAAAAGCTTTTGTACCAATTTTTAAATAGGGGTGTGCAGTGAAGCCACTGTTAATATGACAAAATCGGATATAACCGGATGTGGCCTTGACTTAAAACGAAAGTGTCTCAAAACTAATTTTAAAATTTAACTCTCTTACATGTATAGTTTCTGTATATAAAATATGTCTCAGATAGGCCTATTTAAATATTACTATTATTCTTATTAATTAATTATATTATTGATGTATTCTTTATCAATAATATGGTATTCGGCTTCGGGCACATTCCTATTTTTAAAAGAATAATTCCAAAATAAAACAATGATCTGATGTATATAAAAAGGTATGTGTAAAACTTTTGTTATCGACCTATAGTATTTTTTGTTCAAATTGGTATCAGCCAAAAAATTTCATATCAGTGCATTCATAATTGTTTTGTAGTGATTGGTCACTGTGGTAAATTTCTTTAAAGTTTCAAATTTGTGTGCCATGGCAGAAAGGAATTCATAGCAACGTGGAAACAGAATTGTCATGGCTTTTGGGTGACCTGTCCCTTTAAGAGCAAGGCATGGCCCTGTTTTCAGTGGATGTTCTGAAGATCTTGTCGGTAGTTTTGTTGATAGTAAGACTATTCAGGTCAGTCTTGCCACGGGCGCCCCCCTTGGGTCTCACTAAACTGTGCTACAGCAGGTGGCTTGTTGCAGGTATTTTTATTTTTTTGGAGGTACTGGACTGAACATGCCAGTTTCTATAAATGTTTGCAAGAGAGAGAAAAAAACCTGACAGGTAAAAAAGACTTTTTGATGAGATAAGGAGGACAGTGAGAAAGAGAGTCAGGCATGTGGATGTGAACTGCGGTGCCAGGCCCCTGGTCACAATCACACAGATTTGCATTCCACTCTAACAGGATATTGCCCAAAGTACCCCTGAGGAGCTTAGCCGTTGTGTTGGACCTTAACTCTCAGTGTCCCACATCTCTTTCTCCCCCCCCTCCTCTCTCTCTCGCTCTCTCTCACACACGCACACAGTAGACACTTTTCTTTCTCCCTCCCTCTTTCTCTCTCTCTCACAGCTTAATCCCCTCTGTTTCCTTTCTTTTTTCTAGTTCTTTCAGTTTTCCTCTCACAGTCTTCATCATCTCAGCTGCTCAGTCCTCCACTCTTCTTCTCATAGTCCCCTCAGGAGTTTAATTAGCTTAAAAGGAATAGTAAACCAAAAACTATGAAAATTCTGCCATTTTTCCTCACCCTCATGTCACTTTAAATTTGTATGTGGTTGGATTTTCAAAGGAAAATTAGTTCATAGTTTAAAACAACAAAAAAAAGTACCATAAAGAAAGTCTATATACTGTAACTCATGCACTTTATTCCAAGTCTTCTGAAGTGTACAATGGCTTTCAGCAGGTGCAGTCTGCGATGAAATTGCACTGCGTCTTGAGTATTTAAAATCACTGTAAAGTCACTGTAATTTCTTTCCTCAATTCTAATTAAAATAGGCTCATCGTAGATTGTACTTCATTCACAAAAATCGCGGATTTAGATTGCAGTATTACCGCTATCAAATAAAGTAGGCGGTAAAATTAATTTAATGTTTGTGAACATTTTTAACTGATCATATCCTGTAGCGGTTATAGTTGTATGGTTCCCTGGGTGAAACCCGCTTCAACACGCCCACAAAGTTGTTGACCGGGAGCTGTTGCCGCCCCGTTGATTGTGCAGAACCCTTTTTAAGAGTGCTATCAACATAACCCTAAAGGGTTCTTTGAGCCAGGTGCAAAGGTTCTATATAGAACCCTTTTTAAGAGTTCTATCAACATAAACCTAAAGGGTTCTTTGAGCCAGGTGAAAAGGTTCTATATAGAACCCTTTTTAAGAGTTCTATCAACATAAACCTAAAGGGTTCTTTGAGCCAGGTGAAAAGGTTCTATATAGAACCCTTTTTAAGAGTTCTATCAACATAAACCTAAGGGTTCTTTAAGCCAGGTGAAAAGTTTCTATGTAGAACTTTTTTTAAGGTTTCTATGAAAATAAACCTAAAGGGTTCTTTGAGCCAGGTGAAAACGTTCTATATATAACCCTTTTTAAGAGTTCTATCAACATAAACCTAAAGGATTCTTTGAGCCAGGTGAAAAGTTTCTATATAGAACTCTTTTTAAGGTTTCTATCAAAATAAACCTAAAGGGTTCTTTGAGCCAGGTGAAAAGGTTCTATATAGAACCCTTTTTAAGAGTTCTATCAACATAAACCTAAGGGTTCTTTAAGCCAGGTGAAAAGTTTCTATGTAGAACTTTTTTTAAGGTTTCTATGAAAATAAACCTAAAGGGTTCTTTGAGCCAGGTGAAAACGTTCTATATATAACCCTTTTTAAGAGTTCTATCAACATAAACCTAAAGGATTCTTTGAGCCAGGTGAAAAGTTTCTATATAGAACTCTTTTTAAGGTTTCTATCAAAATAAACCTAAAGGGTTCTTTGAGCCAGGTGAAAAGGTTCTATATAGAACCCTTTTTGAAGATTCTATCAAAATAACATTAAGCGTTCTTTAAGCCAGGTGAATAGGTTCTATATAGAACCCTTTTTAAGAGTTCTATCAACATAATCCTAAAGGGTTCTTTGAGCCAGGTGAATAGGTTCTATATAGAACCCTT
Organism: Moxostoma hubbsi; assembly: GCA_032164185.1. NCBI lineage: Eukaryota > Metazoa > Chordata > Actinopteri > Cypriniformes > Catostomidae > Moxostoma > Moxostoma hubbsi. Next base: position 4,042,013 of record JAVLUX010000018.1, read on the forward strand.
TTTAAGAGTTCTATCAACATAATCCTAAAGGGTTCTTTGAGCCAGGTGAAAAGGTTCTATATAGAGCCCTTTTTGAAGGTTCTATTAAAATAACATTAACGTGTTCTTTAAGCCAGGTGAAAAGGTTCTATATAGAACCCTTTTTAAGGGTTCTTTGAGCCAGGTGAAAAGGTTTTATATAGAACCCTTTTTAAGAGTTCTATCAGCATAATCCTAAAGGGTTCTTTGAGCCAGGTGAAAATGTTCTATATAGAGCCCTTTTTGAAGGTTCTATTAAAATAATATTAAAGTGTTCTTTAAGCCAGGTGAAGAGGTTCTATATAGAACCCTTTTAAGGGTTCTTTGAGCCAGGTGAAAAGGTTCTATATAGAACCCTTTTTAAGGGTTCTTTAAGCCAGGTGAAAAGGTTTTATATAGAACCCTTTTTAAGAGTTATATCAGCATAACCCTAAAGTGTTCTTTGAGCCAGGTGAAAAGGTTCTATATAGAACTTTTAGGAATCCTAACGTTGAATCGTAACATTTCGTTTTTGTTTATTTTCTAAATTTAGTTTTTGTTTTATTGCCAGAATAAAGTTGAATGGATATGTTAATTAAATAGTTCATATAGATACTATATCACTAAGAAAGTGAAATAACCACTGCAAATTGGAAATTTAAGTGTTTACTGTCTGAAGTGTTGACTTTTTGAACACTGCAACAGTGTTAAATGACAAACTCCTAGAGTTAAAAATGTTAACACTAGTATGGAGTAAAAGGACACTGAATTGGAGTTGAAAAGAGCTTATAATTTAACACCAAACCAGTGTCTCATTCAAAGCAAATGTCTGCAACAATATAGAAAAGTGAATTTGTTCCACACAACTTCTTAATTTCAAATGGCTTATAGCACCGCAATGGACCAGGCAGAATTGAAAAGTTGAGCTCTTGTTTTATAAACATAAAAAGCGTGAAATTGCTCAACAAATGTAGTCTCCATTTGTGAAACAAAATGAATCTTGTTTCTCAGTAAATAGGCAAATAGTCTTACCAAACAATGGCATCTTATCGTCAAAATCAATCCCACGAGTGCTATTCAACAGTTTCATGTCCATCACAACATAAAAACTGCTGATTGTGAAATACCAGCTTCTAACGCCGAATAATGTTAATCTCACTAAATCTAACAGTAGAATCTCAAAACATTACTCTGAAATGCCTCAACACTGGTGGATTTACTGTGACCATAAAACACATTTCAGCATTATTTAGTAAGAATTTTAATAGTTTGCATTTACAGTAACACAAGCAATAAATAACACAATTCATAATGCAATATTTATAAGAATCTGTTCTTTTGAAAGTTATTTTATTAGGGTTATTTAACCTATTCTGGTATTTTTCATGATCGTATTAAAAAGTTAATTTTAGCATTTGTTGACATTATATTTTGTGATTTCTCATACCTGATTAATTTACTAAATCCACTACATCCATCCCTCCTGCACTTTGGGCCTCTAGCGGATGAGGAGGCTTTTCAAACTGATAGAATAACAGAATAAGTGTTGGACAGGGATATTTAGCGCAGTGTTAGCTCACTTAGTTTTGAGCCAGGTGAAAAGGTTCTATATAGAACCCTTTTTAAGAGTTCTATCAACATAAACCTAAGGGTTCTTTAAGCCAGGTGAAAAGTTTCTATGTAGAACTTTTTTTAAGGTTTCTATGAAAATAAACCTAAAGGGTTCTTTGAGCCAGGTGAAAACGTTCTATATATAACCCTTTTTAAGAGTTCTATCAACATAAACCTAAGGGTTCTTTAAGCCAGGTGAAAAGTTTCTATGTAGAACTTTTTTTAAGGTTTCTATGAAAATAAACCTAAAGGGTTCTTTGAGCCAGGTGAAAACGTTCTATATAGAACCCTTTTTAAGAGTTCAAACAGTACTGCAAACAGTAACAGAGTGTGAGGACACATCCACACTAATCTGTTCAAGCTTGAAACCTCCATTTTTTTATTTTGCTAACGTTACTGTTTCCCAAATCACAATGTCTTCAAAATGTTTGGTGAAGGAAAATGTCTTTCCAGTGTGGATGAGAGGCTAGGGACAGAAATGAATGGTGACTTTGTACATAAATTCCCCCCAAAAGAATAAAAAAAATGCACACGTTTCATTTTTATCATCTGATTTATTTTATTCTAAGCCTAAGTAAATTAGTTAAACAGTTCATGCTGATTTTACTTTATAGGCAACAAACTAATTACTCTGATTGTAAATGTATATTTATGAATTGATTAGCAGAATTTTACATGAAAGGATGACACAGTTTTAACATGATTAGTTACAAATATGCCCTCATACAGGTCAAAATATTGCCCCTTAAATGGCTAGTTCGCCCAAAAAATGAAAATTCTCTCATCATTTACTCACCCTCATGACATCCCAGATGTGTATGACTTACTTTCTTCTGCAGAAAAAAAACTAAGATTTTTAGAAGAATATCTCTGCTCTGTAGGTCCATACAATGCAAGTGAATGGTGATCAACACTTTAAAGCTCCGAAAAGCACAGACAGTCATAGTAAAAATAATCCATACAACTCCACTGAATAAATTAATGTCTTCTAAAATGATGCAAAAGCTTTTTTTAAGTAACAGATTACTATATATATTATTTATTTTTTTACTATAAATCTCCACTTTCACATTCTTTCAAATTTTAGTTCTTAGAAAATTCTAAGTAAAAAAAAGGACTTACAAGGATTTCTCATCCACACCAATAATGTTGCTTTTGAACGCATACGTTTAACCGCGGGAGTCATGTGGATTACTTTTATGCTGCCATTATGTCCTTTTTAGAGCTTCAAAATTCTCTTGCATTGTATGGACCTACAGAGCTGAGATATTCTTCTATAACTCTTCATTTGTTTTCTTCAGAAGTAGGAAAGTTGTAAACATCTGTGAGGACATGAGGGTGAGTAAATGATGAGAGAATGTTCATTTTTGGGTGAACTATCCCTTTAATAAAAAACAGTTCGTTGCTAAAACTGGCAGAAACGTAGCAAAATCAACGCATTTTCAAAGCCATACACCGCAACAACAAATATGACACTTTTAAGTCAACATTTGGTTTTGATCAACTCCACATTTGTGCATTACAGGAGGAGATTCTGAAAAACACAATACACACACGCCATAAAGCCCACATTCAGCCTTCCATCATGAAAGAGATGTGATTCAGAGGCTGCAGTCGAGGTTTTTATGAGTTTTAATTCTGTATACCTCCTTCCCCTGCCACAATCCAGCCCCCACGTGGCTAGTTGAGAAACAAAAACTCTTTCTGTCCCGTTGGTTAACACACAAACTCTCTCTCTCTCTCTCTCTCTCTCTCTCTCTCTCTCTCTCTCTCTCTCTCTTTGTCTTAAACACACTCTCTCCTCAGGAGCATCTGGTCTTGGGTCGTGCAGCATATGTTTTAATTTTGATTGACTCACCTGTCACCTATACTGCCCTCCTCATTGTTACAATAATGCACCCCCCCACCCCAAATGCACACTACCCCACTTTTCTACCCCCTGTAAAATACCTCTCCATTCCTGGCCGAACGCAGGCCATTAACCGTTTCCTACAAGCTGCTGGTAAAAGGAAGGAAACGGCATGCCAGCCTTTCACACAACATGCAGCGCTAGGAAAGTTATGTGCCCTTGAAGTCAGCAGGCCGGGGTGAAAGTCACGCTAATTGACGGGCGAGCTTAATTAAAATGAGCCTATAACTAAAATCAGACTACAAAGAATAGAGCGACCTGTGATCGGGCAAAACTTTTGAAACCTTTTAATCGGCCCACCGTCAAACCACTTTGATGTGCTCAACGCTTTTCATCAGTTTCCTCTGCACATATGAAAAAAAAAACATTTCATGTAGAAAGGCTTGCGAGCACATTTGTAATTTGTCTCCTCTTTCCAGAACAAATGGACGTGGCAAAAACCATTTTCCCTTGTTCTGTAAAAAAGAGAGAGATCTGAATGAAAGTGCATGTGAAAGGTGCGAGGCGGGAGAGAGCAGCGGTGAGGACGAACAAAAAGAGGGGCACGAACTGCCCAGATTTTTCTCTCAAGTCAAACCCCATTTCACATCAGCCTGTTGTAACACCTCATCCTCTTCAAGAGAGACAGACAGAAATGAGGAGGGTAGAAAGGTGAAAAAACAGTGGGTGAAGAAGGTTGAAATCCTTGACTGTGAAAACTGTGGCACCGGTGAAGTGTACGCAAGCCTTGTTTGGCTAATAACCAGGAGTCTTGTAAAATGTGAATGAGGGAGTCCTTTGGAGCTTATAATTTCACACCCATGAGGCAGGGGAGATGAGTGTGAACTGAAGGAGGACAGCTCCATGTTGGCCATGACATGAGAGCGGAAAAGGCAAGACCGTTGACTCCTGGAATAAAAAAAGAAGGCAGGAACAGTCACTAAAACCATTAGAGTCACAGGTACTCAGTCAAGAACACAAGCATGAATTTTATTCCATAGTTCACCCAAAAATGAAATTACTTACGCCTATGTTGTTATAACCCAATATGACTTTCTGTCTCGAAAAAATAAATTGTGAAAAAAAAGAAAAGAAATTGAGCTCAGTGATGTCACACAATGGCCATTTATGGTGACCATCTCTTCAAGTTTCCAAAGAACACAAAAGTATAATTCAGAAGTCTAATAAACTAATAAACTCCCGTGCGTGTTCATGATAGTGCACGAAAGCAACACTTCACACAGCCCACTCGTGACATTGAGGCGTTCAAGCGAAAAATCTTTTTGTTTATCAAAAACAGGTCCTCCAAAGCGATAGTGACAACAGAACACAACACAGCTGCACACACAACAGAGCACAGAACTTAGTCGAAGAATTGATGCATTTCTATGCCCAGCCTTATTTTTTGGAGTACTCAGAAATCAAACAGAAACATTGAGGAGGCTAAAGGCAGCCACAGTCATACAGTGTCCTAACATGATGGCAAACGGCATGCACTAAAAGGTATATTTTGTCTGGGCCTTAATATCAAGTGCATTTCTATGACTGGTCAACCATGTTAATCCTTTATCTTTAACACAATTATTTTAAGAGGAGCTGCATGTGTATGTGTTCACTGAAATGCAGAGTTAGCATTAACGATCACCCATTCCCTAATGATTTCGAGAGTTTCATCTAAATCTGCATTTTTACCCCCCCCCCCCCCCCCCCCCCCCCAAAAGAAAACTTCAATATCTTTTTGATCTTGTTCTGTTTTAATTGTGCCCCTGTATAAAAGGTATAAACAGACAGCTTTCGCTCTGCACTTTAATGGGCATTTACAGGAGAGAACGAAGTGTGTGTGTGTGTGTACATGTAAGTGTGTGAGTGAGCTCCTCACCTCGGCAACCAGAGCTCTCGGAGGAGAACACTTCTGTAATTATAAAACGAACAAAGCACTGGAGACTAAAAACACATGAAAGGGAAAAAAAAAACATACAAGCCAATCAAGGCACTCACAAACACGCACAGAGAAACACAATTCACTCACTCCTGGCTCTGCGTTTAGTTCAGCAAAGTTACATTACTGACTTGGAACAATGTTTTGTCAATGTCAACGCTTGGATAAAGAAACATGGTATCTTTTAGCTGCAGACAATGGCCAACAGAAACAAGAGCTGTCTGTATTTAAAGTACACTAGGACACATCACTAATTGATTGAAATCGTGCACAAGGGCTGATCAGACAGCCCTCTTAAACTGTCTTCCCCCAGCGGAAACGATAAAACCCTAAAAGCAGGAAGGAAGTCATGAATAGAACAGGTCTGGATAAGGTGGGGTCACTATGACACACACACTCTGGTTTTAGGCAGAGATGCTTTAAAGGCTATCTGTGTTTTTATCCGCCTTATTTGGTTCTCTTACGGTCTTTTGTAAGAAATCAGTGAAACCAACCTGGAAATTCAGAGCTTGAATTGATTGAAATCGGTTTCCAGAGTAATTCTGGTCCTTGATATATAATATCGTGATTACTCAAGAGATTACTTTGCATTTTATTGTCATTTGTTCCATTTAATATTCAGTGTATTCAGATGGAAAACATTTAAACATATAAATGATGGATCCAAAGTACATCTGAACAGCGTTGAAACACTTTCTGATGATGTGTTACATTCATATGAGCAGACAGATTAGCTTTATGCTAAGCTAAAATGCTATTTCTAGCCAGTTTACATGCACCTGTTGCCAGACACGATTACATTTTATTCAGGAAAATCCACTTTAGATCATATTTTTTTTCTCCCTAGTAAGACCTTTGATATTAGGGATAAAAACATGTTTTTGTTCACTAGAGTAGAATTTAAATTTAGGTAACTGACATAAAAATGTCAAGCAGCGATTGCGGTGTATTCTGTATAATGTATTTAAAACAATTATTATCCCCTTTTTCTCCCAATTTGGAATGCCCAATTCCCACTACTTAGTAGGTCCTCGTGGTGGCACGGTTACTCGCCTCAATCCGGGTGGCGGAGGACAAGTCTCAGTTGCCTCCGCTTCTGAGTCCGTCAATCCGCGCATCTTATCACGTGACTCGTTGTGCATGACACCACGGAGACTCACAGCATGTGGAGACTCATACTACTCTCCACAATTCACACACAACTCACCACACGCCCCATTGAGAGAACCACTAATCACCACCACGAGGAAGTTACCCCATGTGACTCTACCCTCCCTAGCAACCGGGCCAATTTGGTTGCTTAGGAGACCTGGCTGGACTCACTCAGCACATCTTGGGATTCGAACTCGCGACTCCAGAGGTGCCAGTCAGCGTTTTTCGAATTCTTAAATAAACATTATGTTCACAGTTTTACCAAGTTCAAATTAATTGATAGACTATGTGGAATCATTGTACCTCAAATTAACTAACAAAATGAACTGGTCACTCCACAGGACAATTTAAAGGAATTTTCTGTGTTCAGTACAAACCCAGAGGCTCCATCGACAGCACTTGTGGCATAATGTCGTTAAAGTTGTAAAATTAGATATAACTACCCAGAAAAGGTTAGTTAGCATTTTAATCACACTAAAATCATGTTAACACATATATTGTTCATATCTTGTGGCTATACTTTTAAAACAGTGAGTACTTTAACGTTAACGGATCGGCCCCCATTCACGTCCATTGTACGTGCCTCACTGGAACACAGATTTTGCCTTTTTTTAAAGAAAAGAAGGGACAAGTTCAACTGATTTTTGTGGTAATCAACATTATGCCACAAACACTGTCGATTGAGCTCAACTTGTATTGTACCCGGAATATTCCTTTAAGTGAACATTGTCTTATCCATTGAAATAAATGGTAGCCTAAAGCAAAATCAAACATATCCATGTTATTTGTCAACTACCCACTTATATTTTTAAAGTATGTATTATAACGACTGAAATTTTGATGCTTTCTTGTAAGAGACGAGGACAGTTTTCAACAACATTTGGAACTACATCACACGTCAGGGTTAATGGCAATGTTTTGTGTCTTTACCAGCTACGTTATGACTCCCTTGATGTTTTACAAGTTACATTTGAGTGTTGTGTGTTTGTGGGGGTTTCTGGAACCTTATATTCAAGGAACACTGTTTTAAGTGTGAGAGAACTTAAATACACAGGTACTGGAGAAAGGAAAAACAGGCTTTTGGCTTTAGTTTACAGTTTAACATCAACTGAATCACACCATCAGCTTTACAATTGTGACTTTGATCAAACACTACGACGTGAAGGGCAAACCGCAACAACAACCACCAAAACGTCAGATGTAAAGAACCAATAATCCTCCCGTTTCTTCAGCTCTCTCTGTATTGCATGTGCAGTGATCCTCCCAGCAGTCTCACATGTCTTCGTCTTCACAACTTGTCATCTTTCAGCAAGGTCATATTTTGTAACGTATTCTAAATACTTTGGATTACTTCTTCAGCACTGGTAAATTTTTTCACTTGTTTTGTCTATAAAAACTCTGCCACTAAGCTCCAAACTTACTTCAAACTTACTTCAAACTTACTTTTCTGTTCAAATGCACTTTGGATCGCATCATTTATATGTATACATGTTTTCCATCTGAAATAACTAAATATTAAATGAAACAAATGACAATATAATGCAAAGTAATCTCTTCAGTAATCTAAATACTTTTTTAATGTAACTGTACTCTAATTACTAACAATTTAAATTGTAACTGTAGTGGAATACAGTTACCTATATTTTGAATTTGAAATACGTAATCCCATTACTTGTATGTCGTTACTCCCCAAAACTGTCTGTCAGTCAGTCGCATGCAGCGGAGCAGAACAAAGAAAACTCAATCATCCGCAGGAGCCCCTTTTTGTCTGCCAATTCTGGAACTTTCATGCTCCTTATTTGTCAGGTCAAAGGTTAAATTGCTGACCCTCCACCCTCCATCCCACCCCCAACCCACCCCCTCTACTCTCCTCCCCTCTATGTCGAGCATGCTATCAACAGAATCCCCATATTTACATGGATTAGACTTCTTTCACACTGAAGAAAGAAATCTGGTTCATAGTCAAAGCCCGAGTAGCGGCCCACATCGCCGGAGTGGCCACGTTATTCACCGCCAGACAATGACCATATTGTGGGGATCTGAAAGAGGAGGGGGGTGCAGGGGGGAGTGCCCGTTTTTGCCCGAGCTGGAGCAGAAAACCTGCTCCCACCCCCTTCCCTTTTCGTCCACAGCAAAGTCCTGAGCTTGTGCCACTAGGCTCGTAGGGGCAAAGCCCCATCCGCTCTCCTGACAAGAGCAAACAAAGCCTGCCCACTGTGAACTAGATGAAGATGTCAAAAGCTTTTAGGCTACTGGGTGGAAGGGAGGGGTAGCTGGTAAGACAAGGTTTAAACCAACAAAACCAGAGAAAAGGCCCTTTTCACTCCCATGGATAAATCCCACTAAGTCTACATTTCCACATCAGCTTTACTTTCCCCCGAAAACAATCCAGCGACTCAATAAAATGATCAAGAACAAATAAGCGAGGCCTTCGAGTGGACAGGGCCACTGGCTTAGCAAATAGAACCTGCCGAGCTAATCAGAGTAGGACAGAAGAGCAGATACCATATAGACATTTAGGAAATTTACACAACATTAGCATTCTCGTCTAATCCCGACGGTTGAGCCGCAACTTCTACACAAGGCAGAACTGGATGCAACATGAGGTCAAGCATCCAGAAGATGCTTGATCTTTTGAAAATTACATGACTGTGGCACCATCTTGACAAAATGACATTAAGTGGTTTATTACATGTATTTGCGGCAGATCTGAGGTAAACTGTCAACTAAGTGGCGCTAAAAGCAAGTTAAATGTTCTCCCAAACAGAAACGCTTAGTTTTAAATCAACAAAACTGACATCCCTACCCTAAACCTTAAACCTAAACCAAGCCAATAATGTCTTAAAAAGTTAATGTCAGATGAAAGATGCAATTGCTGAAGCAGACGCATCATTTTATGGTGTTTCTGTGACAATCTCTGCTCATGAGTCGACTTGCGTGCTCTTCAGTACTCGTACCCCAGTTCTTTACATCACAAGTGCATCAGTTCAGCTACAGCGCTATTGAAATAGCTTGTAAATTAAGTTGTTTTTTTAATGCAAACGTTAAAATATACTATATCGCCTTTCAAGTCATGCTGTAGTGTATAAGTGTTTATATGTCATATAATACCATTGTGTGAGGAACAGGGCGAAGAGCAAGTGTTATGAACTGATTACTCACTTTATTTAGTTGACCAGCTACTAAAAAGCTTGCTTGTAAAACAACCAGGCCAATTTAACTGTTACACTTGCGTAAAATCACCATGCTTTATGCCGCATTTTGAGCTAGTAGCTAACAGCTAGCGGTCGTGTTATTGTTTTGGTCGGTTTGTGTCATGTTTAAGATGATGTCACGGCAGTAGAGGCGGTGCAACTATGACGATCAGCCTATAATCTCACCCACATTGAGGTGGCACTATTCTGCAGTGGAACTGCAAGATCAGAAAAGTAAAGCGGGTATAGTTGAGGCGAGTCGAACAGTAACGTGCAGTGGAAAAGTACCATATGATCAACTTAAGCTTGCAATGCTTTTGGGAAACAATGTCCAGGTTGGTTGAAAGACATAAGTAGAATACATGGCATGTCACTTGCATCTGACTTTTTAGTGGTGTAATTTTAATATAGTGAAATCAACCGTCAATTTATACCATAAGTGTAACCACACACAGGCACTTTCACACTGTTTCTCTAGTGGCGTTGAGAACAAATGAGAGCTGTAAGATGTTAATTAGTGTTTCCTCCTGTTCGGCAGGCCAGGGGTCTGAATGAAGAGGTCAACGCTATCTGTGTACCTAAGGCTCAGACAAAGACAGAACACATCATCTTCGACCAGCAAAGGCTTAACACTGCTATCAGCAAGGAGAGAGGAACAGAACGGGAGGGTGCGGGCACAATTATACATTAATATTTTTCCAATTAAATATTTCTCTGTCCATTTTTGGAGAGACATCAAAACTGCTCAATGTGAATACTGTATAAATGCAACTTCCAAGTGTCTTCCCAGTAGAGCTGGTGTAGTAAATTAAGTCGCTGTGATGTAAAGACAGAATTGTAAAAACAACATAGATCGAAGACATAACAATGGCATAACCATGCACAGGATGTGTTTTTTTTCTGTAAGTGTTTACTTTCAAACACAGCTTTCTCAGCCAGGCCAAACCAATACTGAGGAGTAGGAAGTATTTAAAGCGTAAAGCCTTTTCCCTTTTGAGGTCCTGCCGTATAAAGCAGTCCAGTGTGGAGACTATGGGCCATTGAGATGTTAATACATACACCATTCCGCTGACTCTGATTAACTCCATGTGAGTTAATAGTTGCCCTGTTAACAAAGAGTTATCCTCCCATTCAAGTCGGTGGTATGTTTAGGAGGAGAAAGACAAGGAGAGGGAACTTGTAGTGAACCTTTACAGTACAAGCCCCTTCAGGATATAATACAAGCTCCGTCTCCTCTGGCTAATCCAGCCTGCAGATGCTGGAAGGAGCTCACTGCTCTTACAGGGACAAATAGTCAGAGAAAGGATGGAGGAAAACAAAAGGTTCTAAACTGAGATAGAGGTTCTCCAAAAGTGTGGTACAAAACCAAGGAGACGGCTAAAAGATTCTTTGGAAAGGTCTCGTTGTGTGTGTGTGTGTGTGTGTGTGTGTGAGTTTATCCTCATGAATAATGATTGGACGAACAAACTCAAAAGATCTCAAATCATCTCTTTTGGCTTGGCTTGCATATCGCTGTTTGGGTTTTTAGATACTTAAATTGCAAAACAATCAACGAGAATTATCGATGTGCTAAAAATCACAGTTAGTACAATTATTGTGGTCCCAACTATTATTGAACGATTATAAACTCACTTGATGTCAAATAAATTGAGATATTTATCTTTAGGGATTACATATTTCAGAAATCCATCCATTGCTCTATTAGCCAACCTTAATATAAAATCTGACCTAATGAATATTTACTTTATTAGCTAAGATGCTAGACTAGCATGTCATGTCGAAACATTCCTCAGTCATCGTTTCCTCTCTTTCTTGGCACCAGACTGACAGGTTAATATTAAAAGTTGTAGTCAATTGTGCTCTCGAGCCAATCTATAATCAATTCCAAATGGTGTGACTGTTTAATGAGACAGCCGCTAATGATCCCAACCAGACTGGTCACTAAATCCTACATCTAATTGGCTTGGTTGCACACCCCTCAGCATTAAAACATGGCTTGAAGTTTTGATGTGTATAATGTCTTTTTAGACATTTTTTAATCATATGATTATTTAATACATTTCTAAGGCGACTTCTTCATGTATTGAACTACTGTACAGTTGAACTCAGAGGTTTACACATACTTAGGTTAAAGTCATTAAAACTAATTTTTTAACAACTCCACAGATTTAATATTAGCAAACAATAGTTTTGGCAAGTCGTTTAGGACATCTACTTTGTGCATGACACAAGTAATATTTCCAACAATTGTTTACAGACCGATTGTTTCACTTTTAATTGACTATAATCACAATTACAGTGGATCAGAGGTTTACATACATTTAGTTAACTGTGCCTTTAAGCAGCTTGAAAAATTCCAGAAAATGATGTCAAGCATTTAGACAATTAGCTTCTGATTGGAGGTGTACTGAATTGGCGGTGTACCTGTGGATGTATTTTAAGGCCTACCTTCAAATTCAGTGCCCCTTTGCTTGACACCATGGGGGAAAAAAATCAGCCAAGACCTCAGAAAATATATTGTGGACCTCCAGAAGTCTGGTTCATACTTGGGAGTAATTTCCAAGCACCTGCAGGTACCACGTTCATCTGTACAAACAATAGTATGCAAGTATTAACAAGATGGGACCATGCAGCCATCATACTGCTCAGGAAGGAGATGCATTCTGTCTCCTAGTGATAAACGTAGTTTTGTGTGAAAAGTGTAAATCAATCCAAGAACAACAGCAAAGGAACTTGTGAAGATGCTGGAGGTATCTATATCCACAGTAAAACGAGTCCCATATCGACATAATCTGAAAGGCTGCTCAGCAAGGAAAAAGCTACTGCTCCAAAACAACCATAAAAAAGACAGACTACATTTTGCAAGTGCACATGTGGACAACGATCATACTTTTTGGAGAAATGTCCTCTGGTCTGACAAAAATCAAATTGTTTGGCCATAAAGACCATCGTGGGGGGTGGGGGTGTTTTGCTGCAGGAGGGACTGGTGCACTTCACAAAATAGATGGCATTTTGAAGAAGGGATAGTATGTGGATATATTGAAGCAACATCTCAAGACATCTGTCATGAAGTTAAAGTTCGGTCGCAAATGGGTCTTCCAAATGGACAATGACCCCAAGCATACCTCCATTGTTGTGGCAAAATGGCTTAACGACAACAAAGTCAAGGTTTTTGAGTGGCCATCACAAAGCCCTGACCTCAACCCTATAGAAAATTTGTGGGCAGAAATGAAACAAAGAGGCCTACAGGCCAGTTCTGTCTGGTGGAATGGGACAAAATTCCTGCAACTTATTTTGAGAAGCTTGTGGAAGAATACCAAAAAACATTTAAGTTAATCATTTTAAAGGCAATGCTACCAAATACTAACAAAGTGTATGTAAACCTCTGACCCACTTAAAATAAAGTAGTGATCCTAACTGACCTAAGACAGGGGCAGTTTTGTACGATTAAATGTCATAAAAACTGAGTTTAAATGTATTTGGCTAATGTGTATGTAAACTTCTGACTTCAACTGTATGTGCATTAAAATTAATGCATTTTAAAGAGACACTTAAAATGAAAAGTTTAATTTTGTGTAGGTGTAGCCTATTCATGTAAGTCCATTCAACTATCGCTATTTTTGGCAAGGTAAAAACCTTTGTTATCATGCCAAAAATGCTTCTAACATCTGAATCAGTCAGTTTGATTTTGTATAAATAGTATAGTAGTAGCCTACTCTTTATTGGTATAAATAGTTTAGTATTTTGCTATTTAAATAGTTATTTTTGATTCATGCACTGTCAATGCAATCACTGAAAGTCTATGAGAACATGAGGAGCAGCAGGTCTCTTCCGCTCCCCTAGAATGTGCAACACTGTCTAATTAACTGGCCTACAGACAGAAACATTAAGAGATATCTAATATACACTAATGCAATGAACTACTTCTTCTACTAATAGTAATGATAAGAACAATACTCATTATAATTTATATTGAATAATACATTGAATATGATAATAATTATTACATGAAATCTGATATATGGCAATATATACAAAACTCATGTGAAATACAGTACATGTCCATATGTGTTTTTCACTGATATGAAAACATATATACTACAAAAATGTCCGTTTTCATATATGAAACATATTTTCTCAAAACGAGTGGAATTTGAATATGCACATATATGCTTAAATACAGGAGCTACAATTGTATGTTTATAAATAGCCAAATCGTATTTATGCATGGGCTATTTTTCAATGAAAAAGCCAGGTAGATTGAGATTAAACATACACCGATCAGTCACAACATTAAAACCACATGTCTAATATTGTGTAGGTCCCCCTCATGCTGCCAAAACAGCACCAACCCGCATCTCAGAACAGCATTGATGATATTCTTCTCAGCACAATTGTACAGTGCGGTTATCTGAGTTACCGTAGACTTTGACCAGTCTGGCCATTCTGTTGACCTCTCTCATCAACAAGACGTTTTTTGTTTTTGGCACCATTCGGAGTAAATTCTAGAGACTTTTGTGTGTGAAAATCCCAGAAATACTCAAACCAGCCCGTCTGGCACCAATAATCATGCCAGGATAACTGCCGGTAACTCAGATAACCGTTCTGTACAATTGTGGTAAAAAGAATATAATCTCTGAATGCTATTCTGTGATGTGGGTTGGCACTGTGTTGGCAGCACAAGGGGTACCTACACAATATTAGGCAGGTGGTTTTAATGTTGTGGCTGATCATTGTATATCTACTGTACCCTATATAATGTAGCCTACATTTCATTTTGGTGATAATCCAGCATAAACACTTTTCATGCCTTCTTCAACTCAGCATCAGTCTTGTGCCCCCATGTCAGAGGAGCAGTGCCATGATGAGGAAGTTGTTATTGGTTTCCGGTCTCACACCTCATCGGAAGAGTCTGATTCAGACAGAAGGTAAAGGGCAAACCTTGAACTCATTAACAGGTTAAGAAGAAGGGCCACGACAAGCCTATCTATCCACTTTAAAATCAAAGCTGAGGGGATGCAAGACAGCCAACAGATGTTCTGAGTGTTTGAGTATGCTTTAATCATATTATCCTGTGGATATATTCTATTTATTCTGTTTAGTGGGGTTGTGCCGGTTACTTTTCATGTATGTGTTATTTTTTATACTTGATATATTAGTAAATGACACTCAAATGCACCTTTGACTTTACTTATTTTTAGCAACTATTAGTGGTGAGATTAAACGCAGTTCTCAGGATAAAAGATTAACGGGTTCACCGGGAGTCGGTTGCTCTATTCGTTCGTGGCGAAAGTAGAAATATCAGTGGTGTGCTCATGGTTTGCTCGGAGCTGGATAGAATTATCACCGGGGCGAGACACAAAGGCAGAAGACAAAACGCGCCCGGTTTCTCCGGTGTTTTTAAAACAACCCAAATTAAACAGCGAGCTTCCATGATCAGATCTGACTAAAACAGCACTGATATGAATACGAAGCAGCCATTTATGAAACCACAGACATAATAGAAAAGATCTTGAATTAAAGAACAGAAAACAAATTCCACTATTCTGCTGAATAATTCTCAATATTAGCTGTGCGCAAAACTGTAGGTGCTATTTAAGTTTTAGAGGGTCTGTCATTTCTCCTCTCGACTGCTAGGATGAAATATCATATTTCGTACATGCCTCAACTCAAGAGATCCCGTGCCGAAATGTTTAATGTATAAGCCAACATTATTCTAGACAGAGAGAGCGCACATTATAAATATGCATGTATTCAATTAAGGGTATTACACGGGATTTCATTTGCATAAGGATTTCGGAGCTTAACATGCCTGTTCATATTTGTGCAATAAAACTTTAATATTTACGCCTGCCCTTCAGTGCCGTGGGCACTTTTATTAATGGTCTATCCGTCTATTAGATGCACCCAAACTACTATAGGCTACTAAGAAGATTCTGCTACTGTTATGGAGAAAGATCAGCTTAAAAGGCCCCAATTGTGATTGCCAGAGCTGTACCGATTTACATATCACTGGTATATTTGTCACTCTACATAAACAGTATGCACCTGTTTCTATTGTGACAGCTCAACTCATCAAAGTGTGTGTGTGTGTGTGTGTGTGTGTGTGTGTGTGTGTGTGTGTGTGTGTGTGTGTGTGTGTGTGTATATATATATATATATATATATATATATATATATATATATATATATATATATTTTTTTTTTTTTTTTTTTTATTATTATTATTTTTTTTTTTGTGTGTGTGTGTGGAACGGATTACATTTCCATTATATTCCATTCTATGAACTGCCTAAATATTCGGACAAATGTGAGGCCTTTCCGGTCAAGTGTTTATAGGGATTCCCGCAATTGGACATTATGGCACATTTGCTGCAAAACATGTTAGCATGCAGCGCCGTGGGGGCATCCTGTCCGTTTTGATGACCGTCTGTAATATGCAGTAATAAGATGGTTTTTTTTTTCATCTCTCTCTCTCTCTCTCTCTCTCTCTCTCTCTCTCTCTCTCTCTCTCTCTCTCTCTCTCTCCCTATCTCTATTATTACAGTTCCAGTTTAAATAGCAATGGCGTTTACACTGAATGAATACAAGTGTTAGAAAATTATTGGTATTATGGGTATCACCCATTCATATAATTTCCCTCTAAACGCGTTTGAATGCCTCGTGTGATCCAGGCAAACCTGCTGCGACTTTATTCAATGAGCTGATCTTGTGTCATATCGATTACACCCTTAAAATAGGTAGGATGGCAGCGTAGAGCCACATTTATTATATTCTCTATTTAATGGACTGAGTTAAAACACACTATTCCCTAATACCCACAATTACAGCCTTCGGTGTGCGGTGTGTTTGACCGGCTCATGGTCAGAAAGTCAGCTCTGTGTTTATAAGACACATGCTGATAATGTCAGAGTTAATGCCGTCATTAATGCGCATATTCAGCTATTCATTCATATGTATAATACATTTATATTTATTTGACATGCCTCTTCTGCACAACACTATAAATCACCTTGACTGTATATCTGCATAACATATTTGAACAACATTATTATTGCCCTGCTGTTGTTTCCTCTATATATGAATCTGTTGTAACTTTTCTATTATTTCATTGTTTACATATATATATATATATATTTGATGACCGTCTGTAATATGCAGTAATAAGATGGTTTTTTTTTTTCATCTCTCTCTCTCTCTCTCTCTCTCTCTCTCTCTCTCTCTCTCTCCCTATCTCTATTATTACAGTTCCAGTTTAAATAGCAATGGCGTTTACATATTTCAAATGTATGCACATGTTGTATACTATATGCATTTATTTTTTGTTTTTTGCATTGTTTTTGTACAGGAAGCTTCTGTCACCTTGACAAATTCCATGTGTGTGTGTGTGTGTGTGTGTGGGTGTGTTATTGTGTGTGTGTGTGTGGTTTGTGTGTGTGGTTTGTGTGTGTGTGTGTGTGGTTTGTGTGTGTGAATTTGTGTGTATGTGTGTGTTTGTCTGTGTGTGTTTGTGTGTGCATGTGTGTGTTTGTGTGTGTGTGTATGTCTGTGTGTGTGTGTGCGTGTGTGTGTGTGTGTGTGTGTGTGTGTGTGTATGTGTGTGTAAGCAGACTTGGCAATAAAGCTCATTCTGTTTCTGATTCTAACCTGTTGTATAGAGCTTGACAACACACTCAGAATCTCATTCAGCTCAAGCTTTTTGAAGAATACAATTTTTAAACCCTTATCTAACCCTTACCCTAAACCTTTTGGAATAGCTTGTGATTTGGATCCATAAATCGTCCCTGAATTATATATAATGTTCCATAAAACCTAAAGACTATGTCCAGTATGTTTGCCATGTTACATAGTCAATATTAAATTAAATATAGTGTAAACATAATCACTTGTTTTAAGACTTTTCATTATGTTTGCACCACATACTAGATTTGACAACTTTTGCACACAATTTCAAAACTTTTGCACAATTTCTATTTATTTTGTATTTATTTGTGTGCATCACTTACATCCTTTGCTTGATGTCTAGGCACTCGTGCGCAAATTAGCTTCAACGCAAAAGGGAAACCGAAAGCAGACCTTCAATAACAACGTTTCAGTGAGCAGATTTGCTACTCACATGACGTTAAATCTTTACAACAATTTTATAGAGAAAAATAAATTATTTCGTATTGTCTTGTGAATCCCAAACATACTGTATGTTCATGAAAATCACTTCAAAATGTACTTCTTAGTGGAGCATGCTATGTCAACTCCCCCCTATATAGTGCGCATAAATCGACCGATCATATATGAATCAATCGATCACGCATTTGGAGATAACACAAGTCACGTGGGGGCTGAATTTGTCTCCCACTGGCTGTTTTAATCTTCTCTGAGGTCCGCTGCTCTCCAGGGCCCGAAATTAATACTGTCTCGCCAATTAAATTCAGAGCGCCAATTAAGAGTGCTTTATGGAGTCTTCGAATAAAAAACAAACCGAAAACTCAAATGAGCAGTTGAAAACACAATCGGATTAAATGGGGCAAAATAATACATTTCTAAGCGCATACTGTAGGCTATCTCAGACAAGTCTAACAGGCCTATATCCTAAACTAAAATATGACATGTGTCTCTCTTTGCGTTGTCAGAATCATCACCTATTATGTTGGATGGACTGCATAAGTAAAGCTAATATATATTTGGCCTTTTGGGATTTAGAACCAGTGGCGCACAGCAGTCCATATGAGGTACAAAAGAGGGCGGCCATTAATAATGGATGATCCGAGACATTCATTGTGAGTGTTTTTCTTTGCTTTACAAACACTCATGGAGATTTTTGTAAAGAGAGAAATGAATACAAATATTTTTAAAAGCAATAAAATAACGGAAGCTTGTTTGTGGGAAATTATAATGCTTTCACACCTCATGGAATGACTTGATTTGATTTGGAGAAAAACGCAAGTGAGTGTATTTATGTGCATAAAAAGTGAATATTCATAATTTAATATTTTGCATTTTCGGACACGTTTTTGTTGTAGCCTACTTTTCAAACGATACTATTTTATAGGGGCTAGAAGCAGGGTTACACTGCACATCCCCATGCTCAAAGTAATTAACTGTATTGAGTAGGAAAATTTTAATTATTCGAATTAGTTCAAATAAATTAATATTGATGAGTATTTAGAGCCTCCTGTTTCTTCTGAGTTCACGAAACCGACACCTTCTATGTAACCTGAACTGATATATTGGTTTTTGAGTTGAAAAAAATATTTTTTTTTTTGTTTGGTTAACTCAAATTGGGAAGGGTAATTCTTGTTCCCTGCATGCTTTGCGTAAGACTCAATTGGGAAAGTAAATGTTAAAATTAAGTGTTATTTTATGTGTATTTGCTACATGAATGCAAAGGGGGAAAGTAGTGTTTAATGATTTGTTATGTTGCAATTTAGAAGAGTTTATGTTGGAGTTTTGGGGGTTACCATTATGGTGAAGAGTGGAGCTTGAGGTTAGGTTGTGGACCGATAAAAGGCATTTGTCTGAACGCTTTATCCAAAATTAAGCAAGTCACTAGTTAGACTTACCTTGGGTGAATAAAGTGACAGAAATAGCCGATTACTTATACAAAAATATAAAGTTAAGTGCCATCAAAATGCATGAGTTATCTTACTAAATGTGTCAAGTTAAGAGCAATTAGCATGCATGAATAGGAAAAAAGTATGCATAAATAGTACAAAATCAAAACCTGACATTTCCACTTAAATTTTGCATTTATTCACTTACATTTTTTGGTGTAACTGATTACCTCAAATTGTTTGAGTTCTGCTAACTTACTTTGGTTAACAATGTAGTAGTCAGTAGATCACATTAATCAAATCACATTGATTCCCGATTCACTTCTCTCGCAAGAAAGTACGGTTCAAGAAATTGAATTAGTCTAAATGCATTTCTAACTATAGAAACCCATTTTAAAGTCGTTAAAATGAACAATTAACAGCAGAAATATTTGATTTAGAATAATAAAAATAAAAAATAAAATCACATTTTAGAAAGTCGTGCAATGTCGCTCCGCTTGACGTGAAAATCCGAGCCACAATTCGATACTGTGCGTATATCAAGAGTTCGAGCAGCCAATAATCACGAACGGAACGGCGTGACGTCAAAGTCCCGGTAGAAAAGGCGCGTTGGGTTTGCGCACGTTTGGAGAGGGAAGAGCGCAGGGAAGGGCTGGATCAGCCTCTACCTCACTGTCTTCACTGGATTATACACACCAAAAGTGTCCTCAACTCCTCCTCCTGCTCAATGACTTACATACTGCATGCGGGACGAACAACAACAACAGGCTCATTTCACCGAAAATACTCTAAAGTATTTACAGAGCAACCAAAGCAAGCCATTGGCCTTTTCCCGTATCCAAGTTGGACATTTTTGGTGTGTTACTGAGCATGAAGATATAACCACTTGCACAATCTGAATCGTAATTCTGGTGGTTCTTCCCATGCATTTCGGGATTATATAGAGCTATATGTTTTTATTTTTCGGCGATGCAACACCGGATTTTGTGTTCAGACTGGCAGCGGTCATGTTCCAAGACTGATTTCTGAAGAGACAAGAAGACAGAAAACTGTTGAGATTTTACAGTGACACATGCATGTGCAAAATGTGCTAACTGAAAGTTACTCACGAAGAAATAGGAGGGTCCTGTGGCACACATGTAGAGCTGGTATGTCCTCAAAGCTCGGGAATGCTCACATAGGCTGTGCCAATCTGTCTGTTCTGTACTGGGTGCGTGATTTGCGGTGTGAGAAATTAATGCGTTTCAAAAGAGTCTATCAGAACACGGAGTTGACAGCTTTGAGAAACGAATAACGACTAGAGGACTCCGATTCTCCAAACGGGAAATCTTTAATGAGAGAGCGAGGTCATATGAACTGCACAGGGCTAGAAGTGCGTCTCGCGGAAATCTTGGGTTGCAGATCTGACGGAAACACGTGCTATTCGCTCTCATCTGCGGCAACGATGCTTTTCCACGGTCTGCCTGGAGGCGAGATGCATGGTGTTATGGAAGAAATCGAGCGGAGAGGAAAGAGCGATTCGGCGACTATCAGCTCGGCCATAGATATGGGGGAAACAGAGACGGTAGGAGAAAGCAATGCCACTCGCTCCGGGCGCTTGCATGCCAGTCCTAACAGCCCATGTTAACCGAACAGTTATTCAAATAGTGATATGTATAGGCTTAAAAGACGTGTTTGCGCTCTTGTCCGTTTAAACAAACCTCAAACTTCTGCGAAGCCGAAATGTTCAGGCCTGTCCCTCAATGCGTTTTGCTGTGATCTTTTGTCATGAGTGGATTCCGAATAGTCACAGAAAGCTAAATACACAGAGTTTTGCAAATGCGCATATAGGCTTCTCATTTTAAGTTTATCCGATTTTTGAACGACATCTATATATAGATGTATCTATCTATCTATCTATCTATCTATCTATCTATCTATCTATATATATATATATATATATATATATATATATATATATATATATAGCCCAAATTTAAAAGGTGAATAATTGAGGCATTATTGGCCGAACGACTATTAAAACTATTCAGCACAATCACTGCCAATGCACAAAGTGAATTCGAATAATTTGCTATTTTTTTATTCTATTATAATGTAGATTTTTGCATGCTAATAGCATGAAACCAGTTCCAGTAAATGTTTAGTTTGGTCATTTTATGCTGCTTATTCATTCAATACCGTTACGGGGAATTCAGCCATTAAACTTATTACATTTAAATATCAAAATTGTGTCAAGTCATGGGCTAATTTGTGCTTTAAAAATGAGAAAAACGAATGGCTTAAAATAGAAATAATTAGAAGGCAATGCCAGCGAAATAAACAGTGTTCACCTTGTTTTAGGCCTTAATGTCCGTTAATAAATACAAATATCTCTCTATTGACGAAGCGCGTGACATTGCACTTATGATGCTTAAAACGGATTACTTTTTAATGTAAAGACTGCATCCCAAAATGTTGACAATGGCCAATCTAAAATTGCTCATAAAGAACTACGGCGTTCAGACTATAGTTCTCGTTTTTGTCGCTACTATTTAACCGATTTCTTTCTCAATATGCATCGATTTGATTCACATCGTGCGTCTCTCGCGTTAAAACGAATATGATCTTTGAATTAATTGGTCATATACGTCACACTTGAAGCGTGACGTATATAACCAAATAGCTGTAAAGTTATAATAATGTATTGCATGCATTTATAAAATAGCTCCATTTTCATCGAGCATCCTAAACACAGTTAAACAGATATTCTCTTGTCCAAACTGAACACACTCCTGTGTTTGTTTTCTAAATTAGAGCTCACGCCCCACCCGTTCCGTGAGAGGTGAGCACTTATCGTAATATTTACTTGTTTTTGCAATCAGCAAATGCACAAGATACGGCGTTATTCTCGTCTGTGCACAGACATTTCTAGCCAACACATTTGCATTGGTTATTTATCAAATTCCCATTTTTTTTTTTTTTTTTTTTTTTTTTTTTGTATAACAGTAGGGAATGGTGGATAAACACCATTTTGGTGTTTGTGTCAAACCATTGGAGTTTGAGTATTTAATGGGTCTCATTTAATGGGTAGGTTGTGTGTGTGTGTGTCTGCAGAACATGCCTTCCATCAGCGGGGACCGGGTGGCTCTGTGTGCGGGCTGCGGAGGGAAGATCTCCGATCGGTATTACCTGCTCGCCGTGGACAAGCAGTGGCACATGCGCTGTCTGAAGTGCTGCGAGTGTAAACTCAACCTGGAGTCTGAGCTCACCTGCTTCAGCAAAGACGGAAGCATCTACTGTAAAGAGGACTATTACAGGTGAGAAAACTCATATCCGTTGACCTTAGCAGAACGATGTGCTATGATGGTGAAAATAATAATTCATTATTTGTAATATTTTTTTTAAATAGGCTAGTTTGCTGTTTGAAATAATTTTGCTCGCTATTAAACAATCTGATATTCAGATTAAAAATATTTTAATTAATTTAATAACGAAAGAAAGATCAGCCGTATTCGCGGTATTTTGCAGTACGAATTGGTTTTGCGCGTCATTATATATTTGAATAATCAGATTACACATGAATGTAATAATCAAGAGTTACATCTACCGTCTCTTTCCTAACGAAGTTTTCTTTGTTGGAAATAATACAGAAGCACAATCTGTAGAAAACTGCCTTATTGTTTGATATTTGGGTTATATTTTGCTGAGTGTGCATCGATTTCACCATTACTATAGGCTGCAATTTATATAAGAGAATACAAGAGAAGTGAGAGGCCTATTAAGGTCATCATATAAGTGAAGGCTTTACCCATTTCTACGATCAAATTAGGCCATAGCAGGCGTCACGCTCAATAGTTAACTATTTAGTAATCATTCGAGACGTGATTTGGCCTGTTGGAGAGGCTGGGATCCCCTGCACGAGTTAACTGCTGTTTAATGCATTATTCTACTTCGGGATGTCTACATAGGGCCAGATAAATAAAACAAAGCGCTTGCAGATGATTAAAGTGCTTATTTCCGAACAATCTTCGATATTTTTTTGAACCAGCACATGTAATGTCAGGCTCGTGAGTGGTGGGCCAGCTCTCTGGTTGAAGTGCTGAAAGGTCACAGCTGCTCTATTCTTCCGCAGAAGGTTTTCGGTGCAAAGATGTGCCCGGTGCCACCTCGGGATCTCGGCCTCGGAAATGGTCATGAGGGCCAGGGATTTGGTGTACCACTTGAACTGTTTCACCTGCACGACTTGCAACAAAATGCTGACGACTGGGGACCACTTCGGCATGAAAGACAGTCTTGTGTACTGCAGGCTACACTTTGAAACGCTCATCCAGGGAGACTTCCCCGCGCATTTCAATCACACGGATGTAGCGCCTAATAAAGGACTGGGCACCACGGGCCCTCTAGGACTGTCTTATTATAACGGCGTGAACACAGTGCAGAAGGGCCGGCCTCGAAAGAGGAAGAGCCCGGGGCCCGGAGCGGACTTAGCAGCATACAATGCAGGTAAAACCATCATCACACATTAGATTTATTTATTTATTTTTTTAAACATTTTTTGGGTCATGTTCTCTATTTTTATTCTTTTGTAAGTGGCATATTATTAATATTATTGTTATTATTATTGCAGTTTTATTTGTTCTCTGAAATGCCTGTTATTTGAGTCAAATAAATACATAAGTCGACCCTCACAACTTTTCGTTAAGGGCGATTTAGTAATGTTGTTCAGGGAATTTTTTATTGCCTTTAATTCAACGAAATCAATTTGAACGGGCTTTTGATGAGCAAGACAAAAACAAACATCGGACGCAATTTCATTTTAAACAAAGTTAAGTTTCGTTTAAATAGTATTACCACTATTTTGAACAATATAATTGGTTAATGACTGTTACTGAAAATGTAATTGCTTTTTTATTGTAGGTCAAACTGAAAAAAAATAAAATAATATTAATTAGAGAACAAAAGCGTGAATTATTTCATTATTGTTTCCCCCCATTCTCATTCGTTCGAGGCCAGACTTCTAATGTTAAAAAGGCACGTTTATAATATGCAAACATGCCTATTTGACCATTTAATACAATGTTCTCCTTAGAAATGGCGTTTTAAAAAAGACTACTTTATCCTAGAATATTTAAAGTGTGTTTATCCCAAAAGATTCAATATTTCTGAGGTGACATTAAGTATTAGATTCGATATTTTTTTGCAACAAAATAATACAACACATTATAGTATAAAGCGACCATTGACAAAATGTTCAAAGAACCACTTTTTGAGAAAAATAATACACATCACAGAAGTCTGCTTAAACACTCGAGCTTGTGCTGAACAATTTGGAACAACGTGACTTGTTCGCTCGGGCATTTCGGGCCCCTCAGCGGGGCATTTAGCCCCCTGCTTGAAGACTAAACAGAGGAATGATGACGACTACAGAGACTGACAAGTAGAAAATGGCTTAGATGCTAGTCGAGACCTCCAGAAGATTAAATGGACGTGAAAGAGAGAAAGAACGAGATTTAAAAAAAAAAAAAAAAAAAAAAGTGGGAGAGAGAGCATTCAACTTTTCTAGACAAGTCTATTTTTGAGTAAATGCTAAAATAATAATAAAATAATAATAATATATACAAAAAAAAAAAAAAGAAAAAAAAAAGAATTACACACAGGCCAAAATAAAGCGGAAAATCATGCAAATCGAACTTTTAAAAAAATATATTTTTATTTTTTACGATTTGACCCATATTATCGGCCGATAACATTTTAATCACATATTAATATAGTCAACTTGCATTTTCTTATATATTCATCACTTTCAGGATAATTGTTTGTTTCCCTCAAATCAAACCGAGATTAAATAAATCTTCTAGAAGTTAAGATAAAAAAAATACAATAAAAATCTATATATATTTCGTTATTAAATGTCGATCTTTATTTATCTCAGGATGCCAAATATCCTTGGTTGAAATCCAAACATCGTTTACAAGATTATAACTGTGTGTGCTTAATACTGCCAATGTATTTTATTGTTTGAGGCTATAATTATTCGACAAATGTTAACCATAGGTTTTACTCGGCCATTTCCAAGCAATAATTTCACTGGAATCTGTGTAAATGCCATGGGTTTATACTGTGAGTTGTTTGGTGCATTAACCAGCTTCTAAAAAACCAGTCAACAGTATATGGACTTAAAATGCAAATTGAACTTTATGAAACCAGTTGAACTCTTTACAGCCATTTTCGACACACAGTGGATAATAAGAGTGAGTGAACTTTGATCACTCTGAAACTAAGACAAAGTCAGATCATTGCTGCCCCCATCTGATCACACTTTAAACAACAGCATGAATAAAAGGACAAAATAAACAAGCACTAAAAAATTAAGAACAATTAAGCCATGCTGTATTATTCATGCAATATTGCAAATTACACGTGCACATCAATAATCTCGACATCTATCATTGCGGTTAAGGTGACAGTATTTCTCAATGGCCATATTTATACCAGGCCGAAGCATTTGTTCGCCATGTGTAGTGTTGTGAGCGTTCAAGGTTAATTATCTGAAGTGTTGATCAGACGATTTTCAATGACTAATATTTGTAGTTGTCAGAGAAAACATAATTCCGAACTGTCACGCATCTAGCAACACATAAACTTCTGCCAAGAATTTGGAACTGGCGGAAAAACATTTCTGACACAATCAGACAGGCCTATCTCCTAAACGCTCGTGTCCAAGGGCAGATAGTGTGGGCTATTTCACAATTAAATCCAACACAATTCATCATAAAAACAGAAAGGAAGGGATGGCCATATCTGGGGGATGGCGTCGCAATCAAAACTGGTAAATGTTCCAGTGCCAGGGCTGTTTTAATGCATATATAATATATATATGCATTAAAACAGCCCTGGCACTATATATATATATATATATATATATATATATATATATATATATATATATATATATATATATATATATATATATTAGCTCTATAAAGGCACTGTACATCACAACAGAAAAACAAAATGACATAAAAGTGAAAAAAAATAAATATATAAAAACATGATTAAAATTGGCATGTTGCAAAGCTTTCAAAAATCATAAAACATATATACAGTATTCTACATTGCACACTGTCTATTCTGTTATAGAAGAATAAACTACCTTTAAAAAATGACATAAGGCTTCAGCATAATGCAGAATATTATATATGCAGTAACATGCAAACACAGCAACATTGTGGTTCCTCTGTTATTCAGTTCAAATACAACAACAAACATTAGTGTGGTGCCATTAATGAAACAACAACAAAATCTCCTCATCATTGTCACCTTGTTATATTATCGGATGCATTAGTACAGCACATTCTGAGACCCATTTTTATTACAGAAACCTTTATTTTTATGCAGTTTTAACACTCTTATTAAGCTGTTTAAAATGACTACTACATATTTCAACAACTTGGCAATAACATAAATGGGTTCTTTGCTATTGTAGACTATAACGAACCTGAAACCTCTTCATTTTGGTTGACGCAACACAAGCTAATCTTTAGTCCTACTTTGTGTTTGATTTAAACAGCTTTGAGTTGCAATGAAAATGATGGCGATCCGATGGACAGAGACTCTCAGTACAGTACCAGCCAGAAGACAAAGCGCATGAGAACGTCTTTTAAACACCATCAGTTGAGGACCATGAAGTCGTATTTTGCCATCAACCACAATCCTGACGCCAAGGATCTGAAACAGCTGGCCCAGAAAACAGGTCTCACCAAGCGAGTACTACAGGTTAGACATTTCCTTCCAATTAGGGGTTTTGGCTCGCTGCAATGAAATGCAACTTTGCGACGAGAATAAGGTGTAATTATTCTGACGAGAGCTGGGTAATGATTCACAAGCTCTAGATTCGACTTGATTCATATGGTTATATTTGAGTTGTAATGGCTAGCTTGCTTACATATGAAAGACATTGAGCATGTTTACATGCACACCAATATGCTGATTACTCTCAAAAATCATCTTATTTAAAACAAACCTGATAAAGCAAGAAAACGGTGTTTACGTGAGTTATTCTCTGCTTATTACGTCAAACCGCCAAGAGGCATGCACTCGACTCTTGCACACATTGGATAAGCCAGTAAGAACACCTGTGAAGGTGTTTACATGCCTAGCTAATGCTGTTAATTATACAGGGTACCTACTAAGAAAATATACATTTTAAAATTTTTATTTGATCAATAGTTTTTAGCCTGGTCTCATGAAATTTACATGAGCATTGTATAACACGTTTGGCTCCACTTTCCATGTGAAATGTCCAGTAGGTGGCGCCAAAACCGAGCAAAATGAGGTTGTAATCGTGTCCGAAGTGTTTGAATATGCAGACGCAAAATGAAAAGCACATTTTTTGAACCATGTAATTTTGTGTCGCTTCTATGTGTCGTGTCACGTGTCAGCTTCAGTTCTTGTCTGGTTTTGAACCGCAGTCCTCCGAGTCCAAAGTCCAACGCTCTACCGCACAAGCAAATCATACTGGAATAAGTGTATATATGTAGGTGTGTCTGTAATACAAGCTTTAAAATGTATAATTTTTCAAAAGATGCGTTTGAGTAAAAGAATGTCGATATCATAACATAGCAGGGTCTAAGTGTTTATACATTTATAATCAGCTATTATTGTCATGATTTGAGTGTAAGTGGAGAAAACACACCGTTGTTGTAGCACCTCTAGTGTTCATATCACCTGGAAACTGCAGGGAATTGTACTAGACACGAATAATTCCGCAAAAACGTACATAGAGTCACGTTTTGACTATGACACCAGGTCAACACACTCTCATTGCGAAATCGTCAGGATTCGTAAGACTTTTCTAAATTTGGCTAATTCGTATGATATCGTGCAACTGCACTCGTTTGAATTCCCATGACTTTCACTACAACCAATGACGTCGCTAGACATCGTTTCCATCTATTACGTGACAATTACTAAGAATATGAAGAGAACTCTAAATTAATTACATGGACAATTGAAATTAAGGCGAAATTGAAGCGGACGTTTTAGATCACATCTGAAAATAAAAGGTAAAGTTTGTCAGCTATCACTGAGTCAGGAAAAACAAAATGCAGTTGGCTTCCAAATGCTACGGCGAAGCAAACAGGGGACCAAACGAAGTGGAACAAAATGGAGTAAACAAAAGATTCACGAGCAGAAACTTAGAATTAAATCTCAAAGCACTAATTAACATTGCCGGAAAACAAAGCCGTCATTTTGCTTTGATGGGACTACTGTTTATAACCTGTGATTCGAATCATTTTCACACGTCTCAACGGTCGCTGCTCTTTTATATCGTATACAGGTGTGGTTCCAGAATGCTCGGGCCAAGTTCAGACGGAACCTCTTACGTCAGGAGAATACAGGCGTGGACAAGGCCTCCGATGGGTCAAACCTACCTGGAGGAACGCCTTCTGGACCTGCCTCAGAGATTTCCAACACCTCAATGAGCCCCTCCAGCACTCCAACAACTCTGACAGACCTGACGAACCCCACCATGCCCACCGTCACCTCCGTAATGACCCCTGCGCCAGGCAGCCTGGACATTCACGAATGCCGGAGTCCCTCGCAGAGCACCTTAACCAGCCTCTTCTGATGCTCAGATTGAACACAAGAACACTGACATGTCAATTCCGTCTGCTTCTATTGAAGTGCAGTCATGGATGTGGCCCTCATAGGCTCCTAATTTGCAACTTAGATCAAATTCATGTTCATTGCAGCATCACTTTAGAACGGACACAAGTTCATCTTGCTTGTAAAGCAAAGTCCCATTCTTCCATGTAGTTATGACACAATCAATTATTCATAAACACATTACTGTCAAACCTCTGTCCGCTATCCACAACGATCTACCTGGGCATCTTTCGTACAGGTCAGGAACTTTACAAGTGTGGCCTATCCGACTTAAAAGACTTTACTGGGACAATTAATGGGGAAAACAACTCTTTGTTTGGTCTTGAGCCACTTAAGAGTGTTGCATCTTGGGGCATATTCAAATCTCACCACTGAAGGATCTGTTGATATCTTTCATTTAGAGTCCCCAGCCACATCTAGAGAGAGAGACTGAGCTCGAAACTTATGGGAATACATCGGTTTGTCAACCTCTTATTTATGTTCATGCACAGGGGTCAGTGTGAGGAAACTGGATTATAATGTGAATAATTATACAAGATGACGTGTAAACAGCATAACTAAGCCTGACTGTCACGTGCCTTATCCTGCAGTGTAGTCACTGAAGACCCTTTAGCATTGCTTTACGAATGACATCGAAAAAAAAAAGTGTATTTTAATTTGTTGGATGAAACTGTTGAGTAATTCTGCTATGATGAACTCATACATGAAGTGCTGATCTTTCTTAAAAGTCCATATACTCTCATTCCAACATATTACCTCACTCAGAAACCACTGGATATGATAGCAGTGCACATGAAACATGTTTCAAGAAGACAAAATGCACTGGGAGAGAAACCGCCTGCGGACAGACTTGCTCTAGTTTGTAAAAAGAAATTCCTTGATCGGAAAACCGTCATGAAATGGATCTTATCTCAAACATACACTGATATACTGTAAGGAATGAAACAATTATTTTCTTCATCCAGTTAAGTGATGTTTTTTTTTTTTTTTTTTTTTTCGACCATTAAGATGTGACAGTGTTGGAGACAGGGTAAATGTTTCCATGGTAACCAGAGGCTGCTTGTTGAAAATGCTGTACAGTTTTGACAGATTATTGAGAAATTTTGAGTCCACCCCCTGCAGTATCCCCCTTTGATGTAAATCTTCAGTTCTGTAAAAAATATTAAAAATGAATCACTATTTTTTTTTTTGGTTGTCCTCATTATTTCACCAGTTTCACAACATTCTACATAACCATGGAAATAGCAATGCACCACATAAAATACAAAACGAGAGCAATAAAGATGAAAATACAATCTAAATGGAAATTAACAGATTAAGATTATGCCAGTTTGTTCAAACTATATATATATATTTCACATCACAAACAGAAATGAAAGATTATATCTTAATTTCATCCTCAGTGTTTCAGATATTTTCCCAAGTGGCAGATTTACACATAAATGTATCATTGTATTAAATAATAAGCATGTCTCTTTTCTTTTCTCTTGTCCATTTTTTTGAGTTTGTCATTTTCAATAATTCTCAATAATCTCAGATTAAGACAAATTCATCCTACTTTCTATGTGATTGTTCCGATTTTTTGTGATGCATGTGTAATTATTATCCAAAAAAGCAATACTATTTGGCAAAGTATATGGCAGCTTTATGACTATGAGTTTTGATCAGAGGGGAAATTTAACGTAATCAATTTAAATTCCTCCTGTGACTGTAATCGTAAAGTTTTTTTGGATTTTTTTACATGAAGAATCTGAGATAATTATTAACCTTCTGAATCCCTGCATCCACATGCGTGGTCATTGCATTTTGGCTTCGCTATAGGCTATGCATAATTTAATTTAAACCGACTGATCTCAGTTCAGGAGACTCTATGCCAGAAGTGTCAATCTCATTTCTATCAGGAAGACTTGCAGACTTGAGTGAGATATAAGATGACATTTATTTGATGAATATAAAACAGAAAAGTGTCTCTCTTTGGCGTAGGCCCTGTCTGGCTGTCCGAAGAAGTTGCACTCGGAACCGTCATATCCTGCTGGAGATAGGAGGCAGGGGCAAGGAGCCTACCCCCGTGCTGGAAGGGACTCAACTGGTGGTGGTGGGGTGGTGGAGGTTGCCGTGTTAGCACACTGAAACAGCAATGTGAGCGATTGTGAGCAGACTTATAAAGCAACGGCTTGCATGTGACTGGCTGGGAATTACCCAGCTAATGGTGCGATGATGTACAGCTGCTAGTCTTCCCGCTAGAACTACGCTGCGCTTACATTTCCTGGAATGCCACAGTCCTGCAGAGTTTAGTTCCAGCCCTGCTCCAAAATGCCTCCTTGTAATCTTCAAGCACTCCTAAAGACCTTGATTAGCCACTTCAGGTGTGTTTAATTAGGGTTGGAGCTAAACTCTGCTGGACTGTGGCCCTCCAGGAACTGATTTTGACACCCCTGCTCTAGGGTGTCATTAAAGGGTAAAACTTTCAAGGCACCGAGTCATGTGACTAAACAACATGGCCCAATCGCATTGGAGTTAGTATTTGGGAGAAACATCTCCTGGAAACATCATAAACAATTTGATTAAAAAAAACAAATATCTGACATTTTATAGCTTGGTATTAACTTAGTCACTCAGTCCACATATGTGGACATACTGCTTTGGAAAACGATTTGGTCAAATTTGTTTTGTATGTTTCTTAAGAGCTACTAGTTTCAAATCAAAAAGGGGAATGGTAAATGCACACAGCAGTCATGCTCAGGTCTCAGGAGGTTAAAATAGTTTTGATGCAATGTCATCTAAACAGTATATAAACTAAATTAATATTTAACATCCTACAGTACAGTATGTTGCATGTAAAAAAAAAACTCTTTTGACTACCAGTGTACAAAACATGCATTGGCCTTTATTATAATAATTATTTTTAAATAGATGAACGGTGGAGCCTTTGGATTGCTTGTTTATTATGGCCCATTTAAAATATATGGTCACCCAGTCGATGTACCTGGATGTTTGGCACTCGCAGACATTCACTGGATCGCAGTAGGAAAATTCAAGCCAAGAAGCTCCAAACTCCCGTTTCACGCACATCAACATGTTCGTCTCGACAGACGACATTTCCCAGCGAATGCTTGGCCTTGGCCCTTTGTTTCAATGAACATTAGGTCAGTAACTCTACATCTCTGGTTTGTTGGCTGCTGTTTGTTGAAGAGAGTGTGAGTGGGTTAGTCGAGTGGTCTGGCCTGAAGCCCACCACTCGGGCTCCTGGAGGCTGGCAGACTGGGGTTGTAATGGGCTTACGATGAGTGCCAAAGCCAGACAGTCACCGTGGAAGCCAATGTGGTGCCCAGATGTACATCACAATGCCACATAAAGCCACACACTGAATGTTTTAATAGACAGAGAGAGGCCGCTATTTAAAATTCACAACAGCCTTTTTGGAAATAGTTGGTCCAATAAACTTTAATATGAAATATTATTACCTTATTTCAGACTGTGCAGAATCTTAGGCTCATCATCTTGGTTTGGATGTTCGTGATTGGACATTAGACATGTTCTGTTTAGCTCTGAGGTTTTAAGATGCTGCAACGTGTCTGAGGTTTTTTCAGACACCCCTTAAGATTATGTCATGGCGACAGGCAACACCCAGAGCCTTTTCAAGGGTTGTTTTCTTTGTGGTACTGCAGAGCTGCCTGGGTCTAATCAGGCTAGTTTACTTGTGCTTTTTTCTCAATGTTCAACTCAAATGAGAATTGTGGTTTGAATAACCGCTGAGATGAGAATTTGAGCAGCACACAAGCACACCAGTTTCTGCTTTTGTTTACTCGGGAAGTCTTACACAAAAAGAACCCTAAATAAACATTTAATGCCTTTGGTTTGTGATGTAAGCTGCTAAAATGTCATCATATTTAACTATTTAAAACTAAATACATAAACCGATCAGCCACGACATTAAAACAACCTGCCTAATATTATGTAGGTCCCCCTCGTGCCGCCAAAACAGCGCCAACCCGCATCTCAGCAGTGCAGTGCATAAAATCATGCAGATACGGGTCAGGAGCTTCAGTTAATGTTCACATCAAGCATCAGAATGGGGAAAAAAATTTGATCTCAGTGGTTAATGGTCTGCACTTATATAGTGCTTTTTTTTAATCTTAGAGGTTACCAAAGTGCTTTACATTGTGTACCAATCACCCATTCACACTCACACTCATACACCAATGACAGCAGAGCTGCCATGCCAGGCGCTAGCCTACCATTGGGAGCAACTTGGGGTTCAGTGTCTTGCCCAAGGACACTTTGGCATGTGGACTCGTGTGGGCCGGGAATCGAACTACCAACCCTGCGATTAGCAGCCGACCCACTCGACCATCTGATCCATAGCCGCCCCAAAACATAGTATAACCATAGTGCCATGTTCAAAAATATTATATTTCCTTAGTATCATGTCCATGGTACATTTGGTACATTTCGTAGTGGTTCTACCATGGTACTTTCCCAGAAACATGGTATTGCCATAGAACAAGTAGGAAAAAGTAGTAAATATCTGAAAGATTTCGCATTAACACAGCACCATGCTTAAAGAAACATTCTTTTACCATGGACAAAAAAAGTAGAGTATTGCTATGGTATTATGTCCAAAAGGTTTAGAAATAAATAAATAAAATCATGCTATTACCAAAGAATTCCATCTAAATAAGAATTGTAGTACCATGGTACATGTCCAAATAAAAGTATGATACTATCATTGTAAAAACGACGAAAAAAACATGATATTTCCATTTTCAGTTGAGATTGCTGTGATATACAGTGATGTTAAAGATACAGGTACAGCTTTGGACACAGATTGATTTCTATATTCTCCAGCTTACAGAAAATGCCTCCCAGCCAGCAATGACAAAAAGACACACTCAGTAGAAGCAGCTCTTTTTCAGCAGTGCACTGACTCGCACACTGTAATGTTCATATCTTTACCCAGGGCAAAAGGATGGTCATTGCCTTTGGCTAAGAAACCCTCAGACTTTGGCAAAGCAATTGTCCACCCCTGCTCATGGCACACTGACTTCCGTCAACAACAAACTTAGCCTTGGTCTAGGTCAGGCACAGATCGCCTACATGCTGCATTTAACCGTACTCGTGTAGCTATTGGCAGTCCGGGTTAAAAATATCCTGTTAATGAGGAGTGAAGTTGATCTCAATTTACAAGCAACTCAGATTCACTAACATAAAATTATCATTAACTCTATAGAGCTGTTCCAAAACCAAGAGAACTGCCGGAGTAAACAGCATTTAACACGAAGACAGTTTCAGAAGGTACGATTGCAACAAATTACAAATATATCCAAGATGGTGGACAAGGCAAGAAAAAGGTTGATTATAACTGTATTATAAGGTATCGATATAAACCATATGAAAAAACACAGATAAAACAAGAACAAGACATTGATTGTAGATTACTGACATACAGCACAGTTCCAGAAAGGATATTGGAAGGTTTGGAGAACATTAGAAGAACGTTAGGATGATGTTAGCGCAACTTTTTCCAAACTAACTCTTTGGGTAACCAAAATAGAACGTTGGCATGTCCGTTCTAGGAACGTTCTGGGACTCAAAACAATGTTAGTTGGGATCAAAGTTAAGATGTTATCTTAATAGGGAGCAGCCTATGTAGGCAGTAAATAGCAAGGCAGCTAAACACTTGGTTTTGTAACAGAGCTAATGTGTTGCGGATATTTTACCTGTCCGCTCTGGTCCAGCTCCATCAAACTTTACCACGTGTGGTTGTACAAAAGTTTCTCCAGCTGCACTGGCGGGCATCATTAAACAGAAAGCAGCAATCTTTCCACTGCCAGTCATTCTTCAGTGCTGTTGGGAGTCCGTTTTGATCTGTAAACATGCCACCACCCTGACTCGGGCATTCACAACATACAATATGTCAGAACCTCCCCGGCAAAAACAACGTGACCCTCGGCCCAGCCGCCCCTCCGGCGAGGCCACAGAATGATTGAACACTCACACACGGATGCCAACCACTGGCAGCGGTATTCCGAGCACTTGCAATGTGTCAATTATTGAAGGATGTTCTCATGATATATTTATCATGTGGTGATATGTGGTAAACACTCCGGCCTGTGTGTGTGTAAAGCGAAAAGATGATATTCCATTAAACCTCATTAAATAACCATGACACAATCAATTATTGAACTTTGACTAAGTTCATTAATGTGGTACATATAAAGCATTTAAAACTAAAGTATATAGAGAGGACATGGCTGTGAGGCATTGCCTGTCTGCTGCTTTTAATTAGGGGTTTAATTATTTGATTCGGTGTCATGGATACAATTGTGCATAACTGATTCTCGCTGCCTTAAAAATGAAGTGTGTGATTTATGTGCTCCAAGCATCAACAATTGGAATTGCAGGAATAATTGTTTGCAAACAGGTTTCTCAAACATTCCACCTGTCTCTCATTGGTCAGGAAAACAGATCATATCATGCTATGTTTATTACATCTGTTTTGATATGCCATGATAAATTGTATTTAACCTCTACCGGGTCAAAAATGACCCAAACGCAATAGGAAGGTTAAAAGAAATTATTACATCTTTTGCATTCGGGGGTCAATTTTGTCCCGGGCATCAATTGTGGCTTTACACATGATGTTATGTACATTTTTTGTTACTCTAATCATGTATTCACCCTCATGTTGTTCCAAACGTGTACAACTCTCTTTCATCCATGGAATGCAAAAGATGATTTTTTCCCATGCAATGAAAGTGAATGAAAGCGTTCTGGCCAGTGTTGTAGTACAGTCCGAGTCAGTACTGTCATGGTCTTGATCTTGTCATGGACTCGTAAGCAATTTGACTCGGGACTGACTCGAACTTGAACAAGTGTGGACTCAGACTTAACCCGAGTCCAGTCGAGTCCCTTTACCAAAAATATACAGCGAAAAGCTTAGACTGATCTGACGAACATTTTTGACTGATAATATCAGAGATCTTGATGTCATGTCCCGCATTTCATTTTGAACTAGTGATGCCCAGTTCACAAATGAATCATTCTATTGAGTTGGTTCTTTTCAGCAAAGTGGTCTGAATCGATTGGTTATAGTCCGATTTGTTCATTGGATAAAGTACATATTAACCAACAGTCAACAAAAGACTGATTTTTTGAGAGGCAACTTTGAGAAACTTCCTGTGCTGTGTCTAGTTAATAAGGGGCTGTTCACACCAAACGAGTTGTTGCATCCAGCCATGCTGTTTTCAGTTGTTTTTCATTGTAAACATGCTAAACGATGTCTTTGACCATTACATAATGTATCTGTGTGTTTTTGGCATCTCGTGCAGGAGCGCCTCAAGTTAAAAAGAACATCAACTGTCTCGAGACACCTGTGGTATACTCTTTTCCCTGATAGCATATATACAACACCCAGACGTCTGTTTGATGTGTGTGTTTACATCTGGGAGACGTCTATTGTCTCGCATTTTTTTCTCATCTGCAATATGTCTATAAGACGTATGTCAACAAGTATGTCTCAGATGTCAGTAAGACACTCCGCGAATGAGACGTTTATGTTTTAGAATGAATGTAAGACTGATCTTTTTAAGATGTTTAGCAGATGTTAGATGCTTTCCAGATGAAAAGATCTAAAACAGACATCTCTGAGACTTACGTGTGCTCTTCGGGTTCGTAGCACTGCGTTGCTCTGAACGCCCTCCAGTCTTTTAGAAATACTTTAGCCATTATTTACATGAATGCTATACACGTAGTGAGGAAAATGTCAAATAGCTTCTCTCATTGTCATCAGAACTGAATGGTTTCTGAAAAAAAAAAAGATTTCTGCACATACACGGAAATTAAATCTCGCAGGCAAAAGCAGAACTGCTTACTTGACGTACAATGAATGATCTATTGTAGTGCAATAGAGGAAATTGTTAACAAATTGAATGTAAATGTTTATATTCACTTTATGCATTAACATAGTCATAATTTATGCATTATTGAGTACAGCAATACTGCATTTTGTAAAGCAGAAATGTTAAATGTTAAAATAAAAAATGAGGTTTATTTGAAATATGCACCTATAGTTCTTTAAACTATTTAATACATTCATAAAAAAACTCTTGTCTTAGACTCAGCATTTACTGGTCTCGACTCGGACATGGCCCTCTCTGGCTTTGGTCTTGACTTGAACTCAATCTACTCTGGTCTCGGACTGGACTTGGACTCGGATGAGCTGGTCTCGACTACAGCACTGATTTCGGCTTACGTCTCCTTTTGTGTTCAATGGCAGAAAGTCATCAGGTTCAGAACAACATGACGGCAAGTATGACAGAATTTGCATTTTTGGGTGATCTGCCCGTTTAAATAAAAGAACGAGGTGAACTCGACATTACAACATGTCAGTGCACTTAAGATGTGTTTATTAACCCAAAATTCATTAACACCGAGAGCCATGCGACTAAACGGAGGCTAAGTAGCATTTAGCACGGCCCCACAGGCTGAGGCCAGCGCTCGCTAATTGGCTTTTGTCCTATTGTGTCCAAGTAGACTTGAGTATAATACATTATGAAAATGAGGACGGCCATGGCTATGTGTTCATGAGGTCATTATGTGACCATTTAGCTGTATTTAGGACTCTTCTGGCACGACCCTCAGGCCCTTGTCTTCTCTGGGCTAGCCTGCTAATTAGCCTGAGCAACCTCCTCAGCTTTAGCTACAAAATGGCTCTTGCCGCCGTAATCGCATTCATTTGATGCTTGAAGAGCCGTGGTGAGATGAAATTAGAGCGATTAATTAGGCACTGATGTGCCG
Organism: Moxostoma hubbsi; assembly: GCA_032164185.1. Lineage (NCBI taxonomy): Eukaryota > Metazoa > Chordata > Actinopteri > Cypriniformes > Catostomidae > Moxostoma > Moxostoma hubbsi. The sequence goes on from JAVLUX010000018.1 coordinate 4,079,789, forward strand.
CCAAAGGTTTTCAATTTCGCCTTGTCACATCAATAACGGATATCTCTGTCTTGACCACACAATAATGGCCTAAAGGAGATGGATACTGGGGGGAATTAGCGACAATTATGACCAATTAGTCGCTCCCATCTCCAGACAGGACAATGGGAGTGAGCACTAAGTAGCAAGCCCACCTTGGATCCTTCAGATACATTTCTCTTTGAAATTTAATTGGAAATTAATCCCTACTACTGTTTTTGGAGATATTTTTATACATTTTTGACTCAAACTGATGCCAACGTTTTGCAGTTTTCAAATGGAATGCATGTAATTTTGATCTAAAAGAGAATATTAAACCAAGACAATTAGTGCACAAATTTGTAAAGTCACTGGTTTGCATTTTGAATCGTGTTTACCAGTTTATTGATAAGACTGAAGTGTATGCAGTCTTAAAATTCACTTTCTAACATGGTACCTGGCTCATCCCTCATCCAATTGCGATGTGTAAAAAAAATCACCCACCGTCAACGATGTAACGAGGTGTCACGGTCACCTTTACAGGTTGGTGTTCTCCCTGATGGGACCGTGGCAGTATCGGCCTGCCATAGTGTTTTGTGTACCCCGTTTGCGTGAACGCACGCATCCAGTTGTTTGGGACCGCCGTGCGTATGTTACCGCCATGCGCTCTACGGTGATGTCATGGTCCTGTAAACCTTTTATTTAAAGGGACAGAAAATTTTATATATGGTTACGGGAGGAATGTGTCAACACACAGGTCATATGTGCATCGCACCCTGCTATGTATGGGGCTGTGTAACCGCATACCAGTCAGAGTGCCCATGATGACCCCTGTCCACCATCGAATGCGCCTACAATGGGCATGGGAGCATCGGAACTGGATCTTGGAGCAGTGGAAGAAGGTTGCTTGGTCCGATGAGCCTGTTTTCTTTTACATCACGTGGATGGCTGTGTATGTGTGCGCCATTTACCTGGGGAAGTGATGGCACCAGGATGTACTTTGGGAAGACGACAAGCTGGTGGAGGCAGTGTGATGCTCTGGGCAATATTCTGCTGGGAAACTCTGGGTCCGGCCATTCATGTGGATGTCAATTTGACACATGCCACCTACCTAAACATCGTTGCAGACCAGGTACAGCCCTTCATGTCAATGGTATTTCCTTTTGGCAGTGGCATCTTTCAGCAGGAAAGATGTGCCCTGCCACACTGCACACATTGTTCGGGAATGGCTTGAAGAGCATGATAAAGAGTTGAAGGTATTGCCCTGACCTCAAAATTCCCCAGATATAAATCCAATTGAGCATCTATGGGATGTGCTGGACCAATCCACGGTGGCTCCATCTTGCATCTTACAGGACTTGAAGGATCACCTGCTAATTCTTAGAGCCAGATAACACAGGACATCTTTAGAGATCTTGTAGAGTCCATGCCTCGGTGGGTCGGTGCTGTTTTGGCGGCACGTGGAGGACCAACAGCTTATTAGGCAGGTGGTCATAATGTTATGGCTCATCAGTGTACACTGTGTAAAAAAAGTCCATAATTTTAATGGTAAAAGATTGCAAAAATGCTACAGTAAAACAAAAGTTAATTGGTTGACTGGAAGTTACCACAACATGTGTACTTTTACGGGAATATCTTGTAAAAATGTTGGTTTGTGTTTGTGTCTTTATTTATTAGTCCTGGAAGGGTCACTCTTGATGAACTTTAAGTCATCATGTGACCTTTTGTGGTTACTGCATTGATTAACAATACATTATAAAGTGAAAATCAGACTTTTATTGTTCCAGAAGGTTATTATACCAAGTTTATATCATTTATTAAATGGCAGTGAACCAAAAACATGTTGACTGTATTTTTTTTTACCTTAACTTTTTGGCCATCACAGCTGCCGATATTTTACTGTAAATATAACAGTGTATGTTAAAAAATGCTCCTCAGAATCAGTTTCAAATATCGCCTCTTAATAACAAAGTTAATTTGTGACTCTGGTCTGAACGCTGATGTAAGTGTGCTCTGGTTAGCACACCAGCACAAGCTGTCAGGAACGTGGCGGCGTCTCCCTCCAGCAGCTGACAGCAGTTGTCTGCAACCGCACGAGAAAAAGCCAGTCAGACTGACACACTGTTTATTCACAAATGACACTGCCAGCAGCCGATCGGTGTTGCTGCTGGTTTTTTTTATACCTTTCCCTCTCTTGAATGTGTCTGTGATGTATCCTTTGTAGGTGCTACTGGAAGGGCAAGAATAATTGAACACTGACGGCAGCAGACACCAGCGTGTAGGGAGGGTGATACACTCATACAGTAGTGATGCTTTAAAGGTGACATACAGAGGAGCTGTCTACTAGGGTACGGGTGGGTTATTTCAGCATAGTGATAGTTAAGAGGAGGGTTGTGACCAAAAAAGTGCAGATCTGTTCTGATTGGGTTGTGTAGAGATGTGTTCACTAAATGCAAATTATAATGTGCAACTAATCATATAATCATTGTTAGGATAGCTAAACAAACAAGCTTATCAACAAAGAATACAATTTCCAAATCTTCTGATGGTGTCAATGGCAGTGCGTTTACGAATTTTGGTGCAATATTAGATAGATGCCAACATTGCGTGTTTTACGCTCACCTTCGAAAACCATGAACAAAACCAAGCGGTGAAAAATAAAATTGTGTTTATGTCAATAAATAAAGGTACATTTGTAGTTTCAACATTATATGAACTTCAGAACAAAAACTAGCATCAGACCATGTGACCCACATTTGGTTTTCGACCATTGAAAGGGGTCAAAATGATCAATTTACGCATGGAGCCACATTTTATGGCACTTTTCCACTGCACGTTACGGTTCGACTCACATCAACTCTACTCGCTTTAATTTTCTGAGCTTGCATTTCCACTCAGTTTAGTGCCGCCTCAACGTGGGTGATCGTCATAGTTGCGCCTCCTCTACTGTAGTGATATCATCATAAACATGACACAAACTGACCAAAACAATAACACAACCGCTAGCTGTTAGCTACTAGCTCATTGTGCTGCATAAAGCAGTTGTTGCATGGTGATTTTACACAAGTGTAACAGTTTAATTGGTCTGGTTGAAGCTTTCCATTAGCTGGTCAACTAAATAAAGTGAAGCTTTCAAGCAGAGTATAGAGTTAACGCAACAAAACGTACCATCCTCCATCGTGGATCAACGCCAGTCCAGGGCGCTCTCCCTCACATTGCTCGCCAGTTAAGATAGCGTCCATTTGGTCGAACCACTTCCACTTTTCCTTACACTGTTGGTTGGTCCGGTGTGGCCAACAGCTGAGACACTTCCTGAGAGACTTTTTCATTTCACGCATCGCTAACGAGTCGACCGTCTGCACCTCGTTTATTGACCACGGCGTTTTGCGCGCAGCCATTTATTTTTTCACAATTCAAAAGTCAAGTAAACAAATGATATTGTTATCGCTGTTGCTAACTTTAAAACTAGCGGGTTGATGTCACGTGTCGGAAATCCAGTGACGCTGGTAGTGACGATTCTCCCTGACCAATCAGTGATCTGCAGGATTTTGACGTCACATTTAGCATCGGCTCGGCTCGCTTGGAAACTCGACCGAGGTGGTACTAAAAAAGTATCTGGTACCAGGTACTATCCACAGTGGAAAACCCCCAAAAAAGCAAGCAGAGTCGAGTTGAAAAAGCCCCATTAGAACCCCATATCTCTGGGATCTGACCATATAGGGACTTTAAAATGAAGCTACCAAAAGAAAAATATGTTCTGAACCAGAATCTAAAAAGGATATTAAGATATCTGTAATGCTTCTGGAGTTTTTGGCAATCCTACTTTTGGAAAAAACAACACAAAAATGCGCTTTTCCCCAAATTTGGACACACGCCATTGCATTTAATGCAACAAGAAGTGCTAAAGACAACTGATTTTAGTAGTAGACCAACCCATCTCTGTGCAAAAATAAAATAATGATGCTGCCACCTTTATAAGGTCATACAAGGCTTTCTTGATCATTCTTATTTTTCTCTCTTCAAAAATGTTTTTAAAATAAAAGAAATCAAATGTTGCAATATATTTGATTACTGTTTTTTAAGAACATTATTGTAATTTATTTTGGTACTGTGTTGGGTCGCTTGATGCCCAAAGTAAAAACACTGCACTAGGGAACAGGTGGGCGATTTTTGCATGGTGGTAGTTAGAGGAGAACAGGGTTTAAAAAATGGCTGATTATTGTTGCTGTGACAGATCCATGGAGTAAAAACACACACACACACACACTAGAAAACCAAAAACTAGAAAACACCACTCATTTGTATTTGTTACTGCCGAAGTCGCTGCATCCTCAACTGTACATTACACACCGAGCAAAGCCATAAATTAAACAAATCAGTGAGCGGCGCACCTCCACTGGCACATGATTGGATGAAGCTTAAAAGGGAAAAACAAAGGTTACAGCGACTCGCTCGGCCATTCGTCTTGTTTGTTGGATCCGTGTGGCTTGATTCACCAAATGAGCGCTGAGGAATCCAGCGACATCAGCACTTAATCAAGACTCGCCTCACCATTATAAATCAGTTGAACTACTGATACCTGAACTTTATTCGCGGCTCGCTTTTAAAGGCCATGTGCTGCTGCCTCCACTATTAGGGTGGTGCTGATCCATGAAGCTGCATTCAGGTCAGGACGTGGGCCGTTCGAGCCCAACACATGCATCACCTGGGTAACAGCAAAGCCACAACTATAAAAAGGCAAACCGAATAAAGAAGAAGATTTTTTCTTACATGTCTCTTGGTGGTGTGGTTTCTCGTGGCTTCTAGTTTTAGGGCAACAGCTTAAATCGAAAGACATACTGCTGGAGGAACTTGTCTTACCTGCTTTCTCATATTGGCAGAGGAATAACAATCATTAAGAAATGTCTATATTAGTCCCATTACATTTTGAAGACCTTTGTGTTTAAATATTTGAAATGGCTCATACACTCTTGCTGAGCTAAATATAAGTCAAACATGGTTTTCAAACATTTCTAAATAGTAAAAAGAGAAAAGAAAAACAAAACATTTATAGTAATATATAACATTTGTTACCACAGGGCCACTGAAGTTCACCTCTTAAAGGGTTAGTTCACCCAAAAATGAAAATTATCCCATAATTTACTCACCCTCAAGTCATCCTAGTTGTATATGACTTTCTTCTTTCAGCCAAACACAATCAGAGTTATAAGTATCATGTCTCTTCCAAGCTTTATAATGGGAGTGAATGGTACCTTAGATTTTGAAACCCAAAAAAGTGCATCCACCCATAAGTGCCTGAAGGCCTTTCTGAAGAAAAATATCCATATTTATAACTTTATAAACTATAATCACTGGCTTCAGGTAACGGCCATCCGTGCATTCATGAGAGAGTCAATTTCCGGTGTATGACATAGGTGTAGCGTAAGCTTCGGTGAGGATAGAGGAAGCCAGTGAACGCACAGACAGTCATTACCGGAAGCCAGTGATTATAGTTTATAAGGCCTTTATTAACCCCTGGAGCAGTATGGATAACTTTTTTGATAGATGAATGTGTTTTTTGGGCTTCAATATCTAAGGTACCATTCACTCCCATTATAAAGCTTAGAAGAGTCACGACATTTTTTAATATATCTCCGATTATGTTTCGTTTTGACGAAAAATAAATGTGACATTGCATAAGGTTGTCGAAACAATGCCATGATGAATGTGTGTCATAATCAAAGCTAAAGGCGGTTCAATGAAATGCTATAGTATGCAACTTTTTTTTTAGCCAGGCAGTGTATTTGTGTAGCTTATGTGTTGTGTAACTCAATATATCTTTGACAGTCAGTTGAATCTCATGGAATATCGGTGTGGAAGTAATGAATCCTGTAATATCTCTTTGATATATGTAAAATAAAACATCAAAATATATCAGAATATATTATATTCTATTATTGGAAAATGTAACTATTTGGGAATTTTGTAGATCAATTTTTTATAAATATATGTGACAGGACGCTAAAGACCTGAGTATCTAATCATGTTTGGTGAAACATCCATACTCTACAAGTTGATTTTGTGGTCTCAATTATTAACTTAGTCTTTGCTCACTTTAATATGAGGGTGGTGGTGGTGGCGTAGTGGGCTAAACATAACTGTTAATCAGAAGGTTGCTGGTTCGATCCCCACGGCCACCAGCATTGTGTCCTTGAGTAAGGCACTTAACTCCAGGTTGCTCCGGGGTGATTGTCCCTGTAATAAGTGTACTGTAAGTCGCTTTGGATAAAAGCGTCTGCCAAATGCATAAATGTAAATGTAATATACATGCATAACAAATAACAGAATTTTAAACAAACATCTCAGGTGATTAAGAAGCTCATGGATGTGTATTTTTTTAATTCAGTTTTTTTATTCGTATTGCAATATGTAGTTCTAATATGAAGGGTGCTTTAAAATAATAATAATTCATATTTGATGAATATAAAACAGAAATATAATGTCTTTCTTTGGCCTAAGCCCTGTCTTGTGGTCCGAAGAAGTTGTACTCGGAACAGTCAAATCCTGCAGGAGATAGGAGGCAGGGGTGAGAAGCCTACCCGCATGCAGCACGGGACTCAACTTGTGGTGGTGGGGTGGTGGAGGTTGCTGTGTTAGCACACTGAAACAGCAATGTGATAGATTGTGAGCAGACTTATAAAGCAACGGCTTGCATGTGATTGGCTGGGAATTACCCAGCTAATGGTGCGATGATGTACAGCTGCTAGTCTTCCCGCTAGAACTACGCTGCACTTACATTTCCTGTGCTAGATCAACCTGTCCTCATCATTAGCTCAAGCTCCACTATATTCGCTATAATGGTAACCCCCAAAACTCCAACATCACAGAAACTTTTCTTAGACTCAACAGTTGCATTTGTAAACTTCCATTTTACGAATGTAAAAGTATAGGACACAATTAAATCAAGTTGTGACAACATGTTCTAAAATTGTGTTGCTTTAGTTTATTTTAGGGGTCACAAACCCCAATTATGAGCAATAGTAACCGAGATGCTTGCCTTAGCAAACACTAATTGTTCTCATTGTATACGGTTAGAAATGTTTATCAGCGTTGAATAGGTTTATCACCCAAACACGAATCCCCAATGCAAGTTTTGGTTTCTTTACAGAAAGAAAACCTAAAAGTCACGCTTTGGTTTACGAGACGTGTCTCTTAAAAGTGAAAAGATACACCTGGACGCCTCCGAAGGACACAGTAAAATCACTCCCTATTGAATGGACACAAAATCCTCCTTATTGTACTTCATTTCTGATGCTAAATTCAGGAGAAAGACGTCGGAAAGAAAGGAATTCTGGCCTCAATAAACATGCAAGTCGGTGTCCATTCAGCCAGCGAGGATTGTATTGTTTGTTTGCTGTGGCCTGGTTTCCAGAGACCCCACGAGTGGCCCAGTGAAGAGGGTTCAGAGAACAATAGTGCTCCTCATTGAGCGGGGCGAGCTCTGAACACCCTCTCTGGAAGTATCGCCCGGCCTGGCCTCCGCTCACGGATGAGTGACAACTGAATCGCAGGGGACGATTTTCCCAAGCTGGGCTGCACAGAGCATCACTGCACAGGCTTAGAGTGTGTGTGTGTGTGTGTGTGTGTGTGTGTGTGTGTTAGAGAGAGAGTGTGTGTTTGAGTGAACGAGTGTATTAGAGTGGAACTAGGGTGAAAATGTGTGTAGTAAAAGCAAAGAGCCTATCTTTGTATGTGTGTGTGTGAGAGTATGTGTGTGTGTGTGTGTGTGTGTGTTTGTATACGTGTGTGCGTGCGCGTGCGTGTATGTGAGTGAGTGTGTGTGTGTGTGTGTGTGTGTGCGCACGCGTACGTGCGTGCATGAGTTTGTGTGTGTGCTTATGCGTGTATGTGTGTGTGTGTGTGAAAATGTTAATTAATAACTTTTTAACATGCTTGGAAAAATCACTACATGCAGCAAATTTAAGCAGCCTCTGAACTTTGACCTTAAAAATGATTTTGCTAATTTTTTTGGTATTAAATTTTTTTTTTTACATTTCTGATTACATTTTTGATAACACCAGTTCCATGAAATCAATGGACAAAAATTCTTTATAAATTGTTTAATAATCATTTTGTTTAGCTTTTTTGTACACTTCTCGCACTAATACTTGTATTAAAAATAAGTACAAAATAAACACATAAATTACTGAAGTGGTGTACCAGAAAAAGAGGACAAAGATTTTTTTCAGCACCATCTATGTGCTGCTTCAGCAGTGGTCTGGGCCTCTGCCCATACAGTTAAAACAAACCGGCTCATATTTGTTTATCAATTTGACGCTACTGATCGCGTTTCTTGCCGCACATGCAAATGAATAACACATTTCGAAACACTGTCACAGTTTGTTAGTACGGTGTTTCGTCAGCACCAGCAGAAGAATGTACAGTATGTTTTTGAACCATTAACAGAACCGACAGTCATGAGAAACATCTGGTATATTTCTTATTTTATATAAGCGGTCCTGAATAATAATCATACAGCACACAGAGAGAAGAATGCAAAAACATATTCAAAGAAATCCTTCAACAGTTTTCCAGGACTTTTAAGCAATTCAAGCACCTTGGGTCAAGTATGGACCAGCTTATCCAGAAGTGTGAAGCTGCCAGTAAAACACACAGAAACGGAAAAGGGCTTTAAAATAAAAGCTTCCGCCAAAATAAAAGCTTTATTTAAATGGAAAACACATTTAACACATTAATTCAGTGCGATTAACGCGTTAAAAAAGATTTACACATTTAATCATGTCCCCTGTCCGTCCTCAGAAATTCAAGTTTGAAGTACCACCTATTTTCTCCAGGGGGCAGTAAGTGAAACTCGCTGTATAGGCAATGCGCAGCTTACATAGAGAACAAACCACACTTACCAAGAGCAGACAGCACAAGATGAAATCACGTCCTTATGCACAAACACAGCTTGATGGAGTATTAAACTATGTTTAGTTTATTAAACTAAACTATTAACTTGACACAGCGACCTTAAATTTGTTTATGACGTGACCAGGGCTGGACTGGGAAGAGAGATCGGCCCGGGATTTTACATAGCAACTGGCCTAAAAGTTGAGCGGGGGGATTGTTTGCATATCGCGGCGCCGTTTTGTGGTCCGTTCTGCATAACGCAGGGGCTCATTTTAGCATATCGTGGCCCATTCAGCCCGTTTCGCAGCTGACCCACTGGCCCGCTCGGTTCTCCCGATGGCCAGTCCACCCCTGATCGGCCCCAATGTGCATTGACCCACCGGGAAAATTCCTGGTATGCCTGATTACCAGTCCAGCCCTGGACGCGACACAACCAAAGTGAGGTGCTCCAAAAGCGTCCGTCTGATGCAGGTGTACATTGTCCTCAAATTAAATCTCAGACTGATTGACAAATTCAGGTGCAAAATGGATTGTGTGAACTGCAGGCCAATGATTGGCTTATGTTCAATAATATGGAAATAAACACTATATTGCATTCGAAAGCAACTTTTTGTATCGTCTTATCAATGTTTAACTCCTCTGCCACAATACTGTAATGCATTTTAATTTTCTGAATATTTTGCTATTATATATATATATATGTATAAGTATAATTATTTACAATTATTTAATAATTCAAAGAAAGAGGTCCAAAGAAAGTACCCAAAATGATAGAAAAATAAAGAAATAAATAAAACATGCGAGTGTGTTTCATGTATGAGTGTACAATAAGTGTAGAGAGGAACATGAGTGAAAAAGTGTGTGGCAAAGTGAAAACTGTCCATGTGTGTGTGTGTGTGTGTGCGCATGTGTGTGTGTGTGTGTGTGTGTGTGTGTGTGTGTGCACGCATGTGTGTGTGTATGTATGTGTGCGTGTGTGTGTGTGTGTGTGTGTGTGTGTGTATGTATGTGTGCATGTGTGTGTGTTGTGTCTGCACGCATGTGTGTGTGTGTGTGTGTGTTCAGGCTGCAGCTGTGGATCTGGGAGGTCCTGCTCTATTGTCAGCCGCACACAATGGCGAGAGGAGCAGGAGATGTATCTTTACAGAGCGACTGCGCCTGCTGCCACAGAGTGCCGGGGGGAAAAGAAGAAAGATGTCATTGATTTACAAAGAGGCTGCATGTGATGACTCATGTGAATCTGAGATGCTCACTGACTGAAACACACACCTTCACACCAAGGGCGTAGATTTGGCTTGAACGGTACGCCCACAAACAGAAATTCATGAAGAACATTCCAGGGGGTTTCCTTCTTCTTTTATTATTATTATTAAATGAACTGCTAATCCATTAGAATTCTTTGCTAAGCTAAACATCACTATCAATATTGCTCATTCACGTACTAGTGATTTGAACAAACCCCTAACTCTAATGACTAGTGTATATTTTGTTTATCCACGTGCCGTTGCACCTTATTATTTGTCCTTCAAAACTAGCTTCATGTGACCCACATTTGGCTTTTGACCATTAAAAACGGGTACAATTAAACAATTATAGATAAACAATTTATATGAGATAAATTGAGAGCACATATATCTGGGATTTAACAATTTAAGGCCTTAAAAATAAAGATACAGAAAGGAAAGTTTGTTCTGAACCAGAATATAAAAGGATACTTGGATATCTTTAATACTTCTGGAGTTATAGACACTCAAACTATGGGACTTTTAACCACAGAAGACAGTCAATAAAAGCTGTTGAAGCTCCAACATTTACTTTAAATCTGGGGAAGAAAAAAATCATCTTTATTTCAAAGTTGCTATAATATATTATCTGTATAAATCAGTCTAAATTCCTACAGTTCTTCTATACATTTTTGAAAATCTATAGACAAACTCTTTGCGATACAGCACATCTGCACACTTTAAAACACCTCGTAATGTTTCATTTTGACATCAAAAGTTGCTTTGATCAGAAATGTCCCGCCGGTTCAACAATTCTTTCTATCAAGATCTTTTCTCTGGCCTTGAAGGAATAATCCAGGTTTGGTACAAGTTAAGCTCAATCAAAGTCCCTCGTTTATTAACCTGTTGATGTGCGCCTCCTTTTTGTGCATAAACCATGAAAATGACACACCTGAACTTAAATGGTTGTATTTACGGGACCCTTTGGAGTACAGACACAGTTGTCGTATCTTTTGAAAGAAGACACTTTGGGCTTTATTGCCCAAGTTTCAGAATTAATATATGTTGTTATTTGTTAAAGTTAGAGAAGCTGAAGTCTATAGTAATGGAAATATTTTGTGCTGAACATGTTTTTATAATCTAAACAAACAATAATAAAAGTGCCAAGACAACCCAGAAACACAATGTTCTCAAAGCCACGAGTCTAAAGAAGTTACGTTTCAAATCTGAAGATGATGGAATAATAAATGAGGTTCCTGCAACATTTAATCTCTATAAAATCTCTGGAAGTGTTCAGAGTAAAATTAAGGCTCCGCCTCTCAATACGACACTAAATCTGACCGCACTGCTCGACTATTATGAATAAAACTACGCTGCATTTTTATAAATAGACTTTGGAGACGGCTGGTTTTGTTTATGAGACTCTAATATATAAGATCAGATACAGTTTTACAACATGAATTCTGCTCAGATTGCAGTTTGTTGAAGAACGATGACGAAAGCGAGATCTCATGTAAACAATGGAGAATATATCAATATTTCTCACATTTATCACTTTTATGGACAAAAAGTGCTATTGGATGTTTATCAATAAACGCTTGTCATGGAGGATTGACCCAAGTGTGTTGAACTGGATTCATCTGGCGATCACATTTTCATAATAAAAGTCCCGTTTTGATATTGCATGTTTTCATAATAAAAGTCCCGTTTTGATATCGCATGTTTTCATAATAAACGTCCCGTTTTGATATCGCATGTTTTCATAATAAAAGTCACGTTTTGATATTGCATGTTTTCATTTGTACTCCTGCACAAATAACTCAATTGCTGTTTCTGGAGCATTGCTATCGTGAAACAGAGATCAGATATCAAGGTTGAATCCTTAGACCTTTGAATAGATGTATCATTTGTTAACATTAATTACATTTATAGACAGTAAATTCTATATTAAATGTAAGCAGAGTGACGTCGCCACCGCGTGCAAGCGATTGCTTATCAACAGGTTAAATAAATAAATAAATAAATAAATATAAATTCAGTTACAGTGAGGTACTTACTATATAATGGAAGTGAATGGGCCAGTCCATAAATGCTAAAATGCACATTGTTTTAAAGAGTATAGCCACAAGATGTAAACATTATATTTGTAGATTTTTTTTTGTTTTTTTGCTCACTGTACCTTATTGGTGTAAATTTATATCCAATATAAGATCTTCATTGCCATGAAGACAACACCAGTAAACCCTGTTTGCTATTTTATCACAGTAACATCATGTCTTCATATATCATGTCTATATCTTGTAGCTATACATTTAAAACAGTGAGCATTTTAACTGGTACAGATTGGCCCCCATTCACTTCCATTGTAGGCGAATTACTTCAATATCATGCTACAAATGCTGTCAAGTGATCTTGACTTATTCCTTTAAATGCATGTTCAAGTGCTTAATAAAGCATTTGTGTTTGTACTTCGACTACACTTAGAACACAAAATACAGCCAATTACATCACAAACAAAACCAAAAAATCCTATGATCAGATGGGCAATTGGTTACCCATACCAAAAATAAAAATCAAAGTTTAATTTCTGAAACTGAGCTTAACTGAGCTTGGTGTAAGCCACTGTAAACAAATGATCTAAAGGTTAAGATTAATTGTTCAGAATACATCATCCCTGTTTTTATTTATCCAGTAATTCCAATATCAAGATTTTAATAAAAATCAAAAAACAAACAAACACACAATCTACCTGGAAGCCAGCAATACTGTATATTACCTCTATATCTCTAAAACTATTTCTCTGCACAGATGTGAATTATGACAGCATTTATGGCCAACACACACACAGCCGTGTTTATACAGAGTTTCCCGCTGACAGGAAGGAAAACGAGAGCCATTTTGAGCGACTTAGAAGCAGAAATGTTATATTATGCCATACTGGCAGCGCAGGTTCTTTCGAGTGTCATAAATGGTTCCCCACGGGCCGGAGTGCTCTGGCAAACCGTTGCATTCTTAATTTCTGATACATAATTCTTTTGGAAAAGCATTTCAGCCTGTTTTCTGGAGAGGCACTGTTCTAATAGTGATAAATTATTCTCATAAAGGAGAGCTTTCCTTTTTTTTTTTCCACCTTTGAAATACAACTGAAAGTGAACGAGCGCTGCTCCGGTGGTGAGCGTTGAACGGCCCTGAGAGATGTAATGGGACATAATGATCTCGGAAGCCACACATTGGACCCAGAGTGCTTGGGATCTGCTTCTACGCTGTTCTGTGCAGGCTATTATTATATATTGCAATGTTTAGCTGTGACATCTTTTCTGTCTAGTGGGTCTGCATGAACTTCATGTCTTTTTTTCACCGAACGCAGGTCTTTAAGACAAAGACAATGAAGTTTCAAGCTATTTTTTATCTCCCCAATTTGGAATGCCCAATTCCCAATGCGCTGTAAGTCCTCATGGTGGCGTAGTGACTCGCCTCAAACCAGGTTGCGGGGGACGAATCAGTTGCCTCCGTATCTGAGACTGTCAATCTGCACATCTTATCACATGGCTTGTTGAGCGCGTTACCACGGAGACATAGCACGTGTGGAGGCTTCATGCTACTCTCTGTGGCATCCACGCACAACTCACCACGTGCCTCACCAAGAGCAAGAACAACATTGTAGCGACCACGAGGAAGTTACCCCATGTGACTCTACCCTCCCTAGCAACCGGGCCAATTTGGTTGCTTAGGAGACCTGACTGGAGTCACTCAGCACACCCTGGAATTCGACCTCGCGACTCCAGGGGTGGTAGTCAGCGTCTTTACTCGCTCAGCTACCCAGTTCCCCAGTTTCAAGGACATTTTTATTTGATCAACGCTAAAGGTTAGTCTCAGTCTCAGACAGCATGGATTTCTCATAGACCACTCACAGTAAGCATGATGCATTTTGCCGCAAAAATGGCGAAAGCTGGGAGAAAATCCATTGTGATTGGTTGGCTGCTATAGGTAACTCTTATGAGACAGGGTGCACAGATTTTTATTAGTTTATCAGATAAATTACCAGGCTGCTACAATGAGCACTTCCGACAATTTATTTATTTTTGCCAAAGAATAATTTTATAAAATTAAAGATTACTGCTTGATGCAGATTATGCAATTAAGTGATTATTTGAATAAATTTGACCATTCGTGGCTCCAACATAAATTTATCTTAGGGTCTCTTAATGTCTAGAACTGGGCCTGAGTTACAACGTAATTAATCATACTTGAATAAGCTTGTAAATGTAGTTGGTAATGTAATCCAAACCTTAAGATAAGCCAATTACTATAGTAAAAGTGTTTAGATGTCATAAGATTGCATTGTGTAAGGAACAGAGCAGAAAGAAAGTGTTTATGAACTAATAATCTGCTGTTTTATTCATGATTTGTGTGAAGGTGAATAAAAGTCATTTTTGTTGTAGCACTTCTAGTGTTGAATCAACAGGAAACTGCCATTGGCGCCAATGGTCTCTACAATCAATTTAAGCTTGCAATGCTTTTGGGAAGCGAAGCCCAGGCTGGTAATTTCTGCACCATGGAAAAGGCTGCTTTCAAACAGGTTTTGTGAATGAAACAGATAGTTGATTGGGATGCTCAAAAAAATTTAAATGCCACATTTAATGTGATCGTCACTGACACTGAATCCATCACAACATCTGGTTGGTCTGTCTGTTTTCTTAATAGGGTCCTTCTCCTTAACGATTAAGGGTTATTTAGATTACACGGAGTGTAAGCACTCAATAACAAGTTTAACAGAATCCCCTGATTACAAATTAAACAGTGAAACGGATATTCTATTGTCAGTCAATTACTGAATAAGAGGAAGCACTAAATGCATGGCAATTAGGAGGCAACATGGGGTGATTATATTGGACAAATTGGCTTTGTTGTTGAGTAACAATTCCATGCTCATTCGGTGTGAAATTAATGTTGATTACCCGAGTAAGGTCTTAAGAGCATTAACTGAGGGCAGGCTGGCATCAGAGCACAGACAAATTAAATAAAAATCAATCCAGTTCAAGTGTTGTGCTTATACACATAGATGGCAATGCCTGATGCCATGGCAAACAGTTACTGTTTATTTATAACCATTTGTTAAAGGTGCATAAAGGCTATTTCAGAACAGCACACAAACATACTATTACTATGGCAATGCTGCAGTATATAGTGTCTATACTGAGCACAGGGATAATTCACTTTTTAAGTAATGTTACAAAAGTCCAACATCTACATGTTCACCTTCTTGACATACACTGATTATGGACATTTAAATGTTAAAATATGTTAAGATGAAGACAACTTTTAATTTTATCTAAATGTAAAATAGTTGACATTTATACAAGAGTCATATATTTATACAAGTATGTATAAGTAAACAAATTGATCATATTAGTTCCAAGCCATAAATTAATCGTAATCATACTTGTATTAATGACTAAAGACAAACATGTGTTGATTTCAGTTGTCCAGGTTTAAAATAAACTATTGTTTGTTTTCTGTGTTGATTCTCTTTTAAAATTGTACCGCGCCCACTGGTGCTCCATTCGTCCACAAGAAGAGAGAATAGGACAAATAGGCATAACGTGCTCTAACTATTCCTGAACACCAAAGGGGACCCATCTGGACTATTTTGTGTATAAACATGCACTAGACAGACATCTTTGACCGTTGTCATGTATCTCACGGCACTTTTAAAAGATACGGTGTCAAGTTACAACTCTGAATAGGATACGCCATTCTGATTCTTCAGCATCTTGCTGTTTTGAGCAGAAATGCGGTCTTGCACCCATCTGCATTATTTTTAAGTGTTGGTGTATGTAAGTGTACTAGAAGGATGTCTTTGACTGTTTTGATGCATTTCTGGCTATGTGCACTTCAGTGCAGTATGATACTGTATGTATGTGTGTGTGTCTAGTTCACTGTGCTTTGGACTATGTATGTTTATTTTTTCTCACCCCATATCAGCATGGATTGCTTGTACAACATTCATAATAAGGTTCAAGCTTTGCAAAGGAACTGTTATTGAAGGATGGGGCAGTTAAAAACACTGTTGGACCCAATTGCAAAAGAGTAAGTAAACAGTTATGACTTTGATAATTTATGGTGCTGAGTGTTAACAGTTGTGCTTGAGATTTAATTTGTCCAGATGCAATGTGTTGGATGTGTGTTATGTTAAATCCTAAAATGTAGTTTTATAATGTTGTGGAGCTTGTTCATTCTTTTCCGATTGAGTTTTAAATATATATGACTGTGAATTCGAGGGGCTGCATGATGTTAGCCAATCATAACGGAAGATGTTTGCGTTGAAGTTTTAAGGAGGGGCTTAGGCCAAAACTGAGTGTTTCAGACAGAGGGCCAGAGATAAGGTGGAAATTTGTAATACAGTATAAAACTAAATTAGGACTGTTTTAGTGCAAAAAACAAAACAAAACAAAAAACTAACAAATTACATTATCAGTGGACCTCAGGGAAGATAATAAAATTATTACAAAAAGTGTATCATGACCTCTTTAACACTGTGCCAACCAACACCACAACCTGGGGGGTCAACCTGTTTGAATAAAACAAAATGTCCTTAAAAGTTCACGAAATACACTCGACAATGACAATGATATAATGCATGTTTTTTTTTTTAATTTGAAGAGAATTCATCTAGATTTTTTTTTTTTAAATGACTGAAATAAAGGAGTGAATATGATGTCTGGATAATATGTAAATATATCAAATGTGTGAACGTGTTTGTAGAGCTAGTGACGATTTTCAAGATTTTCAGTGAATAATGATGGAAATTTCAGTCTGGTCCTCACACAAAGCTATCAAAGACTTTAGAAGACTTGTGATATGAAGCACAAGTTGTCTGGATTACATTAATGATACTTTTATGGTGGTTTTGCACCATTTTAAGGCCTTAACGTATATTAAAGATCTTATAAATATTTTAAACATCTAAGAAATTCCCTAATAATTGTCCTTTACATAAGAAAGGAAGTCATACCGGTTGGAATGACATGGAGGTGAGGAAATGATGACAGAAACTTTCCCTTTGACAAAGGCATACTGGTTGGGTTTTCGAATCTAAACTGAGATGAGAAAGATACAAGCCGAACTGTCTGATTTGTTACTTGAGAGAAAACTGTTTTGCCTCATGTTCACCACCATCATGGCCCTGTTTGTCCTCAGACGAAAGTTTCTCCAGGGAAAAGAAGAGCGGATTGAAAGGGGAAAGAAAGAGAGAGGGAGAGAGACCTGTCCTCTTGAGAGATTCAGGGATCTTTGTGATGATCAAACCCAGACTGTGGTCTTGCGTCTCAGCTCCTCTGGGAACACTGACGAGATGTTTGGAGGAAAATGGCCACTGGCTCTGTGATGAAAGAGGACGACTGTGGAAATGGAAATCAGAAGATCGTTGAGGCGTCTGAACATTCACAACCTCTAAACCTTGTCTGGAAAGTTTTCGTGATGACCTGCAGAGGAGACATCTGCAAAAACATAATGAACAAATCTTTAGTTTCTTTCAAAGTCTGACAGGCTTTGTTGCAGGCCTTGTTAATGGAGGTTCATATAATCAGCAACTTTTCTCAAAGTGAAAGGACATTGCTCATAGTGAACAGTAGACTGGTGTGCCTTCATTATATTTTCCTAAACCCACAAGTTACATGGAACATTTTCCAAGGTTTATTGGCGACTCATGATGTCTAGTGGTCAACTGAAATGTGTTTCTGAATAGCGGATGCTGATAAAGATATCTAAACAGATCGCCAGTGCAGATCTAGACTGATTTAATTGTTAGTATGATGTGGTGAGCAGGGCAGAGCCGAGCGGCGTCTGGACAGGGCAAGGCCGGGAATATAATTGGTGAATGTCTTCCACCTGGGAGCCACACCAGCCTCGCGTTCCAGCAAGGGGATGCAGGATTACTTAAGCAGAAGAGACAGCGGCAGATGGGGGAGAGATGTACGAAGCTTGTCCGTGTGTCTGAATATCTTTATGATTTGATGGAGCTGGCTGAAAAGCAGTGCGTTTTTTTGTTTCTTTGTACAATGAAAAGTGTCATAAAATGCCTATGTGTTTGTCAAGCCGGTCCCAGCTTCCTCCTTGCCTTCTTAACTGTAACATATTGATTGGCTTATTTATGTGGCATTGTGCCGGGTTGCCCCACCCATAATGAAAGGTCATTGGTCTAATCAAAATATGTTTGGAGAGTTTGACCGATAATCTTGTGATCTATGTTTTTACACTTTTTACCATCTGGAGGGTCTGTAAAGATTAGCACCCAAAGACGCCATTAAACTACAGTGCGTTCTTTAGGAAGTGGCATTCACAGGTAAAGAAATGCAATGTTGCATAATGTTAACTTATTGTCAATTTGGTCCACATAATCACAATCAGTATTTAGTTAGCTGAAGAAAGAAATTGTAATAGTCAGTGCTGGAGTGGACTGGTAATCTGGCATACCGGGCATTTTCCCTTTTAGGCCGATCAGGCCATCGGGAGAACCGGGCAGACCAGTGGGTCGGCCATGAAACGTGCTGAATGGGTCGCGATAAGCTAAAATGAGCCATCGCATTATGCAGAACGGACCAAAAAAATGGCGCCGCGATAAGCAGAAAAGTATATGTAGCGAATCAACAACTTTTGGCTCACCAACCAGTTTTGGGCCAGTTGCCATGTAATAATCCCGGGTGATTTCTCTTCCCAGATTAGCCAATAGATTTATATTGCAGTCTAATAATTATTCAATAAAATGCAAAGTAATCTCTTCAGTAATCAAAATACTCTTTGAATGTAACTGATTACCAACAATTTAAATTGTAACTGTAGTGGAATACAGTTACTTATATTTAGTATTTTAAAAACGTAATCCATTCCGTTACTGCGGTTTCATTTAATAAACTGTTGTTATAGTCTATTCAGTTGGAAAACCTTAATCCATATAAATGATGTGATATGAGGAGCTTTTAAACAGCAGTGATGCACTTTCTTATGATTTGTTTCATTCATACGAGCACTTTCACACTGTTGCGAGCAAAACGGTGGATATGACATCATTGAGGAACTTTCCCTGTGAAGCTTAATTGAGTAGCTGCATTGTGTTTCTACATCTTAACAAAAAAACTGTTTGAAACACTTTGAGAGATAAAATATAAATCCAATAAATACACTTTAGCTTGATTTGTCAATTAATTTGATGCAGTTATAGGGTATTTTTACAAGAAATGCTAATCAATGTAGTCTTTAAAATCATATGGAAAGCTGCAAATATTATACACTACCTGGCCCAAAAAAAAAAGGTGCTGATTGCATTTAAATAAGCAGATACTTAAAAGCCTATGATTGGATCATTATTGCAGTGATTAATATGTTTCTGCTGGCAACATTTCTTTTAACTCTCACTGATGCAGTGTGTCGCTTCTCATCTCTTAAACATCCATGTCAGAAGACGTATCCAGTGGATGTGGAAAAGATGTTACTGTGTTTCAGAAGGGGCAAATTATTGGCCTGCTTCAAGCAAAGAAAACAACTAAGGAGATTGCTGAAATCACTGGAATTGGGTGAATAATTGACCAATGCATCATTAAAACCAGGAAAGATAGTGGTGATCCGTCAGCTTCAAGGAAGAAATGTTGAATTAAATGTTAAAACTCTTGAAGTCACATCGTAAAAAATGACAGTAGAACTCACGGCTACATTTAATAGTGATTTATATCTCTCTCTTTATAGTTCAGTTGCATGCTCTGTACGGTATTGGATAGTTTTGTCAATTTGTTTTCTTGTCAGTTGGTTCGAGTCTTTGTCGGTTCCTGTTCCTGAGTTGGGTTTTGGTTTGTTTATCTGTTTGTTTCTTATTTTACCTTGTCGTGTTGTTTTCTCTCCCTTGTGAGTTTTAATCCTCATCATTTCTTGCCTGCATTTGGGTCCTCCTTCCCGCACATCTGACAGTCGTTGTGTTCACTCTGTGGTGTTTTGAAGAGCAAAGATAATACACCTTGTGTAAATTGTCATGATATCATTTAGCTATATGCTAAGCTAAAATGCTATTTCCACTGCTGAAGTAATTCAAAGTATTTATATTACATTATGGACCTTGAGTAATCTAACAGAATATATTAGAAATTATATTTTACAGCATGTATTCTGTAATCTGTATTGGAATACTAAATCCTGGTGAGGTGGAATAACGTGCTAAAGATAGCGGCAACACATTGCATGCATTTGAATTCTCTTCTTTCAGCAGTTAAACGGCGAATGCTTCCATGTAGTAAAAAAATGTATTCCAGTCCCTGGTCATAATGCCTGTCAGTGCAACTTATACAGAGAGGCTACTTATATATGTTTTATTTCTCTCAACAACTTGACCAGGTGTAACTTTATTTCCGGAAAGTAAGGCACTTGTCTCTGGAACTTTGTCGTGTTATGCCAAAATTCTTCCCTAATTTTCTCAGCATTACAGTAAAATTACTCAATCAAGACCTGAGACTATAATTCACACCGGATATTTGATGAAAAAATTTATTTAAAACTTTAAATCTTTATCAGATTAGGGGACTTGAGCACTTTTCTCCTCCCAGGTCAAGAAGCAGACAAACTGGTTAATCCGAACATCTGCTAGCTGCCTTGAGACGTCTCACAGGTAACATAAAATACAACACAAAGAAACTGTATCCCCTAGATATCGCATAGAGATGGTGTCTGTTCCCCAAACTACCAAACACAAAACATTAACTAAATCATTTAGAAACTTTTTTATCAAGGTCAAACTTGGAAAAAAAGAAAAGAAATTAAGGATAAACATCATATAAAGGTAGGTCTACTAAACATTAGACCTCTTTCTACCAAAGCACTAATTGTAAATGAAATTATTACAGATCATAGAATGAATGTGCTTTGCTTGACCAAAACCTGGTTTAAACCGGATGAATATATTAGTTTACAATTTACAGTGAAGTTTTTGGTGTTACTCAGAGGACATTAATGCTAATGCTAATAATGCTTAATGTGACACCGTCAGATATATATATTAAAAAAAAAAAACTGTCGTCTTTTGCCCTTGCTACAGTAGATCACCCGGGCCATATTCTGATTTCCTCTGTGAATTTGCAAATTAGTTTTTTTCTATTGTTACTGTAGATAGAGTTTTAATTTTTGGTGACTTCAACATTCACATAGATAAAGAAAATGACACAATGGGATTAGCATCCCAACTCATTGCCATAATCAGCTAGACTTAATTCTGTCATATGGAGTTGATGTTGATACTACAGAAATTCTTCCGCAGAGTGATGACATCTCAGATCATTACCTTGTATCTTGTGTGCTGCGATCAGCTAATGTCACTCAATCTATGCCACGCTATCATTCAGGTAGAACTATTCTTTCGACCACTAAAGATAGACCTGGAAGATTATTAGTGAAAATATATCATACACTCAATAAGCCCCAAAGTCTATAAGAACTTGATGTAATAACAGAAAATATATATACTGTCTTCTCTAGAACTCTTGATAGTGTCGACCCACTTTGATTAAAGAAAATGAAAGAAAAAAGCCTTGCACTATGGTACAATGATCACACTCATGCTCACAAGAGAGCCGCTCGGAAAATGGAGTGCAAGTGGTAGAATGACAAAATTGGGGGTATTTTTGTGGTGCATGGAAGGATAGTGTCTGTAACTATAGGTCAGCATATTTTAGACAACTCAAAGAAAATAACCACAACAATCCTAGGTGTTTATTCAGTACTGTGGTTAAATTGGTTAGGAATAAAGCCTCAACAGAACCAGATATTCCATTGCAGCACAACAGTAATGACTTCATGAATTTCTTTACTGATAAAATTGAAGTAATCAGAAATAAAATTGAATTATGCAATCAACTGTCATAGCACCTCAGAAAACATCTCATAATTTTCCTGCGTGCAACTTCAATCCTACGGTGTCATAGGTCATGAAGAGCTAACAAAACTTTTAACAAAAGCCACAACATGAATGTCAGATCCAATACCAACTAAACTCTTTAATGAGGTATTCTCTGTAATCTCAGAAATTCTCCTCGTTATCCTTAGGACATTTCCCAAGAAACTTTAAAATGTAAGTTATCAAACCACTTATTAAGAAGACACAACTTGACCCTGGAGAACTGGCTAATTATGTACTGATTTCAAATCTCCCGTATATTTAAAAAATACTAGAAAAGGTAGTGTCCTCCCAAATATGTTCT
Organism: Moxostoma hubbsi; assembly: GCA_032164185.1. Taxonomy (NCBI): domain Eukaryota; kingdom Metazoa; phylum Chordata; class Actinopteri; order Cypriniformes; family Catostomidae; genus Moxostoma; species Moxostoma hubbsi. The sequence goes on from JAVLUX010000018.1 coordinate 4,102,137, forward strand.
TTTCTACATAGAATTAGTATGTATGAACAATTTCAGTCAGGATTTAGGCCCCATCACAGTACAGAGACTACACATAACAGAGTTACAAATGACTTGCTCTTATCATCTGATGGTGGCTGCATTTCTCTTCTAGTGCTTTTAGATCTTAGTGCTGCCTTCAACATGATAGATCATGACATTCTCTTGAATAGGCTAGAGAATTACATTGTCATTTGTGGACTTGCATTAGCATGGTTTAGGTCTTATTTAGCAGAATGTTACCACTTTGTCTATGTAAATGAGGAATTGTCAAACCAAACAAAAGTAAAGTATGGAGTGCCACAGGGATCAGTTTCCACTGTTATACCAGCGATACCCAACTTTATATTTTTCAAAACCTGATGAAATTTCACAATTCTCCAAATTAGCAGAATGTATCAATGAAATCAAAGATTGGAAGGCCAGAAATTTCCTTCTACTCAATTCTGACTAAACAGAGATTCTAATTATTTGACCAAAAACCTTTCAAAACAAGCAGCTAAAGTATTATATCAAATATAAAAATATATATATATTTGATACCAATCTTTTCTTTGAAAATCAAATTACCAACGTTTGTAGAACAGCATTCTTCCATCTCAGAAATATTGCTAAATTACGACACATGCTCTCTGTTGCTGATGCCGAAAAATGAATTAATGTGTTCATGACCTCAAGACTAGATTATTGTAATGCATTACTGGGAGGATGTCCAGCAAGTTCAATAAATACATTTCAATTGGTTCAAAATGCAGCAGCCAGAATACTGACTAGAACCAAGAAATATGATCATATTAGCCCAATTTTATCGCTGTTACATTGGCTACCTGTTAAATTCCGTATTCATTTTAAAATTATGTTAACTACATACAAAGCATTCAATGGTCTAGCTCTGCAGTACTTAAGTGACCTTCTACCACACTATATTCCATCACGTTCATTACAATCGCAAAATTCTGGCCTGTTAATAGTTCCTAGAATATCAAAATCAATAAAAGGAGGTAGATCCTTTTCATATTTGTCTCCTAAACTATAGAATAGTCTCCCTAACACTGTTCGAGATGCAGACACACTCCTATCCTGAGGTCACCAGAACCGGCTGGATCCAGCACCATTCCTGCTTCGTGTTGGACTCCGCTGCTACATGTCTCTGAGTGATGATGACTAAATGCAGCCAGTGCCAACCAGACATCACTTCAGTCTATTATGATGGACTTCATAGGATGAACTGATGCCAACTCCAACCATAAGATATGGGATACATCATATGCCAGTGCCTGAACCTTAGATTTAGGATAGACCTCACCGAAATTAATGGCCGAATGAACTGCGATGCACCTCACTGATCTCTGCCTGCATCACCTTTGTCTATTGACGAACTAAACTCTTATAATGGAATACACAGACTATCAATTTATTGCCAACAAATGCCAACTAACAAAGGACAATACATCAATGTGAACTTCTGCAGTTAATCCAGGATGGACTTCAAAGACATTGGTCATTAATGTTACAGTTCATACAAAATCTTTGTTTAAACACTGACCCTTAACACTTACTTAGTTTAATCATTTTAAACCATGACTTTAACTATACATAAGTAATATTGGCATTATATTCATGATGTTAGTCAGAGGGGAACTGGCCCCCACAGTGAGTCTGATTTCTCCATTAACCAACATCTTATGGAGTTTTGTGTTCCTTGACACAGTCGCCTTCAGCTTGCTCACTGGGGTTCTAAATATAATTACTATTTAGTTACTTATTTTTAAACACAATTCACAATCGTATTTTATCGTAACTACACAACGATGACTTTAAGACTTTATAGATATTACAGTTTCATTTTCTGTAAATGCATGATTTTCTGTAAACTTCTTTGAAACAATGTGTGTTGTGAAAGGTGCTATACAAATAAAAATGACTTGACTTGACTCATTTATGTCATCTTACAGGTATTATACCTCAGAGTAAATCCATCAGCTCTCCAAAAGACGAGCGTGAGGGTTTATGAAAGCATGTCCGCTTATCCCTCCCGGCTTCTCTCACATCTCTACTCCGCTTTCAGCGCTGTGCTTTGAGATATTTGTATAAAAATACATCCCAATCCGCTGTGATGTACATCAGTCTCAGAGGAGTCCTGCAGTTGTGTTGATTTGAATGAAACATGTCGAGCTTTTGAAGCTATTCCCATCATGCATTTGTCTTACTGTTTCATATCTACTGTACATGTTTGACGTGTTATACAGTGGGTTTTCATGTATATGGGCCTGAGAGAGATGGTTTATGGAACCTTCACAGTTAGTTCTGCAGATAGATAAACACCTGATCTGCTATAATAAACAGTGATGGTGGTCTCCACCAACAAAGGTGATCATACCACGTTTTTGTTTTGTTTTTTCACTTAAAATCCTTGGTATAAGAGTACAGAAATCATTCAAATATCAAAGTATCATGGTATTACCATGTCATATCACTTTTGTAGGACATCTTAAATCTTCAATGACATTCTGTCATTTAATCTGAAATTAAGACTAAATACTTGAAGCTGTCATAGAGCAACACAGACAGACACTATCGATGTTTCTGTTGGGCTCTTAGGAAGATGAAAAGCAAAGGTCATGCTCACATTAGCACAAGCAGATTTATTCATAATGAGCTTAATATCTGCTGCTCAGATGTTCTCAAGCTTATTAATATATGAAAGTGAAGCACTGAGGTCTATAAATTTGACATAAAATATTAAAGGGACGTACATAGCTCTGCTTTCATCCTCGGCTGACAAGATGACCACGCAGGGTTCGTTTAAATGCACCGATAATACGCAGGACCACTCCACCGCTGCCGTACAAACACATCTGGGGCCGTATTCACAAAACATTTTATCTTACCACTAAGAGTTCTCCTAAATAGCATTAAATGTTCTTAGGTAAGAGATTCCTCTTAAAACCTATTCACAAAGCTGCTGAGACCAACTTTTACTAAGGAATGGGGAGAAATCTTAAGCTAAGAGAAAGGGCGGATTGACCTCGTTGCTATGGATGATGTCAACAAGCTTACTAACTATGCCTACAGTGATTGGCTGATAGGGGATGGGTCTCTGTCAGTGATTTAATCATAGAAATATTGTAGAACGAGGTATCATGTTGCCATATTCAAATAAAGATTTTTAAATGTAGGCTAAGTGTCACTTATTAAACAAATATTTGTTCAGCAAATTGTCAGCAAATTGATGGGCCCTTGTGGATTAATCCCCCTGTGTGTATTTTCCACGGTATGGTCCCCTTTGGGCCGCGTCTCCTTTGGGCAGTCCTCACTGTCCCCCGGTCACCGCGTTTGTAGCAACTCCTCCCTACTATTCTCAGAAACTGGAGATGCTTAAAGACAGAGAATCTCTTGAATAAATACATTACAATAAGTTGTGTTTTAACTAATTTGTGTAGATAAAAGTTAAAGCTACAATAATTGTAATTTAAGTACTTATTATAGCTTGGGAAGCGAAGGTCCATGTATCTGCACTATCGCACTATTCGAGCTGAAAAGTGACATTACTCTCCTAATCTGTGATGCTGCTCTCATTAGCAGGATATTGTTGTTGTGATGGTTTACCCAAAGTGTGTATTGGTGATGTGGTCCCTGTATACCAATCCACTTTGTAGTATGTGAACATCCACTCTGCCTTCACTATCATCAGTAGCAGCAACACTGTCGTCATCATCCTCTTCATACTCCTCTGGCTGTGTGATATTTTGTTGCTTGTACAGGTTGTGCAGAGTACAGACAGTGATGATCCTGCTTGCTTTCTCTGATGTTAGCCGGATTTCCCCATGTAGGGCATGAAAACGTTGTTTCATCTGCCCAATGCCCCATTCCACAACACTGCAAGTTTTCTTGTGGACTCTAAAACATATAACGTCTTGAGTGAGAGGAGCCACGTTCTGCAGGGACAGCCACTGTCCCCCACCAAGTGACATCCATCTGGGACATGATGCCTCTCAAACAGTAGCCTCAGGCCACTCTCCTGTAGGATTCGGGAGTCTTGCGCCTCGCCACTTGGCGACAATGTCCAGAACATTGTAGTTGGCATCAAAAACCACCTGTGTATTAATGCTATGAATTTTTTTCTGTTTACAAATGCGTATTCATCTTGTGATGGTGCAATGATTCAGACATACATTATGTCTCATCTACAGCACCAAATACACCAGGTAGTCCAGCTATGGCCATGATGTGGGCTTTGTTTCTTTGTAGTTGGCGAACATCAAGAGGAAACTGTATGAATTGTCAGACAATGTGTGTGTCTGGAGAGGGCATTTATTGTTTGATGCAGATTAAGATTATTCCTAGAGATTAAGGCGATACCTTTTTAAAACTCATTATTGTGAAATGTTTCTAAAATGTTTACGTTCCAAGGCGTATTGCCGGCAACAGCCATTTTAGGATTGTTTGTGATTTGGTCTTAGTGACTTAGGAGTCCTCTTGACTACCTCTAACTTTTCACAGATTTAGGAGCTGGTTTTAATACTAAAACGCCCAAGAGTTTCTCCTAAATCAGCAAGATAGGAACTACTTTTAGCCTTAAGATGTTTTGTGAATACAGCCCCTGATCTTCAGTCTGTTACTATTAACATGAAAAGTCCAGGTGGGCTATGCCATCCACAAGGGGCACTACAGTGGTTTTCTCTTTCAGGTAAACTATTATCTGTAACATTGCGTACGTGAAGTGGAAGAGACGCAGGAGTAAATCCTTTAATAACAAACACTGGAGTGGAACAAACAATAAAGCTAGACATGCTTACATTACACAACAAAACACTTCAATGACTGACAAAGAAATGTACAAAACAGGAGGGTATTTATACAAACAAGGGCAGATGATGGAATGGAGGACAGGTGAGGAAGATTGGAAACAGATGGAAGTGATGGAAGTGATGAGGGCAGTGAATTCTGGGAAATGTAGTCAGGGGGAGAACTTCAAAATAAGAGTCCGTGAAAAACATGAGGGAGACAGACTGACACTATCATTGTGAAGCAACAGTGTGAGGAGAATATACACTATATATATATATATATATATATATATATATATATATATATATATATATATATATATATATATATATATATATAGCAGCAGCTTACCTGAAAAATAACAATTACTTTAATGGCACAGACTTTATATGGAAAAGTTTTTACCTTCTTGAGTACTGAGGTATGTTACTTCCACAATAACACAAGATCATACTTTAAGTATTTTCAACTGGCACAACAGATTATGATCAGTGGCGTATGAAAGTAGTTTAATGCACAAGTGCGTTTTTTTGTGATGGTCCTTAGTTGTTCCTAGTTTTTTTTTATTTACTTGTTCATTAAACTGTTATATAAAAGCAATATCACACTCCCAGTCATGCTGTATGTACCTAAATCAGCACGGCTGTTATTACCTGCGGGGACTCGCCGATGGCATTGTAACTGCGGCTGAATCACAGCAGTGCTGATGTAGGGCCATAAAGCACTTTTATTTGTATGATATTGCTTTGGAATATGCTTTTGTTGAAGCCATGAGTCTCTGTTATTTCAACGTCAATGTTTCCTAGTAAACAACTACACTACCCATGGTCCAGCATTGACAGATTCACCCATCTGAGGATCGCGGCAGCGAAGTCCAGCAGCGACTTCCCACTTCCATGACATCCTGTAAATGATGAAATCGAATCACTCTCCCTTGAACCTCAAACTACATATATATTTTGTAAAAATACATTGTACACTATATATCTGTACAATGGGGTGGCTGTGGCTCAGGTGGTAGAGCGGGTCGGCCACTAATCACAGGGTTGGCGGTTCGATTCCAGGCCCACATGACTCCACATGCCGAAGTGTCCTTGGGCAAGAAACTGAACCCCAAGTTGCTCCCAATGGCAGGCTAACACCTTGCATGGCAACTCTGCCGCCATTGGTGTGTGAATGTGTGTGTGAATGAGACGCAGTGTAAAGCGCTTTGAATACCATTAAGATTAAAAAGGCGCTATATAAGTGCAGACCATTTATATCTGAATATTTCCATTGTTTTTAATAAATTATGTCATGTGATTGTAGTTCATTCCCTCATTAAAAACAGAAAATACAAAATCTTTGTCTTTTTGCCTTTTGTTAGGTTGGTTCATGGCTTACAACTCTTTTAAAGATGATTTTTTTGAAAGGCCTATAAAAAAATTAATGGGAAAATATTTCCAGAGCCCAGATGGCTAAAAAGGTGGACAGGCACTGTAGCCTACACTTTGTCTTAATTCCCTTCTTTCAGATACTCTAAGACAGTTTCCCAAAGAATTTTCTGCCGCGGCACACTTTTTACGACCAAAAAATTCTATGGCACACCACTATCCCACATAACTATAAGTTAACTATCCTCAATGTTTTTCCTTTTCAAGAACTTGTCCATGTTTTCTGTGCGTATTAGAAGCGTGTTTACTTGTACTGTGTGAAATTCGGCTATGCAAAAATTTCTCAAAAATTATGCCTTCTCATCGTCCGTCATATTGACGGACAGGGTCGTAAAAATTCTGTCAAAATCTATTATTACTCATCATTTTAATTTTCATATTTTAATGATAATAAGACATTTAATAGCTTTTATTTTCATTCACAATTTCATTTTTAATCATGAACTTACAGGACGAGCAAACAGCAGATTATGCATTTATATATTTATGAGGAGAACAGATGAACAACTGAGACACGAAGCAGATGAATGTTTCAGCGGAGGCACTAAAACACGACAAAAAACAAATATGATTAAAATATGAACAAAACACATAAAAAATGAGCTGAACAGACTCAACGGACAACTGAAACCTTCCTCCTGGTCCGCATCGACTTACACTCGCCTGTGCGTAATCAAACGCATCAAGTGAGACTGACGCTGAGGTGATTGTCATTAGATTTTGTGTCTTTGTCTCGGACAGACGACTTCTCATGAGAGTTTTCATTTGGTTCTGGAGGATGAACACCAGCGTTTGCCCTCCACGTGACAAGAGTTGCAGAAAGCGTCACAGAGGGGCGATTTTACGAGTCGGGGGGTGTTCACAATAAACATTGAAAACATGTATTTGGAAGAGAGAGAAAAGCAGAAAGTAATAAAAGGACTCGTTTATGTTTAGAAGCGTTTTCTTGGTGAATTTAAATGAGTTCAATAACTGGGGTCTCTGATACTCGTAAACGATAAGATCATATTAAATTAAAACCAAAATTATGAGATATTCAATGTCTCTTCACAAGTTTGGACAGTTTGTAAATATTTCTCAGTACTCTCAAAGACATTATTGGTGAAGTAAAAACGTGTGTGTGAAAAACTCTTTGGTGTGACGTCACCACATAGTCTTCAGTGTATTCTGCAGCGCTGACGCGAGTCATGTGATAACCCTTTATGCATATAAATATCACTCACATTTGCACATTGCTCTTCACAGTCACAAAAGTGACCGATTATGCTATCAAAACGGAGAATTTCTCAGAAAGGTGAGGAGTTTGGATCCCTGAAATTATTATCATTTTTTTTTTCATGCATTTATTTATTTTGTGGAATTTTCCACGGCACACCAGCCAATTTTTCATGGCACACTAGTGTGCGGCACAGTGGTTGGGAAACACTGCTCTAAGAACTGTATATGCTCTTTTATACTGATCACATGTTCAGTTACAGAAAATATAATGGTTGGAAACCATGTTTATCTTAGTTAGAAGGAACACTAATCTCATGACAGAGAATTCACATATAAAACACCATAACTGAACAAAATAGAACAGTAAACAACTACAACCCTTATTATTTACCAAAATATAACTATTTATGCTCCAAATAACCTTAAGTCAGGTGTAAGAGTCCATCGCCACTCCCCCAAACGCACCTCTCACAAATACATTTTTCGAATTGGCTTTAAATAATTTAAATAGGTTTGTTCAAAACTCAGAGAATGCATGAAAAACAATGTGTTGTTATTGAGTAAAATGAAAAACAATTCAAATGAATAATAAAAAAGCTACACTTACTCTGGGTCATATTAATGTTTTTAATTTGTGTAAACACATGCACTACATAAACATGACATTGAAAACAACCTGGAACATTCCTATGAATTCCATCATCAGATTTAGTATATTATGTTCCAGTATTGTTAGGAATTTTGTTTGGCAATTCATTAGCTCTGTATTACTGTTTTGTTGTTTCGATTAGATACCTAAATATGCTGAATGCAAGTCACAATAACACCATTATCTACACATTAGTAATTCCAGTCTAAAGAGACTCCATATTTCCCCCTCAGACGGTCCTGAAACTGGGCCAATTCAAGGTTACCCGTTAAGCCGGAAAAATTCACACATTGTACCCCGAGAGCCGCCCTCCTGCATACTATAAGCAGAGCCATAGGCACCAAGGTTTTGATCTTGTGAGATATATTCTAAATGCATTAACACAGAGCCGCTGAGATAGGGGCTTACCATGAGATCTTTAGGTGAAATATCCGAGTTGACAGATGCACTATATCCTTCTCCATACGCGATGCACGGCTTCTCTTGCCAAGCGTATCTCTGTAGGTCAGCTCTCTTTCTCTCTATCCACTCTTTGTGATACGCGAGAAGCTCCAGTCTAGCATGAAAGTCATGTTCTTTGCTCAGTGGCTGTAAGAGGGAAGGTGGCCCCAGGCTTTTGGCACTGTAGCCCTAGAACCGGCAAAAACCTCCACACCCTCAGAGGGACGATCATAGTGCCAACCTGATGCTGATGGATACACACACCCAAGATGGCCTTCTGCTTGCCTTTCTCGACTCATCCCAAGAATTAAAGCCAAATGCAGAAAAAATGCTAATGTAGTCAAAACTTTAGCGCTCGAGCTTGAAGTCTTCAGGGTAACCGGCTCCTGAGGAACTGCGATTGATCTCTCCTCGCCAATTGAGTAGTTCTGATTTGAGATTTATTCTACAAGACGTTTGCATTCATTTAGCATCACGCTTTTCATAACAACTTGAATGATTTTAAAGGAATAAGAGCTCAAAATGAAAATTCAATCACTATTTACTCACCCTCATAATGCTCCAAACCCCTGTGCTGTTTGATTTTATATAAAAGAGACATTTTTTGAGGAATGCTAACAGCTTATAGTGACTTGGGCCTGTCAAATGCCATAATGAACAAAATAAGTGAATAAATAAAATAAAAGCACCTTTAAAAAATCTGGGTTACAGTGAGGCACTTACAATGAAACTGAATGGGGCCAATCTGTAAACATTAAAATACCTACTAGACATAATCAATATGTGTTTCAACATGATTTTAGTGTGATAAAATCACTTACTTTCCTTTTCTATGTAAAGCTATTTCCAATTTTACAACTTAATTGCCATGATGACGTAAAATGACTGTAAAAACGACAACTTTACAGCACAAAAAAAATACATATTTTTTAAATGAAAATGTTATCTAAGTGCTTTTATAAAATGATAAGATTCACATTTCTGCTTTTAAACCCTTCAAAAATTGGCTCCACTCACTTCTATTGTAAGTGCCTCACTGTAATCTCATTTTATTATAAAATTTGTTTTAGGAGGGACGAGTCAAATTTTTTTTTTGTGTGATAATTGATATTAAGCCACAAATGCTGTTGAATGAGCTAAATTTGTAGTGAACCTGGATTATTCCTTTAAAAATATTCCAAACGTCTTGTGCTCGACATTTCAAGTCATGTGAAGCATTAAATGGCTTTGTGTAAGGAACAGAGAGGAATTTTAATGTTATTTAATAATAATCTAAACCTCCTTTAACACTTAACCTTGTGTCCAGCCCGCATTCAAGTCCAGTTTCAAAAATGATGCAGTGAAGTTTTAGAAGTGCAATAAACATTATTTATTTAGTTAGTTTAAATTCTGGAAACAAACGGGGCTAGCAATCTTATTCATGTGCTTTTTATTTGCCCATTTATTTGCCCTGTTTCACTCTCCTTTCAAGCAGAGTGGTGGTGGCGTAGTGGGCTAAAGCACATAACTGGTAATCAGAAGGTTGCTGGTTCGATCCCCACAGCCACCACCATTGTGTCCTTGAGCAAGACACTTAACTCCAGGTTGCGCAGGGTGATTGTCCCTGTAATAAGTGCACTGTAAGTCGCTTTGGCTCTTGGTTTTTTACAATTATATTTATGCATTTGGCAGATACTTTTACCCAAACAACCTATGGTATGTAAGTTTCACATGTTTATGGCACCATATAGTGGTTATTTGTGAAAAAAGAAAAATGGTTTCAATGTTTATATCGATCTATTTAAAATGACGGAGGACTTGCGTCAATAGTGATTCTTATGTTTGGCTAAATGACAGTTTATTTGTAAAATGACAGTAATGATTATATTGTTTCTGATATTTTAAAATGAGTATTTGCTGAATATAAGCAACTTGAGCTTGGTTAAAATTTTGAATATTATTTTATTGAAAACCCCCATTTCCAAATCCATGAATCAAATATGATACAACAGGCTTTTGAGGAATATTTCTCAATCACCGTTACATTACATTCATGCACATCACAACAACAAGAAATCACAAATCACTTACCCCAAGATTTACCACCGTAACATGAAAAACTTGTCCTAAAATAATTGCTGGACCTCAGGAGGATAATGGCTTTTAAAGCCTAATGTATCAAATATGGTATATATATATATATATATATATATATATATATATAAAGTTCATCCCCCTCTTTTTATAGTTTGTCTAATGGTACTACAAACAGTTTAATGTAAAGAACATGTCCTAGAAATGTACTCACAGTAGCACCATCTCTGATATTTACATGAATGAATACGAGGCTGTGAGGGACAAACTTACTACGTCTTCAATGTCATGCACTATATACAGCTCCTAATATCATCTAATTTCTCAAAAATATGTTTCTGGAGTTTGTTTCGACTGCTGAACTTTTTTGAAAAGATTTTCATTCTTGTCAAAAATGAAAGATGGCACCGCTGACAATAAGGTCCACTAGACGACTCATTAGTATGAGAGTGTTAATACGGAGATGTTTTAATAGGATCTCCGAGTCTGCATACTTGTAATGAAATATGTTAAATATCAAGGTAAAATCAAGGTAAATATCACTTTTTGTTCTGGGTGTCATTTCCAATCAAGATGTAATATGGTCAAATTACACAAAATGTGTGAAAATATGATTTCGTTGTGTGCATTTAGGATGCACAAAATAATAGCTATGAAATTAGTCTATTAGCAAGACAAGAGTTGGTCATTTAATTTGAAAAACATTTCAAATGTCATTTCCATCAGCGTCACGTCCAGCACAGAATTCTATTAAACACAATGTGTTGGAAATGATACTGTGGTGAGAACTTTCAATACAATGCATGCACACACTGTAGGAAGAAACAACCCTGAATAAAAAATTATACATTTTTTAAACTGTGGAAAATGTCACTGACTCAATATTTACTCTCTTAGACCTTTGCACTCATTTAGCATGACACTTTTCATAAGCATATTGGCTTTCTCGCTCTATCGACTGAGTAATCACATCCTTCAACACGCAATTTATGTGAGGATAAAAAAGACACTTAAAACCACTCGCTACATCCTCACCTCCACCCACAACCTATGGGAAGGCCAATCCAGGGCTATTGTTGGCCGCCGTCCTATCATTAGCACTAACCTTGAGTCCTGGCTGCGAGCTGTAATCTGAACAGAGTCGTGCGGGAGTCAGAGGCCGCCTGCAGTGAAATATTAATGAACACCAGCAGGTCGCTCTCTCTTCCTGCTCTCCAAGAATACTGGGTGCTGCTCGGAGGCCTTCGGGTTACACACACACACACACACACACACACACACACACACGCACCTAGCAAGGTAAAACAGAAACATCCAACTCAGAATAATGTATCTTAGTTAGCCAAATTACAATCAATACGTTGATTTGGTTTATCCGATGAGCATCAGGCCTCCTACTCATGATGTCAATCGTGCATTAAATATATATATATATACATTTTTTTTCTAATAGATGTTTGTTAAGATAGCCTCCATCAGTTAGGACACTTGGGACAATCTGTAGGCTGTCGAAATTCTACTAATGAGAAAGGTATTGTGAAGTAGTGAAGCTATAATGAGAAGTAACGAGGAAGAGGCAAAACCGTAGCCACAGAGCATGAATTATCTGAAATTAAGATAAATGTAGAGGACTATTAAAGCTGTAGGATCATCTGGAAATGTCTGCCTACCTCTTTTCTTTAATATAATGGTAAAACAAAACTCTTCTGTTGGAAGAAACTTGTTGAAACACGGAGGCGATGAACACCACACAACTTCAGCTGAGGGATTTCATTCACCTGTTGAGTAAAACAAGGCAAGGCAAGTTTATTTATAGAGCACATTTCATACACAATGGTAATTCAAAGTGCTTTACATAGTAGAAATTAAAAAGAAAAAAAAAACAAGAATAATAAAATAAGAATAATTAAAACAGTTTAGAATAATAAAAAAAAATCTAATAAAATACAGTACAAACAGTCGGACACACAGTGGCACAGTGCTCATTCAGTAAATGCACAGCTAAACAGATGTGTTTTGAGTCTGGATTTGAATGTGACTACTGTAGGAGCACATCTGATCTCTTCTGGAACCTGGTTCCAGCTGCGGCTGGCATAATAGCTAAAAGCAGACTCTCCTTGCTTAGAGTGAACCCTTGGTATTTCTAGCTGATGTGATTCTAATGATCTGAGTGATCTGTTGGGTTTATATTCAGTGAGCATATCTGCAATATATTGAGGTCCTAGCCCATTGAGTGATTTATATACCAGTAATAATACTTTAAAATCAATCCTAAATGTAACTGGGAGCCAGTGTAAAGACCTGAGGACTGGTGTGATATGTTCATATTTTCTGGTTTTGCTCAGAATTCTGGCAGCAGCGTTCTGTATGAGCTGCAACTGTCTTATGGTCTTCTTGGGAAGGCCCGTGAGGAGTCCATTACAATAATCCACCCTGCTGGTGATGAAAGCATGCACAAGTTTCTCTAGGTCTTGACTGGAAACAAAGCATCTAATTCTTGCAATATTTTTCAAGACACTTAACACTGTTTATTCTACAAAACAAACCCAGACGGTACTTGTAACAGAAATCTAGAACTTTGCAGCCTCTGTAGGGTGCAATTTAATTACCACAGAAGCACGTCAAGTCTTAACTATCACCAAAACACAAAATTCATGGCACTGGTGAGGCACCACTGCGGCCGGCTAGCTTGTTGGAGTTCTCCTGTGGAGGGTCTGTCGACGCTCAGCTCGAAATTAAGATAATTTCAACTTTGAACCAGTTGCCTCTGATCTTTCAAACCATCAACTAATGATTACAGGACAATTCAGATGTATCATTACGTGGCTAAAACCAGAACTCTGCAGCAATTTTCATGTGGAGTTCAAAGCAACGTTCGACACCCTGGCGTGAATCATGTGTATTTCATATCCAAAGTGGATAGCCAAAGCCTGCCAGCCAATTAATATTGTGGAGGATGAGGACTGAATGTGCACTGCAATGAATATGCAACCTATGTGGGGGCTAGTTATTAAATGAGTCAATCTCCCACTTAGAAATGTTTAATGTTACTTGAATTGGTGCTATTTTAGTGCATTTCTATCTTTATACTGTGGAAGGCTTTGTTTGGAAAATATTATTAAAGCATTATTGTCACATATTTTTTTCTTTCCTCAGAGGTAAATAAATGCATTTTGACAGGAAAATAAGTGTACATACTGTAGTTAGAGTGAAATTACTGCACTTTCTAAATCTTTGATTAAACACGATTAACCACGAAAAATGATGCGATTAATCGTGATTATAAATGTTAATAGACTGGCCAGCACTAATATTATATACTGTAAACATACACTATATAGGCATGTTACGATACACACACATGCATAGCCTTATGATATGATACAAGCACCCATAAATGTTTCGCTCAAACTTATTCAAGGATTCGACACAACTGTTTATAAATCATAAAAACCAAAAAGAGTTAGTAACTTATCAACTAATCAACAGCACTGCATTTATTTAGTTTGATTGTTGAGAAACTAATATGAACTCACAATTTTCATGTTTTTCTTGAGGAAATAAGTTTGTCTACACTCATATTTGTATAGCACGTTTCACAGTACACATAGTTTCAAAGCATCTTCATAGAAAATCATGCCTTGATGCCTGAAATCCTCCCGTGAACACGCAGAAAAACTCCCTCTTAACTCTGTTCTTAAAGCTGTTTACATTTCAAAGTCAAAAGCAGATATTTATAATTCTCATGTAATCACAGGTTTTCGTACGTTGTTGTTTTGTTAATAAGCTGTTTCTTGATAGTATGACTCATAATTTAAGAGCATCTTCCTGTGCATGTCTCGCTCAGTGCTTAGTGCTGAAAGTCGGCTGGGAGAGGCGTCTGTTAAACTCACTGCTGCCGTTTCAGCTTCACAAATCCACCGATTTGTGCGATGATGTCGGCGTAAATAAAACGACAGGTTTGATGTACTGTAACACCAGGACATGACACCATTGTTTGGCAAATGCAACAAGCTGTCCCGCTAAAGTGCAATCTACTTGCAGTTTGCCAGAGTTGTTCTCGCCTATGTACTGTAGATACGCTGCTCTGTTTTCCTGTGAGCGATCAGCGCCGCCTCTCCGGGGAGGAGACTGTTCCGCAGCTCTCAATATTGCGCTGCTTGGTTTTAATGACACTATAATATGTTTGTTTATGTATTTTACGATACATATGGAATTGCATAGTGAGTTTCGTATTGTATCGGACACCTTTACACCCCTAACTGTATCCTTTAGCTAAATTAACTGATTTAATTAAATGCAAATATATCAGTTGATTTGGGTTACCCTGATGAAACATGAAATAACATTGACCTTGTTTAGTTTTTTAATGTGCATCTCTGGTCTTAATTGCAGTGATTCATCAGAGCATGATGTTCTTCTTTATCTTTCATCAAAATGTAACAACTGTCTCCGCCACTGAAACAATGTTTATACTACATTGTGGGGACCAAATGTCCCAACATGGATAGTAAAACCTAAGATCACCTGCATTGTGTGACCCAGCCAGCAGTCACCACGAGAGAAAAGGTTTCTGTGAGGGTTAGGTTTAGGGGTAGGATTAAGGGAATGAAATTATCATTAGATCTGTATAAAATCCAGAAAATGTATGGAAGTCTATGGAGCGTCCCCACAATGATATAAAAACAAGTTTGTGTATTCTACAACCATCATATTAGAAATAAAAACAAATCTCGCCCTATATTTTGTCTCATTGAATATCCCATTTCACTTGGGACAATTTGTCGCATTATGGAAATAAAATGGGTTGTGAATGCAGCTTCATGTTGACTTCAAGGTCGGCTAACAATTGCACATTTGGACTTTTTACAGGCAATGAATGTACTCCAATAAAAGTCAAAATATTTGTCTTTGCCCATATATCCCTCCATTCCACAGTGTGTGTGTGTGTGTGTGTGTGTGTGTGTGTCAGGCTGTGTGATTAGATAAATCTGGCTTGAGCTGCTTTAAGCTCAGTCACTGGACCTGTCCATATCCTCTCTGATCTGCCCTCTGCCCTCTGAGAATCAACCTTCAGTACACTCCTGACCAGCATACCAACATATAAACACACACTAGCTGCACAAATGAATTTTTTCATAAAAAATTTGAAAAGATTAAGTGTGAAGTTAGAACAAACTTATAAGAAACTCTCAGCACCGTCATGCACCCAATGCTATCTTGTGACATCTAAAAACTTGTACTATAACACATGATTTGAAAAGCGATGCATTTTAACACTTGCATTACATAAACAACAACATTTACAAGCTTATCCAAATGTCCTATGTTGCACGGTAGCTCAACTGACTTTAAATGGACTTTAAATCCGAAAGACCAGGGTACGAGTTCAGCAGAGTCGACACGTGAGCCAAAACTGCCATAGTAGTGCCACAAAATGACGTGGTTGCTTCACTGTTTATCATCTCACATTTGTTTTTCTGTTACTATCGGTTAGGTTTAGGTTTAAGGTAGGGAGGTGGGTTTTGTTGATTTATAACTTGATAGAGCATTACCCTTAAAAACCTCATCTGTTTGGGAGAAAATGTAGCTCGCTTTTAGCGCCACTCAGTGGACATTTCACCTCAAAACTTCTGCAATGCGCATAATGACCCTCGTAATTTAAGGACCCGTCAATGTACACCTGTGTCAGACATGCTTGTGTAGCGTCTCGGGTGCGTTGCATCATAAAAATAAAATGTTTTGGTCACTGTGTCGAGTTAAATATAGTTTATTACTTAGAACACATCTTGAGATCTCTTAGTTCACATTTGCGCTCCATCAAGTGTTTTGAATGCAAGAACGTAACGAATGTTTGTGTTGTTCTGCTGAAGTGTTTTCTTCACTGTATAAACTGTGTGTTGCTCATACAGCTGAAGTTTCACTTACTGCCCTCTGGAGTAAACAAGAGGTACTACAAGCATTTCTCAAGAATCTTCCTTTTTACGGTTCGGGGCATGCGATTAATTGCGTAAATATTTTATTAATATATATTAATTTATTTTTAATGAGTACATTTGTGTATTCCAGGAGCAAGTAAATATTCGAATACGGGTTACACCACTTGACATTTTAAAAGTCATCCAATAAATGTCTTATTTTTTTTTAAATGTATGAAACCAACATGGACACAGATTACATTTCTACGAACTTCATTAATAAACTAGATTTTTTATGGATTTTTAATGTATTTCTCATGTTTATAATCGCGAACAACATTATTGTCAACGACCCATGTGCTACTTTAATGGTGCTTTTTTTCATTTTGGGGCTTAACAGCCTCAGTCCTCATTCAATTTATTTTATAGACAGAGATGGCTTCGATATTCTGCAAAACATCTTTTTGTAATCCACAGAAGAAAGTAAGTCACACAGGTTTAGAATAACATGACGATGAGTAAATGATGACAGAATTACATATTTCGGGTGAAATTTTTGCCCACACTGGATTCATGTTGCAAACATGCTAAAAGCGCTCACCCAGTGTAACTGCAGCAGAGACAGTCTACTGTTAGTGTGTACAATATAGAGAAGATTGCTGCATACACAATAATACGAACAATAGTGTAGGACAGCGTATGTGTTTGCTCAGCATATTAAGATGATGCTGCTTTAGGAGCACACAGTGCTTTAATCACACTTACACTTAAACAAATGGAACATATCAGGCGGAGAAATGAGCATGGCTTTAATTGGGTGTTTACGCAAACTGTAGATAGTCGTCGAAATACTAATGAATGGCGACACGGTAATAATCACGGTAAGAAATTACACTCCTCTGAGGTTAAGAGACGGCAAGGAAATAAATGAATAAACTAACCGCTTAAAGCACAAAAAAACAGCCAAATGAAACCTAGTACATTTATATAGTTCACTGTAGAATAATACAACCCTTCCAGCTACTTTTTAAAGAAGAGGTCATTAGCGTTTACATTACTGGCAGCAATTGAACACGGTGTGTATTAACGACAGCTGAAGTGTGTGTGTGGAGATTTGCCACAGGGATGGATGCTGTCGCCACGGCCCATTTTTCACTGTTTCATCACAAAAATAAAAGTATCGGAACCTTTGTCGGCAAAGACAAGCTTGCACGGTCATCAGATTTGTTGCTATGCGAATGAGGCTTTGTTCACACCGCCTCCATTTTGCTTATCCTTTCAAAACATCCCAGATACGAGAGAGAGAGAGAGAGAGAGAGAGAGAGAGAGAGAGAGAGAGAGGAACATTGGGATCAAGAAAATAAAACACAAAGCAAATTACAATTCTATCGGACTCTAAAATCAAAGTATGAATTGGAAGAGTATCTCCTGACTGTCAGATACAATTCAGAGACAGATCCTGAGCAAGTACAGGCTCAGTGAGCACAGTCTCGCCATCGAGAGAGGCAGACACAGAAAAACATGGTTACCCAGAGAAGAAAGGGTGTGTGCTCACTGTACGACAGGTGTGGTTGAGACAGAGGTGCACTTTCTCCTTTACTGCCCAAAATGGAAAGATACAAGGGACATTTATATAGATTTATTGAATGAATTGTATTCTGCGTAAAACATTAATTTATTCACATCTTGAATATTGTTTTTTTATAATGAATAATGAAATTTATAATGATGACAGAACAAGAAAAAATGTATATAATACTTGCAGAGGGACGTATGTTTTAATGTGTCACAGCTTGAGGGACAGTGGGTGAATATTTGTTATTTTTTTTACCCCCATGTGTCATCCCAATGTTCATTTATGTGTAAGTGCTCTTCAGTTATTTAAACACTGTGGTCTTGAGCAGTTTTGAACTTGTTTTTGTATTTATTTTTATATTTGTTAAATTTTTTATACTAAATTTAATTATAGATTAAGATGTAATTCTGTTTTTACACAACCTCTGCTTTGGCAATATTGTATTGTTTACATTCATGCCAATAAAGCCCCTTTGAATTGAATTGAGAGAGAGAGAGAGAGAGAGAGAGAGAGAGAGCGAGAGAGAGAGAGAGAGACTTAACAATATCTTTATTAGACCATTTGTTCTTTTACCTCAATACAATAATCTTACAAAAATTTCATTTCATAAATTAAATTCCTATTTCTGCACATTTAAAAACAACATTTCATTTCCACTGACCAAATTTCAGAAAACATTACAATGTCACTGACCAATTTATAATATGTATACTCTTATCTTGATTCTAGCTGTTATCCTCCCTTTTAGTACCATTTCAGCATTAATTGGACCTATGCCTAACATTTTATTTTTCCTAGTTTTCCATATGGACAAGTTAGCTGTTCCCAACAAAAAATTCAGTAAACATTTTTTCCTCCTTTCTTGGAAATTATAAATTGGACCATTTATAAAATTCTGATAAGAAAAATTCTCCCCAAACTTTATAAAAATTTGTGTTAAAAAATTAAACATTCCCTCCAACCTAAAACAATCAATAAATAAGTGATTAACCGTTTCTTCTAAGCCACAAAATAAACACTCCGTCCCCACTGCCGGATTCAGGTGTGCCACGTGTCTGTTTGTAGCTATAGCCCCGAACATCACTCTCCACTGCAAGTCTGCAGTACACTTTTCAACAGGCAACTTATATAGAGACCTCCAACATGCCTTAAAATCTGTCCCAAACACTTCTGACCACCTCCAAGTCTTCACTCCTCTCAGCACAGTCTGATGAGCAACTTTTACACACGTTACATAGAGTTCTTTCTTCTTAATATCTTGAAAACTCCCCAACTTGGGGTACTCAAATGTTAAAATCGAATGTCCAGTTTCCTCCATGTCCTCTTACACAGCAGCAGACACTTTGATAGGTGGAAATGTATAATGCCCATTCCAGTCCTGTGACAGTGCCTCTCTGTAGGCCCCAGGTAGAGCTACCCACACCTCCTCCATTATTCGTCTCAGAAGTCGAAGAGATCTCAACCCCGTAACACTCTGCAAAGACTCAGCTGTTTTCCAGTCATCACCACTTCTCAGATCCCCCAGCTTGACATACCCAGCCTTCACAAAACAGCTTTCCACAGATTTAGAGGACAAAATCCTTGTTCTTATTAATGGATTATGGAACAGCGGTTCTCCCATTATACAGTCCTGAGGTCGTAAAATATCTCTGTGTATAATAAATGTCTTTTTCCACGCTGTTATCATTGACTTATAAAAAGGTGTCAACTCTTTCAAATCCAATTCATCACTTTGCAGTAAAAAAGCTGTTTATCATACAATAATCCAGATGTTTTCTGCAGAAGAGCACAAGCAACATTAATCCACCCAACATTCTCCTCATACAACAGTCTCTGGGCTGCTTGCAATCGAAAAACATTTATGCGGCTTCGTACATCTATTAGGCTTTGCCCTCCTTCAATCACTGGTAGATAAAGTGCAGGCCGAGGAATCCATTTTTGACCAGACCAGAAAAAATCCACCAACTTCCTCTGAATCTCCTTAATACAGTCATCTGGTGGCTCCAGCACATTCAGTTTGTGCCATAACATAGAGGCAGTCAGGTTGTTTATAATGAGGACTCTACCTCTATATGATAGTTCGGGTAATAGCCAGTTCTACTTAGACAACTTAGCAACAACCTTTCCAAGCAGACCCTCCCAGTTCTTTTCTTTTTACTTATCAATGCCCAGATACACCCCCAACACTTTAAAACCTTCCTTTCCCCATTTCAGTCCTTCAGGAAGTTTAGGTGGCTCCTTATCAACCCAAGACCCCACAGCAAAGCCTTTACACTTTGCCCAGTTTACCTTTGCTGAAGAAGACTTTTCATACAAGTTTAAATTTTTATACAGCTTCTGAATATCATTTTGACCAGAAATACAAATATTTACATAATCTCTTATAAGCAGACACATAATACCTTCGCCCTGAATTATCTCCTGGTATCATTATACCTTGTAACTCATTTCTTAGCTTACACAGTAAGGGTTCTATGGCTAAACTATAAAGTTGTCCTGATAAAAGACATCCCTGCCTAATTCCTCTTTTAACAGGGATTGGACAACTCAGGCCCCCTCCTATTTTAAGCATAACTGAAGCATTTTCATAAAGCATTTTTATCCAAGAAATAATATTCTCCCCAAATCCAAAGGTTTTTAACACAGTAAAAAGGTATTCATGACCTACCCGGTCAAAAGCTTTCTCTTGGTCAATAGATTAAAAAACCCACATCAAGATTATTTCTAATAGATAAATCAAGCACATCTCTCATAAGAAACAAATTATCCATTATTGTCCACCCAGGAATACAATAAGTTTGTTCACTTTCCACCACAACATGCAAAACATTTTTTAATCTATTAGCTAAACATTTAGACAATATTTTATAATCTAGACACATTAAAGACACTGGTCGCCAATTCTTTAACAAGCCTAGATCTCCATTTTTTGGCAGAAGTGATAACACAGCTCTTTGACAGCTGTTTGGTAGACAACCTCTTTTAAAACATTCACAAATTACATTATACAAATCTTCTCCTAAGACACCCCAAAAGGCTTTATAAAACTCCACTGGTAAACCATCAATTCCTGGTGACTTTCCTGTAGAGAGCTGTTTGACTGCCTTTGAAAGTTCATCAAAAGAAATCATTACGTCCAATGAATTTTTATCCTCAGGCCTTAATTTAGGAAGATCTCTTAAGAACTGGTCCATAGATCCAATATCACAGTCCATATTACCAAACAGTTCTTTATAAAATTCAATGCCCATTTTTCTCATTTCCGTTGGATCTGAAGTAATAGTTCCATTTTTTCTTTTAAGCTGAATCATACATTTCTTTTGTGCTTCCTTCCGTTCAAGTCCAAAAAAATAAGCAGTTGGAACATCCATTTCTTTAATTGAAGAAATTCTAGCTCGAACTAGTGCACCTTTAACTCTTTGTTCCAAAAATGACTTCAACTCCATTTTTTTCTTTTTTTAAATATTCACTGAACCATCATCATCATCAACATCAATCATTCTTTTTTCCATTTCATTAATCTCAAACTCCAAAGTTTTCACATTTCTCTTTACTGTTGCAGTAGCATTATAAGAAAATTGTTGAAAAAATACTTTTAACTTTAAACTTTAAACTTTTCCCACCTCCCACCATTGAGTCAGATTTTCGAAAATACTTTTCCTCTGTCTCCAAATTTCCCAAAAACTGCAGAATTTCTCAAAAAAATTTGTATCCTGTAATAATTTTACATTAAAATGCCAATAAAATGTAGGTCTTGAAATTTTCACCACATTATAATCTAAAGTAACCATATGATGCTCTGAAAATCCATTCGGTAATATATTAGTGTTAGCTACTCTATTTGTTTCTGATTTACTTATATATAACCTATCCAGTCTCGCTCCTGTCACAACAGAATCTAATATCTTTATCCAGGTATATTGCTTCACCAACTTATTTCTATTTCTCCACACATCCACCAATTTTAAATTATTCATAATATCAAGAAGTAACTTACTAGATTTCGAGTGAGGCTCATCCCCATTCCTATCCATTAAGAAATGTGTTGTGCAATTCCAATCACATCCTTTTACAACGCATGTATTGCCATCATCATATTGTTTTATTGCATCATTTAACTTTTGATATGTTATTTCACGCTGCCATCCTATATTCGGAGCATACACATTAACAAAAAGGAATTTAACACTTTTAATTTCTGCTATAACTAATAACACTCTACCTTTTTCTATCTCTATTGTGGTCTCAATTTTTAAATACAACTGTTTTGAAAAGAGAATTGCAACACCCATACTAACACTTGTTCCATGACTTAATTTACACTCTCCTTCCCACCCTCTGTACCACTCCAATTCATTATTAATATCAGAATGTGTTTCTTGTAAAAAAGTTATTTTGACATCATTTAATATAATCAATTCAGAAATCAGTGCTCTTCTGACCCTATCTCTTCCCCCATTGATATTTAAGGATCCTACTCTTACAAACTCCATAATAATGTTCCAATGGATGGAGAAGAGAAAATGAGAGAAAAGAAGAAATAGAAATACCTTTAGTGAGTTATTCATCATTTAAATTTCCTTTTTTTTCTGGGTTTTCCCCCCTCTTATTTTTGTGACAAACTTTTTCAGTCGAAACCTCTTCCGCCTACTTAATTTGTCCTCTCCAACTCGTTTCATCCAGTATAATACAGATTTTTTAAATTTCGTAGTATCAGTAAAGTAATCCTTTACTTCTACTACTTTCCCGAAAGTCTCATCCAGAAAAGCATCTATTTCCTCCAAAGCATATAACTGGTCACATCCCATCTGAGAAAAATTTGACACATCTGATACATCTGACAAATCATCATCACTTTCTTCTTCTCCTTCATTTTCAATCATCTCTCCAGAATTCTTACCCTCTGAATTCACTATCCTTCTATTGCTTGATTGATCTCTATCAACCAACATCACTTCCTCAACACCCTCTACCTCCTCCACTTGCTCTGTACTCTTCTCAGTTTCCGTCATCACCATCTCCTCAATCACCTGTGTCTCACCATTAACATTCTCTACAACTTTAGACACTTCAGTAGTATTAGTCTCCCCCTCAGCACCAACACTATCTAAATCCTTGTTATTATGCACATTTTGATCCTCATTTTCCACTCTTTCTTCCACAATTTTCTCTACACTACCATTCATATACTTACCTTGACCTGTCTCATTCATCACTTCTTCTCTTTGCGGGCATGACAATCATACATGTCCTACAACACTGCATTCAAAACAGCGCATTTTCCCCGTGTTCGCATACAACATGTACGATTTTCCTTCATAAACACAACGAAAAGACACGTTTAATGTTGGGGCATTCAAAAACATTAACACCTGCCGTCTAAAAGACAACACATTTTTCAAAGACTCATGTTTACATCCAAGCGGTACTATTTTAATTCCACTTGCAAACTTCCCGTACCTCAACAGCTCACGCTGTATATCGTCATAGGGAATAAATGGCGGCACATTTGAAATTACTACCTTTACAGTTGGAGATATTAAAGGTTGAACAATTACAAAAGCTCCACTTACCACTATGCCGCTCTCTACCAACTGATTGACCAGTACTTCCTCCTTCAAAAAAACCACCACGGCCTTATTCATTCGAGACACGGAAATAATATTTTCATGTCCCACTCACTCCGCTACACCCAGCAACACATCCTCAACTGTTATACCCACTTGAGTGATGCATCTAATTCCGTGACGAAGCGACAGCGATGGAGTTCGCACGTCCTGGTGCGATGCCATTTCTGTGCTCGCCACGTGAATACTAATTCAACAACACGTCAGTTAACCTCAAACTAAACTTTACTACTAGACTTAATATTAGATTAAATATCAAATTTACTCAAAAAGAAGTAAGAAAGTCAATAGAAAAGTACCTCTCCGTAAAACCCCTCATCACCACCCCAAACACTCCCAGCGAACACCGGAAGTGTGTGTGAAAGAGAGAGAGAGATTTACCCAAGTTGACATTCCCGTAACAATCTGGTGTAAGATCTTTGATAGTATTGTAATGCCTATTGCTCTGTATGGATGTGAGGTTTGGGGTCCACTCTGTCTGGCAGATTACTGGAGATGGGACAAACACCCCATAGAATCCCTGCATTCAGAATTCTGTAGAAACATTCTAAGAGTTCAGAGAAGAACACCTACTAATGCATGCCGGGCCGAACTAGACAGATACCCCCTTATTATACATATTGAAAAACGATCCCTCAAATTTTGGACACACCTAAATTCAAGTTCCCCAAACACACTGCAACATGAAGCCCTTAAAACTCAAGAGCTGAAGCCTAAAACCAGAAAACTCACAAACCCACTAACAACTAACAAACACCAGTTTCAGACCAGCACTGCTGAACAAAACCAGAACAGAATAAACCAAATCATAAAAGAAAACAAAAATTCATATTTGGACCATTAGGAAAATGAAAGTAAAAACCAAAGCAAACTGGAATGTTATCGGCCCTAAACAGAACATGTAATATGGCAGAATATCTCCACACTGTAAGAGATCCGAAACAGAGACGGATCCTCACCAAATACAGACTCAGTGATCACAGTCTGGCCATAGAAAAAGGCCGACACAGGAAAGGAAGAACGAGTCTGTGCTCACTGTGACACGGGTGAGGTCGAGACAGAGACACACTTTCTCCTTCACTGTGAGAAATTTACAGAGTTGAGAGAGAAATACCTCCACAAACTCTCAAACCTCATGCCACAGTTTCCCAGTTCAGCAGAAACAGATCAGATGCTGGTGTTACTGGGGGGGAGGGGGCATCATGCATCAGTTGCAGCTAAATTAATTTTTTGAGCTGCACATCCTCAGAAACCAATGAGCCTTAATGTACTTCATTCACAGTACTTTTATTCTCTTATGTTTATAATGTCCTTTTAAATGCATATTTTATTTTATATTGTATACTGTATATTGTTATTATAGTTTTTATTTGATTCATTACCTGGCACCTTATTTTAATTCTATCTTTATTGCTACTTGTTACAATTTTATTATTATTAATTGTCTTGTCATTATCTGTTTTGTGTATTAATGCTTTGGCAATATTGTATGTAAACACAATCATGCCAATAAAGTACTTTTAAATTGAAATGGAAAATTGAGAGAGAGAGAGCAAGAGAGAGAGAGAGAGAGAGAGAGCGAGAGAGAGAGAGAGAGAGAGAGCGAGAGAGAGAGAGAGAGAGAGAGAGAGAGAGAGAGAGAGAGAGGTTATGCTACATACCAAACAAACTGTTTGCTGATTTGACAAACTATACACTGTGAGCTTGTTCAAATTAAGCGCCTGCTGATTACTCTTGTAAACATTGTGAATTGAAGGTAAACTTAGTTAAGATAAGCTTTCCGACAATCTGCCACTTGAAAAATGATTAATATTGACAGTATTTACGGCTGTTCACATGATACTTTGGTATAGGGAGAATTACTGTAACCCTCAACTTTTTCTCCAAGACAGATACAATATTGCTAATAATTGTGTATTATTATACAATTATTCATAAACACAGGTCATATTTGACTAACTTCTAGTAGACCTAAAGACTAGAAACGAAGAAAATGTCAAATGATCAAATGATGTAAATATAAAGTATGTAATTTACACGACACTAGAGCCACCGAACGTAATTGCTGAAAAAAGAAAACGCCTTCAAAACAGCTTTCCGAATACTCCCCTCATCTGCTGTTGTTCATACAGTTAAATGGCCCACAACGCACGCCATTGGTTGAGTAACATTGTTGGGACGCGTCTAAGCGGGTCGCTCAAAACAAACACAGAGACAGTGAAAATTAACCTACGAACGGCTTACTTATAGTTGTCTCTGCATATTAGGCTAGGATATAAGAAAGCTTTTTAACACTAAAAAAGTTACATACTTCAGCTTTATACAAATAGGGTGGCAATATCAAATTGAACAAATTAATTCACGCTAACATGCTAAATTGAACATTGAATAAATAAGTTTATCCGGAATACAACTAATAAAACACTATTGTGTATAACTGAGATATATAATAAGAAGACATAATGACTTCTACAAAGGGGCTGAAGTGAATCGTTCTATTCTTTATTTGAACCAGTTCAATACATACGTCCAAAAGACCCGATTCACTTAAATGTTTTGGACTTCCAATAAGACTGAGAGGACAGTTTAGGAAAGAGCGTTTGTTTGATGTCTGTTTGCTCAGATAACGTGTGTGCAATATAATACCACAAACAGCAATGCACTGTTTTGTCGCGCTTCTCATTTAAAAAAAAAAAAAAGGAACTGGAAATTGAAATGATATATAAATGGAAAATAGTTAAAATAGGACTACTGTATGACTACCGTTACTTCCTAAAACTGATGATGGGACGCGGTACGGCTCATTGGAGCATCCCAGAGTGTACTGACTCCCAAGGACAACCACCTATATCGCCGAAACCAACATCCGCCACCACCAGGATACCGAAGTCTTGAATCAAAAGTCTGAGATTTCGATACGAGCCTTCCAAGACCACACGATCAGAACTATGTTATCCACAATATTTGAAAATTCCAATCAATTGTGTGATTTTAATCTATTTCTCCCAAGGGGAAATCTGAGACAAAGGTGGTGATACTTAAATGATACATGACATACATTATGATATACATAACTGAGAGCTCGGTTCATTCCTCGAGCTTTGAAATTGCAACCTCTGAGTAATATAGCTGATTGTTCAAACATTAATTGTTGATTAATTCACAACATTTACATTGAGTATTTGTCATGGTTTCATAGTTGTTGTGTTTACATACGATTTCCATTCCGACTGTATATGTCGGAATAGTTTGCATATTTGTGCACTAACAGGTAGACATGTGCATATACTCTAATTCAAATGGCGCACTCCTGTTATGTAACAGTCTCTTATTGCAGTTAGACAGTTGACAAAGGTGCAAATGAAAACAGGCAGCCCACAGCTACTCTGAAAATCATTTCAACCTTTATAATCAACCACTCAATTTAGCAAATGAAGGCTCTCAGCCAAACTGGGCCTGTGTAAATGTATTCACTGGTAATGTGCCAATACTGTTCGGGGATTTAACTTAATCATCTCCTTCATTTACAAAGCCAAGAGGGCAATTACTGTTGTATAGGAGGGTAGTTGAACCAATAAAGCACTGGATAATTCTGCTATCACTCATTTTAAATGGCATGGCAATTTGCAAACATTAATTACATTTTTGTAATGGAGCAATTAGCCCGATCAGACTGTTATAGAGAGAAATTCTCTGCCTGTGTTTAATTCTGTGATTTCAATGTTTTCAGCACTGAAGCTATTTGTGTGGGGCAACAGATACTGTATATTATATAAGTAAGTATATTATGTAAATATTGTATGTGTCAATGACGTGACACTGATTTTTTTTTTTTTTTTGTCCAGATAGAGGTATTCAAAACTACTTAAAAAAATGTAATTGACACAAACCAATTACTTGAATAAAACTATTCTGTGATGAACATGTTTTCGATTTCTGAAATAAAGACAATACATACATATATATTAGTGCTGTCAGTTGATTAGGCATTTATAATCATGATTAATCGCATAATTTCTTATAGTTAATCGCAATTAATCGGTCACTATCCACTCCAACGGAGCAGCTGCGGCCATCTGCCAGGGGACAGAGGAGCCTGGCCGCCTGGAAGTGGAGGAACGGCCACTAACCGCGAGGGGAGAAGGGGCTCCTAGCCATCCACATGGAGCGGTCAGTGCCACTTTTAGGGGAGGGGGGAGACCCCTACCAGTCGCTAAACACGGCGGGGTCAAGAGAGGACTGCCGACAGTGAGAATCGTTATTCTTCCGGTCAAAATTTATGGTATAAGCGGGATAATCCATGGCTAGGTGTGCGTTAAACCATTTTAAATGCACTTCCTGGAGGTAACCACTCTTCACCTCTACATTGTGCATTTAAAATAATTTAATGCACACCTAGCCATGGATTATCCCTTATATATATTTAAGCAATATCACACAAAGCAAGAGTGTGAGATGGCCCTATATCAGCACTGCTGTGTTTTCAGACCTAGAATAATGCAAAGAAATCAAGTTCATATTCATTTTTAAACCACACAATAAACATTTTTTAACTTAGGAAGATATATAATATTTGGTTTAATAATCCTGATTGTCAATCACAGCTTTCATGCACTTGTTCTGCTCTCCACCAGTCTTTCATATTGCTGTTGTGTAAATTTATGCCACAAAAAATCAAGCAGCTCGGCTTTGTGTGATGCTTGTGACAATCCATCTTCCTCTTGATCACATTCTAGAGGTTTTCAATGGGGTTCAGGTTTGGAGATTGGGCTGGCCATGACAAGGTCTTGATCCGGCGGTCCTCCATCCACACCTTGATTGACCTTGCTGTGTGGCATGGAGCATTGTCCTGCTCGATAAACCAATCCTCAGATTCTGGGAACATTGTCAGAGCAGAAGGAAGCAAGTTTTCTTCCATGATAACCTTGTACGTGGCTTGATTCATGCGTCCTTCAAAAAGGTGAATCTGCCCAATTCCAGCCTTGCTGAAGCACCCCCAGATCATCACCGATCCTCCACCAAATGTCACAGTGGGTGTGAGACACTGTGGCTTGAAGGCCTCTCCAGGTCTCCTTCAAACCATTAGATGACCAAGTGTTGGACAAAGCTGCAAATTGGACTTATCAGAGAAGATAACCTTACTGTATTCCTCAACGGTCCAGTCCTTATGGTCTTTTGCAAACCTCAGGCCAATTCTCAATCCGAAAGGGATGCACAAGAACGATCCAAATGAGCTCCACCTTGCAACTTACAGGACTTGTATCTTCTGTTAATGTCTTGGTGACAGATATAACAGGACACCTTCAATAATCATGCCATGGTCCAAATCACTGAGATCACTGAGATAAAAATTTTTCCCATTCTGATGGTTGATGTAAACATTTACGGAAGCTCCTGACCCATATCTGCACACACGATTGGCTGGTTAGATAAATGCCTGGATGATTGTTGGTTCCAGATGGGCTGATTTGAGTATTTCTGGGATTTTCACACACAACAGTCTCTAGAATTTACTCTGAATGGTGCTAAAAACTAAAAACATGTGAACCGGCATTGAAACCAGTGAGCGGCAGTTCTGTTGATGGAAATGCCTTGTTGATGAGAGAGGTCAACAGAGAATGGCCAGACTGGTCCGAACAGACAAAGTCTCTGGTAACTCAGATAACCGCTCTGTACAATTGTGATGAGTAGAATATAATCTCAGAATGCTGTTCTAAGATGCTTGATGGCGCTGTTTTGTCAGCACGAGGGGGACCTACACAATATTAGGCAGGTGATTTTAATGTTGTGGCTGATCGGTGTATACAACAGTTAATTCTGGTCCTTCTGGATGTCAGAACAGCAGTACACCGACACTTCACTCTTTGTATCAATCCTCTTGCATTTGCGGCATTCTAAACTGAAGTGTAGGAGCAACGCAGATGTGTAAAAGAGCTAGATATGTGTCTTTAATTTTTCCCTGTGACATTAAAGATTTTAGCCAGCGGGTGGCAACAAAAGACCATTTTTGCGTGTTACGAGTGAGTTGACCTGATGTTCATTTGAGTCAGTGTTGCCAGTCAGTGAGCGGTCTCTTTGAAGTCATCGGCAATTGCCTCTCTCTCCACGAGTGCTCGGATTACTTCTAGACTACAACTGGAAAATTGAGTTAAACTAACAGCTTTTGCAGTAACCCCTTAACCTCTGGTGCATTTTTGGGCTGCCGTCCACAATTTTTCACAGTTAAATTTAAAAGCTCACCATTCAAACCTACTGTGGACTAGTTGCAAAAAACTGCCAAAATAAAAAAATACTCAAGTTCTTCATGAATATTATGTATGTGTTTATAATCTTATGATAAAAAAATATATATATAAAAAAATTAATAAAAAAACTTTGTGGTCCTTAATTTGTAAACATGTAATTCTGGTCCTGTTCACTCAATCTCAATTTGAAAAGTCTTATTTTATTCTACTAAGTGGCAGAAAGCACTAGAAAAAAGTTTTTTCTCTTTCATATTCCATCACAATATACAGATCTGAAATGTAGGTGGCGCTCTAACACATTTTAGCCCTAAAATATGTGCCTGTCCATAGACATTCTTTCTAATTTTCAGTTTAAGCACCTCCCTTTCAACATGATTCTCACTTCCTCCTTTCCATTAAACCCTTTACATTGGTGCCAAAACCCAGAAAGGATGAGGCGAGAACCGGCTTGACAATATAAATAATATTTAATAACAAACTTAACCCAAAAACACAAACACACATATATGATGGACAGCTTCCCGTAAACAATCTCTCTCTCTCTGTCGCACCACCATCCGCAGTCAGTCTTTATCCATAAGGGGCCGGGTGTGTAGAATCACGACCCGGACACGCACTCTGCACCCGCCCTGTCACAACTGTGTAAAGTATTTTGAGTGTATTGTCAGAAAAGCGCTATATAAATGAAAGATTCATTTATTCGTTCATTCACAGTGATTTTATCACAGTTCGAACACAGTTCATCCAATCAGAAATGAGAACCGGTTTTACAATAGCCGATATGCATACACCTGTGACCTATATTGTTGCACCAATCATTCATTCAAAGTATGGTCTTTGATTGTTGTTTGACTGATTATTGTTAGGCTAATGAAATGTATTACTTAGTGGATGATCAATTAAAAATGCTTATTGAACATTAAATATTTATTGAACATTTGAGTATATAAATAAATAAAAAGGTTTAAAAAAAAGTTGTGCCATTCTGATCACCACTGCTTAACTTTGGTAAAATCCAATAAAATCACAAAAGGCCTCTCGTGGCTTATTGCTATTTTGAGTGTGTGCGTTTTGCATCTCTAACAGCCCTGCTCTAATGAGCACTGATAGGCAATAAAAGATGGGGGCGGGACAATGCTAATCTGGGTCATTGCATATGTAAATGCACAGCTGGCCTCTCTCTCACTGTGTCAGAGCCACACAAGTCGGGGTGTCTGTATGTCACCCAATATTAGCTCCAAAGAGGCAGGCAGGCAGACAAGCGAGTTACAGCACTGGTAAACTCGCCCTGTGGTCTTCTCGTGCACTCCTCAGAGGAGAATTAACAGTGGTACTGATGGTGTCAAAGCCAGCTGGCATCACTGTGGCTGCACCCACTCAAAGTGTCAATGACCGACCCACGGGCAGAGATTTGACTGACATAACCTGACTGACTGAATAACATATTTGATACTGGATGTTACCAAACCCATTGAGCTGCCTAACGAGACTGCATTTTAAGGCATCAAAGGTGTTCTACTGACATGAAGGCTGTTCTAAAAGGTAGTCAGCAAAATCATGCTGATTTAAGATTCCTAGTGGTTAACTGACAGGGCCGTGGCTTCCATAGAGGGGTGGGGTAACTCCCCCAATAATCAAAACAAGCAAGTACAACCAAGAATGGGGCAGAATTTGCAGTTCGTTTTGTTGATACGGGCCATCGTGTTATTACTATAATAGACTAGCATGCAACACATTCTCATTTAAACCCACATATCAGGGCCGCAATTAGGTTGATTCGGTCAATTTGTGAGAAAATGCAGTTGATAATGTGCACATACCATGCACGGCTGCTGAACTACTGTGTGCACTGTTGTTAATTTCTTCCTAATGTACTGTATTACAATTTCTTAATATGCAAACAATTACTAAAATCAGAAGACTAAACAGAAACCAGGAGAAACGTCTTGGTTACTGTTGTAACCTCCGCTTCCCGAGGGAGGGAACGAGACGTGTGTCGAAGGAAGTGACACAAAGGGTCTTCTCGGATACCGAATAGTACCTCTGAACCTGAGAAAAGGCCAATGTCAAGTTGGCAGCCAGAATTTGCATGCCCCACCCGGACATATGGGTATAAAGGGAAGCGGAGCAGCGAATGCCAGTCAGGATTTTGCACTGTGGAGCCGAAAGATGAAGCACAGCCCTTTACAGTGCTAGGTCTAGTGCTGTGGCAAGAGGGACACAATGTCTCAACAGTAACCATGACGTTCCCCTTCTGTCACTCTCTCGACGTTGTGTCTAGGGAAGTGACACAAGGGGTCCATATAAAAATGGCACGCACTGACCGTGTTACATGACTGTTGGAACAGGTGCAAAGTAGGCTATTGCGTTTTAGAGGCACCTGTACAGAGTGCACGTAGCCCTCCCCAATGCCCCCTCAAAGAGTTTTGCATACCCATGAGGGGGAAAAAGGTGTTACACGCTAGTATGGGAGAACGCCCAGCAGCCACGGCCTTCTCTTTCACTATGTCTCTCATAGGACGTAAAGCAGCTGGGGCCAAACTTAAGTCGGGGAAGGCGGTCTTTCCCCGGGGGGAGCAGGAGAGCCTGTCGGGAGCAGCAGGTGTCCCGAGGCTAGGGTGCTGAGAGAAGACTCGATGCACTTGTCCTGCTCCACGCACCCAGCAGGGGGTGGCTTAGAGACTGAGGAAGAGGCCTAAGGAGGTGTCTTCAGAACTCGTCAGCGCCGGCGTGCCAGCCCGCAAATTTCATATTCTTTCAGGAGGAGAAGACCGTGCAGAGGCCACACCCTGCCCAGTTCAGGGGGAGGTAATGTGTGGCAAATACACCATGATGGTTGTGAAGCCGGATGTGGGATATGGTGGTAGGTCCAGCCTAACGAAGGGGGACTCTAAAGGCACGGGGCCGAGGCAGCAGGGCTGCCTGAGGGAAACGAGGGTCCACAGATGGGGGACCATACCGTGGAAAATTTATTACAGGGAGTTAGCCTGAAGAGGGAACTATGCCCATGGAGCCCGACCCCAGTATAGAGCCCTGAGACTCGTACTGGGTCTAGCCACGAGTTGCTCTGCTGAATTCGCGGGCCAGAAGGCTAGGGAGGAAAAACATCCAGGCAGTGACGCTCAGTGGATGACCTGGAACAGAAGGCGCATTGGATCACTTTGTTGAAGGGTGCAAGGTGCAAGCGGGACACCCGGTCAGTTGTGCCGCGTTACCGAGTACTACTGGCTCGGACCTGACAATACAAGGAATGAGACCAACTCAACCCTTAGATTGTAAAATCTGTATTGGGTGTTGCCCAGCCCAATGCTCTGCAGATGTCTGCTAGGGAGGTGCCGTGGCTCAGTGCCCATGAGGAGCCACACTTCTAGTAGAGTGTGCTCGGACCTGCAGGGGGGTGGGCACGCCCTGGGTGTGATAGGCTAAGGCAATAGCATCAACGACCCAGTGGGCTAGCCTCTGTTTGGAGATGGTGTTCCCTTTCCACTGTCCGCCAAAGCAGACAAAGAGCTGCTCAGAACGTCTAAAGCGCTGCGTGCAGTCCACATAGGTATGCAAAGCATGCACCAGACACAGCAACGAAAGGGCTGTGTCTGCCTCCTCCCGAGGCAGCGCTTGCAGGTTCACAACCTGGTCCCTGAAAGGGGTCGTAGGAACCTTGGGCACGTAGCCCGGTCAGGGTCTCAGGATAACGTGAGAAAGTGCTGGGCAAGTGCCAGGCAAGAGTCGCTGACAGAGAACGGTCTCCAACACTCTTGATTGAGGCTAATGCGATCAGGAGGGCCGTCTTTAGGGAGAGGGCCTTGAGCTCGACTGAATCAAGCAGCTCAAATGGGGGTCTCTGAAGGCCCGAGAGGACCACTGAGAGATCCCAAGAGGGGAACAGGCTAGGCCGGGGAGGATTCAGTCTCCGGGCGACTTTCAGGAACCTGATAATCAAGTCATGCTTACCAAGGGACTTGCCACCTACTGCAAGCGTGGTGGACTGCGATAGCAGCTACATACACCTTCAAGGTGGAGGGGGACAGCCTCCCCTCCAGCCTCTCCTGCAGGAATAGAAGCACTGACTGAACTGCACATCTCTGTGGGTCTTCGGCTCAGGATGAACACCAATTTGTGAACAAGTGCCAATTTAGGGCGTAAAGTTGCCTGGTCGAGGGAGCTCTGGCTTGATTGATTGTGTCTACGACAGCAGGTGGTAGATCTACTAGATCTTCAGCATCCCGTCCAGGGGCCAGACGTGAAGATTACAGAGGTCTGTGTGTGGATGCCATAGGTTCCCCATCCCTGAGAAAGAAGGTCCTTCTTCAGGGGAATTTTCCAGGGAGGGGCTGTTGCGAGGAGCATGAGAGCTGAGAACCAGGTGCAGGTGGGCCAGTAGGGGGCCACCAAGATGACCTGTTTCTCGTCCTCCCTGATCTTGCACAGCACCGATGCAAGAAGGCTCACCGGGGGAAATGCATACTTTCGCAGCCCCCGGGGCAAGCTGTGTGCCAGCGCGTCTGTCCCAAGGGGGGC
This sequence comes from Moxostoma hubbsi, assembly GCA_032164185.1. Classification (NCBI taxonomy): domain Eukaryota; kingdom Metazoa; phylum Chordata; class Actinopteri; order Cypriniformes; family Catostomidae; genus Moxostoma; species Moxostoma hubbsi. Next base: position 4,136,644 of record JAVLUX010000018.1, read on the forward strand.
ACCCATCAGGGAATACCAGAGCGGGCAGTGGGAGTTGTCTTGGGAGGCAAAGATGTCTACCTGTGCCTTGCCGAATCGGTCCCAAATGAGCTGGACCACCTGGAGGTGGAGCCTCTACTCTCCGCTGGGCGAAACCTGTTGCGACAGCGCGTCCACCGTCGTGTTGCGGTTGCCAGGGATGTGAGTGACGAGCAGTGGCTGATTCCAAAGGAGGAGATGGCAGTCGAGTTGTGACATATGACGAGAGTGCATGCCGCCTTGGCAATTTATGTGTGCTACAGTCGCGGTGCTGTCTGAACAGATCAGAACGTGCTTGCCTGGGATTAGTGGAGAAACCTCCATAGGGCAAAAATTACAGCCATCAACTCTAGGCAATTGATGTGCCAATGCTGCCGGGGTCCTTTCCAGGTGACAGCGGCAGCGTGCCCATTGCACACGGCGCCCCAACCCTGTCGAGAGGCATCTGTTGTTACCACACCTCGTCTGGACACCTGCTGCAGGGGGACTCCGGCCCACAGAAAGCAGAGGTCTGTCCAAGGGTTGAAAGTCTGACGGCAGGAGGGGGTGATTATCACACGTTCTCGGGACTCAAGTCTGTAGCCAGTGCTGTAGCGGTCTTGTATGTATCAACCCAAGCGGCGCGACCGCGGCTGAGGATGCCATATGCCCCAGGAGCCTCTGGAATTGTTTTAGAGGAACCGCTGTGTCGGGCTCGAAGCGAGCAAGGCACCTGAGCACTGACTGCACGCGCTCGTTAGTGAGCTAACTTGCTCTTTTCCCAGTTGACCTGAAGCTCTAGACGGCTGAGGTGCCTGAGCACCTGGTCCAGAGGTTGTACTTCTTTTGCCTGCTGAGGATGTTCAACCTGCCACAGGCGCTGTTGATACAGTTCTACTCAGCAGTCATTGAGTCTGTCCTCTGCACTGTCTGGTTTGGTGCAGCTACAAAATCGGACATCAGAAGACTACAAAGAACAGTTCAGACTGCTGAGTGGATTATTGTTTGTTCCTTGCCTCCCTTCCAGAACTGTACACTTCGAGAGTGAGGAAAAGGGCTGGAAAAATCACTCTGGACCCCATCTGACGATGCTTCAAAGCAGTGAGAACCAGAACTGTCAGGTACAGGAACAGTTTTTCCCCTCAGGCTATCCATCTCATTTACAGTTAAAACTGCTCCATTGAGCAACAATTACATGCAGTACACAGCTTAGACTATTTATATTTATCCAGCATACCCTAACTCTTCTGCCAATACATTCCCTTGCTTCTGTATATACCAGATTTGTATTTGTATATTGTACACACATACACACACATATAAACACATATACATACATACATCAAAGCCATTTCCAGCAGTTATCACTCCAACACATTATCCTTGAGTAATCATGCTGAATTTATCATTTGCTATAGTTTTGTCTGTGAGTAAAACAAACAGACTGGTGTATTCTACTCTTTGAGAGCTTTCCAACAACATATAACACATGATTATTTGATGAGTTTGATATATTTTCTGATTACATTTATCTGTACGGTGCAATTTTTTTTATAAATGATCAAAACGGAACACTTCTAACTGATCATAATGTCTACATGCATTGTAAAGTAGAGCATCTAAGCTTTCAAACGAACACCTGTTTTGTGTTGGTCAAGACTGTAGTTATCAGTATTTTGGCAATTATTTATTTTTCTCAAGGGCCATTGAAAAAAATACTTTGATTGCAGTGAGGCGCATGCAATGAAAGTGAATGGGGCCAGTCTATAAACATACAATTTTTTTCAAACGTATAGTACCAGAACATAAACATTAAACAGGATAACATGGCATTATGGCGTATTGGCAACAAAGTTGTAATATTGGATATAACTTTACACTGATAAGTAGCAATGCACCCATGTATTGGCTGCCACTATTTATCGGCCAATTATTGACCAAATTCAAACCACTGGCATATTGGTAATAAGCATGAAAATGCTGAAATGAAAAACCGATGATTTGTTTATAATTAATTAGTAACACACTTTGTAAAAACTCTGAATTCAAATGCACAATCCAGAAATAATAATAGCCACAACATATAGAATAATTTCCGCTTGTAAGAACATGCAATATAACATTTTTATTCTGTCTCGTTTCCACATTAATGTGGATAAACCCCCCCGCCATAAATGGATGTGAAAGTATTGAAAATGGCACTTACAATACCTATAGGCTACTTGAAGGAAACCATCCAAAATGCATAGAAACCAGCAAACTTTGACTTCTGAGATATCGTTATGATATACATTAATGCAGTGCACAAAACATTGATCTCATGACAAAATAAGCTAAGTTGAAAAATATCAGTATCGTTACTGAGTTTTTTTGTTAAAATTAGTATCGGTAAAACAAATTCTACAATTTTATCACACTAAAATCATGTAAACATGTATAATGTTTACATCTTGTGGCTATACTTTAAAAGGTGTAACATGAACTGACACCATTGTAAATGCCTTACTTTAAGGTTATACTGTACTTTTTTCCTGAGGGTGTTTTCTAGTTTTATTAGTGTATAACAAGTATACATTTATGTTCAATATACAACCCGGTATCACGCCGAGGCGTGAAATAGACACGCCGGTCCACTCGCGGATGCGTGTCTATTTCACGCTTTGCCTCCTCCAGGCGTGTACATGACACGCGCGCGTCTACGTAGAATACCGGCAGGGGGCGATCGTTTCCTCGACGCCAACAACTGTCCGCGCACCAAAGAGGAAGCGATACATCGCGTTCTCCACTTCCGGGTTTATTTTTGTAAATAAATACACTTTTTAAATAAATATATATATATATATATATATATATATATATATATATATATATATATATATATATATATTTATATATATATATATATATTTATTTGTTTATTTACATCAGCACAAGATACTCGACAGCCCACACACACACACACACACACACACACACACACACACACACACGTATAACAACGTTAGGCTACAGCAACGTTAGGATTTCTTCATGAAAGCAGCACTATGTAATGAACCTTTATTTGTCACATATGGTCACAAGTGAAAGTAACCGGCGAAATTGGCCGGCATCCCGCCCGCACGAACGTGCAACGCGACGACAACGGTATCGCTTCCTCTCTGGTGCGCGGAGAGTTGTTGGCGTCGAGGAAACGATCGCCCCCTGACGGTATTCTACGTAGACGCGCGCGTGTCATGTACACGCCTGGAGGAGGCAAAGCGTGACACCGACACGCATCCGCGAGTGGACCGGCGTGTCTATTTCACGCCTCGGCGTGATATCGGGTTGCAATATAATGTTGTCAACCTATTTGTTTAACCCTTATGGAAATTAACTGTGATTTTACAATAGTGATATTAGATTAGCCATGACTGTAATTGCCATTGTTATTTTTGTGGTTATTACAGTTTTACTGCAAATAACATGGTTAAGCTATGTAAAACCATGATAAATAGAAAATAAATGTCACCCTAATTAAATAAATATCTACAAAGTGTAGCTTGACTGTAGTAGCTTCCCCAACACTAGCTTCACAACATAAAACTACTGTTTTATGTTGAATGCAGCTCAGCTGTAAACACTTTGGCAATACGATTGTACAAATATTTGTCATGTCAATAAAGCACCTTAAAATTAAAACTGAAACAAGACAGAGCAGTGGTGCCAGTATGTGCACAGATTGTAAACTTTGATACACTCCCATGGTGTGAGACAGAAGAGGAAAAGACAGAGAGACAGATGGGAGATCTCAGAGTAACTCACACTGACCTTTTCCTCTGATAACACATTACAACAGTACAACACCACACCACACACACACACACACACACACACACACACACACACACAGAAGTTGTAAGCAAAGGTCAGCATCAATCATAGATCGCGCGCGCGTGTGTGTGTGTGTGTGTGTGTGTGTGTTGCATGGCTGTATGCGTCGCTCATCTCCATCACGTAACTGACACTTTCGTGTAGCACACGTGTTGTCGTGTCAGGGGTTCTGCGGTTAGTTTGTTGTCTGTCATGCTTGGAATATGATTTCCATACGGACTATCAGGGATTGTTACCCTTGATGTCGTTTGGGGACTGTGTGATTTCAGGGAAAGACCATTTTGGCTGCAAGTGATGAGGTGACATTCAACAACACAAGTGAATCTGTGCGGCTCCTGTGTAGTGGTGACACACAGACAGGCAGGCAGACAGACGTGTGTTTGAGAAATGTGCGAGAGAAATGAACAGATGATCTGCAGAAGAATGTCAAAGATTTAAAGGAGACAAAAGACAGAGAGAGAGATATAGAGACACTTTATAAAACATTTAGTTTTATTCCACATCTTTAATGTTTAAAATATTGGAACAGCAACGATGTGTTCATTGATGTAAGTAAATGAATTAACATGAACTTACAATGAACAATAATTCTTGATGAATGTTTTTTAACCATGCTCCAATAGGCTATTGTAATACATTTGTAATTGGGGCTCGATATTAACGCTTGTTTTTCAGCTGGAAAAATAGCCTGATTAAAACTTCAATAGCGAAAAAATAACCAGCCATATTTGTGATATTGTCTAGGCCTGTGCCACATATTACAAAGTTAATATTCTTAATAATAACCCAGAGTGCATAACTGTATAATTCACTAGCGATTGGTTTATGTGTGTGCTGAACATTCACGTGTGTTTCGAGAATGCTCATAGTGCTGCGGATAAGCACCTGAATGGTCAAATACATGCCAAAATGCCCGCTTTGGTCGTCTAATGGTTAGACGGAGACCTGGAGAGGCCTTCAAGCCACAGTGTCTCGCACCCACTGTGACATTTGGTGGAGGATCGGTGATGATCTGGGGGTGCTTCAGCAAGGCTGGAATTGGGCAGATTCATCTTTATGAAGGACGCATGAATCAAGCCACGTACAAGGTTATCATGGAAGAAAACTTGCTTCCTTCTGCTCTGACAATGTTCCCAGAATCTGAGGATTGGTTTATCGAGCAGGACAATGCTCCATGCCACACAGCAAGGTCAATCAAGGTGTGGATGGAGGACCGCCGGATCAAGACCTTGTCATGGCCAGCCCAATCTCCAAACCTGAACCCCATTGAAAACCTCTAGAATGTGATCAAGAGGAAGATGGATGGCCACAAGCCATCAAACAAAGCTGAGCTGCTTGTGTTTGTATGCCAGGAGGGGCATAAAGTCACCCAACAGCAATGTGAAAGACTGGTAGAGAGCATGCCAAGACACATGAAAGCTGTGATTGAAAATATATATGTAATTTGAAATTTGAAATGTGTATTATTCCATTTTATGTAACTAATTTGATTAAAAATTGTAATCGAATGACAGCCCTAACATATATAATATTCTGTATATATAAAGTATATTTATACATACATATATATTTATGATTTTCACTCACAGTGCCAACTATTTTCGTTAATATTAATTAAATAATGTTAATAATGGCTACTTTAATATTATAAAAAAAATGATTCTACATGATAACCATTCAGTTTAATATGAATTAAATGAAACACATTCACATTTCTGTTTGATGTCAATGAAGGGGTACTTGAGCCTTCAGGCAAGGGGTATATATATATATATATTTCTGTATGTTCAGTGCTCAGCCTTTCAAATAACACTCTTTTGACCGCGAGTCCATATGGATGTATTCGACACATGCACAATACACCTGCTTTCTTTAACCATATTATTTAAGCCATTCTTTCATATACAACAGGTGCATGCGGCAAGACGCAGACTGTCTGCAAATTTAGGAAAATCTGTGCTGCACTGTGTGAGACAAAGCAGCATGCAGAAAACCTAAGTGTACTTTGGCCTTTACTGAGGGGGCTGTGGGGGTACAGAAGAATAAAAATGTTGAGAAATGCTGCAATAAACCAAAGTTGAAAGTAAGAGAGAGAGAGAGAGAGAGAGAGAGGTGAAGAGAATGAAGAGACAGAAAATATGCACAGAGAATCGGAGCGAGAGAGGAGAGTATGTCAGTGTCAGGTCCTTGATGCGTCTACCAGCTCTGTTCCTCTCTAATAACTTGTCAAATCAATAGCTCCTCTCTGCTGCCCATCATGTCTTGTGTGTTTGAGAGAGACAGGAAGAACGACAGGTCTACAGGAAGTTGAGCTTTACACACTGTGACATTTCCAGTGTTCAGATATCAGACGTCACCTCCACAAGCATGTGCGTGCAGTCGTGTGCCGTTTTACTGTCGGTATTTAAAAGGTTCAAATAGATGGACTCCGAAATATCACCGTTCTTGTAGTCGAACTGCTGGGAATAAATATTTAAACATAAAGAGGATTATTTAAATAAACAACATATGAAAAAAAATCAAACAGCAATGCATGATTAAAGGAGGAGCGGATTGCATCCCTGATTATGTGCTTAAAGGGATAGTCCACCCCAAAAATGAAATATCTGTCATCATTTACTCACCCTCATGTCGTTCCAAACCTGTATAAAGGCAGTGTATTTACGTTGCTCTTTTCCATATCTCAGACTGACAAATTCAATTGCAAAATAGTTTGCCGCAAACTATAGGCCAATGATAGGTAGGGTGACCATACGTCCCCTTTTTCCAGACATTCGGACCTTAAAAAAGCATTCGGCCAGGATTTCGAAATTTGCTAAAATATAGCCAGTTGCTAATAAAGGTGCAAGTGATTCAGAAGCACACATTAGCTCTACAAAGCATAAAGGGTCAGCAAAAGGTGAAAGTTCATGAGGTGTATTAACAGACTACTTTTTGCGACCAGGTAAAATTGTTATCACATTGCTCCATTTTCCATGGCCATTAAAAATATTAGTAAATGAAGGTACACCCATGGCATCAAATATGTTATTTTAGTACATGGACATTCAAAAGAATGTTGGAAATATGTTATTATTTATATATATTTATATTTATATATATACTTATTTTCGTAATCATTACATAAATATCGAGCTGTCTTTCCCATTGTAAAGTAGTGGAGGGCGGGGCTGGGCTGGAATGATGCACCGCCGTTCCCCAATAAGCCTGATGGGGTGCGCGAAGTTTAAAGGTGGCTGGTGATGACAGTCCGAGAGGGAGAGAATTACAGGCAGCTGCTCTACATATTTATGCTTGTGTGTTTTTGTTTAAGTTTATCATTAAACTTTATTCATATTCTCAAGCTGGTTCTTGCCTCATCCTTGCCCATCCTAACCCCTTTACACACATTTTCAAACTTGGTGCATCACATTCAGTTACATGACACTTAAGAACCTGTGTTTGGAGACATTGACTTCAAACCTATCATGACGCTTCTTAAAACACCAAGTTTGATATATATACATGTGTGAATAACATTTGAAAGCTACAACAGAAAATCATCAGTGTCTAAGATTTAAATTTCAAGCTGTTCCTCACACAAAGCTATCATATAGCTTTAGATGACTTAAATATAGTGGTCATATGGATACTTTTATGGTACCTTGTTGGTTATTTTTGAAACATGACAGTGTCTGGTCACTTTAAGCTTTGATTAATTGCAAAAAGAGCAGCTTGAACATTATGCCTAACATCTCCTTTTGTGTTCCATGGAAGAAAGTAAGTAACAGGTTTGGAACGAAATGAGGGTGAGTAAATGATGACAGCATACACAGGTATTTATGTCTGAACTATCCTTTAAATGAGGATAGAAGGAAAGATCTCTCATTTGCATTCTGGAACTGTCTCGGTCTCCTTCACCTCATTCAACACAAGACACACAAGCCAAAATGTTGGTGGAGAGAGTAATCCATTAACCAGCTAGAAAATCAATCTGGGCAAAACACGAACAGAAAATCGATTCTGTGCACCCAGGCAGATTTTGGCAATGCTGGAGATGCATGGGAGCGTGTGTGAAGAGTTTGCAGGCGTGTGTTCTGCCCTAATAACTGTGAACCTTAACAGTCGCATGTAAAACGATTCAAAGCCCAGCAACGCTAAGTTTCTCACTCTATAAATTTGATCATTTTCCTTCATACTGTAATTGACATTTATTTTATTTTAATGACGTTTATCACCAAAAACACTGTTAATTTTGCCATTTTTATGTAATCCAAAATTCAGCGTTTTTTCAACCATTGGCTCTAAACATCATGTTTGTGCTTAGATGCAATGAGTGATTGATGCACGTAAGATGTAAACGCAACCATAGTTAAAAGTCTGGCTATGCAAGACTAAATCTGGTCATCACAGTGTTTTTACGTTCCTGTTCAAACATCCTGTACTCTCATCCAGCCAAGATCAGCTCCAGAGGAAGGAGGGATGTCCTGGGGCATTGCCCCCAGCAGAAAGAGCCCGTGCTGTGCATCCATTTTTGAGTTTCATGTGTCTAAAGAATAAGGGCAGGGAATCATAACAACACCATTTTTTACCCTTTCCTTTCTTTTTTTAATGGCTGGGGTACAAAGGCATGCTTTGGTGTCAAACTTCAAAATTCTTCATGCCCTCTAAGGATTATGCTGTGGATCGTATCCTGGCTTAGAGTTTTGGGGAAGCTGCTATGAAACTGCAACATCCCAAGCTAAGATAGTAATAATTTAAATGAGCTAAATGACAGTCAAGATACTCATAAAAAATAGTCACTTTTTGTTAGTAGCCTAACTAACTACATTAAAGCTTTTTAAGAAAGAAAATATAAAACAATCAAATTATATTATTTCATTCTGCAAACAGAAGATTTATTATGTTGCACAGAAGCTATGAAGAGTACATTTACGGTGACAACAGTGAAGGAATAGTCTTACATTCTCTCATCATTTACTTAACTTTATGCCATCTGACCTTCTTTCTTCTGCAGGACACAAACAAAGATATTTTGATGGACATGTGATGTGTTTATAGCCATACAATGCAAGTCAATGGGGACCTACACATCAAAGCTCCAAAACTTGCATAAAGGGAGGTAAGACCCGAGCAACTTTGGGTCAAATTGTTATGGCCAGACGACTGGGTCAGAGCATCTCTGAAACGGCAAGGCTTTAGGGATTCTCCCGGTCAGCAGTGGTGAGTACCTACCAACAGTGGTCCGAAGAGGGACAAACCACAAACCAGCAACAGGGTGTTGGGCTCATTGATGAGGTAGGGCAACAAAGGCTATCCTCTGGTCAGAACCGACACAAGGTCTACTGTGGTACAAGTCACAGAAAAGTGCATCGCACCCTGCTGCGTATGGGGCTGCATAGACGCAGATCGTTCAGAGTGCACATGATGACCCCTTTCCACCATCAAAAGTGCCTACAATGGGCATGTGAGTGTCAGAACTGAACCTTGTAGCAATGTAAGAAGGTCGTCTGGTCTGATGAGTCCAATTTTCTTTTACATCACTTGGATGGGCAGGTACGTATGCAGCGTTTACCTGAGGAAGTGATGGTAACAGGATGCACTGTGGGAAGAAGACAAGCCGGTGGAGGGAGTGTCGAGCTTTGGGCAATGTTCTGCAGGGAAACCAATGGTCCAGCTATTCATGTGGACATCAGTTTGACACATGCCACCTACCTAAATATCATTGCAGACCACATACACCCCTTCATGGCAATGGTATTCCCTTATGGCAGTGGCATCTTTCAGCAGGATAATGCGCCTTGCCACACTGCACATATTGTTTGGGAATGGCTTGAGGAACATGATAAAGAATTCAAGGTGTTGCCCAGAACTCCAAATTCCCCAGATCTCAATCCATTTGAGCATCTGTGGGAATTGCTGGACCATCAAGTCCGATCCACGGCAGGTCCACGTCACAACATACAGGACTTGAAGGATCTCCTGACAATGTCTTGGTGCCAGATACCACAGGACCCTTTCTTGAAGAGTCCATGCCTTGGCGGGTCGGCACTGTTTTGGTGGCACATGGAGGACCAACAGCATATTAGGCAGGTAGATCAAATGTTTTGCCTCATCAGTGTATATTTTGGTCTGATTCTCACCCAAAACCAATGTTAACGCTTTAGAAGACATTAATTAAACCACTGATTTACCTTGGAACCCATTGACCTCCATTGTATGGATATAAACACATAATATCTCCATCAAAATATCTTTCTTCGTGTTATTCAGAAGCAGGAAAGTCATACGGGTTTGAAACCACATAAGGCTGAGTAAATTATGAGAAAATTATAATTTTGGAGTGAACTATTCCCTTAAATTGAACATATAGTATAATTTTTACTAAAATAAATTAAGAAAAAAATAAGAACACACACTTTATTCAATAACCAAGTCAAAACATAGTTCTAAACATCCACAATGAACTTAATATATTGCTTAAAAAATTAATTAAAAAGGTATTTGTATTGGGTCATTAAGGTTATAAAGGTTATTGGTATACATAGATTTTTTTCCCAATTTTTTCAGGCTGCAGTTAAACACCTTTTGCTGGATTATCAGCAAATGATCTGGGTAGTTATCAGAATATTGGTGTGTATTGGTGTGAATCATTCAACTAATTAATTTGTAAGAACCTTCTAAACAAACTTACTCACTAAAACGATTTGGACATAAAAGTGCGTTTCTTAACTCACTCGGCTGCATGCACAAAAATACACCGCAACTCATTGGAAAATGTAGCATGGAAGAGCTACACTTTTAACTAAAATTTGGTACTGTCACGCTACTGAAAATGTTTAAATAAGTAGTGTTGCTACTTTTAGTTGGTTACTCCCAACACTGCACAAGGCTATATTCCCAGTCCTTACTGTATTTTCACTAGGGGTACTTTTCATTAGCACTAAAAGAAGGGCTTCATTATCAGCCCACTTGGAGTGTATCCTCACTTAAATTGCCCCACGAAAAGGACACAGAAGCACATTTCTAAACCTAAATTAACTATTTAATGAAGGTCAAGATGAGACGATCTATACAGAGGTACTTATAAAGACCACATTGTATCGAAGACACATGATTTCCTATAGCATTCATTGGACTTGGTGGGATGACCTGGTTTTACCGTAACACTTTAGCCTTTCAAGTCCACCAGATAATGATGTTACTGATAGAACAAATAGATCACATCCCATAATGATGCCAGATAAGTGACAAACTGAGGTATAAATAGAACAACTAACAAGCACATTTGTATGTAGCGGCTTGTATATATTTGTTCCGTTTGTGTCTAAAAATTGCTTTCCGGTTCATATTTTGCATTTGTTAGTTCTCCTAATAATAAGCACATTCAATTGAAAACACCCTTGTTGTGCTAACAAAATAAGCTTTCCCTTGCCTATTTCTTAATATAATTTGACATTATCAGATACAAAAATAATGTGTTATTACATATCAATATAAAAATGTTGAATTCTTTTTATTTTGACTAGCTTCTTATGAATTATCACCATCGTCAGGCACACAATCTTAACTTTTTTGCACATCATACTGTACATTAAATGCATTATTGCTAGCTTCTAAAAAGACCTACTTAAAATGAGTGAAATTATCTAAAAGTTCCAAACAAATTCTTTACAATTTGGGTGAAATGAATATATCATAATTGTGAAACAAAAGCACAATTAAATAAAAACAACAAATCTATAAAAATTATGAGCACCTTCAGGAGGAAGGCTGATTTTGGTATTTTATTTGGAATTTGGTATTTTAATTTTAATTTTAATATTTTCATGAATATCCTACTGTGTTGACAAAAAAGCATGGTCAAAGTCATAGAACCTTTTAAAAAACATTTGAAATGAACCATTTCCTTCTGTCATAACAGTAATGTTTCTCTACTGATTGATAATTATATATAAGGGTTTATGGATAATGAGTAATAATGTTAGCAGTTTTCTTAAAAATGTGATCAATAGCTAAATATCATCATGGTATATTACACATATAATTGAAACTGATTCAGAAAGTTTATTCAAAAAAGTTATTACAAGTAAATAATGAAAAGATTAATGAAACCGTGGGAAAAATGCTTTAAATGCAAGAAATATTGCTAAAGTAAATAATGCAGAATAAAAATAATATAATGATTATGATTAATTGTTGTTATAACCTCTGGTTGGAAAACACATTCCATATCATGTGGTGGCATTTTGCATAACCGCAATAGAAATTATAATAAATTAATAATTCTTCCAGTTAACACATTTTTACCATTAAATCGATTTAATCTGTGAAGAATATTCAATTGATCATCTCAAAAGAATTCCAAAGTGGAAATGTTATTGTTTGAAAATGCAATGATGGCTGGTAAAGTTGTCTCAAGAATCAATGCACTAACACACACACACAGTTGTAGTACAGAGCAGGTGTTGTCTCTGGATCTGCTTCATATAACACGTATATAACATGAAGGACGCTGGGCAGTCATGTGTGTGAGCAAGGCCCAGGAACGGCTCACATGTCAGGTCCATCTTCACCTTGCATCTCGGTGGAGCAGCCTGACACACCCCAGACAAATCTGTACAAGAAGTCATCTGCTCACTCAGCTGCACACACACACACACACACACACTTATACAAAAAGCAGAAATGCTGCTAGAAAAGCTAGAAAAGTCGCAGCAATCAATGCAGACTGCAGCAGATATCCGGCATGCTTTATTAATTTGTAGAAATAATTATTTTGAATTGTTTTAATAAACAAAATGATTCATTGAAAATCTAAATAAAACCATTGAAACTTTTTTTGTGTGTGTGTGTGTGTGTGTTGTTTTGGCTAATTAACAAACTGATTTTGCCTTTTGTCATTGCTTTTATGAACTTTCACAAACAGACAGACATACAGACAGAAATATAGAAAGATATTTTGAGTTTTCAGACAGACAGAAAAACAGATATGCATCTTGAGTTTTCAGAAAGAAAAAAAAGACAGATATACATCTCAGGTTTTCTGACAGACAGATATACATCTTGAGTTTTCAGACAGAGAGAGAGAATATATATATATATATATATATATTTTGAGTTCAGACAACAGACAGACAGACAGACAGACAGACAACTTTAGTTTTCAGAAAGAGAGAGAGCAAGACAGAAAGACAAACAGACAGACATAAAAACTTTAGCTTTCAGACAGACAGACAGATATTTTGAGTTTTCAGACAATGGACGGACAGACAGACAGACAGAAAACATTAGTTTGCTGACAGACAGACAGATAGATCCCCTGATGTGGACCATGCCTCGCAAAAAAAGAGATTTCAGAAGACCTACGATCAAGAATTGTTGCTTTGCATAAAGCTGGAAAGGGTTACAAAGTCATCTTGAAGAGCTTAGATATCCATATGTCCACAGTTAGACAAACTGTGTATAAATGGAGACGATTTAGTACTTTGACTACTCTCACTAGAAGTGGCTGTTAAGCCAAGATGACTCAAAGGGCACACCGTAGAATGCTCTATGAAGTAAAAAAGAACCCTTGAGGAACAGCTAAAGAATTAAAGGAATCATTGGAACTGGTTAATATCCCTGTTCATGAGTCTACTGTACAGAAAACATTAAACAGGTATGGTGTCCTGTGATGGAAGCTGCTGCTTTCCAACAAATATTGCTGCATGCCGGAAGTTTGCCAAAGACCACCTTGAAACTTCACAAAGCAACTGGGAAAATTTCTTGTGGACTGATGAAACTAAGGTTGAATTGTTTGGGAAGATCACAAAGCACTACATGTGGCACAAAAATAGCACAGCGTACCAACATGAAAACATCACATTAACAGTGAAGTACGGTGTAGGGAGCATCATGATTTGGGGCTGCTTTGCTGCATTGGTGCCTGGACCGCTTGCAATCATCGAAGGAAAAATGAATTCCTAAATTTATTAAGATATTCCACATGATAATGTCAGAGTGGCCGTGCGACAGCTGAAGCTCAGTAGAAGTTGGGTGATGCAGCAGGACAAGAACCATAAACATCCAAGTAAGTCCAATACAGAATGGCTTCAAAAAATGAAAATTCACCATTTGCAGTGGCCCAGACCCTAACACAATAGATATGCTGTGAAATGACACAAAGAGAGCCATTTCCACTGGAGATACTAAGAATATGTCTGAGCTGAATCAGTTTTGGACTTGAATTCCTGTTCCTGTCAGAATTCTTATTGCGAGTTAATTTTCTGCATGCATCCGCTTTCCACTTTTATCACAATTAAACTGGGCATTTTACAGCACAGGGCGGCACGGTGGTGCAGTGGTTAGCACTGTCGCCTCACAGCAAGAAGGTCATGGGTTCAAACCCCGGTTGCCCCGGCCTTTCTGTGTGGAGTTTGCATGTTCTCCCCGTGTCTGCGTGGGTTCTCTCCGGGTGCTCCGGCTTCCTCCCACCATCCAAAGACATGCAGGCTAGGTTAATTGGTGTCTCCAAAAATTGCCCTAGGTGTGGATGTGAGTATGAGTGTGTGTCTGTATATGTGTGGCCCTGCGATGAACTGGCGACCTGTCCAGGGTGTACCCCGCCTTTCGCCCAATGTTAGCTGGGATAGGCTCCAGCCCCCCGTGACCCTGTACAGGATAAGCGGTTGAAGATGAATGAATGAATGATTTTACAGCACACACCTGTTTTTCTCCTCTATGTTACACAGGTAATTGCATCGATCTCAAAGCATCGCTTATCAAGAACAACCATAACAACAAACAATTGCATGAGGGATTCACATCAATCTCAAACCCTCACTGCTCAGGAACAACAAACAACAACAAACAATTGCGTTAAGTCATGGCAACCGCTCATGTTATTTCTTCCTGCATTGCATGTCACATGTTTACTATAGCTTCTTCCATCAGCAGTTATGGATTCACAAGTAATAAATGTAAGGAAACAGTCAGGCTGATGGAGAAGGTTAATGAGTTAGAGACACTCATCCGAACGCTAGTGGAGGTCAGTGAGAAAGAGATGCCGGTAAATACTGTTTTTGATGTGAGTAGAACTGCGAGCAACAGCAAGCACTTTGGTTCTGGCTCTAGAGCCCCAGCTCTAGTCTTGGCGGTATACTCGCTCAGCAAAGCGACACCACTCTCCAAATCCTGTTAGGGTTTCTAATCGATTCGCCCCACTAAGTGATACACCAACTTAGAATCATGTTGAAAGAGCCTTATAATTGGCCCACTATTGTTAAATGCATCTCCGGGGCTCGAGCGTCTGACATCAGATCAAATTTACAAGTGCTGGCTAATGCTTAATGTAGATTTTCTAAAATTGTTATTCATGTCGGCACTAATGATGCCCGGCTTCTCCAGTCGAAGATCACTAGAGATAATGTTAAAGAGGTGTATGAACTTGCAAAAGCGATGTTAGACACTGTAGTATGCTCTGCCCCCCTCCCTGATCATCATGGTGACAAGGTTTATTGTAGATTAGTGTCAATGAATGCCTACATGTTTGAGTAATGTCTGGAGAATAGCATAGGATTTATAGACAATTGGAAGAGTTTTTGGGATAGACCTGACCCTGCTAAAGAGAGACGGACTCCATCCCTCCAGAGATGGTTCCACTCTCTTCTCTAGTAATTTGGCTCATAGTCTTAATAATGATAGTATTGACTAACTGGGTGCCAGGTCAGACAGCAGACAAACTCGTTAATCCGAACATCTGCTAGCTGCCTTCAGATGTCACACAGGTCACATAAACTACAACACATAGAGACTGTATCACCTAGATATCATATAGAGACTGTCTGTTCCCTGAACTAACTCTCAATAAATAATTTAGAAAAAATGTATTACAGTCAAACTTCTCTTTTACCCTTGCTACAGTATATAGACCACCCCGGCCATGTTCTGATTTCCTTGGTGAATATTCAAATTTTCTATCAGATCTAGTAGTTATGGTAAATAGAGCTTTAATTGTTGGTGACTTTAACATTCACATAGATAATGAAAATGACATAATGGGATTTGCATTAATCGATATTCTCAACTCTCTTTGGAGTCAGACAATATGTGACAAGACCAAACTCATCACAATAATCATACGCTAGATTTAATTCTGTCATATGGAGTTGATGTTGATACTATAGAAATTCTTCATTATATCATTACCTCATCTCTTGTGTGCTGCGATCAGATAATGTCACTCAATCTACACCACGCTATCGTTCAGGTAGAACTATTCTTTCGACCACTAAAGATAGCTTCACTAATAATCTTCCTGATCTATCTCATACACTCAATAAACCCCAAAGCCTAGAAGAACTTGATGAAATAACAGAAAATATAAATGCAGTCTTCTCTAGCACTCTTGATATTGTCGCCCCACTTTGATTAACGAAAATAAAAAATTAGAAGTATTTTGCGGTGCATGGAAGGATAGTGTCTGTAGCTACAGACAGCCACTAAAGGTCAGCATATTTTAGCAAACTCACAGAAAATAACCACAACAATCCTAAGTGTTTATTCAGTACTGTGGCTAAATTGGTTAGGAATAAAGCCTCAACAGAACCAGATATTCCGTCGCAGCACAACAGTAATGACTTCATGAATTTCATTACTAATAAAATTGAATTCATCAGAAATAAAATTATAATGCAATCATATGTTACTAGGGGTGTAACAGTATGATATTTTCATGGCATGATAACCGTCTCAAAAATTACCATGGTATTTCAGTTTCACAGTATTTAGGTGCTTTGATACTATTAAAAGCAGTTCAACATTTGGCTATGAAATATAACTTGAAATATGGTTATTTCTGATAAATACACAGATAAATATTTCTGTTATAACCAATTCTTGAGCTTTATTTTGGATTTCTTCAACTTTAATCCTTTAAAAACTTGATCAGGACAATCTCTTAATCTAACAAGGTTAAAAAAAAAAAAAATCACAAACAGGTACACATTAATAAAAAATGTTTTGCCAACATGTACAGTAGTCACATGATTAAAACTTACAATATTTTGTTATTGTTATTTTATGATTTATGAAATTTAATTGTAATCATTTGTAATGATTATTGCCCAGTTTAACACTTTTTTTTTTTTTACGGAATGGGCTATAATTTGAAGTGCTTTCCGCCTGAGCTGAACTTTACAGACTGGGTAACCATCAACATTGGTGGTGCCTTGTGGGACTTTTACATAGCCAAGTATTCTCAGACAGCGGACTTCAACTTCTGTGGCAGCGGAAATAATGGTTCAGGCTTGGACGTGTCTGTATGTTGTGCTCGTGCTTGTGACACCTGCATGTCACCTTTAAAATTGTGTGACAGTCAAATGCAACATGAAGGCGCAATTTAAAGATTTATTTTATCTAGCCAAGTTTATATGATGCCGTGTAAATATTGCAGATTCTGTATTAATTGAACTGATTTGGATTTTAGAAAAGTTCTTTATCTTCATGCAATACTGTCAATGAGAAGATTTCATCGGTATGATAACCGTCCGTTTTAAAACCGAGGTATATTGTGAAGCCTTGAAACTGTTACATCTTCTCTGTCGCAGTACCTCAGAAAACAGTGTCTCATAATTTCCCTCAAGTGCAACTTCAATCCTTCACTGTCATAGGTAAAAAAAGAGCTAATAAATCTTATGGAAACATCAAAAGCCACAACATGTTTGTTAGATCCAATACCAACTAAGCTCTTTAAAGAGGTATTGCCTGTAATCTCAGAAACTCTTCTTAATATTATTAACTCCTCGCTATCCTTAGTAAATGTCCCAAGAAACATTAAAATTCCAGTTATCAAACTGCTTATTAAGAACCCACAGCTTGATCCCCCTTTATGTTGAAAATTCTAGAAAAGTTAGTGTCCTCCCAACTATGTTTATTTCTACAGAGACATAGCATATCTGAACATTTTCAGTCAGGATTTAGGCCCCATCACAGTACAGAAACTGCACATATCAGTGTTACAAATGACTTGCTCTTATCATCTGATCGTGGCTGCATCATTGCCTTGAATAGGCTAGAGAATTATGTTGTCATTTGTGGACTTGCATTAGCGTGGTTTATGTCCTATTTAGCAGACTGCTACCACTTTGTCTATTTAAATGAGGAATTATCAAACCAAACAAAAGTATGGAGTGCCACAGGGATCAGTTTTAGGGCCTCTGCTTTTCTCCATGTATATGCTTCCCCTGGGAGATATTATCAGTAATCGTGGAATAAGTTTCCACTGTTATGCCGATGATACCCAACTTTATATTTCTTCAAAACCTGACAAAATTTCAAAATTCTCAAAATTAGCAGCGTGTATCAATGAAATCAAAGATTGGGTGGCCAGAAATTTCCTTCTACTCAGTTCCGAGAAAACAAAGGTAATAATTATTGGACCAAAAAACTCTAAAAACAAGCCACTAATATATAATTTGACTCAGTGGATGTACTGCTACATAATCTTCAACAGCGAAGAACTTAGGTGTTATACTTTATACTAATCTTTACTTTGAAAATCAAATTACCAGTGTTTGTAGAACAGCATTCTTCCACCTCAGAAATATTGCTAAGACACATGCTGTCTGTTGCTGATGCAGAAAAAAATTAATTGTGCATTCATGACCTTGATTATTGTAATGCATTACTGGGAGGATGTCCAGCAAGATCAATAAATACATTTCAATTCGTTCAAAATACAGCAGCCAAATTGCTTACTAAAACCAAGAATTATGATCATATTAGCCCAATTTTATCTGTTAAATTTCTTTACGTACAAAGTTTTGAATGTTCTAGCTCTGCAGTACTTAAGTGACCTTCTACCACACTATATTCCATCACGTTCATTACGATTGCAAAATTCTGGCCTGTTAATAGTTCCTAGAATAACAATCCACAAAAGGAGGTAGATCTTTTTCATATTTGACTCCTATACTATGGAATAGTCTCCCTAACACTGTTCGAGATGCAGACACACTCCCTCAGTTTAAGTCTAGACTAAAGACTCATCTATTTAACCAGGCCTATACCTAATTTATCCTTCTACTCACAATTAGGCTTCATTAGTTCTGCTGGAACAGTAAACCAGAAACAGTGATCATGACCTATAACTCTGCAATAAATTGAATGGCATCTATTCTAATATTATTCTATTTGTATCTCTGTCTCCTATCCTGAGGTCACGAGATCCGGCTGGATCCAGCTCCATTCCTGCTTTGTTTTGGTCTCCACGGCTACGTGTCTGTGGCACGGTGGAGGGCGGGGCCGGGTCGTGACTCAACACGCCCGGTCCCATATTAGGCTAATTAAGCCACCGAGAGTGATAAAGGCTGACTGCAGAGGGCGGTGCGAGAGAGAGAGATCCTTACGGACATGTCCGTCGTCTTATGTGTTTGTCTTTTGAGTTTTCCATTAAAACTATCATTTATATGTTAAGCCGGTTTCTCGCCTCTTCCTTGCCGTGAGCATGAACTTCTTTACAGTGTCTCTGAGTGATGACGACTAAATGCAGCCGGTGCCAACCAGACATCACTTCAGTCTATTACGATTGACTTCAGAGGATGAACTGATGCCAAATCCAAACATAAGATATGGGATACATCATATGCCAGTGCCTGAACCTTAGATTTAGGATAGACCTCACAGAAATTACCGGCTGGTTGAACTGCGATGCACCTCACTGATCTCTGCCTGCATGACCTTTGTCTATTGACGAACTAAACACTTATAATGGAATACACAGACTATCAATGAATTGCCAACAAAACACTTCATCAGCCAATTAACAAGGACAATTGCATCTATGTGAACTTCTGCAGTTAATCCAGGATGGACTTCAAAGACATTGGCCATTAATGTTGCACTTCATACAAAATTTATATTTAAACACTGACCCTTAATACTTACTTAGTTTAATCATTTTAAACCATGACTTTAACTATACATAAGTAATATTGGCATTATATTCATGATGTTAGTCAGAGGGGAACTGGCCCCCACAGTGAGTCTGATTTCTCCCAAGGTTATTTTTCTCCATTAATAAACATCTTATGGAGTTTGGTGTTCCTTGCCACAGTCACGTTCGGCTTGCTCACTGGGTTTCTAAATACAATTATTATTTACTTACTTGTTTTTAAACACAATTCACAATCATATTTTATCAAACGACACAAAGATGACTTGAAGACATTATATATATTACAGTTTTATTTTCTGTAAACTGCTTTGAAATAATGTGTTTTGTCAAAGGCACAATACAAATAAAAATGACTTGACTTCTGCAAGGAAGAATGGTCCAAAATTCCTTCTGAACATTGTGCAGGTCTAATCCGCAGCTACATGAAACGCTTGGTTGGGGTTATTGCTGCCCAAAAAAAAAAGATTCACCAGTTATGAAATCCAGGGGTTCACTTACTTTTTCACAGTACTGTGAATTTTAAATGGGATATGTACAATTAAGACATCAAAGATTATAATTTTGTGTGTTGTTAGCTTAAGCACATTTCATGACCAATTAATCCTGAAAAACAGCTACTTCCAAAGGGTTCACATAATTTTTCTTTCCACTGTAGACAGACTGACAGACAGATAGACAGATAGAGTAAGAAAGAGCAGTACTGGTGGTCTCTAGGGGCAGGATTAGCTGTCTGTATGCCCCAGGCAGGGCTGTTCTGAGGGGGGATTAGGCCTCTAGACCTGCTGGATTACCTCTCACCGCCTCACTCCCCTCCTCTATATGGAACAGGAGAGACTTCTTCACTCATATTTCTTTATAAAACACCACTGAATATCCAGTAGACCTCAGCAGCACTGCCTTTCTGTCTTTGTCCTTTTAATAAATTATTCTGTGATACACCTAGAAAAACATGAATAATTTGATTGAGATTGAAGATTAGCATCCAATTATTGACATTAAACAGTATCAGTTTTTAAATAATACATGTATATGCATACTGTGAATTCATTTAGGCTATTCCCTTTGTCCCTTTGGTCTTACCTCAGCCTTTCAACCGAACAAATTCCAAAGTCTTAGAGCAAGGATTCATTCCCCCCCAAAAATCAACTCAGTCCCTGGTGCCGTATTATTTGTCGAACAGGATAAAATGTGACAGTTGTCCCTGTGTCACTGATCGACCACAACTGTATATTATTCAACAGTTCAGGTGAGTTACTGCAGAAATAGTTGAAATTCTAAAAGGTCAGTGCCAGAGCTCCGTGTTGCTGTACACGGTTCCACTTGAATGGAGACAAAGTTTGAACTATCAGATCTGGTGTGATTTGCAAACCTCCTAAGCTGCAGCAATACTCTCTATACACATGTCCTTTTGAATCTTACTCTAATATTTATCTTATATATGCATAAACAGTAAACGTGTGATTATTGTATTAATATTAATTTTAATTTAATTGAATTGCCCAATTGTCACACATTATACATACATTTCTGCATATATACAGTGAAATTATTTATTTTTCACATATCCCAGCTATGCTGGGGTCAGAGTGCAGGGTCAGCCATGATTCGGCGCCCCTGGAGCAGATAGGATCAAGGGCCTTGCTCAAGGGCCACACAGTGGTGTCTTGGCGGTGCTGGGGCTTGAACCCACAACCTTCTGGTCAGTAATCCAGAGCCTTAACCGCTGAGCCACCACTGCCCTATTAGCCATATTAGCCATATTACCAAGAGAGATATGAATTTGCATAAAAAACATGGAGTTTAATTGGACGCATAGCCTTTGACGTCAACAAAATGTATTGGAAGCATTTTCCTTTTTGAAGTTGATGAGTCTATTTATTTTGCTGCCCTACAGTAACTATGCACAATTCTAAAGTTTGTTGCATTTCATTATTTGTATGAAGCATTGTAATAATTTCCCTGCTGTCCGAGTCCCAATCAGAACAGACCTGTGAGTTGTTTTGGGGTGTGACCGTTACTGGTCACATAGCATAGTATGTGTTGAGCATACCTTCAAGCAGCAGTAGCAGCGAATGCGTTTTCTGCAAAGCAGGGAGAATGCTGGAGGAGAGGAGAACAGCTCTGAAGCCTTCAACGGTGGATGTGATTCTTTTTCTTCACAACACCGCCAATAAACAGTGACAGTTCAGCCTATACACAGTTCAATGGATTATTATTTATTTTTTACGTTAGCCAGTTGGCGAAAAGTTCTTTGAAACATTGTTCTCCAGTTTCTGTAAAGTTACTTCACATCAAAGAAAGGTAGGCCGTACATCTTTATTTACTTATTTGCTGCTGGATCACGTACCTTGGCTATTATCTACTACATGCATATGCTTCTCTGTAATGGATAGTCGGTAATAATATTTCTGGGCATTATTGCTGGTGGCACTGTAACTTTATATTTGAGGCCTATAATAACTTACCTCTTAGCACGTGCATTTGCGTGTATCAGAGAGAGCGTGCATTAGAGAGAGTGTGCATCAGTTAGCTTAAATATTGGTGTCGGGCTCGGGCTGAATAATTGCAGATGTTGTCGGGCTGGGGCTGGGCTAAGGCTTGAACACTATGGGCCAGGGCTGGACTGGAGTTTTTGGCCCGTGCAGGGCTCTAATTTGTACATCAGAGTTGCCAACTCACACGCAATTGGCGTAACGCTTTCAGACTCTCATGTCTCATCGTTAAATAACAAGGCAACATTATTCAATGTAAAATAAATAAAACATAGCAACCAATCTTGCTCATAGGATTTTTTCCATCAGTGTCAGAATTTTCAGACCCAAAAGCAAATTTACCACCGCAAGTCCGCAACCCACATCAGCAAGGTCCAGAGATAGGATGGAGAGAGCTCTGAGATAGTTCAGAGTTTTGACTTTTTCACTCTTCTTGTTATATCTTGGCAGAGACCAAAAACTTATGTTACGGGGAGGAGGGTTTGGCTGGGCCGTGAGGGTGCATGCCTGTCACTGAGTAGCCCAATCAGCAGGAGAGAGATAAAAGGAATAGCCGGGGATGCCAGTGAGAGAGAGACACATGGAGCTGTGTGTGTGTGTGTGTGTGTGTGTGTGTGTGTGTGTGTGTGTCATCAACGTCTGTTGTTATGTTCCAGTCCAGTGTTTTATATTATAATTAAAGTATTGTTAATTATGAATCCGGTTCCTGCTTCCTCCTTTCCCGATGAAAGTCCTCCTTTCCCCGGCTTGAACCGGGTGGTGTGGGTATGTGACGAGGAGGCGGACATGGCCAGGCCGTAAGGGTGCATGTCTGGCACTGAGAAGCCCAATCAGTGGGAGAGAGATGAGAGGAGCCAGGGAAGCCAGTGAGAGAGAGACACACAGAGCTGTGTATGTGTGTCGTCGATGTATGTCGTTATGCTCCAGTTAAGTGTTTTATTTGATAATTAAAGTCTTCTAAATTGTGAATTCAGTTCCTGCTTCCTCCTTTCCAGATGAACGAGGCTTGTTTGCCACACTCATGCACCCTATTTGACTTCTACAGAGAATTATCTACTTCAGGGGTGTCCAAAAGGTGCCGTGGGCCACATCACTGTAATAATAATAACAACAAACTAAACTGATAACTTTATGAAGTGATACAAGGAATTACTCTTTATAGCTATACAATTATAACTTCTGTTCTGTTGTAACTTGCTTTACAAATACGATTTTTTTTTGTATAAAAATGATTGCGCTTCATTTTATTTTGTAGATTTACATGTGCAAACAGAGCGTGCGCATCAGGCTCAGATGTGCAAGTGTTTTAAGCGCTCTCTTCTACAGTATGTCCTCAACTGTCCCATCTGGCCCATCTCCGGCTGTTAACTGGGCAACCAACACCATTGCAAGTAGCGGAGTGGGTGGTGGATAGGTTACTGTGGGCCCTTCCCTTCATGCAACCCTGCCGTTGCATGAAGGGAAGGGCCCGCAGTAACCTATGCGGAACCCTGAGACCCTCTCCGCCCTTGTAGAGGCTGTGAAACTGGTGGAGGTGACACAACCCGAGATGGCAGAGAAAGAGCTGGCACCTATCCCTATCCCTGGTGGATGCCCTAGGAAAGGAGGACAACTAGTGACCAGTAAGCACACAAGCGACACCTACCATTCAGGACGAAACCATGCCCACAAACCCAAACGCTCTGTTGGCCGGGCCTGGCTGACAGGTTGCATCGTAGAATGAGTAGTGCCCCGGAAAGCCCCAGAGAGGGAGGTGAATGTAGAGGGCCGATGTGTGAAAGCCCTCCTGGATTCTGGGAGCACAGTGAGCCTGGCCCGGCCCAATCACCTGTTTACATGGCAACACTCGCTATGTCCCAGCTCAGTCAGTCACCATTAAGGCCAAACCAGGAAGCTGGCCAGTGGAGGTCAGGATTGTCAAGGATCTGCCGGTGCCCTGCTACTAAGAAGAGACTAGCCAGGGTTTGAACAGTCGTTGGCCTATGCTGTCCAACCTGCCAGCCGCCAGGACAATGCAGCAGAGGTCCCAACCGGAAGACACCGAGACGTGCGGTGCTGCAAGTCACTGACAGCGAGAGGGAATGTTGAGTTGAGAGAATTGACCCGTAAAGTGTATTATGATTTGTTCCAACAGATAACAGAAAGGGGCTCATTTGGGAAGGAACAAAGGGAGGATGATCACCTTAAGAACTACTGGTCCCAGGTCAGAATAGTCAACAGCGAAGTACGACATCCTGCCCCCATCCCTCTCCTCGCTTTATTGTGGAAAATTGTCTGCTTTACTGTGTCGCCGCACAGGAGGGGGTTGGGGAAACATCTTTTGGTGGTGCCAAAAGATGGAGATCATGCTTGAGCTGGCCAGTCACTTAGGAGTTGAGCACACCACCCAGCAGATTAGGGACCGGTTCCATTGGCCCAGATTGGACACAGAATTGAGGTGTAATTGCCAGAGCTGCGCAGCCTGCCAAAGGACGACTACATGATCTCACTCCAACCAGGTATCTAAAGCTGGCAACCCTGATGTACATGCATATGGGATACAGATAATTCATCATGGTTGCACAGAAAATATACTTTAATATAGATGTCATTAGGGGAGGACAAAAAAATATTCTCACGATTTGATACCATATGTATTGTACGATACATAAATAAATACATAAGTGTGATTACAACTAAGCAATGCAACATTAAGAGCTGCAAAACAGTCTCCTCCCCAGAGAGGAGGCGCTGAGCGAACACCAAGTCGATTGTAGCGTTACAGCTTGTCGAATTTGCCAAACAGTGGTGTAATGTCCTGGTGCTACAATACATCAAACATGTAATTTTTTTACGCTGGCATTACCGTGCAAACCGGTGGATTTATGAGGCAGAAACAGTCAGCCTCTCCCAGCTGGCATGGAGCGTGATCACACGCACAGCAAGAGGGCAGAGGAGAGGTTCAAGTTTTTCCTTTTTTATTTTGCTTTTAATTTGATTTACTTATTTTCTTTTCTTTTTTTATTTCTACTAAACTAATTTTTCTCAACAGGAAAACTGAGTTTTTCTCATAACAATCGGCTGATATATGAAGTGCTGTTGTTTAAGATGCTTTATTATGGAGCTCTGCTTTATGTTGCCAATGTCAGACACTGTTGCATCACTTAATATTTAAAATACATTTATGTTGAATCCTTGAAATAGTTTAAACAAAACAATTGTGGGCTAATTTTTTATTTTATTTTTATATTTATATATCATCATATATATCATTATATTTCTAGGTTTTTTTGTATGAACATAGTATTCAATTGTTTTTTAATAAACCAACATGATATGAAATACCAATATATAAAATATGACTTATGGAGATCAAATTAATATTGTAACACTTTTACATACCTCGGGTCACTAATGACCCTATACACTTTTGATAATTAAGCAAGAAAGGCATGTTTTAATTGCTGATATAGTAGAAAGATGGAGGAATAATTTTGGTGTGGGCATAACTCCAAAAATGGAGTCAAAAGACCCGCTGTACATATTTAAGGGTTATTCAACTTTTCGGATGTCTAGGTAGGCAGCTCACTATATTCAAACAGAGCTATTATTTTTCAGGGAATATATTCTGATGCAATAATCCACATATCACACACAATTCCTGTCAGATTATGATGGGAACTCACAATAGGTACATGGTTAACTCGGTAACGCACGTTTAATTGGCTCTGTCTTGGCACACTCATTATTACTAATCCTGAGAGGATAGCAAGTGTGTGTGTGTGTGTGTGTGTGTGTGTGTGTGTGTGTGTGTGTGTGTGTGTGTGTGTGGTGGGATGCAGACAGTTGGCAAGCGTGTGCGATGCAGCTCCTTAACAAGCCCGACACACATCCGTATACACACTCACACACACCATGCTGTGACCCCAACCACTGAGGGTCAGTGACCTGCATATATTAGGTACACAATCGAATGCAAATAAGGCAGCCCAACAACCCCCCCCCCCCCAACACAATAAAGCTGTTAAACAAACTCACACTTTATTTAAAACTGTGTGTAAAGTAGAAGTTCAATGTCATGCCTACAGGCCTCTTTGTTACTGCCTATCTGTGTGATGTATATTACATATGCAATCTGCTTCAATTTATCAATTTTCAATATTACATTTTCTAATTTTTTTTTTTTTTTTTTTTTTTAAATAAGTTATTATTAGTGGTATTAGTTGTATCACTATTGAGATTGGAACAAACCCATAACTCTAAGTATTACATTTTGCTGTATAACTCTTTTGTGCTACAGATATGAATGATACCTCAAATAATTTATTTGATGAAAACGTGTTAAAAAAACAATACTGTCACTTTAAGAAAACCGACATTTCTGTAAACAGCGTCTGTAAATGAGCGAATATTAACGAAAGAGACTCAAACGGCTTTATCTCATCTGTCCTACGCATGATTAGTATTAATATATTTTAATAAAAAATGACAATCCTCTCTGGAATGCGTAAAACGGAAGTAAATCTCCATTAATCTCATTGCTGTCTAGAAGAAACAATTGTATGGAAGGCCATATTATCTTTTAATGTCCCCAGCAGTACTCTTCATTATTTAACTAGTAAGAATTCCAATTACAGATCTCTATGATAGAATTTTTTACTATTAAGGATTCCTATTAGAGAGCTCTCTAACTGAATGTTTACTTGTCATATGTCTCCATTGACTCCCATTCATTCATGAAAGAACTCTGCAGCTGAATTATTACTAGTAAGAATTCCAATTAAAGAGTTCAACAAAGACATTTTTACTAGTTAAAATTACAGTTAGAGAGCTCTTTAATTACATTTTACTATTAAAAATGCCATTTTGACAAGTAACGCTGGGAATATTTTGAAAGATAAATCGGCTTACCATACAACTGAGGCATTAAAGATATTTCCTTTGTGATTACTCATTCCTAAGTTAAATTTATTATAGAGGAGTGCAGGGTTTGTTGTCACACAGGGCTATATCTTCATAACGATAAGATCTGGAATCAAAAGTCCAATTACACAAATGTGTGTTCTGTTTATTAGTGGTTTTGCATGTTGGTTTCAAACACCAAGTTCAGTACCATCTTAACTTTTTGTAAATTCGACCTCACAAAGTACATAGTTTTAATCCGATATGCCATTTTTTAAATTTGAGCGATTTATCGTAAAACGGCATGCTGTTAAACACAATGACCACATTCGTGAAGTGTATGCTCAGTTTGAGTTCAAATATCCGATATTATCTGTGCATTATCATATAGAGAATCAATGGATGCATCCTAAAACTGGAAAATGTGTCTTTCAGAGGCTTTATATGGAGTTAGGATGAAAGTAAGGTGCATTTTTAACTGTTCTGAGACCAGTGCAGACAGACAGCACACTGGAGGTTAAGTCATGCACTAAATAGGGAGCAAGGGAGCATCCTATAGCTCTCCTATAACTGTTCTGAGACCAGTGCAGACAGACAGCACACTGGAGGTTAAGTCATGCACTAAATAGGGAGCAAGGGAGCATCCTATATCTCTCTATGCAGTTAAGTGCGTTCACTCCTAAAATCTGATCAAAAGTTCAGTTTCAGCTGCAGATGATGTTTGGATCACTCAACATGTTTGACACACACGGGACAATGATAATCAGTACATAGATTCACCATTTATAATGCATCATTTTATTTTAACATGGTTGGCTGTGATTGGATGATGCTGGACATTACTTTGAATCAGAATAAATTATGATAACTTCTGATGAACTGTCTGTAACGTGAATAATTAACATTCCTAGAAACATAATAAACAATTTGATTAAAAAAGAAAAATCTATAGCTTGGTATTTATTTAAAATTTCACAACTAAGTACTTCTGTTCACATATGTGGACATACAGTTTTAGAAAAACTTTTTTTTTGCGTGTTTCTTTGGTGCTACTAGTTACAAATCAAAAGGGGAAATGGAAAATCCACACAACAGTCAAGCGGGGGTCTCAGGTGGATAAAATAAAAGAAATGTATCAATTACCATATTTATTTGCCAACAACAATATTTTGTACATTACCTTTTCCATTTGTGCAGGTTCATGAATCATTTTATAGCTCATTATTGTTTTACCTTTTAGTGAAAAACCTTTAATTGGCCCTGATATTGGGGCAAGTTGTCACAAGTGCTCAACTTGTGTTCAATGAACTGTATCTTTCCCCCTGGGCAATACTGTTAGACTCAGTAACCTTTTTGTAGCCAAGGCCCTATGGTATGTGGCTAAGCAGAAATTGACTTTTAAAACTAAACATAAAAATGTGTGACAAATAGCCCCAGTCTCCACTTTACGCAAAAATCTTCATGCACTTATTATAATCTAGAATTGAGTTGCTTGGTTTTTTGCTTGGTTTTCAATGAATATTGAATGAACCATTTCTCAATTTCTACCAGTAGAAATGCATGTGTCAACCCTATCTCTATGTTCATGCATATACTGCTCAATGAAATGGACATTCTAATTAAAGTTCGCTTTGTTTAGTTCTGATATTCCGAGCTTCTTTAAAACCACACAACCAATTAACACAATAACATGTCCTGAGCTTTCAGTAAACTAAGAGCGTCTTGTGTTTTTATGCACACACACGCACACAAGAGTACACACACCCCCTCAAACCAGTCGCTGGCATGCATATGTGAGCGCTCTGATATTTGGCAGTGTGTTAGTCTTGCAGCAGAGTGAATAGGATGTCCTGTCAGGTCTTGTCTGGAGGCATTGTGTGTGTATTCCCCGCCACAGAGACTAAATAGGAGTTTAATTCTGTTAACAGCCAGTTCACTACGAACTCTGCGGGGCCGGGGCCCCTGGTCCACCAGGCGGTAAGAGCCTGTGGAGGAGCGAACACTGCTGGGAGCCAAATAAAAAAATCGATGAGGAGTTTCGCAGCTTAGTGTGGAGTTTAATGCCGATTTCTGCTCTACGCTGTCAAGACCTGAGCTGGGAAACTGCCATTGATTTTCTCGTTCCGTAGCTCACTCTGGTCATCTTTCAATAAATATCAGCCATATGCGTGCATAACAAATGATACTTCAGGTGCTTTTTCGTGTTTGTCGGTGGCATTCCATAGTTTCATAGGAAATAGTTTCATACCTCACAGCCGATGGTTGAGATCGTTGAAATTCTCCATTCTCTCAGCTGCACTGAGTGCGTGTGCTATTCTCTGTGCATTCACTGACAATGGACATGTGCCCATGTTTTATTCAGCTCCCTTTAGATCTGTAATGCACTGTGAAGAGTCCTGGAGAAAGAAAGGGAGACAGAGAGTACAGAACATCATTGCACACAAACTCACAGACTAGCCTGAACTGAACGAATAAACCAGTAAAATCATCTTTCTAAACAATCAGCTTCATTTAGCTACAGTTGTGTCTCCCTCTTCAGGACAGAACACCCAATGAACAATTCTAATGACTCCTGTTTCAACAGTCTCACTTTTATATCAAGTTTGATTTAAACCACACTGTTAAAGTGGAAATCTGCAGTCATTACCTTACGGAGCTATTTCTACCTGGTCTGACACTCAAAATACTTTCATTAAAGTAAACTAATATAGTGAGGTGGTTGGTTCAGTCATACTACATCATATTTTTTGACTTGTATAAAGCCAGTTCATTTAGATGTTGTCGCTTGAAGAAAAGCATAGAAAAGTTATGTGTCAAGATATTTTTTAAAAGCAACTTTTTCGTATTTTGATTTTAATTACAGACTTCAATCTGTGTATCTGTGTTCAATCTTTTTAAAGAGTTAAAGTTGCATAGCTCATTCATTCACACTTTACATTACTGTGTACCTGTTACAAAATGAAAAAAATACAAATACTGAATAATATTAATGAATCACAATCTTTAAATGTCTTTTGTGTGAGGCACTTACAATGGAAGTGAATGGGCCCAATTTGTTAACATTAAAATACTGTTTCAAAAGTTTAGCCACAAGATGTAAACATTATGTGTGTTAACATGATTTTAGTGCGATAAAATCACTTACTAACCTTTTCTGTGTAAAATAGTTGAAATCAAGACGTAACGCTGTAAACCCCAAAACTCTGAAACGACTGTAAAAATGACAATTTAAACAACTTTACAGCTCAAATAATACACAAGTTTCAACAGAAGAATTCATGTAAGTGCTTTTCTAAAATTATAAGATTCACATTTCTGCCTTTAAACCCCCCAAAAATGTTCCCCCTGCATTTCCATTGTAATTTTTGCTTTTTTAAAGAAAAGGAGGGACAAGTCAACATTATGCCACAAATGATGTTAATAAAGCTTGTGTTGAACCTGGATTATTAATTTTATTATGATATGCATTTATCCCTTTAAGCTAGTATGGGCACGCAAGAAAAAAAATATAAAAATATGAACAACTACAGTCTTGACCAACACAAAATAGGTGTCGCTTGAACGTTTAGAAGCTCTACTTTTCAATGCATGTAAGCATGATGACCAAAACTGAACAAGTGCTTTAAAATTAGCAGACAAATCAAAAGTATACTGTTTTGTTCATTTATAACACAAATTGCACTTTACACAGGCCTATTATTGCAATCAGTAAAAACATCAGACTCATCAAACAGTCACGTGTCACGTATTGTTGGAAAGCTCTCAAAGAGTAAAATACAACCAGCATATTTGTTTTACTCACAGACAAAAATATAGCGAGTAATAGCTAATTATATGTCTTTGACATTTATGTTGGTGTTGCTTGTATGCCACATTTTCGCTTATGACTTCACAAAATATAAACAGAACATAAAATATCCCATACCATTATTTAGAGCTGGCGATTATCTTTCAAACGAGCCCACATACAAGGTAATCAGATGTATAGATAATTATATAATCCACATGAAGCACAATGTCACATATGACCACCAGGAGATGGCGCCATATACATGACACAGACTCAATGATGACTCAAATGACACAGAATGAAACTCACTCTGTGAAATTTCATTACTAAATCATGTCTGTATGCTGCGCAAACATTTAGTCATTGTTGTGTTTGCATGTGTAATTAGTTCTTATGTACAATTATTATGTTTTATTTGTTTGGAGATGTTTTTGGACACTATAATAAATTATTTTTGTAATGCTATAACTTTTGATTGCTTTGTCGAACCAATAATTTATCAGATACAGTTGATGTTATTGGGAACAAAATAAAAACCAGTACATTTTTGGCTCATTTTCAGCAGTTTCTTAGGCTGAGAGTATCAGAATCTATATGGCATCTCATAATCTATATAATTAAAACCTTTAAAAAGTTTTCTTTACAATGATCCAAACATTATAAGTTATAAGCCTTAAATTTTGGGTATGCCTTTGAAACAGGAAATCTTAAAGGGTTAAATTACAATTTAGGTTCTACATTTACAGTTGTGATTTCAAATTTGGCTCATAATATTTGTATAAAAAATTACATGCATTATTATTATACATAAATATCCATAATATATGTGGGGATAGTGCAAGTCAGCCAGTCATTATCACAAAATTTAGCATTTGCATAACAGTATCCCACTTATTACACACCAACTTTTCAAATAAATAAGTGGACATGACGTGTTGATTTGATTTGAAATGATCCCATTATGTGAGATAAAAGAAAGTGTGGAGTGATACGAGAGACATGACACAGCAATAGATAGGAAATCACTTGCCAGGTACAACAGCCATTTATAGTCAATTAGCGATCATAATACAATAATATTTTACAGCAGAATGCAACGACTGACCAATCACGATTCCAGAATGCTGTTTAATAATTTGAATTATTTACAATTCTAAACATTTAATCTGTATGCGCTTTCAATCTAATTGCACACATTTAATTTCATACAGGCCCCTAAATCAGCTTTTATCCAGTGAAACAGGTCCCCAGTGTCACACACAAGAGTGACAAAGCTTCCATCTGTCAGTGAATGTCAGATGTCCCAGAAAAGGCCAAACCTGCACTGAGGGCCGTTCGAGCCAACAGCAGGGGCCCGTGGACAACACATGACTAAAGGAACAGCAGAGAAGTCTGTGATATATTTATTTAAATTGAGTCATTGTCATTCGTTTCCATGCAAACCCGGCTCCTATTTATGTAAATAAGGCTTATTATAGATTGCGTTTCCTTCACTATACTCGGTGCTATATACCTGGCATGTTATTCAAGTGTCTGGATTACAGTGGTGAAGTGATGATGTACGGTCCAGATCGTGGTGGTCTGCAGAAACCTCTGCTACTGTTTATAGTGCTCAGAAAAGCCCTGTAAGATCAGAATGGTGACATGGAATTTGCGGTCAGCACGGTTTCTGATCTGCATAGTTACTTTGGTGAATTATGCACTAAACTAGACAGTGCGTGCAAATAAACAGCTTTTGTACCAGGCGCATTTTTAGTAAATTCCCACCTGTATTTTTTATATGTAAGAGAGAGAGAACTAATTTGAAAACTCTGGTCTTTGAATCCACTTTCCTGGAACCGATTGGAAACACAGTACAAGAATATCTGCATGGAGAAATGTAACTGACAATGACCAGAAAAACAGCGCTCTATTTCCTTTTAATTAGTGTGTGTGTGTGTGTGTGTGTGTGTGTGTGTTATTGAATTTTATTTGCAGATCAGGGGTAAGGTGCTGGACGTCGCAACAACCCCCCTTCCCATGCACACACGCCGTCAGATTCAGCTCTGACACTCACAGATCATAATAATGAGCTATAGTCACCACAAAAGGTCAGAGGTCAAAGCTATTATATGGCATCTCCCCATTAAAACACAGTAATGTGGCCCTGGCTCCCGTCCTCACCCTGACACTATACAAGCACAATTAAGAGCAAAAATCACTGACCTGAAACACAGCAATTAATATATTAAAGTACAGTCATTTAATAGTTAATAAACAAACGCAGCAAAGTAAGGATGCATACTTTAAAATCTATCTATAAAGATATGTGCAACAAACCAAAACTTACGTTAAAGTATTATTCCAGGTTCAATACAAGTTAAGCTCAATCGATAGCATTTGTGGTACAATGTTGATTTGCACAAAAATGTATTTTTGAAAATTTCTTATTTAAAAAAAAAAGTGATAATCACTTCACAAGTGAGGCACTTACAATGGAAGTGAATGGTGGCCAAACCGTAAACGTTAAAATACGCACTGTTTCAAAAGTTTAGCCACAAGGCATAAATAATGTGTGTGTTAATATGATTTTAGTGTGATTTAATCACTTACCACAGAAGCACAGAATTTTACAACTTATTTGCTATGACAACATAACACTGTAAATTCAATTAGGACCTTAAAAATGACGATTTGACTTTACGGCTAAAATAATATACTCGTTTTAACAGTAGAATTAATGTGAGTGCAATTGAATTTTTTTTGGGGGGGTAATCAAAATTATGCCAAACTTGTTTTGCACCCCGGAATATTCCTTTAAAAAGAAATGGAGGAAATTGGAACAACATAGGCAGGTGTAGAAATGGAAGTCTCGCCTTATGGGCTAAAGAGCCAATCGCCTTTTAGATACAGATTTTAGTAAAAGAAGTACAATTAATGATACCATTGTTGTCAGATTTTCCTGCTAATTTCAAGTAATTTGATCAGAATCTTGACAAATGGTTTGGGGGATTTTGGTCTTTCCTCTTTGAAGTAGATGGAAGCTGAGATTTGATGCCCCTTGTATCAATGGAATGTTCCCAAGATGGCCGCAAGTAAACTGACTTGCCTTGAAAGGGACTTTAAAACTTTCCGCACAGTTTGCACTATATACATAATACCTCAAATTATGTGACCGGAATAGCCCCATTCACACATGCAACAACATGGTAAGTTACAGGAAATCGTTGGCTTGCCTTTACTGGTAAATGTACCAAATGATGCTGTTCACACATGAAACTTCTTTCTGTCTTTGTTCTTTTGCTACCATTCACACATCTGCACCAAATGCCATTAAACTATGTGACATTTGCCAGAAATGAACTCAACACTGCCGGAAATGTGAGCTTTTATTTTGAAAACACGGCGGGTATGATTTTGTAGCTGAACGTATGCGGTTGGTAGAGTTGGTGATTGTTTTTTTTATTTTTTTTAAAGTTTTTTAAAGGAAATGTTATCATTTATGTACTTGCTCCAGACTCAACGACACCGTATGTAGGTACCTATTTCACTACTTATGCGACAACTTCAAATGAGACTGTTGAACATCAGAGAAATGATGCAGTGAGATCCAGCAGATGGAAAATTACTTCAATAAATCCAGATGATTTGTAGAAGGAATAACACATTTTATTTGTACATAAATTAGTAAAATGAATAAAATATGAATTAATGAGAATAAGTGAAATTATAAAGGAGAAAAAAAAAGAAAAGTTTGGTTCTTTAATGTTAAGTAGATATATCTTAAGGATATATCCAAGGAATAAGTCCTGGAATTAATCTAACAATACTGTGTCTTGTCTAGTGAAAAGAACTAAGTAATTAAATGAAAGAAGTCAAAATTAAAGATGAGGCCTCAAAGTTGGAGATCAGATGGAAAGAGCGAGAGAGTTGAGTTGTTAGTCTCTCTGACAACCAAAAGTTAAGTTTAAGGTCTTTATACCCTCTTCAGACTGTGCCAAGAAGATTCCTTATTTGGTAAAGCATGTTCTGCATGGTTTGGAGTTAACTCAAAGGCCTCAGGACATATTGTTATGACCCACTGAAGTGTGAAGGCTGCAGTGGACTTGTATGTTGACGCACCGGGCAGAAACACCAGAACTACACAAGTGTGTCTTATCTTGTGTGTGCGTATGTGCAAGACTCCCATCTGCACATTGCTTGAATAGTTATATCTAAGTTAGCCAAGCTCTCTGAATTCACCTCTGAAACCTCATCAGGTCAAAAGGTCAACAAGTTCATATACTTTGTCCAAAACAGCGCTCCAGTTTCTCACAGGAATGTTGGGCACAGAAAGCACAAACTATTCAACAAGCCATTTACAAGGATTGAGAACGAGCATGAAGTAATCTTCTAACACACACACACACACACAATGAACATATAAGGCTTGTGTCTGGTAACATATATACAACACAGGAATACAAGGATGGACATACAAGGAATACATGTGAAGCGTCTGAGATATGTAAACGGTCAGTCACGGTTCATTTTGTTGTTACATGCCATCGTGTTACTACAATAATAGACTGGTGTGCAACACAGTGACTTTTAAATGGTCCGCATTTCAGAGCCGTGACAGGAGCGTTTGAGCTCATAATGTTAAAGTGCTCGTCTGTTTCATTCTCCCTCTCTCTCCTCAAAAGTTCCCTGTCACTTTTAACTGTCTTGTCTAATGAGAAAATGGCAAATATCAATAAAACTAATATCATATACCATGTGAAAATATGTGCATATCTTGTTTAAGCAGATGTAATAAACCAACTTCATATAACTTGAGCAGATCCAGCATCCTCTGGAGCACTCATTCATATACCTCTAAAGCACGTATTCTATCAGCTTCTATTAAACTTCTATTATATACCAACTGTAAACATGCAGATGAGATGTCTCATTTAAAAAGATCCAGCATTTTCTTCCCATTGTTTTGCGGCCCTCTTCAGACTGTCGCTGCCCGTTCAGCCCATTTCGTGGTTGGACCACCGAGAAAAGTCCCAGATCTCCCTATGACCAGTCTGCCCCTGATCCAAGTAGGCGATCTAAACTGTCAGGAGATTAAGGCTTATAGTGGATCCGCACAAGTTCGTGAGTGTAACTTCAAGGCTGCATTCGAAACCAGGAAAATGCTGCCTCTGGAGGCTGTATATGGAGGTACGACGAAAAATAAGGTGCTTTTCAAACAGTTTGGAAACCAGTTTCCTTAAGAGTTCCATTCATACAAAACAAATGTCAGATAAGCCATGATTAGGCAGCAAGGTATCAAATCAGTCGTCTATGTTTTCAGTTGCAGCCCAAGGTAAAAGTGATTCACATGTGATATAGGATATATGTAAATGTCTTATCCACTATGCGCTGTATGTACAATTTGTTTGATTTGATATTTGACTCAATGCAATTGCTAATGTAGACATGCCATTCAAGGTTTCTTGAATACTGTGTGCACTGTTATTTCCTTCTTCCTAATATATTTAGAATTTCTTCATGTGCAAGTAAATATTGTGCTAAATAAGAGTTTATTATTATTATTTTTTAGCAATTGTATGTTTGTTATTTACTATATTAAATTGTGTGATATATATCGGCATTGTATCGGCCTATCGGCCACCCTGCTCTCAGGATAGTGGCATCGTTCATTAAAAAAAACATATTGGTCGACCACTACTTTGCACACCTGGATTTGGGAATTTTCTGCCATTATTCTCTGCAGATCCTCTCAAGTTCTGTCAGGCTGGATGGAGACCGTTGGTGGACGGCCATTTTCAGGTCTCTCCAGAGATGTTCGATAAGGTTGAAGTCCGGGCTCTGGCTGGCCCACTCAAGACCATTCACAGAGTTGTCCCTAAAGCACTCTTGTGTTGTCTTGGCTGTGTGCTTGGGGTCAATGTCCTGTTGGAAGATGAACCTTCAGCCCAGTCTGAGGTCCTGAGCGCTCTGGACCAGGTTTTTATTAAGGATATCTCTGTATTTTGCTGCGTTCATCTTTCCTTCAATCCTGACCAGTCCCCCAATCCCTACCACTGAATAACAGACCCACAGCATGATGCAACCACCAACATGCTTCACCGTTGGGGTGGTATTGTGCAGGTGATGAGCGGTGCCTGGTTTTCTATAGATAAGACCCTTGAAATTGAGGCCAAACAGTTCAATCTTCATTTCATCAGACCAGAGAATCAAGTTTCTCCCGTCATCACACATGATCTCTGGAGCTCAACCAGAGTGACCATCGTGTTCTTGGTCACCTCTCTAACCAAAGCCCTCCTCCCTCGATTGCTCAGTTTGGCCAGGCATTCGGCTCTAGGAAGAGTCCTGGTTGTTAAAACTTCTTCCATTTAAGAATTATGGAGGCCACTGTGCTCTTGGGAAACTTCAATGCAGCAGAATTCTTTTTGTGGCCTTCCCCAGATCTGTGCCTCAACACAGTCCTGTCTCTGAGCTCTGCAGGCAGTTCCTTTGACCTCATGGCTTTTTGCTCTGATATGCATTTTCAGCTGTGAGACATTATATAGATCAGGTCAACAATCAGTTGAATTTGCCACAGGTGGACTCCAATCAAAGTGTAGAAATCTCAAAGATGATCCAGGGAAATGGGATGCACCTGACGTAAATTCCAAGTGTTTTAGCAAAGGGTCTGAATACTTATGTCAATGTGATATTTCAGTTATCAAGAATATGGTTTTTGCTTTGTCATTATGGGGTATGGA
This sequence comes from Moxostoma hubbsi, assembly GCA_032164185.1. NCBI lineage: Eukaryota > Metazoa > Chordata > Actinopteri > Cypriniformes > Catostomidae > Moxostoma > Moxostoma hubbsi. Next base: position 4,174,309 of record JAVLUX010000018.1, read on the forward strand.
GTGTAGATTGATGTGAAAATGTTTATTTTTTATAGAGCATTTTATCATATGGCTGCAATATAACAAAATGTGAAAACCACCAATAAGGAAATGTATAGGTAATGATAACTTCTCATTAAGCAAAATTGCCAGAGCAAAATATACCAGTATTTTCAGAAGGGTCATGTTCACAATGTCCTCTAAACTGGAAATTGTACATAATTTTCTGGGAAAGGCTTTATGCATGAACGCGACAAATATGTTTGAAACTCTGGGATATGCTCGTTCGACTTGTGCCAGCAAACAACCATCTAGCAATCACTCAGAATTCCCTAGCATCCACCTAGCAATACCCAAGCAAATGCCCAGAACACCCTAGCAATGCAGAGGCAACTTTTGCACAGGAAAACACCAGTCGAGTGTTCTTCAGAACTTCTTTAGAGTGTACCTGACCAGGGTCAAAATTTATGAGGGACTTCTGACAAAATTCCCTTGAATTTCAAATTTCAAATAGTTCTTAAAGGGACAGTTCACCCAAAAATGAAAACCCTCTCTTCATTGACTCACCCTCATGCCATCCCAGATGTGTATGTATTTATGTCTTCTGCAGAACACAAATGAAAGAATATCTCAGCTCTGTTGGTCCATACAATGCAAGAGAATGGTGACCAAAACGAAAAGTCAATTTTATTTGTATAGCGCCTTTCACAACACACATCGTTTCAAAGCAGCTTTACAGAAGATCAGGCATTAACAGATGATAAAACTATAATGTCTATAATGTCGATGAATCATCATTGTGTAATTAGATAAAATTTGATTGTTAATCGTGATTAAAAATAAGTAATTAAATAATAATTGTATTAATAACCCCAGTGAGCAAGCTGAAACCGACTGTTGCAAGGAACACCAAACTCCATAAGATGTTGGTTAATGGAGAAATCAGACTCACTGTGGGGGCCAGTTCCCCTCTGACTAACATCATGAATATAATGTCAATATTACTTATGTATAGTGCAAGTCATGTTTTAAAATTATTAAACTAAGTAAGTGTTAAGGGTCAGTGTTTAAACATCGATTTTGTTTGAACTGTAAGATTAATGATCAATGTCTTTGAAGTCCATCCTGGATTAACTGCAGAAGTTCACATTGATGCAATTGTCCTTGTTAATTGGCTGATGAAGGCTTTTTTGGCAATTGTTAGTCTATGCATTCCATTTCAAGATCATAGTCCATCAATAGACAGAGGTGATGCAGGCAGAGATCAGGGATGTGAAACGCAGTTCAACCTGGCCGGTTATTTCGGTGAGGTTCAGTGTGGTCCATCCTAAATCCAAGGGTCAAACAATGGCATATGAAGTGTCCCATGTCTTATGGTTGGAGTTGGCATCAGTTCATCCTATGAAGTCCATCATAATAGACTGAAGTGATGTTTGGCTTGCACCGGCTGCATTTAGTCATCATCACTCAGAGACATGTAGCAGCGGAGTCCAACACGAAGCAGGAATGGTGCTGGATCCAGCCGGTTCTGGTGACCTCAGGATAGGAGTCCAGAGGTTGAGACAGGAATACAAATAGAATAATATATGCATAGATGCCATTCAATTTATTGCAGAGTTATAAATCATGAATCATGAACATTGAAGCTCCATAAAGCACATAAAGTCTGCATAAAATAATCCAAACGATCTAATGGTTAAATCCATGTCTTCAGAAGTGATATAGTTGAAACAGTTCAATTGTCCTTTTTCACAATACATTTCCCTCTCTGCCCAGTGAGTGGCAATATTGCAAATCCCCATAACAAAAGAAGAATTTGAAAGTGGAGATTGGTAGTAAAATATTAAAATATTGTTAAATATTGATCCGTTTCTCACAAACATCTATAATATCGCTTCTGAAGACATGGATAAAACCACTGGAGTCATATGGATTACTTTTATGGAGCCTTTATGTGATTTTTGGACCTTCAAAAGTCTGGTCACCATTCACTTGCATTGTATAGATTTACAGAGCTGAGATAATCTTCTAAAAAAACACTTTGTGTTCAGCAGAAGAAATAAAGGCATACACATCGGGGATGGCATGAGGGTGAGTAAATAACGAGAGAATTGTTTTTATTTTTGGGTGAACTGTCCCTTTAATATTCCATTATAAGCCTAGTTATAAACATTATAACATAAATTATGAGTTGACATCGAATGGATATTTTGGGTAGGAGATAATATATTATCAATGTAATTATTCAGATTGATAACTTCTGTTATTTAATTAATTAAATTGTAATTATTTGAATAAAAGCGTGACATTATAGTTTTTATATGTTTAGAAAAATATGACCTCGTAAATGTATAAATGCCCCTGAAAATCAAATCCAGGGGGCAATTACTGCCTCGTTATTTCAAAATTAATTTCTGATACTATAACTGACCTGCTCACAAGTGTCCAAATTTGCATGCAAATGTTTGTTTTGTCAATGAGGGATATGTACGAATAGTTAATTTATGCAGAAGCCAACATTAAGACTGTAAACTCGCATTGGATCGTTTTAAATTTGATGCAACGTGCAAGTTCCTCTCCCTGCCATGTGCACAGCGACATGCTATTAACTCCAATTAATCTGACAACATATCGCTCCTGGAATGCTCTGTCAAGGAATCGACCTAATTGTACATAATACAGGAACATCTAACAAACACATTCAAATATGGCTGACCTGTTTTTGATGTACATGGGCGAGGAGATAATTAATATCAATATTCCTAAAATGAGAGGGTAAGGGGATACTCCTAATTACCGCGGTACGCGGCATACATCCAAATCAGGCATGTTGATGAATATGAGGATGTGTTTTCATAAAGGGCAGGATGCTTTGAGTAATTCAGTCATCGGACTGGGGGCTGCGTGGTGCTCACATTAATACAATAGCAGTGAAGTTCTCTTCTGTGAGGTTCAAGGGGCGAGTGATGATGACAAACGGCAAGAGATTTAATCAAACGTGGTGGTGGCTGAATGAAGATAGAGAGAGACAGCTGAAGATAAATGCACTTTACGCAAGAGTTGCCATTATCAGCGCATCACAAATGTGTGCTGTTCTGTGTGTATGACTATGGGAGAGTGCCCTCTGTTGGGACTTTTTTATTTGTGGGCATCAGATTAATTTAGCCATGAAGAGATTTTAAAGATTTAAAATGATGTAGAAGGACAAAGATAACAGAGAGCATCTTAAAGACCCCACAAAATAATTTGTTGCAGTTTTGTGGCATTTAGTTCATGTCTATTAGCTTTAGGCTATCTATATGCTAGCATTCTCTTAAAAAAATGGACACGTCCTTTGAAATATCCAAGCTCAACTTATTCAAAATCAAAATCACCAAAGTCACTGCATTGGTTGAGACAATGCTAGGCCACTCAAACAAAAGGATTGCAATTCCGTTGGTTGCTTCTAGTGGAACAGAAATTACACACTGTGAGTTCAACTTTTAGGCACAGTTCATGTAAATATGTGCATGTACATATGAGTTTGCTATTATTTGTAAGTGTTAGCAAGAGCAGTATTTGTATGTCGATTCTTTGCAGTGTGTGTAAATGTGTGTGTCTACTGTACGTGTCAGAGAGTTCACTGACACAAAGGATCGATGGCTGGAGGAGATCTGGAGCCAATTATTTTCAGCTTAATGGTCCCTCAGGTATCAGCAAGAGCAACAACAAAACGGCTGCAGAAGAGAGCACGTCCTGACAACCCTAGTTCTCTGTCACCAGCGTAATGCTCCGCTCTGCCATCAACTCCCAGGGGCCTTGGAGGGGAGGGAGGCGTTCTGATTGGTTGGCTGGCCCGAGGGGGAACTGCCATATGAGAGGCGATGTCTGCCCGTTTTTGAGTGTTTTACAGAGTTTGTGGAGTTTCTATGAAATTGTGGTCAGAATGTGGAGCAGAATCTAGAAAAGAATATTGAACATTTCTGAGCTGCACTTAAGATGCGTTTTAGGTCGTATTGCATGGAATTGCTCAAGCAAATAGCCACGAGACAGCGTTTCCTTGATTTTACAATGGTTAAGGGGTTTTGTGGGTATAAGAGAAAAAGGCTTTTCAATATATTTGACATGATAGGAAAAGGATAAAAGACACCAATGTTAAATAATCACATTTATAACACAGCATTGTTGAATTCTTGATTCACATTGATAGACGTCCACCAATCAGAACCCATCAACCTTAAAAATGTCTTGAGACATCGGGCGATGTCGACCAAGATAACAAATATCAGACTATTTCTGTTCCATGTCGAGGCTGCGTTACCACTTCATGAGGGCATTCATTTTCAATAATACACACTGACGAGTTATCGGTTTGAATCAATCTCATGAATCCTTCACTGAATCAATCAGAGTGGTTACTGAATTAAAAGTGACTCGTCAACGGAACCGTAAAGGAGTCAAGTCCGAAGAAAGAACGTTTGTGTTGTTTCAAACAAGGTTTTGTTTACTTTAATGAACATGAATCTTAAATCAGATATTATTTTGGCTTGAAATAGCCAACATATAATATTCTACAGGCTCGGTTTAGGGTTTTTACAAAATCCCATATAAACCAAGACCAAAATGATCAACTCCTCCTAGAGCTCTTAAGCTACATCCACTAAACTTGGCACAGACCTTCAGAATGTTCTGACTTGGGTTGATCAGAATTACGGTTTTCACACAGCAGACGTTTAAATCGCAGGGTATAAAATCACATAAACGTGCATTGACTGAATGTTCAAACAGGCCAAGACTATTCAAACTCAAACAACAAAGCTTGCTGACTGTTTGTCTTTGGTCCCATTTACACCTTGCATTAACATGCGTTTCATATCCCGATAGTATCTGGATATTCTTTAGCTGGATTGCATTTACACCTTGCAGTCAACTGCGTCTCCTGAGACTAGATCAAAATTACCAGTGAAAAAATTCAAAACACTACTTCAATATTACTTTAAAGCCTGTGGTTACTGAAAATTCTCTGTCTTATAGCAAATTTTAAAAACACTGTAAAGTGATTTAAGAAGGGAAATGAGGAGGCGAGAACAGGCTTGACAATATAAATAAGGTTTTAATAATGAACTTAAAACAAAGGACACAAACACATGACGATGGACAGGTCTGTAAATTATCTCTCTCTCGTCGCACCACCGTCCGCCAACGGCCTTTATCCCTCTCGGAGGCTTGATTAGCCTGATACCACAAACACTAATGGAAAATTAAAATGCTTTCTATTACTTTAACAGTCCGGGTTTCTCCTTCACTCAAATTTCAGGTCGTCAAAGCAAATCTAATTACTGTATATTTATCTCATGTTTAGCACTTTGTATATACGTACTTCTCATCTGAAATGTGCCCGTGAAGCATGGTTTCACGTGTTATGCGCATGATTAGAAAACGGGAGGGACGCGAGCTAGTGGGGATTTGAGGAGAGAGAGACGTGATATTCAAGTGTTATTCAATGGAATAATTAATGGGATATTGTTCATTGTTCATGCAACAATATTGCAAGACGCCAGTGTCTGTTGTGTTCTTCATATTGCGATGGCTGAATTAACAGAAAAAGGCAAGAACGCACAAAACAGCATTTTAACAATGGATGACTGTAGCACAAGTTCATCACATAATTACGAAAATGCATTTTCATTTACACCTTTTGAATGAGGTCAGAATCTGTTCCTGATGACCTCCGAATGTGGTTTCAGTGATCCAATCACGATCCATTCCATTGTGTCAGTTTACACCTGTCATTTAATGTGGTCAAGTGCAATCCAATAGCAATCCGATCACCGAAAATGCATGTTAATGTGAGGTGTAAATGGAGCCTTACTCTGATGTCTGTATAACCATCAAACTTTAAAGTTTTAAAACTAGTCTAAACTGTCAGACAAGGATTAGTGAAGCAAACATGTTGACATCTATACAAACCTTTTTCTGTTGTTATAGTGACAATCTACATTCATTCTGCAAAAGCAGGATTATAAAGGAAACACTGCTGTAGTACAACTATACAATCAGCCAGCCAATATGAAATCACAGGAAATATGAAATTATTAAATTTTAGTTGTTGTTTTCGAACAGATCAGACGTCAGTTTTGGGGAAAAAACAGCAGGCATCACCACCTCTCAAACACGTAGCTCTTCCAGGTAAATTCAGTGACTTTTTGATAATTTGAGGGTGGTGTGCTATTGTGGGTGGTGCAACTCAGTGGAAAATAAATGTGCAGGATTCCGTTGGATAGGATGTGAGAGTTTTGAGTGCTTTAGCTTGCAGTCAGCAGTAAAACTAGCATTATTCTCTCTCTCTCTCTCTCTCTCTCTCTCTCTCTCTCTCTCTCTCTCTCTCTCTCTCTCTCTCTCTCTCAGGAGGCATTTCAACAACAAAGCATTGCACAGTGGATCCTGAAGTACAATACTTACAGCACAATATCCATTCATGCTTCAAGATCAGCCTCAAAAGGAAATGGCTCGAACCCTGGAGATTTAATTCACGTGGGAATGGGCAGATGACGGGGTGAAAGCGTGGAAAGAGAGAGAGGGCAATAGAGGAGACTTGTGTCATGTTCCTCCTCAGACATCACAGCAGCGAGACCGGCGGCTTTTTAGAGCATTCCCAGAAGGCATCTGATAAGTACTGAAGTGTGGGATGCCTCTGGCTACACTTTCTCAACGGCTTACGCATCATAAAGTATTTAGGTCCATTTAACACATACAGGTAACCAAACAGTCACGGCTTGACTTAGAGGCGAAGGAAACGTTCAAGGAAGGAGCTCCGTCACACTTTACTCTGATATGCCGGTTTGTTTTTGGGGGAAAAAAGGAAAAGATCTAAACAGAAATGGAGCAAACTTCACCTGAGCAGCCAAACCCTGATGACACACGTACATCACCAAGACATTTCGGTAAAAACCATGAAACATGTCAAGAGCATGTACAGGCCATATTTTAAAAGACAATCTGAATAAAGTATTACAAATGGTTTGTCAAAGTGTTTTTAGGTCGCAGTGTGAAGATAAATTAAGTTTGAAATTTTGTATTTGCGCTCCATCAAGCTATATTTCAGAATCAGAATCAGAATGAGCTTTATTGCCAAGTATGCTTCCACATGCAAGGATTTTTTCTTGGCGACAGAAGCTTCCATTGCACAAACAATACAACATGATAATAATAAAAAATAGAATAACATAAAAAGAGAATAGAAATATGTATATATAAAAATACACAATAAGACAAAATATATGTATATTGTAAATGGTATGTACAAATACAAACCTGTTATGTACAGTGCAAGGGGTTGTAATGCAGAAGAGGTAGGATATGTTAAATAATATAATTGACTAGGCTGTGTATTGCACGCAAATAGAGTATAGTTTTTAACTGTTCTTATGCCTGATGATTCTGGTGCTCAGTGCTCTAAACGTCAGCCAGAAGGCAACAGTTTAAAAAGGTAATGGGCAGGGTGTGTGGGGTCTTGAGTGATTTGTCCAGCCCTTTTCCTCACTCTGGAAGTGTACAGTGTACAAGGGTGGGCAAGGAGCAACCAATAACCCACTCAGCAGTCCGAACTGTCCTTTGTAGTCTTCTGATATCCGATTTCATAGCTGATCCAAGCCAGACAGTTATTGAAGAGGACAGAGTCGATGACTGCTGAGTAGAACTGGATTAGCAGCGCCTGTGGCTTGTGAGATGGTAGTGCCCAGGAACCTGAATGACTCCACTGCTGCCACAGTGCTGTTTAAATGGTGAGTGGGGTCAATGTTGGGGTGCTCCTCCTAAAGTCCACAATCATCTCCACTGTTTTGAGAGTGTTCAGCTTCAGGTTGTTATGACTGCACTAGGGAGCCAGCCGTTCATCCTCCCTTCTGTATGCAGACTCATTGTCAACTTGGATAAGGCTGCTGACTGTAGTGTCATTTGCAAACTTCAGGAGCTTGACAGAGTGGTCCTTGGTGGTGCAGACATTGGTATACAGGGAGAAGAGTAGTAGGGAGAGCACACATCCCTGAGGTGCAACAGTGCTGATCGTACAGGTGCTGTAACTTAATTTCCCCAGTCTCACTAACTGCTGCCTGTCTGTCAGAAAGCTGGTGATCCACTGGCAGATAGACATAGGAACAGAGAGCTGGGTTAATTTATTCCATAGGGGAGCTGGGATGATAGTGTTGAAAGCTGAACTGAAGTCCACAAAAAGCATCCTTGCATATGTCCCTAGTCTGTCCAGATGTTGCAGGATATGGTGCAATCCCATATTGACTGCATCATCCACAGACCTTTTTGTTCTATAAGCAAATAGAAAAGGATTTAGAAAGGGTCCAGTGATGCAACCCGATATCACGCCGAGGCGTGAAATAGACACGCCGGTCCACTCGCGGATGCGTGTCGGTGTCACGCTTTGCCTCTTCCAGGCGTGTACATGACACGCGCGCGTCTACGTAGAATACCGTCAGGGGGCGATCGTTTCCTCGACGCCAACAACTCTCCGCGCACCAGAGAGGAAGCGATACCGTTGTCGTCGCGTTGCACGTTCGTGCGGGCGGGATGCCGGCCAATTTCGCCGGTTACTTTCACTTGTGACCATATGTGACAAATAAAGGTTCATTACATAGTGCTGCTTTCATGAAGAAATCCTAACGTTGCTGTAGCCTAACGTTGTTATACGTGTGTGTGTGTGTGTGTGTGTGTGTGTGTGTGTGTGTGTGTGTGTGGGCTGTCGAGTATCTTGTGCTGATGTAAATAAACAAATAAATATATATATATATATAAATATATATATATATATATATATATATATATATATATATATATATATATATATATATATATATATATTTATTTAAAAAGTGTATTTATATACAAAAATAAACCCGGAAGTGGAGAACGCGATGTATCGCTTCCTCTTTGGTGCGCGGACAGTTGTTGGCGTCGAGGAAACGATCGCCCCCTGCCGGTATTCTACGTAGACGCGCGCGTGTCATGTACACGCCTGGAGGAGGCAAAGCGTGAAATAGACACGCATCCGCGAGTGGACCGGCGTGTCTATTTCACGCCTCGGCGTGATACCGGGTTGAGTGATGTCCTCCAGGTGGGCCAACACAAGTCTCTCAAATGACTTCATGACCACAGACTTCAGAGCGATGGGTCTGTAGTCATTAAGTCCTTTGATCTTGGGTTTCTTCGAGACCAGGTTGATAGTGGTGTGTTTGAAGCAACAGGGAATTTCACATTGCTCCAGTAATCTGTTGAAGATCTGTGTGAATATGGGGGCCAGCTGGTCAGCAGAGGATTTTGTATGCAAGAACATGTCCTCATCTTGTGCAGTCTGCTCTCAGTAAGTGTGGTTTGTTCTCTTTGTAAGCTGCGTGTTGCCAATAAAGCAAGTTTCGCTTACTGCCCCCTGGAGAAAAAAGATGCTGCTCCATGCTTGAAATTGCTTATATGGATGGAATATCACAGTCTGGGGACATGATTGTGTTAATTTTTTTCATGCAATATTTTTAAATAATTAATCGCACTGAATTAAAATGTTAAATCGACAGCCCTAATTATAAGTATTTTTCAAATCAAAATTTCCCACAAAAGAGGCTCACTAGGTTTTGGAACATACCCTATATTTTGCTGGCCTAAAGCTTATACACTGGCTATTTCTGCACTATTACCGCTGTAGCCGCGGATATGATCGGCTGGACACAATGATGTATGAAATGCATGAAAGAAGCTGGCAGAGAGAGCATACTGGTCATCTACTTGTCAGAGAGCAATGACCACTCCTCGCACAGGGTTTAAAGCGATTTACATGTGTGTATGTGTGTGTCTACTTTTTATAAGCAATGAGCATGTATGTTTTCACACAAAGAGCTTCCTCAGCTCCAGCTTTATAGTTTCGACATGAAATATGAACATACTTTTCCTGTTATAAATGCATCTGTGTACCAGAGTGTCTTTAGTGTGTGTGTGTCGGTCAGAGAGCGATGACCACGGCCACCTGCGCTCTCACAGGGGGGTTCATTACAGCGAGTGACAGGGCCTCCGCTAAAACGCCGTCTGAGGAATACACACACTGCGTGGGACAAAATAAACACCCAGCTTCGAGTGGGGGTACCATAAATTATTTATATCACTGGCAGAACAGCAGAGACGCTTTTAATATCTCTACCTGCTCGTCTGGACGCGTAAAAGATGATTTATGTCTTATGGCCACATTAAATTTCACTGCAATTGGTTCTTGTGCCTTCTGGGGTCTGGGGAGACACAAACTGGTGGTTATAAACTGCTGCAGTTGTTCTCTGGAAACACGAAAAGAAGCGGAGTGTGGCCCAATGGACTACATTGCCTGCTTTTGTTTATTTCTACACAACAAGCTTTGGTCAGCTGTGTTCAGTTCTGTCATGCCTTTGTGCTATCTAGATGATTTAAAGATAGATTTTAATTTATTATATTTTTATTTATACATTATCCATTAATAACACATTAAAGGAAAAGTTCTCCCCAAAACTGTAATTCTGTCATTAGTTACCCATGCTCGAACCTGTCTTTCAGGTCAAATCTTAATTTTCTTAAAATCACAAGATCAATCATATACTCAAAAACAGGGGTGTTCATTATGTTGATCGCAATCGACCAGTCTCGTTAACAGGCCAAAAAGAAAAGGGAGTAGAGAGAGAAATTACTAGTGCTGTCTAAGTTAACACGCTAACGCAAAATTAGTTTAACACCACAACGTTTTTAATCACGTTAACGCATAATATGACCCTTTGAACAAACCGCAGTTCATGAGAAGCGAGTCAATTTGCGCAAACGCCGCTAATGTCACAGATGGTTGGAAACATTATGCTGATACCGGCACCAAGCATTTTATTAATGTAGCACAGCAGTTGAATATGCCAGGAAAGCACAGATAGAACTCGTAACTTTGTAACATGATTGCTGTTGCAAGACAGCTGCCATTTGAACACCTGCTTTACACAAGTTGAAAGGCGCGGTGTGAGCACAAAGTGAAAGTGTGAGCGCAAGGCGATCGTCTGTGTTCCACGACTGCTACCGGGTCCTTGAATAACATATAATGTGCCAGTAAAGGCAGCCAGTGGAGTTTCTGCTGCCCCCCTATGTAGTTGATGCCTACAGAGCGGCGTATAGAGAGCGGCGGTACTAATTACCGGCTAACGGAAACTCTGCCACTGTCTGCAAGTTTCTGTCACAGTGTCTCTGTTTTATAGTGCACTAGCCAATGCAGAAGTTGGAGACATTGCTGGAACCCTGCAGGTAATCTACACTGTCATTATCCCATTTAAAGGAGTTTTTGATGTATTTTGTGCAGAGTTGTCAATTGTAAATGACAGTGCAGAATTTTTTGCACGAGTGGTGCAAATTGTTATATGACCAGTGCTATTTAATTCCACTGTGCTCCTGGAAAGATTATGTCTGTCAAAACTCCATAAAAAATTAATAAATCCTGTTGTTATACACTTACCATATTTTGTACATAATTTGAATTGAATTGTGGTGTTCATTTTCTGTTGTTCAACTCTGTTGGTGGGGTAGGTTTTGTGTGGATGACTGAAAAAAAAAATCTGGATATGGCATATTTTGTCCACTCATATTTATAAAGATATTGCAATTTAATCACGATTAACTCCAAAAAAAAAAAATTATGCGATTAGTCACAATTAAATATTTTAATCCTTTGACAGCCCTATAAATTACACAAATAACATGAATTTGAAATATTATGTTATAATTCCTCATGCTTGTGTGATGACTGAGAGATGGCTTATTTGCGCATGTGCTGAAAGCGCTTAAAAGCGTTAATGCGGATACGCAAAATAGTATATACTTAAAATTCAGTGAAATTGCCCAACTAGCTAAGTTGCAAATGTAAATACAGCAAAGTATGTCTAAAGTGAATGTAAACAGCAGGAAAAAAAACAGTGGTTTGTGTCAAAATATTGGACTTAAGTGTGTAAAAACCACCTGATAGACCTGCCACTGTCAAGGATGTGATTATATAATCAAACAACAATACCCTGATATCACTTACATTTATGCATTTTGGCAGAAGATTTTATCCAAAGCGACTGCTACAGTGCACTTAATACAGGGACAATCCCCCTGGAGCAACCTGGAGTTAAGTGCCTTGCTCAAGGACACAATGGTGGTGGGGATCGAACCAACAACCTTCTGCTTACCAGTTCAGTGCTTCAGCCCACTACGCCACCACTCCAGCAGCATGTCCAGGGCTGGACTGTAATCTGGCATACCAGGTGTTCTATTGCTTGAAATTTGCATTTATGATATTACTTTATTTATTACTTGAAAACTTGAAACCCATGTTTACATCAATGTTTACTCAAATTAGTTAGTATTTTGTTGTGCTATCAAATTTGGTATTGAGAATCATTAAAGTGCTTTCATCTGCAAGCAAAATAGACATTCCTGAAACATACTCAAATAAATCAGAATAGAATCGAGAGCCTGTGAATTTGGAGTCGAATTTGGAAAACTGTATCAACATGCAGCCCTACATATAACTATATTACAAGTCTTCTAAAGACATACAAAAGCTTCGTGTGATGAACAGAACAAAATTTCACTCACTAAAAGTCACTATTATATAGCTCTAATATTGCAATGCAACCATAGACATGACATTCAGAAGACATGAATATTAATATCTATATGAAGAAGATATGAATAGAGTTGTGTGTGTGTATATATATATATATATATATATATATATATATATATATATATATATATATATATATATACTACATTTATGTCACCGTTTTGTTCTATTTGGAGCTTGACTGGCATGGTCATATTTGTCATTTGTTTCTGAAAGTCATGAATATTCCTACCACAGTGTCATATCCAGCACATCTCAAATTCTGTACTGTGTTAAACAGAATTATGTGCAGGAAATGATGCTGATGGAAATATTAACCCAAGAGCATTGAGTGGATTTCTTTTTTCATGATTTATGTTAACGATACTAGACAGTGGCAGAACTGTTAGGCCAATATATTCTTGCAAATCAATATGTTAATATAGCTACAAGCAGCGATGATGGGTTCAAGCACCATGGGTCCATTTCCACCTGGTGACTTTTGGAAAACAATGCAAGGTGGAAACATGCATTTGGCATTTTACATTATTTTAAACAATTTTGAAGCCATTTTGGGTAACTGTAAGAGGATTATTTTAAAGTCTGTCCGTGTTCCCAAGATAGTCATATCCTTGTAATTAGCCCCAAGACTAAACATACATCTCAGTTTTAATTCCCATATTGCACACACCGAAGATATGAGACACTTCCTGTTTCCCAATGTTCACCAATCATTTATTGCCTCGCCATGGCAAGACCATTCAATATATCAAAAATCTGTTCACAATTTAGCATCGTCAATGTCTTGGCATGATGTTGCACAAATTTGGTGCCAGTCACATGAATGCTCTACGAGTATTTAAAAATTCAGAGCCTGCGATTTTCAGAAAATCCAAAATGGCCGACTTCCTGTTCGGCAGAGCTAAATACTGCGAGTATGAAAACTGTTCAGCTTTATGAGAACTATATTTGTGCCAATTTTGGTGACTGTTGGTGAAAATAGGGGTGCTACAGAGCCCCCCTTACATGCCTACTTTCAAAGGGTGCTACAGAGACCCTTGGGTTTGTTTAAGAGGACTATTTTAATGTCTTTTGTAAGAGCCACACTTCCTGCTTCCAGGTGGTGGTGCTATGACTGAGACCCAAAATAGTCAAATCCATGTGATATATATATATATATATAAATATATATATATATATATATATATATATATATATATATATATATATATACCAATTTGGTGACAGTTTTGCAATTAAAACAAGCCTCAAAATATATATATATCATAGATCTTGAAGAACGTTTCACAGAGTGACTTAAACACTAGTATTTTGCGATTGATTGAAACTTTTAGAACGTTATGACTCATGACTATTCAATCTCTTTAATGTTACATATTTCCATCAGGGTCGTAGCTAGTGGGGCGAAAGTTGAAAATGATTCTAGGGGCCCACAGGTCACAAATTCTAAACTGTATTTTTTTATAGAAAGGGGCCCAGAGCAATATACAGTCAGGGGACCCAGAATACCTTGCTACGGCCCTGATTCCCTTTATGATTGTTTTGTTTACATTTCATAAGTTATTCAGTGGAACTATTATACATATATGAAACACACAAACCACCGCTGCACACACAGTCTGGCATATCATAAATATTACACCATGTATACAGAGATTAGAGTTTGCATTGTGTTTTGTTGTTTAAATGTCCTTTACCTGCTGCTTATCGCCTCATGTTGGTTTAATATTAAAACTGTTTGAAGTTCATTATTCTCTCTCTGTTAGCGAGTCATCAGGATTACCGTAAATGCTCATATCAATGGGCACTATACAATTTATGCAAGTGTATTGTCATTTATTTCTCATTCAAATCAGCATTCATCTGTAATATAGGCACATTTTGGGTTCATATTACATCAGCCAAACCTTAAAGAGCAGCAAATCTAAATTCCAAACTTTTACATGACACATATTTTTCAAATTAGAAGCTTTTAATGAATTAGCTAGCAGTTACGGGTTAAAGGATTGAAAATTCAAACTTTTTTTAATTTTAAATATTGGTTATCAGTATCGGCCACAATGAGATGTGAATTATCGGTTATTGATATCAGCCCAGAAATTCCATATCGGTGCTTACCTACTAACGTATATAATGTATATAATATCTTCATCTGTTGAATATAAAGGCTATACAAAGCTTAATTTATTAAATACTTACATACAGAGCATTTTTAATGGAGCCTATGAAGTATGTCAATTTTAGAATAAAAGTCACCGGTTTATTTCGGGCTTGTTTATAGTTAAAAGTCCCTCATTATGCACCAAATCTTCATTTTTAGTTTTTTTTTTTACTGGAATTTTGGATGCACTATAAACTGCTTTTGGAAAAACACATATGAGACACTTTTTTATAAACATTCCCACATTTTTTAGTTGTATCACCTTCCTTTTTACTTCCTGACACTTACTTAGTTTTTAAATCTTTGCAAACGTCTTTAAACCATAAAAAGCCCTTCAAACTAACGGAATCTCTGTGCAACTTTTCTAATTTCCTTTCCGCTTTGACATTTAAACTCATTACTAATTTTAATAATAGATGCAGTAGGTGGCATAAAAAACCTTTATTCTATGTCTACCAGAGAAACAAAACTGTGAGAATAAGAAGCCTTTCCACAGAGATCAATGCATGTGGAGGAGAGGAGAGACAGGTCTATATCTTTACCTCCTTCGCTCTCTCAATCTCTTTCTTCTCCTCCTGTTTAAAAGAGCTCCCCAGCCGCCCCCGGTGACAAATGGAGGTGCTTGAGCAGTGGCCGTTTGGTGTCTAGCATCAGCGCAGTCATAGAACAGCCTTTGAGGCTTTAAGGCGGGGAAGACAGGCCCTCGACTGCAGCCAACCGAGAGGGGGGTCCTTAGGGGCCCTGTGGGTGAAACAGACCACCATAAATCAGTCTGTTTGAGCCGTGCTCACCATCCATCTCTCCCCTAACGTCCCAGAGGGCAGAGAGAGAGAGAGAGAGAGAGAGATATAGAGAGGCTGGAGAGGAACAAAGATGTGTTGGATTGAGCAACCTAAATTCTAAACTTGCAGCAGTGTTGTGTGTGTACGTCCGAGAGATACTGAGATATTCACAATGAGAAAAAAAGACAAATCCAGAGAGGAGGATGTGCATATAAAGATATTTTTTTCTGTGCTAATAGCAGGGCAGGGCATTATGACCACAGTAGTATATCACAATATGAGAAGCCCTAATTTAATATCACTAATGTTGTGAACGAAATTGGAGTTGGTACCTATCATACACTATGCAATTTTTCTAAGAAATCTGTCAACTCCAACTGGCCTGACTAAAAATCGAGGCTCAAATCGGTGTTAAAGTCGTGTAGTGTAATCCAGCCTTAATTTATGATGTTCCACTTAAACCAGGGCCCAGTTGTTCAAAAAGTTTAATCTGGATCAGAATGATCCGGATTTGTAAATCCCATGTTTTGCTATCCAGGATCAGGTAATCCATTTTACCTTTGTGGTGTTTTTTTGAAAGGCATAATAGGTAGCCTAATGTCTACTTTATCACTGTAATGGTTAAACAAATCAAGCGCAATATACAAATAAATATATATATATATATATACTACATGATACAAATGTTGTATTATTTGACCGATTGTTGTATTACATTTTGTTCCTAAAATTCACCCTGAATCCACCCTTCTGCTGGGATCAGAATAATCCAGATTTTTTGGATCAAAGGTATCCCAATCCTACTAAAATGTTTTGAACAGCACATCCTGAAGGTTTGATCTAGATCAAAACCAAAACTGGATTACGTGATCTAATCAATAATTTTATGTAGGCCAATATTAATGCACTAAACTGTGTTGTTGCTCGGCAGCCGTAAACAACTAAAGACTTGACATTGTGCCTAATAACACCACATTATTATATTAAGTTCTTCCTCGTCCTCGTCTTGACTCATCTCACGTCTTTTTACTTTTTCACTAGGGATGGGCATTTTCAAGTAATTTTGTAGTTGAGTACTCTAACCCACAAAAAAAAAAAAGAGTAATCGATTACTCATGTCAGTTAAAAATATCAAGCATGACACGTTCATAAAATATATATTTAGTTTTATTCCCAAATGTTAACAGGAACTGTTTTGAAATAGGCTAGCGTCAACAAACTATGCTTTTTTTAAAGGAATAAATAAATAAATGAACAATGTAAAAATTAAAAAGATGAAAAAAAAGAAAACATCTGAGATTACATTGAAATCATGGCTGAAGGCATTAGGGTAACAAACATATATAAACTCTGAGTATAAAGAAAGACCATTACATTTTTATAATTTCACATATTATTAGATACTGTATATTATATTATATTTAACCCACATACCAGTCTAATAAGCCTCTGAGTTTGTTGTACCGCTTCACATTTCCTTTCCACCATAAAAACAGATGCTTGTCCATTGGTATGCATGACTCCAACAAGAACTGACTACCAATAGAGTAGAATTCTATACGAGTCAAAATATTACAAGTACTGCCACACTTGGATTTGCTTGAAAGCACACAAAGACACCATCGTGTCTTCTTCTATCATCCAACAACTCGACGACACAATGCGGGTCTTGGTGAGAGATTCAAAAGGGAAGTATAGGATCATTTAGAGTTGCCCAGGGCAAGCAAATGCTCAAAGGAAAATCAATTTAGGATATTTGAGTGGTGTTTTTAATAGTCAACTAGCTGGTGCAGAATTGATTAGTCAGTTACTTGCGCAAATCCCTATTTTTACTCTGTTTCGTTGTCACTCTCACAAATAGAGTAACTAAAGTTTCTCTAAAATCTCTACCGGCTGACTGGTTTCTGGGCTCGGACCGTGACTCACAGCCGCACCCTGCCCCGTGCTTTTCTTCTCGGAAGTGCACAAGGAGCTAATGAAGTCATGGAAGGCACCTTTTTCTGCCTGTACATGCTTCGCAGGCTCATCCATCCTAACTACACTCGACGGCGGAGCAGCTAAGGGATATGTCAAGCTCCCCCAGGTAGAGTGCACTGTAGCTGTGCATTTATACCCACAGGGCACATCCACCTGGTGCGATAGACCAAGGCTCCCTTCTAAGGCCTGCAAGTTCTCTTTCTCATTAATGACGAAGGTTTACAAGGCCACGGGTCAAGCCGCTTCCGCCCTGCATGCTATGGCCATCCTGCATGTCCACCAGGCCAAGGATGAAGGATCTGCACGAAGGTAGAACCGACCCAGGGCTGATGCAGGAACTGCATACTACAACCAACCTTGTGAAGGAAGTCATGAATCACCCTGCCGGGCACAGTAAGTCCAGTCATCCCCTAGGTGCCGCTGGCACAGAGTCTGGAGGTCTGGTTAGTACTCTCCAGCCCCTCACTATAGCTCATCATCATGATTCGACTCAGCTACGTAATCCAGTTCGCCTGATGCCTGCCCAGGTTCAGTGGCATCCTCTCCACGACGGTGCGCGGCGAGGGTGTCTCCATCCTCTGGTTGCCACCCTTCTGGTGAAGGGAGCAATAGAGCCTGTCCCCATAGCTGAGTTGCACAAGGGTTTTTACAGCCATTATTTTATTGTGATCAAGAGAGGGGGAGGGTCGTGCCCAATCTTGGATCTGTGAGTTTTGGACCAAGCCATACACAGGCTTCCATTCAAGGTGTAATGCAGAAGCACATCCTGGTGTCAATACGACATCAGGATTGGTCTGCGGACATTGACCTGAAGGACTTGTACTTTCACATATCGATCCTTCCTCGACACAGACTCTTTTTTCGGTTTGTCTTCGAGGGATGAGCATACCAGTACAAGGTCCTCCCCTTCGGTCTGTCCCTGTCCCCTCGCGCCTTTACCAAAGTCGAAGAGGCTGCCATGGCCCTGCTGAGGGAAAAGGGCATTCGCATTCCCAATTTTCTCAATGACTGGCTAATCCTAGCTCAGGTGCGAGATCTATTTTGTGCGCATAGGGACCTTGTGCCTCAGCACCTCGACAGACTCGGGCTTCAGGTCAACTGGGAGAAGAGCAAGCTCTCCGTGTGCAGAGCATCCATTTTCTCATTATGGAGTATGGACTCGGTCACGCTCAAGGCACATCTTACGACCAAACGTGCTCAATCAGTGCTCAGTCAGTACTTAAGACCTTCAGGCAGAAGGTGCCAGTAAAACAATTTCAAGGAGGCTCCTGGGACAAATGACATCCTCGGCGGCGGTTCTCCCCCTCGGGTTGAGGCATATGAGACCACTTCAGCACTGGCTACAGACTTGAGTCCCGAGGTGGGCATGGTGCCACGACACCCTTCATGTGACTATCATGCCACAGTGCCATCAGACTTTCAGCCCTTGGTTGGACCTGGCATATCTACAGGTAGGTGTTCCCTTAGAGCAGGTCTCAGGATGTCGTGGTCACGACAGATGCCTTGAACTCGGGCTGGGGCACCGTGTGCAACGGGCAGGCAGTCTTGGGGCTCTGGACAGGGCAACTCCTTTGGCAGAGCATCAACTGCATAGAGTTGCTGGTGATATTGTTGGCCCTGGAGAGGCTTCGGCCGTTGATTCAGGGTAAGCACATCTTGTCTGGACTGACAACACAGCAACCATAGTGTACATAAACCGTCAAAGCGGCGTACGTTCACGTCGCATGTCACAACTCGCCCGCCACCTTGAATCCTCCTAGACTGCACCTGATTACCTCTTGGGATCTCTCTGTGGTCCTACCTGCCCTACAGATAGCCCCCTTTGAGCCCCTGGAGCAGGCCGAGCTCAGCACTTTGTCTCTGAAGATGGCCATCAAGAGGGTGGGGGACCTGGAAGTGCTCTCTGATACCAGCGAATTCCTGGAGTTTGGGCCGGCACACTCTCACGTGATCTTGAGACCCCAGCCCTGTTACGTGCCCAAAGTTCCCGCCACTCCTTTTTGGGACTTGGTGGTGAACTTGCAAGCGCTCCTTTTAGAGGAGAGAAGACCTGGCCTTGTCATTGCAGTGTCCAGTTTGCACCCTGCGAATCTATCTGGACCACACAAAGAGCTTTAGATGCTCAGAGCAGCTCTATGTCCGTTTTGGAGGACAGCAGAAGCTGTCTCCAAGCAGAGGCTAGCCCATTGGATTGTGGATGCCATTTCTCTTGCGGGTTGGGCTACACCCAAAAACTCTGTCTCCAAGCAGAGGCTAGCCCATTGGATTGTGGATGCCATTTCTCTTGCGGGCTGGGCTACACCCAAAAACTTTGTGAGGTTTTATAACTTACGCATAGACCCGGTGTTTCTACTGTTCGGTTTCCCTTTAGGTGAACCCTGTGTTTCCCCTCTGCCTCAGCCACTATGACAAACCTTCACAAAAGCTTACTGGGACAACTCTGTCGAACTGATCCCCAATCCTTGATTTTCTTCTTTCACATTTGTTCATAAACCTAAATTTTAAACTTTACAAACGTGTGAACATATCTCCGATACTACTCTTTATAAAAAACAATCAGATTTCTTTGATATCGCTACTTATATCCAACTTTCCGAACTTCCGCTACTAGTCTTAGCCCGCTAGCACTGCACGCGTGGTCTCTCGCCTATCGATTGTCTTACTTACACCTGTATAACTGAAAGCTATAATTCGCCATTATAGCACATCTGCTATAATGGCGAATATAGCGGATGTGTGTCTAACGCTGCCTCTGTGTGCAGGTGAAGACACCTCTGAACTACATTCGGTGCAGTTGGAGCTCGAATCCGTCGAGAGGCAGATCCACGACCTGCTAGAGAGACAGGCCGAGCTGCGAGATCGGCGGTCCGCGCTTGAAACATCACGCGCCGATGCTCACAGGTCAGTGGTTAATAATTTTTTGACTCCGACCTCGTCTACTCCGTGTGTTTCTCTGCACAGGTCCCGAGCAACCAGGACGCGATCATCCCTGGCTTCATTCACTCCAGCACCGACACATCACCCCGGACCCTGGGTGATTCCACGGCGGAAGACGCGAGCCAGGACCAGACCAAGGACCTCCCCGCCCCTCCCGGCTTTCGAGATCTCCACCCGGAACCGCTTCTCACCTCTTCGCGAGTCGGAGCGCGACGACGCCGTGATCATCGGCGATTCCACCGTCCGTCATGTCCGCGCTATCTCTGGCAAAGGTAAGGTGCACACTCACTGCTTTCCTGGTGCTCGTGTTCTTGATGTCTCGACGCAGGTTCCCGAGATCCTGAATGGTGACGAGCGCGTCGGAGCTGTCGTGCTGCACGTGGGAACGAACGACATCAGGCTGCGGAAGACGGAGGTACTGAAGAAGGACTACAGGAGCCTGATCGAGACGGTACGCAGCACTTCGCCAGAAACAACGATCGTCGTGTCTGGACCGCTTCCCACGTACCGACTAGGACAAGAAAGGTTCAGTAGATTATTTGCCCTAAATGAATGGTTAATGTCATGGTGTAATGAACAGAGACTGCTCTTTGTTAATAATTGGAATCTGTTTTGGGAGCGACCTAGGCTCTTCCGTGCTGATGGCCTTCACCCCAGCAGAGTCGGAGCGGCTGTTCTGTCGGACAACATCTCCAAGACGCTACACGCCATATGACTAGTAAGTCAAAGACCAAATCACAGTATTTGCTGTCCCAACTTAATTGATATAAGTACCAATGTAGAACATTATATAGAAACTGTGTCTATTCCTCGTTTAGTAAAGCCAAACAATACATCTACTGTAGGATCTAGGAAAAATCTAATTGTAATTAAACCAGAAAATCTCAATATCAGTGAACAAAAACAATTTCTAAAGCTAGGTCTTCTAAACATTAGATCGCTCACACCTAAGGCGGTTATTGTAAATGAAATGGTCTCAGATAATAGTTTTGATGTATTTTGCCTTACTGAAACCTGGCTTAAACCAAATGATTATTTCAGTCTAAATGAGTCTACTCTGCCAGGATACTGTTATAAGCATGAGCCCCGTCTGATTGGTCGTGGCGGCGGTGTTGCAACAATCTATAGAGATATTCTTAATGTTACTCAGAAAATAGGTCACAGGTTTAATTCGTTTGAAGTACTTGTGCTAAATGTTACACTCTCAGATGTAAGAAAAAAATCCCTATTATCTCTAGCCTTGGCTACCGTATATAGACCTCCAGGGCCTTACGCTGATTTCCTAAAAGAGTTTGCAGACTTTCTATCAGATCTATTGGTCAATGTCGATAAAGCAATAATTGTTGGAGATTTTAACATACACGTAGATAACACAAATGATGCATTAGGGGCTGCATTTACAGATTTGTTAAACTCCTTCGGGGTCACGCAAAATGTCAGTGGTCCCACTCATCGCCTAAATCATACGCTAGATTTAATTATATCATATGGAACCAATCCAACCGATATAGATATTATACCGCAAAATGATGATGTCACTGATCATTACATGGTAACTTGCATACTACGTACCACTGAAATCTGTCATATTGCGCCACGTTATCGACCAAGCAGAACAATCCTTCCAACCACAATATATAGATTCTCAAATAGTTTACCTGATCTATCTCAGCTGCTCAGTGAACCCAAACAAACAGATGAACTAGAGGAAATGACTAGCAGTTTGAGCACCATTTTCTCTGGTACATTAGAAATTGTTGCACCAATTAGATTAAAAAAGTTTAGAGAAAAAACTAGAGCACCATGGTACAACAGTGCTACGCATGCTATCAAGAGAGAAACTCGTAACTTGGAGCGTAAATGGAAACAAACTAATTTAGAGGTCTTTAGAATCGCATGGAAAGACAGTATGTCACGTTACAAAAAGGCTCTAAAAACAGCCAGGGCTGAGCACCTCCGCATACTAATAGAAAATAACCAAAATAATCCAAGGTTCTTATTTAACACCGTGGCTAGACTAACAAATAAACAGAGATCACCTGAGCAAAATATTCCGTTACAGTTTAGTAGTAATGATTTTATGAATTTCTTCACTGAGAATATAGAAAACATCAGAAACACAATTGTAAACACAACTGTTAATGTACAATCTTTTATGGTGTCTTATGATTCAGCCTCAATTATCGCCCCTCAAGAACAACTACACCGCTTTACAACTATAGGACAGGAAGAGCTAAATAAACTTATCATTGCATCTAAAACAACAACATGTTTACTAGATCCAATACCCTCTAAACTACTGAAAGAAGTGTTACCTGTAGTGGAAGAGCCTCTTCTCAATATTATTAACTCGTCTTTATTTTTAGGTCATGTTCCAAGAATATTTAAGCTGGCAGTTATAAAACCTCTCATTAAGAAACCACAATTAGATCCAAATAACCTAGCAAATTACAGACCCATCTCAAATCTTCCATTTATGTCTAAAATATTAGAAAAAGTTGTGTCCGCTCAATTGTGCTCTTTCTTGCAAGAAAATGATATCTATGAAAAATTTCAGTCAGGATTCAGACCGCATCATAGCACAGAAACTGCGCTAGTTAAAATTACAAATGATTTACTTTTAGCTTCTGACCAAGGCTGCATCTCAATATTAGTTCTACTCGATCTTAGCGCTGCATTCGACACTATAGATCATAAAATACTCTTGGATTGACTACAAAACTACACTGGTGTTCAGGGACAGGCATTAAGCTGGTTTAGATCGTACTTATCAGACCGTTACCATTTTGTCTGTTTAAATGGGGAAAAATCGAAAATAACGTCAGTAGACTATGGAGTGCCACAAGGATCTGTGTTAGGCCCTCTATTATTCTCAATATATATGCTGCCACTTGGTAAAATTATAAGAAAACATGGAATTAATTTCCACTGTTATGCTGATGACACTCAATTATATATCTCATCACGACCAGATGAAAACACTAACTTATCTAACTTGACAGAGTGTCTTAAAGATATAAAATGCTGGATGACGCGTAATTTCCTGTTATTAAATTCCGATAAAACGGAGATATTACTTATTGGTCCAAAAAACTACCCACAAAATCCATTACAATACAACTTTAATTTAGAAGGATGTCCTGTTACATTATCCACTACAGTAAAAGACCTGGGTGTTATACTAGACCGCAACTTGACCTTCGAAAATCATATTTCATCTGTTACGAGAACAGCCTTTTTCCACCTTAGAAACATTGCTAAGCTACGTAACATGCTATCTGTTTCTGATGCAGAAAAGTTAGTTCATGCATTCATGACCTCGAGACTAGATTAATGTAATGCTTTATTAGCTGGTTGCCCTGCATCCTCAATAAACAAGCTACAGTTAGTCCAAAATGCAGCCGCTAGAGTTCTTACTAGGTCAAGAAAATATGATCATATAATACCGATTTTATCATCTCTACACTGGCTACCTATTAAGTTCCATATCAATTACAAAGTATTACTACTGACCTATAAAGCCCTAAATGGTTTAGTTCCGGTGTATTTAACGGATCTTCTATCGCCATACAATCCATCGCGCTCTTTAAGATCACTAAATTCGAGGCTTCTGGTCATACCTAGGATATCTAAGTCCACTAATGGAGGGAGGGCGTTCTCACATTTAGCTCCTAAACTCTAGAATAGCCTTCCTGATATTGTTCGAGGCTCAGACTCGCTGTCCCAGTTTAAAACTAGATTAAAGACGCATCTCTTTAACCAAGCATTCACATAATGCTTACTTTTTATACTACTGCTGAATCAGTTATAATGCATTAATATTATGAACATCAGCTATGCTAATTATTTCCCATCTGCTTTTCTGCTGTTATCTCGGGACGCCAGTCCCGAGGTAAATAGCGTTCGTCAGCTCCAGTTTGTATCCAGCCTCTCACGGAGACTTCAGATGCCCCATCACCATGGACTACGATCTTGAAATGGGATACATAGACTAATTATTGCCAACAAAAGCCTTCATCAGCCAAACAAGGACAATTGCATCTAAGTGAACTTCTGGAATTTAATCAAGGATGGACTTCAAAGACACTGGTCACTAATCTTGCAGTTCAAACACAATCACTGTCTAAATACTGACCCTTAGCACTTAATAAGTTTAATAATTTTTTTAATCATGTTTTTTAACTATAAATAATTCTTATTTACATTATTCATGATGTTAGCCAGAGGGGAACTGGCCCCCCACAGTGAGTCTGGTTTCTCCCAAGGTTATTTTTCTCCATTAACCATCATCTTTTGGAGTTTTGTGTTCCTTGCCACAGTCGCCTTCGGCTTGCTCACTGGGGTTATTAATACAATTATTATTTAATTATTTTTAAACACGATAAAGAATCATATCTTATCTAATTCCACAACAAGGCTCCAAACAAAAAATCAATTAAGGAGCGATTGGCTCCTATAGGGGGAAAAACAGGCGCCAAATATTTTCATTTTTAACTCCTTCCATTCCTTTTCGTCCCGCAGCTCACATGCAAGAAAAACTGCACGTGCTAACAGTGTAGTCTGTGGAGCATTCTTCGCAATTATGTGATCACGTGCATTTTTTATGCTCGTTACTGTCACCGTGTTTTCTCACGGTCTCTTTTTTGAAATGGTTAGTTCCTGCAATGAACTCCGTTTTCCCCGCTATTCCTTTGATATAAACTTTTGTAATGTATCTCGGGAAATGTAATGCAAATTTTAAAATCAAAGGGAGTAAATTTTTACTGTCGCCAATGGCGACCTTGACAGAAATTACACTTGCAAATAAATTTATTTGGTCATAAATGCGACCATTTTTAGTCGCAGTTTGGAGCCCTGCACAAGGATGATGATTTATCGACTTTATAGACATTACATTTTTATCGTCTGTTAATGCTGAACTTCTGTAAAGCTGCTTTGAAATGATGTGTGTTGTGAAAGGCGCTATACAAATAAAATTGACTTGACTTGACTTGACTATGACTGCGTACCCTCTCTGTAAATATGGTCCTGCGGTGGTATCATCCCATATGTGAACTTCCCCGTTGGTAAGTCCATGTGAGGTATTCTCCACATGTTAACCTCCGTCCGGTAAGATGTGGTCTCCATAGCTGAAAAAAAGGGGAAACACTGTAATCTATTGAAAAATGCATTGGGGGGCCAGAGACAGCCAAAGCAGTGGTGTCTGCTGTATGGGGGTTCAGGGGTATCCTCTGAGAGAAAAAATTTGAAAATGTTAAACTCTGAATGGACCATTTTTATTAATTTTTGTAAAGTGAGAAAGACTAGGCTACAAACTAGTAATTTTATTGTCTTTCCTTGTCATCCATGCCAGGAATGATGACATCTGATTAATTTCACAAAATTAGAACAGAATGTATTCATTTATTATTAAAGGCTCATAACATGCTGATTAATAAAGCTGAATTTAGAAGGAAAAAACATTAAGGTCTAAAGGTGCTCTGAAACCATGTTAACTTGTCCACTCACATATGAGAAAAAGAGGCAACGCATGCAGAGCGGGACAGGGCATAAATTAATCGTGTTCAGTGCTAGAGAAAAATATTCAGTGCACAAAGAATACAGTGCAGAAAGATCAGATCTGGTGTACACAGCACTGTTGTTTTGTGGCACTGCACACTAGAGATGAAGAGAGGGCACAACTGTTGTCATGATGTCTTGTGCCAGTCACTGCAGTCTGGACCCTGGATTGATTCCATCCGGACCGCAGTGACTGGCGTAGCCTAATAGTTAGCAAGGAAGCTTACTTTAGCGACTTCATACAGTCTGAGAAAGTTGAACTGCTTGCGTTTTTAGCGACACGCACCTGATCGTCTAGATGTAGAACACAGGCTAAATATAGAAAATTACTCAAAAGCTTACCATCAATATCGGGGATTTTGTATTGCGATAAATATCAAGATTGTTTTATCACCCAGCCCTAAATGAGGGTGAATATATGACAACAGAATTTTCATTTTTGGTTGACCTACCACTTTAATGTGACTTAACACTTTTGTTGAAACATTAAGAACTTATATTATTCAAATCTGGCACAAACTGTGTGTACATTGATATGTGTGATATAGTTGTGTATGTTTATAAAAGACAGCTGGGAGTGTGAGAAGTGATGTCTATGTGATGCTTGTGAGTGTGTATGTTATGTTCCTCCCTCAGGCTGTAACAGTACGCAAGACGGCTGATGTTCAAACAGTCGTGTTTGAGGCGGCTCAGAGACCATGTAGAGAAAGATCCCACTGTAGGCTTTCATTGAAACCAACGGCAACACAACGTCTTCAAAGACACTAGATGCTTCTATAGACCGAAACAACCAGGCTCAAAACATCTGATCCTCCTGTTTCTACAGTATACACACATAAAATGCTAAACATACACACAAACTAAGTCGCTGGTCTACATCTTGCACACCAACTCATGAAAACACACCACATGTGTGTTGCATGTGATGTTCGTATTTGCTTCTGCACTGCAAGTTTGATTTGAATAGTACAAAGTGTTGCCGAGATAAAGCCTCACTTCCTGTTTAATGTCGACATTGTTAACTTTGGCAAAACTTCCAAACAGTAGCACAAATAAAAATCCAGTTTTGTCATAAATCAGTACTATTATCAATACTATCATTTAAGACTGAATCTTTATTTTTTTGCCTATCTGCCAAAGTTTGCATGATATGAAAAGAAAAAACAATGAATGACACAATCCAAGATCGAGGCCAATCTATTGGACAGAGTTTTAATGTGAGGTTCCATTAAAATCATCACGAGGAGAGAAATCTCTAGGCCATTTCTAGGCCAATTCTAGGCCAAATGGTTCAAAAGTTATGAGCAAAAAAAAACTTTTTTAGAATTTTTGAACTCGTGGTAGCGCTATGGAGTATGTCATAGAGACCCCAAACTTGGCATTGGGGCTCTTTATACCCACCTCTCATCAGTGTGCCAAATGTAACTTTTTTCATATGTACTGTTCACAGGGTTGAGGAGTAACGGAATACATGAAATGGGATTAAGTATTTAAAATACAAAATATAAGAAACTGAGTTCCACTACAGTTACATTCAAAATGTATTTTGATTAACTTTGCATTTTATTGTAATTTCTATCATTGAATATTTAGTCCTTTCAAATGGAAAACATTTATTTATATAAATGATGCGATCCAAAGTGCATTTGAACAGTGCTGAAACACTTTCATGATGATGTGTTACATTCATATGAGCAGACAGAGAAATACGTTTGAAGTCAGTTAGGAGCAGAAGAAATAGAAATAAACCTTATGCAAATTTTCAGCTTTATGCTAAGCTAAAATGCCGTTTCTAGCCATTTTACATGCACTTTACCAGACACGATCATATTTTTTTATCAAGAAAATTCACGTTGGGGGCCTGGGTATCTCAGGGATTATTGATTCTGACTAGCACCCCTGGAGTCGCGAGTTCGAATCCAGGGTGTGCTGCATGACTCCAGCCAGGTCTCCTAAGCAACTAAATTGGCCCGGTTGCTAGGGAGGGTAGAGTCACATGGGGTAACCTCCTCGTGGTGGTGATTAGTGGTTCTCCCTCTCAATGGGGCATGTGGTGAGTTGTGTGTGGATCATGGAGAGTAGTATGAGCCTCCACATGCTGTGAGTCTCTGTGGTGTCATGCACAATGAGCCACATGATAAGATGCGTGAATTGACGGTCACAGAAGCGGAGACAACTGAGACTTGTCCTCCATCACCCAGATTGAGGTGAGTAACCGTGCCACCACAAGGACCTACTAAGTAGTGGAAATTGGGCATTCTAAATTGGGAGAAAATGGGAGAAATAATAAATAAATAAATTCACATTGGATCATAATTATTTTTTTTCTAGTAACACCTTTGATATCAGAGCAAAAATCAGAATCTTGATAATAATTGTTATATTGTTTTCCTGTAAAAATATCTAAAAACCCTTAAAACAAGATTTGATTGATCACTGCATGAGATATTTTGGTTTTTCAGAGAATGTATTTTTAACATCGTTTTTATAATCAAAACAAGTGAAAAAAATCTACCAGTGCTGAAGATGTAATCCAAAGTATTTAGAATACATTACTGACTTTGAGTAATCTAACGGAATACGTTACAAATTACATTTTACAGCATGTATTCTGTAAACTGTAGTGGATTACATTTCAAAAGTAACCCTCCCAACCCTGACTGTTATTTGGGCTGCAGTTGACTCCAACTGGGAAGGAAGAATATTAAGAAAACAAACAGATACAATTAGATTTGGCCCCTTATTACAAGGAATAGAATAAAAACTGAAAATGAATAAAACAGTGCTTGAATATTTTAACAGCAGTATCGAGTATTCAAGTAAATTAAGAACTTGAAAAATGCAATGAAATGTAACATAAAATACTTACACTTCAAGTCCAATGTTTAAATAATTTGCTTTTTGTTAGTCTGTGTTCACTTTAGACATAAATTAAATTAATGTAAATTTACATTAATACCTCAACAAGTTTTCACATTACTTTAAAATGTATTTTACCATTTAGCAATATTTCGCATTACTGCAACTCTGCTAATGCACACAAACTCCACACGTGTGCACACATAAGCCGCTTGTCAGTCTGTTTTTTGCATTATCTACAAAAAAAGTAGAATAATATTTTATAACTTTTAAAATGTCGTAGTGTAACAACCAAGTAAAATTTATTAAAATACTTGCCTTGCTCCTTGAATACATGAGATTGAGAAAATAAAAGAGTGAACTTAATTTATTACAAAAAAGTTTTTAAACATTTTTCAAGGTGATTTATTACTTATTTTTTCAGCCCTATTCTTAATATTTTGCCAGCTAAAAGATCTAGGCATCATTAAAACAAGATAAATTTACTTGAGAAGCAAAATGACAAAAGTCTTGTTTACTGATAAATCTAACAAAATGTATTAAGAATCATCTATTTGCCAAGGAGGTAAGGAAAGTAAACTTACTTGAAATATTCAAAATAAAAACAAGTTTGTTTTCTTACCTCATTGACAAATATTTTTTTTCTTGTTTTAAGCATTAACCCCCTAACTTTTCTCAAAAGGCATACTGTATATCTAACAACATTGTGCATCTCAAGTAAATGCATCTTGTTTAAATGATGTTAAGATATTTTTCCTGGAAAACAAGACAAAATTCCTGAGTATTCAACAGACGGCTCAGATGTAAGATTCGGGACATAGCGACAAACATTCTGCAATGGTCCCAACTTGTGAAGGAGAGCAGTGTGGGCAGAAACGAGGGAGATTGAGAGAAAAAGAGGTTTCAAGAAGTTGCCGTTACATGCCCAGTATCTCCTGGTTGTGAATTTTGTATGCCGGGTTGAGACGCTATAGAAAAGTGGTTCCCCAGAGCCCCAAATGTGCCAAAAGCAAGCCAGTAAATAACAGTCTCCATTCTTCAAATGAATGCAAATTTCATACAGAGTCTCTCTCTCTCTCTCTCTCTCTCTCTCTCTCTCTCTCTCTCTCTCTCTCTCCCTCTCTCCTCAACTTTGTTCACATATTGATGTGCTCTGAAATCAACTTCAAATGGCACCAGCGATATCGCTGAGAAAGGGATCCCTGATTCTTCTCCTTGCCCCTTTTTTTCCTTCAACGGTGCCCTGAATTGCGGTTTCATTAGCTTGCAACTAATTAGCCTCCTTCTGCTGATTTGCAAGTCGATGACGGTGGCTGCAGGACAGGCATCTTTGAGGCTCTCACCCCTCTGATCTTGGGGGTCCTCCAGTCCAACCCCCCCCCATCCGCCAAGTACCCCAGCCTTCTCCACAATTAGTACCAAAGAAATTCATGTTCCTCTTCACAGATACATTATTCATATTGTCTCTGTACGTAAATAAATCATAATGTTCTAGAGGGCTGTGCTGAATCTTTCCTATTCTATGATTGCAACCCTCAAAAATTGTGAAGGACTATGGTAGACTGACCTTTGTGATGTAGGGGCCATTTCCATGAAATGTTCATTGATGAGGATTATGTTTAAACTTTACAAACAAGTTAATTACCTCAGGCAAACATGTCTTATATGTGTGAAATTCATCTGTTATTTCAACAACATTAACTATTGTGAATAAGCAGTTTCCTAAAAAGAATGCGCGGCACGTAACGCAATATACTTAACTGCCTTAAAGTAAGGAAATCACAACAAAGTAACTTCTAAAAAGTAGCTAATACTTCTGTATATTTTATCCTTATATTAAACTTTTCAACTGTTGGGCATTTTTGGGCTGCGGCCTGAAATTTTTCACACAAATTTAAAAGCTCACCATTTACACATACTTTTGACTAATTGCCAATAGTTGGTCTAATGTTTTTAGAACCCCAAACTGCCAAATGCATAATTGTAAATGTAAAGCATTGCTTAGCACAGCAAGGGATTCTGGTGTCCCAGCTAGGATTCGTAACTAGCTTAGGCTATTGTATATTTCATTTTCCAGCTGCCGTTAATTCTCACTTAGAGTTGAGCGCTCTAGCCTTTCAAAGTACACTCTTTCGACCGCGAGAGCACATGGACACGTTCAACACATGTGTAGTGTCTACTTCATGGTTCTCTTTAGTTCAGTCAACTCAAAGTGCTTACAAAGACACGCACAGATGCAGACCGTCTAGAAAATGTGGGCTGCACATGAACAGTATGCGTGTATTGCGCTAATGATGACATTTGCATTGCAGACGAAGCAGCACTCGGAAAACAGAGGTATATTTTGGTCTTTAACCTGCATGATGCCTTTGGCCAACCAGCTTCTCCAGTTAACTGCTGCTGAAACTGCTAGACAAGCACCAACACAAACACTAACCATCATTTACCAATCTCCAACAATCCTTCAGATGTAGGAGGGTAGACTTATATCATTGCTATTTAAACTCCAAATTTAAATTTGATTACACACAACAGCATTTGTGAATGGTCATCTTTGTCAAAAGAGGTTAGCAAATTTAAGCTCTAACAAAGCCATGATTTTTTTAAGGCCATCAGAGTTCAAGTTTGCGGCATGTGGGGCAGGGTCATGTGTCGGTCTGCGGGAGAGTGGTAAGGCTCATCACCTGAGTCGTAATTATCTCTAACACCTGTCTTTCATTATAGTGATGGCAGAGGGAGGCCTGAAAAGGCACACCAGAGTGTCACATGACCACGCCCCCATGCCACAAAGTTATTCCAAGAAGAGGAGCGTTGCGTCTCATCACAAGCAAGAGCAGACTGTGATTTCTGTTCTCTGACGTTGATCAAGTGTTTTAGGGAGAAGCGTTAACTGGACAGACACATTGCAGTCATTTAAATGATTCAGAAGTTGCACTTTATGCTATTATTCATTGGTCTAAAGGGAGTCCAGGTTTGGCCGAGAGGCCTGCATGTTTTTTAGCCACTGAATGGCAAAGCTTTCCACCACAGCCCTGCACTTTTGTGAGAGGACACCAGACTCATTCACACATGAAGAAGCGGTTTGAGAAGATGGACAGGAAACACAAACTGAGATAGTTTTTATACACACAAACACACACACACACACACACACACACACACACACACACACACACACACACATACACACTAGTGTTGAGGACATGGGGACTGAAGAGCAGTTTGGACTGCTAGGTTTTGACCACCCCTTAATTTCATGCTGAGTTCTCCCATTACACTCACTCCCATTTGGGTCACAGTTTTACTCGACCCACCCGAGCGGGATTCAAACCGGTAATCCCCGGCATGGGAGCTGGACATGCTGGCAAGGAGGCTATGAAAGCCATGGCCTCTAGGCTTGGTCACTAGTGTGTCTCTATAAGCCAGGGTAGGGGTGCACCAGCTACAGGTATGGTCTCACGTAAGTTGAGACATCAAATTCACACTGTAAAGGGATTAATGGAAAGGAGGAGGCGAGAACCGGCTTGACAATATACATTATATTTAATTAAGAACTGAAATAAAAAGACACAAACACACAAAGGTTTCAGACAGCTGCCCGTAAATGCTCTCTCTGTGTCGCACCACCGTCTGCAGTCAGACTTTATCCCTCTCAGAGGCTTAATTTGCCTGATAAGGGTGTGTAGAATCACGGCCCGACCCGCCCTCCGCCCTGTCACATTCCTCCCTCGTTCTCTCAGGGCTGGTAGCCCCCAGCATGACATACCACCCCCCCCCCGGGTCGTAAGGCATGCCCTCCCCCTGGGAAAGGGGGGGGGGGGGGGGGCAAGCCTTACGACCCGTTAAAATGATAAGAGAGGGAAAAGGACAATGCGGAGCTGTAGTGGGAGAGACAGAGGAGAGAGAGAGAGAAAAAAAAAACGTACTCGCCGGTTCTCCGATACACCGTAGCTTGGTCGTCGGCCACTCCTCCACCCTCTAACGATTAAAAAAAACTACAATATTTGATGACTTTAGAAATGTAATGTGTTGTAACAATCAACTATTTAAATAATTTTCCTGAATCTTGAATATATGTTTGTGTACCCCTTTTTGTAACAAATACAACATTGTTGAGTAAGGAACATAAAACAGTTCTCTTTTTAAAAGTTTTTCATAAAACTGTCAAAATATTGATGTTTAATGATATGAAAAATGTGATTAAGGCTACATAAACTGTCTTGAGGGTCTAAAATGGTCCTCTCTATTTTGTTTTTTGTTGGATAACAAAATGGATGCCTACATGTTGGTTACACCACTTGACTTTGATTTGGTGGATAAACATTTATCAAATTTGAATCATATTTAAAAACAAAATACATTTTCACTGACTATTATTTTTTTTTATATAAATAATAATAGAAGATTATTCTGCACTCCTCATATGAAACTTATTTTTTCATGAATTTAAACCTTTAATAAGACTAACCATCTCCAGATGGTTACACCATGTGACATTTTTCCTCAGAAAAAATATCAAAATTACTTTGAACTCAGTAATTGATCATCATAGTTCATCATAGATGAGGTGTACTCAAGTACTTGTTTTATGTGAATTGCATTTGTAATGTACTTTTGATAAGATCAGGGGAAAAAAAATACATAAATGTTATGTCACTGTGACAGGGAGAGGGTGGGGCCGGGTTGTGATTATACACACCCGGTCCCTTAATTAGCCTGATAAGGAACCGGGTGTGTACAATCATGACCTGGACCCGCCCTCCTCCTTGTCACAGTCACTGACCAAAATATCTTAATTAAAAGGTCTGTATGAACCATATTTGCAAGAATCTGTTCTGGAAAGATCTGACATGATCTCAGAAATGTACTTTTTTTCAACCAACTGTCTATGATGTTTTTCTTCAGCTTTGCTGTTTTTAAGCATCTGGCATCGGTAAACAATTTCCTATCAGAGAGGACGCAGGACAAGATCAGGTAAAGCAATTATGACACAGCTGATGAGTCTTTTCTGTGACAATGACTGCCAATTTCAGCTCCCCTCTCAACAGTCGGTTTGTGGAGTGCGCTATTAAGCATTTTCAATAGACTCATTTGGAGCAACAAATACGCAAATATGAATATGAGGCTTCATTTTTCTACCCAATTAGAGCAGATATCGGGCATTTACTGTGTTTTCGAAGAGTCCTATGTTCCATTTCGGTTTCCATAACTGCTCTTTGGAGAGAGAGCAATGGCACCATTTTGGGTGATTTGTTGCACAGATTGACCACATCTTTGGGCAGGACGGGGGCTTTGACTCATCGAGTCAGGGGTGACGGGAATGGGGCACCCCGTGGTTTTAGCAAGTCTGCTGAATTGCTAATGAAAGAGGAGGAAGGGGGTGAAACTGATGAGGGGCACGAGAGAGAATGAAACAAGGCAAGCACCTCATCTGAATCATTTATGCCAGACCCAATTATAGATCTGATCTGCTAGCGAGAAGGGAAATGGGCTATTTTTAAAGGCAACACAAATCAATGAGAGCTGACAGTAATCGGTTTGACAGAAATACCTGTTAGCGGTTTGAGAATCATTACCTCTCGGATGCCCGATGCATTACAGCAATGAAACACGAAATGGAAACACAAAACAGTGGGAGGCGGCATGCCATCTGCATCATGGGCCATGACTGCTTGTTTGCTAGAGCACCCAAGTTTCTCAATGTTCTAGCCCTTGAAGAATATCCTCCTTGTAAAATGCTTAGGTTAGCACCCTACCCCACCTTGACCTGCCTCTCACCCCGGTATGATGATGTTGTTCTTCAGTAACCCCCTTGTTTTAGTCTCCTGCTAATATATGGGGATTGATAATCATTTGCAGGAGTTTTCAAGAGCTGTCAAAGTTCACAAAGATTGACTGCTTGGAAGGAGAGTGGAGCGGAAGGATATCGATTCCTGAGGCACTAACACAAACACACACACACATACACACAATTCATAAAGCAGCCTGTTACGGATCTCTGTGCTGCCAAAATCAGCAATTGTCAGTAAACGCTATCAGCATAGATTTGGGGATCGCATTCCCTCCCGGCTCAATGGAATACTCCAGCCTGTTTTTAAGAGCCCATCTGTAGTTGCCTGAATCCTGGATCAGGAGATGGTGGAGGGTTTTTCTCGGCACCCCACCCAATGGAGAACATTTTGGGGAGGAGGCCTGGCTCGGACAGCCCTTGGCTGGTTGTTCTCAGCAGCAGTATTCCCACTCCGCTCCTGGTTGCCATCTGCCACAGCGCTGGTGTGAGAGGTGTCAGGAGCGATGTGGGCTTGGCCGGCTGTGTGTGAGGCAGCTGGAGTGATGGCGAGCCGTGTATCGGCAGGGGAGTACATTGATTTCCTGTCAGAACACTTTTACAGCTCATAACACAGGCCTTGTTCACACCTATATGATACGTGTTGGCCGCAAAGGCCTAGTGTATATTGTATCAATGTCCAGTTGTATTTAGGTAGGGTATCAATTGCAATTGTAAAGCCAGATTAAGAGATGGCATTGCATGAGAAAATTTCAAAACCCGTGGGACCTAATTAAGAGGACTTAAAAAGAATCTTTATTACTGTTAGGTATTGATTTATATTAGGGACCTTTGACTTATTTAGTATATTTGACCATGCTGGACTGTATTTGTGTATAATGAACTACCAATTATCTACCAACTCCTAAAAAAAACAGCTAATAACAGCTAATGACCAATAAGTCAACTGTAATGTCTATTAAGTCTATTAAGTGATCATTGTGTAGTTTGATAAAATATTACTGTAAACTGTGTATAAAAATTAAATAATTAAATAATATTTGTATTTAGATACCCAGTGAGCAAGCTGAAGGCGACTGTGGCAAGGAAAACAAAATTCTATATGCTGTTGGTTAATGGAGAAAAATAACCTTGGGAGAAACCAGACTCACTGTGGGGCCAGTTCCCCTCTGACTAAACAACATGAATATAATGCCAATATTACTTATGTATAGTGCAAGTCATAGTTTTAAATTTGTAAATTGAGCGTTAAGTTCCATTTGTTTAAATTTCCATCCTGGATTAACTGCAGAAATTCACATATATGTACTGTCCTTTGGCTGATGAAGGCTTTTGTTGACAATTGAATAATAGTCAATGAATTCAATTTTAAGAGTGCATTCCATCAATAGTGTAGGGCTCACGTTTAGGAGCGGGTTTGGTTATTAACGATAATTAATAATAATCCTAGATAATTATCAATTATTAAAATCAATAGAACGCCGATTAGATTCAATGTTAGCTTTATAATCATTTAAATCAACTATCATCAAAGACAACCATCAATTATATAATTCAATAGAATATTAATTATTATCAAAAATAATCAATAATTATAAAAAAAACTAATGGAACATTGATTAGAATTAACACTAGTTTATTGATCCTTCAAATTCAACAATAATCAAAGATAATTGTCAGTTATCAAAATCACTAGAATATTAATAAGCATTAATATCGCTGGGGCACCACCTTGGAATCAGTGATTAATAACCAGACAGTATAACAGTCTCAATATTAGATTGTTGTCTTAGGAAAATCGACGTCCAGAGAATATACATTTTGAACAGGGAACAATGAAGGCTTGAATCCGAGCACTGACATCCCCTGCCATGCAAAACAAACCAAAACACTTATCTTTGAAATATAACAAAGTTTATTGATGCAATAATATATTTTATCTTTATATCAATTAATAACCAATATAAAGCAGTCAATAAACTTCTGACTTTCAACTACAATCTAAACAATGATGTGATTAGATATAGTAACCAAAAATAAGCATAAAACTCATGAGGAATGTGTGTGTGTGTGTGTGTGTGTGTGTGTGTGTGTGTGTGTGTGTGTGTGTGTGTGTGTGTGTGTGTGTGGAGTGACGTGCACAAAAAGGCAGACATGACTCTCGTGGAGAGTACGTCACGTGTGATTTCTGGCCAGAGATTATGGCCACGAATGTGGGGGTGAGAAGCTGGTTAATGGCGATATTGGTGATGGGGCATAAATCCTGACTGAAATTCTTCATATATTCATTATATTCTTTAGAAATTAACATAGTACACTACCTTTTCTAGTATTTTCAACATAAATTGTATATTTGAAATCATTCTGTAATTAGCCAATTCTCTCAGATCAAGTTGTGTCTTCTTAATAAGCAGTTTGATGACTTCCATTTTAAAGTTTCTTGGGACATGTCTTAAGGATAGCGAGTTCTTAATAATATTAATAAGAGGTTCTGAGATTACTGGGAATACCTCTTTTAAGAGCTTAGTTGGTATTGGATATAACATACAAGTTTTGTTAGCTCTACATGACCTATGTCAGCGAAGGGGATTTAGTATTTTGAACTCTTTCAATATGATTCTCAGTAGGTGCATCACTGAGTGGGAAGAATTGATTAGAAACCCTAACAGGAACGGGAGAGTGGTGTTTCTTTGCTGAGCGAATATGTCGCCGAGACGTCCCCCCAAACGCCCTGCTGCGAGGGCTCTTCAGCCAGAACCAATGTGTGTATGTTGCTCGCTGTACTACCAGCATCCAAAACATTATTTGCAGTCTTCTCTTTCTCACTGATATTTACATTTATGTATTTGGCAGATGCTTTTATCCAAAGCGACTTACGGTGCACTTATTACAGGGACAATCCCCCAGGGAACCTGCCTTGCTCAAGGTGGTGGCCGTGAGGTTCAAACCAGCGACCTTCTGATTAGCAGCCCTGTGCTCTAGCCACTACGCCACCACTACTAGATATCCACTAGCATTTGGATGCGTGTCTGTCTGTTGTAACTCATTAATATTCTCTGTCAGCTTGACTAATTCCTTACATTTATCACATGTAAACCCCTCACTGCTGATGGAAGAAGCTATAGTAAACATGTGCAATATAATGCAGGAAGCAATAACATGAGCGGATGCTGTGACTTACAGCAATTGTTTGTTGTTGTTGTTGTTGTTATGGTTGTTCTTGAGTGCCGAGGGTTTGAGATTGATGTGGTTCCTAATCAGCAGATGTTTGTGACTGATGCAATAAACCATGTAAAACACAGTGTATAAATCAAATGCATGCCGTTGAGACGTGAGATGTAGACAAGTGGAAAAAAAGTGAGGAAAAAAAAGTGAGAGAAATGGGTGTGCATGGTAAAATACACACAGATGAAACAGTAGAAAAACCTGAAGCATGCTGTAAAATGGCAAAGGGTAAAACGACGAATGTATAAGAATAAAAACAAGCAATACTAAAACCTGTGAAGCCTACCATAAGCACTAGGAACAGGAAGTGATGTCAGAAACATGTCAGAGTCAGCCAAGTCACAAAGAGTTTTCATTGAAGTGTCTTAGGTGTTTCTCCTAAAATTCCAAAAATGTGACAATTCTGGCAATACAGTAAGAGTAAAGAGCAAAATGTTGATAGCATTGCTCAGAAAATTTGGTCTTGGAGGAGATTGATGAGAACTTCCTGATCTTCTGTCGAGATCTATGACCTTTGGTATACTGTCAAATCTGAGCATAGTTTAAAAAAAAAATGTGATTTCTGAAACTCCAAAGGATACACAAAAAATCTATGTAGACTTTATCCCCTTAATCTAATTTCTGTCAAGGAGAAACAATTGAGGTTTTCGAGATATCTCAATTGTTGATAGATTTTTTTTTCTTTCCAATAGGTGGTATTGTCACCTTACCTTATTTTACCCTTATCCATCAAAAGTTCTTAAATCTGACAAAATGAGACAGAACGAGATGAGTAGAAGAAAAGGAGACAAATTAAGCAAGATACCTTTACTTTTTACAAGACAGTTCTGAGATCTGACTGGCTGCAAAATAGATATAATAAGGGGAATAAAGTTCTACAGATAAAAGTAATCTGAGAAATAATATCATCTTTTGATTCATTAATTTCACCTCATCTACAAACAGTTAGCAATTTATGCAAAGAAGAGCTGTTAATGACAAGGAAATAAAAAAAATAACATTCTGCCTGGCACTCGTTTCAAGCGTCATAGTGCAATCTTGCATCGTTTGCTGTAAAATGGAATCCCATTTGCCCTTTGTCAGCACAATACACTTGGATATGAAGGTTTCAGCTCTGAGTAAGCAGCAAAACTAAGCACAGCCCCTTGGGACACAGGAAACACACAAAGGTCCCTTCCTCGCCTTCATCAGCACCACTGTTGCATACAACCACTTTAAGATTCATCAATTATTCAAATGCTGTGTGGGTAGGCGCACTGACAGAAAATAGCTAAACTGAGCCCAAACATTGTGTTTTAAGAAACTTAAACCAAAACGCAACAAGTGAAGACTAAAGCAGCTTTCACTATACGAGTGCTTTTTTTGACCATACAACATTTCAACTGTAATAAAATATACAATATAGTAGGAACGAAGGCAAAAATTAAGGAAAGAAAGAAGGAAGGAATCAAACAGAAATAAATGAAGAAGGGATGGAAAGAACAACTGAAATGAAGGAAGAAAGGAAAGGAAAAAAATGAAGGAAGGAAAAACCAATAAAGGACTGAAGAAGGAAGGAAAGGATAAATAAAGGAAGAAAAGAATGGATAAATGAATGAAGGTAGAAAGGTATGGATAAATGAAAGAAGAAAGGAATGCAGGAAGGAATGAAAAATGGAAAGGAAGTTAGGAGGGATGGAAGGAAGGAACAACAAAAAGAAAGAAGCAAGGAGGGAATGGATAAATGAAGGAAGGAAAGAATGGATAAATTAAATAGGAATAAATTAAGTAATGAATGAAAAATGCAAATGAAGGAAGAAGGGATGAAAGGACCATCAAAAAGAATGGAAAAAAATGAAGGAAGTAAGGAAAACAGAAAGAAGTAAGGAAGAAAGGGAGGGAAAATTAAGGAAGGGCAAAAGTCATTTATGAAGGAAGGAAGAAAGAAAGAAAAAAGAAAAGAAGAAACATCAGAAAGAAAGAATAAAGAAAAAACTCAAATACCTCAAAAGAATCCTTACAGATATCAGATGACTCTTGGAATGTCGAGGGGCAGCGATTTCAGGCCTACTCACAAAATGTGCTCATCTGTATTTATTCCATTGTAGCTGAGACATCAGCTGAAGCATTGCTTTATAATGTCTCACTTGTCCTTCTGTTAACGTTCACATTACCTTGCAAACAGTGTAAATTGATGTGTCAATTAGACCACCGCATTGCCATACCCAAAGGACGTCCCACGTATATAATGAGCCACGTTTTCGGGATGACTTTAAGCAGAAGTTGTTATGGTATGCAGAATGGTCTAATTATCTGTAGCATGCCCGGTTGCAGGTGCGTGATGGCTAGTTAATAGGGTCCGTTAGTGTACGCAGAGATGGGTTTCGCAGGCTTTTGGGTCACCAGAGTGATGCAGAGGAGAAGATGCACGACTATGTTCTGCATAATTGCTCACCTGTCTTTGACGACACCAACCACGCTTGCAATGATCATTTCTCTCTAAAGTCCATTCCTACAAGTGACACACAAAGCGTTAAAAGGGCTAAAAAGCAGGTACAAACCAAGGCCAGGCCTAGACAGGATATGCAGACATTTTTGCATTATATACACAGATTTTAGGGGAAAATCTGCAGAATTCTACGGAAGGGTTTTGAAAATAGTAAAATGAAATAAAAAAGCTGAAAGTACTCTTAATGGTATCTGAAAGCATCATCAGGGCTGGACTGGGAAGAGAAATCAGCCCGCTGTCCTTTTCTGCATATCGCGATCCGTTTTGTGGTCTGTTCTGCATAGCGCGGCAGCTCATTTTAGCTTATCACGGCCAATTCGGCCCGTTTCGCGGCGGACCCACCGGCACGCTCTGTTCTCCTGATGGCCAGTCCACCCCTAAATGGCCCCAAAGTGCGTCTGCCCACTGGGAAAATGCTCAGTATTCCAGATTACCAGTCCAGACCTGAGCATCATAAATAAGACAAAATATTGAATAAACCAACACAAAGAGGAGGGGAGGGGTAAAACTGTTGTGAATGACAGATGTCATAGTTCTACATGTGCAGGTTCCACTAGGTTCATGGTTGATTGTCAGTTATATCCCAGCAACGTTTCCCTAATGTTAGAGTATGGTTATTTAGTTTTTACCAACGATCTAGAAATGTTCCATTTAGGTTTTGTTTTTAAATAACCATAAAGTAACATTCCCAAATGTTCAGAGAGGTTTTTGTGTAACAACCTAATAAGAACTTATACAGAATATGCACATATGGTTATTTTTAGGTTTCATTTTCTTCAATCGTAAAGAACAATACAGAACATGCTGTAATTGTTGTTTTTTTGGTTTGTCTATTTTTTGGTTGGTTTCTGTATTATTTTTATTTTTATTTTTTTTTATCATAAAGAAACATTACCAGAATATTGTAAGGAGGTTTTTCTGAAAACCTAATAAGAACTTTTACAAAACATCATCTAGTGGCTATTTGTATTTTTTCTAACATACATCAACATTCACAGAATGTTACAGGGAGGTTTGTGACCTTATACAGAACGTTCTCTAAAGGTTATTTTTAGGTTTGATTTTTTTTTTTTAGAACAAACAAAACAAGCATGTACAGATCGACACCGCCATCTCCTGGACAACAAGATCACATTTATTTGTGGACACTGCTGCTAGGCATTTTTAAACCATTAAAAAACAATATACTGTCCATTTACATCAAGTACCCCAACTAAACCAATTATTTGAAAATTAATGCTCGAACGGAACAATTATCAATGTTACTTATGAAACCAAATCAACAGCAAATATGCAAAATATTAAGATTTATGAATTTAAAGAGCCTAAAATCTAGTGTTGAATTTGGATTTGTGATATGTTGAACATTTGTAATAATTCCTGCAAGTTCTGTCTTCATAATGCATGGAATTCCTGCACACATCTATTCACTTTAAGCGTGTTGTTGCAAAAAAAATGTTGTTGATGTTTTCTTTACATTTTTTTACATTTAAATGTATTACATTTAAAAGAGGTCTATTTTTACCTACAATGACAGTTCTACAGAATATTAGATCTAAATGTTCTTCCTCAGTTTTCATAATTTGTAAACAACAGCAATATTTTTATTTTATTTTTTCAAAGAAAAGTTGCAAAACCTGCGTGTTAGTTGAAGTCATGATCTTCAGCCAGATCTTTAGAATTTATTGGAGACTTATAATTGACTTTTTTTAAGATTTAAAGAATTACTTTCTTAATGTTAATTGAATATACCTCTATTAATTTACTGTTTTTAATTTTATTATTAGTAGTAGTAGTAATCTTTATTGTCCCTTTGTAGGGCAATTTGTGCAGCATCACACAACATTTGCCAACAATCACATGACATAAATATGCAGCAAGTAACACAGAACAAACATACGACATTAAACACATACCCAAAGGAAGATAAATACATGTCTACACATCTATACAAGTGCACATCCACTTCTCACACATTCACATATTTATAATACACTGTCCACCATCTATATTTAACACATCTCCCTTTTCATGCTTCATGTATGTGTTCACAACCATAACTGCCTTAGAAATGAAAAAGCTAGTGGTTCTTACAGTTCTGCATTTAGGTACTCTGTATCGCCTTTCTGAAGGGAGGAGTTCAAACTCAGAGCCTTCCTAGAACATTTTTCTTACATAAAACCGACAGCCCCAACTGCACTTTGCCTGTAATTCTTGACCCCAGAATTCACTGCAGCTGTGATCTACTTTTAACATTTAATCACATAAAACCAAAAACTGACCATCTCAACTTCTTTGCAATCAATAATGAATTTTGTTGGAGCGTCAAGATTTCTGTGAAGATCTATCAACATATATTTAGTTTTATCAACATTCATTTGTAAAAATCATATCATTCCACAAAATAATTTAAAATGGGCCCATGTTCCATTTCACCCCATTTCCAAAGACTGAGAACCACTGTATTATCAGCATATTTAATAATATGCCTACCTGAAAGTTGACTTCTACACTTACCAATGTACAGAATAAATAACAATGGTGAAAGAATATAACCTTCAGGGGAACCCACTGAGGAGTACATTTCCCAGGAATATTTTCCATTAACTCTTTGAGATCTTTTGGTCAAAAACTGTAAAATCCAACCAACTAAATTCTTAGGAATATCACATTCAGATAACAATCTTTCAGCTAAAAAATGTGGTTAGATGGTGTTAAAAGTTGATGATAAATCTATAAACAATAAACGGGCATGAGTCTCACCCACATCTACATGCTTATACATGAAATTCAGGAGTGTAAGAGTGGCATGCTCCTCATTCCTGTAAGCGAACTGTAGCGGATCAAGTAACTGACTAGTGTACTTTATGATCAAGGGTTTAATAGTTCTTTCGAAAAACTTAATTAATAGTGATGTAAGAGAAATCGGTCTAAAATCTTTCATTTGCCTGGCATTTGCTTTTTTGTGAATAGGAACAAAGATAGATTTTTTTCTCCAAACTGCGGAGACTCTCTGGAGTTCCAGCATGGATTGAAAAATAAAATGACTAATGTCACATAGCTGATAAGCACAAGCTTTTAAAACTCTCCCACTTACTTTATCAGGCCCTGAACTTTTATTAAATTGGGTTTGTTTGCAAGGCTCTCAAGACTGAGGGTTTAGCAATCTGAAAATGTTCCTCTTGTTTTTAACTTCGAGTGAAGATCTATGCACTCATCATCAAAATCATGTATATCGAATCTAATAAAAAATTGTTAAAGTCATTTGCAATATCTCTACTTTCTGCCAAAGACTCTGATGAATGAATTCCCTTAGGATCTGTAACATTGATGGCAATGAAAGGCAGACAAGGATGAGATGGTGAGAAGAACCCAAGTGCAGTTTATTTACAAACGTAAAATCCCAAAACCGTAAAATACAACTGTAGGGGTGCATAGTTCTTCATCAGAAGATCCATAAAAGGGGTTGTGGAAACCTTGGCACATAGCCCGGTTGGGTTCTCAGGATCATGTGAGAGTTACCCGGACTGAACTCTAGGCACTCTTCACTGACAGAGAGCTCTTGCAGGTACCTGACCCTCTTGATGGAAGTGAGTGTGGTCAGGAGGGCAGTCTTCAGAGAGACTGAAGGGGCTCGAAGGGAACTCTCTGAAGGCTGAAGGACTAACCTTGGATATCATCGTGATATGCTGCTTTAGCAGCTACATAAATCTTGAGAGTGGAGGGGGACAGCTGTTTGGTCCACCACGTCCAGTCCAAGGACCAGACATGGAGTTTCCAGAGGTCTGGGCGTGGGTGTCAGAGGATGCCCCATCTCTGAGAAATAAGGTCCAAATAATAAGGAGGAGCGTGAGGTCAACAGGGTGTGGTGAACAGAAAA
Source organism: Moxostoma hubbsi (assembly GCA_032164185.1). NCBI lineage: Eukaryota > Metazoa > Chordata > Actinopteri > Cypriniformes > Catostomidae > Moxostoma > Moxostoma hubbsi. The sequence continues at coordinate 4,218,587 of JAVLUX010000018.1, forward strand.
GATGGTAACAAAGGATTTACCTCCCAGCCCTCCACTGGGGGAAGGAGTGATCTGTCTATCATCTCCGAGGTTTCCGCAGACATCTCTAACCTCAGGTCTCCCATCTCAGGGGTGCTTAGGAGCCCTCTTGGGGGTCTTCGCGGCTGGCCAAGAAGCGGGGGGCTTCCCTCTCCTGCAGGGGGCTCTACGCCGGGGCCGAGAGCTGGGCTTGGGTTGGGGTGGGGCCGCTGTCTGGGTTTGGGTTGCTTCAAGGGGACGCCCTTGGTGAACAGACGGGGTGCACACTCTTGAGCCGTGCCGAAGCAAGATGTGCTTAATCGCCTCTCTCTGCTGTTTCACCTCCGAGAACTGCTGGGCGAAGTCCTCAACAGTGTTGCTGAAAAGGCAGACCTGGTAAATGGTGGTGTTTAGGAAGCGTGCCTTGTCCGCGTCTCTCATCTCAAACAAGTTCAGCTACAGGTGGCACTCCTGGACCACAAGCGTGGACATTGTGACAATTGCACAGAGAGTGATGTCAGTGGACAAGTGCAGTTCTTGTAGCACCCCGGGATCAGAACTACCCTCATCGTTCAGAGCCTTGTCCTGATGGACCTGGAGAAGTGCCATGGCGTGATGTGAGGAAGTAGCCTTCCCAGCAACGCTATAGACTTTTGTCATCAGTAAGACATCACCTTACAGGCTCGGGAGGTGGTAGTGCTCAGCGGGCACAGGTGTGCAGCGATCGCTTTGTCCACCAGGGGTATCGTGGCATAGCCCTCGGCCGTCCCCCCCATCAAGGGTAGTTAGGGTGAATGAAATGAAGGATCGCGTTCGGGCAGTAAAAGGTGCCCTCAAAGACCGCGTCAGCTCATCGTGCACTTCTGGGAAGAATGGGACTGGGGGGGGGTTGCGAACGGCACGCCGAACTCAGGAACCAGTCATCCAGCCATGATTGTTGGGGGAGGCGGGTGGAATATTCCAATCCAGCCCAACACTCACGGCAGCCTGGGAAAGCATGACAGTCAGCACATCGACCTCAGACTGGGCTGTCACGCACAAATGCGGCAGCCCTGTCGAGTCCTCGGTATCTGACATCACCAAGGCACCCTCCGATGCAGCGATCGACATCTCATGGCGGTGAGGCAGTTCTGCATCATCCCAGTGCTGGACGGACGCAAATGAGTGTATCGGGGAGTGGGTGGTCCGTGGGGATTTACCCAGCGGAGCCGTACTTACTGAAGCCCCCAAATCAACTCCGGTGTCAGCCGAGACGGACTCGTACCCGTAGGTAGGAGGAGCCGCAAGGGGGACAGGTGAAGTGGCTTTCCCTCGGAAGAAAAAAAGCCGCAACTGCAAAATTGCCATGGTCATGTTCTTGCAGTGAGAACATGAAACATCCACAAACGTCTCCTCAGCATGCTTATTGCCCAGGCATGTGAGGCAGTGATCATGGCCGTCAGAGTCAGAGAGGTAACGACGGCATCCAGGAACAGCACAGAGATGGAAAGGCATCTTTAAAAAGACGTGTCTTTAAAAAGACGTTCAACGTCACTGTGCCTTGCTCTAATAGAGCACAGTCTTTTAGAATAAATTGCTCTTTAAAAGCATTGTCGAAGCGCCCAGTGGTGTAATCTGCAGTGGAATGCTGAGTGGAGAGAGAACCGCTGGAATACGCCATACACCCAACTGCAGAATGCTCTTGCAGAGTCAGGTAAATGGGTAATGGCAGTGGTATTCATCTGGCTGTAATACGACCGCTCGGCTCCGAAGAAAAAGTCTGACTGAATCCTCATCCCGATCTCACTTTTATACTCAAATGTCGGGGGGAGTGGCATGCAAATTCAACTCGCCAATTCGACAACTTCTCATTGGCCTTTTCTCAAAGACCTGAAGGTGGATCGGGCACCCAAGAGCGACCCCCCTAGTATCACTATTCATACAAAACGTCAAAGTGAGTGACAGAAGTGGAACCCAAGTGCAGGTTATTTACAAACGTGAAATACAAAAACCGTAAATATGTTGAATAACCGACTTGACAACGCTACACCAAAACAATACTCGACAAAGGCAAACAGAAGGGCTATAAGTACTCTGACATGGGTAACAAGTTAACAAGACCACTAATGAAAATACAAGACTGATAACAATATAACAAGACAATGAAACATAAACCAATAACAAAACCAATAAACAAAGGAACCAATGAAAACAAAACACATGAAACATGGCAGGAACATGATAATCACATGACTAGACTAGGAAGTGAATAAATGTCAAAATGAAGGACCTAAAGACATGAACAAACATATTTAAACATGACAGGATCCTTACTATTTACCCCAGCCATGGTTTTAATCCCTCCCAGGCTGACTGAATAGTACACCTAGTGAAGTTCTGATATTTCATTTTTGCCCTCCTAACTTCCCATTTCACTTCCTTATTTACCTGTTGCTTATATAAAGCTGTACCTTGGTAAAAGACCAGCTTCTTCTTATTTAAAACATATTTCAGTAATTTTGTCACCCATGGCTTACAATTCGGATATATTTATATATTTTTCCTAGGTATCACAGATTCTCCACAAAAATGAATATAAGAACTAACTACATCAGCTAACTCATCATTATCAGAGCAACAATCCTTAAACATATCCCAGTCTGTGCAATCAAAACACCCTTGTAGCTGTGAAATATTGTCATCTGTCCATCTTTGAACAACCCTGATGACTGGCTTTTCTCTCTGAAACACTGATTTATAACACTGTTGCAGGGAGAATACATTATGATCTGCACAGCCAATTGAAGGTCTAGAAAAGGACCTGTACGCATCAGGTATTGACCCATAACATAGATCCAATGTTCTATGACACCGTGTAGGACGGTCTACATATTGTTGGAAATGTAAAACTCCCTCGAATGAGCACTTGTTAAAGTCACACATTATAAAATGGGAGTGTCCGGTGATCATGATTGATAACAATCTTATAAAAAATTTACAATAATATTAGCTAAAATAAATGCATATGGGATGTTAAAATGTTTATCTGGGTAGCCTTCCATGAGATTTACATTTTTTTTATTTTTTATTTTTTTGTAAAGTTGTGGATGTATTAATATATGTCAAGTTATATTCTATAAAGCATATGGTTTAATATACTACATTTTTCTTCTTCTAAATGGTGTATACTACACAGTATACAGTAAGTAGTAAGCTAGTATTATATTTGGACATGTGTGATGCAATATTTATTCATTGGTGTGTAGTTCCAGAAATATATATTGTTTTAGCCAGAATCAATTTGAAACCACAGGAAAATAACTTTCTGACAGCTCTCACTGTCCCAAAACAGTTCAGTAGAGTTCATAGCCACTAGAGGCTATCCTAAGGCAGCAGACAGGGAAAAATATTAGTTAATTCCATGTTTTTAAGAACTTCACACACACACACACACACACACACACACACACACACAGATGCATTGGTAAAACATTAAGTATCACAATTACATTTTTGTGTTTCACAAAAGAGAAACACTCCTTTCGCCAGCATAATGATATACAGTAGATACCGTCATCTACCAGGTGGTGCTGTGGAACCATGGTTTGGTTAGTGATATCAAAACATTCCATGATGCCCAGTTGTACTATTGATGTCACATGTCTGGGGTAGTCAGATGTGCTCAGTCCTTTTCCTGGATGATTGTGTAGATTCTGAACCCCACCCTAACACCCTAGTGCACAATTTTCAATTTAACTATTAAGTCTATAAACTGAACATATAAGCTAGTTTAACCTTGATAAACTAGTTAATATGAATTGATTAAATTAATGTTTAACTCTTAATGTTCAGAGCTGTAGGAGCATGACTCTTAATGATGTAATTAAGATTCAACTTTATTGTCATTGTGCAGAGTACAGGTACAATGAAATGCAGTTTTTTCACATATCCCAACTAAGCTGGGGTCAGAGCGGAGAGTCAGCCATGAAACCGCACCCCTGGAGCAGATAGGGTCAAGGGCCTTGCTCAAGGGTCCAACAGTGGTATCTTGACAGTGCTGGGGCTTGAACCCCCAACTTTTCGGTCAGACCCAGAGCCTTAACCGCTGAGCTACCACTGGCCTCTGGAATGATAGAATCACTCAGTGGTGCAGAAATGATCCTTGAATCAGATATGATTTGAATCCAACAAATATTTGAACACTAGCCAGTCTGTCAGTGTTCTATAAACAATAACAGGTACAGTAAAAATTATTCACATAGATAAGCAAGTGTTGTCAAGTTTCAGTTATTGCTGCCAAGTGTTGCCCAACCACAGAAGTCTTTGTTAAAAGTTTACAATGAAACAAACAGTTGGTTAGGACACTTTGGCAAGTGGAGTCGCCTGGGCCAGGAATCAAACCGCCAACCCTGCAATTAGTGGCCAACACACTCAACCACCTGAGCCACAGCCACCTTTACTCCACTTCCCTGTGCAAAAATAATTTTTCAATGAGAAAGTGAAAAGAGATATGGAGAACGTAATCAACTTAAATGAAGCAAAATAAATAATTAGTATACAGATATAAAGTCATAAATAAGAGCTAAAATAAGTTGTGTCATATTTTTTTAATGTAACTGTATTCTAATTACCAGTGATTTAAATTGTAACTGTAGTGGAATACAGTTACTTATATTTTGTATTTTAAATATGTAATCCCGTTACATGTATTCCGTTACTCCCCAAACCTGGGCATCAGTAACGCAAAAGGTACACAATTTGCGATACACAACATTTTATATGGAAATGCATCAAGGGCAGATTTCTTTTGTGCTAAACAAAAACGTATGCAACAAACATTTTTTTTTTTTTTGAATGACATTATCATGCATGACATTTTATCAGTAAATGCAATTTGAATGGAAACGAGCAGGAGATTGCATTTTTCAAAAAAAAAAAAAATGTTTTTACGCATTTTCACTTTGTGAACAGCGCAAAAAGCACATGGAAGCTTAGTTATAATAAACAGTACACGCTTTGGAGTATGATAAAAAAATCCAGCATAATATGGAGTATAATAAACACACCAAGATTGGAGATGACTTTCAATTCCCAATGCCATGGAATCGAATAATCAATTCTTTTTGGAATCGACTTCCATTTCATATCTTATCTAATGTGTGCAATTATTGTGCACATGACTGTTTACGTTTTGATGTCAAAAGCAGAGAATAACCCAATGATTTCAAATTACATGTAAACGTGTTTTTCTTACAAATGTTTTAAACAAGCTGATTTTCGTTCATAACGATCAGCATATTGGTGCACATGTAAACACGCTCACTGACGTAATGATCTGGGCCCGTATCCCTAAAGATTCTGAGAATCCTCTCAGAGAGCTCCTAACTTAACCTAAAAATTCCTTGCCAGGAGTTTTAGCTTAGAAGTGATTCCAGAACATTTTCAGTGAACTCTGAGCAAGGAATGGATGGAAAATCCTATCTTAGTGAGGAGGTGTGGTTGACCCCGTTGCTAGGTATGAGTCATCATTTCAAAAGCCGTGATTGGTTGATCCTACAAGTTTGATGAAAATGAACTTTTGGTGATAATGAGCAAAGGATGTACCCTCAAATCAATAAACAATTATACACTCTTCATTTTCCAGATATTTTCTTGAATGTGAAATATTATTTACAATTACAGTCTGCATAAGATTATAGTAAGCTGTAGGGGTTATAGCCTAACATTAGAATCTAAAATATGTGAAAACTTAAGCTCATTACACCCTGTTCAAATAATGATTTGTGTCTTATTTGCTCATATTAATATCCTAGCTGGCATATTTTGTACTTTCACTCCCATATGGACCCCATTGAAAACAAGATGGCCTATCTCAAGGGGCTGTCCTTAATGAAGTAGAAATTGCAACGTTACAACTCAGTGTGGTCTTAACGAGGGTAACACGGCTCAGCTTTTATCAATGTCTGTGATTGCCGGCTGGTCTATTTATGAAGGCTTGTTAACAAATATCCTACAAACACAGAAAATGGAGAAAAAAAGGAATCGCAAGCCGAACTGGACTGAGGAGCAAGGTTTGTTGCTGGCCCAGTTGGTGAACGAACATAAAGGTATGTTACGAGGAAAATTTGGCCCAACTGTCACTAGCCAAGGCAAGAGGCGCGCCTGGGACACAATATCCCAAACAGTCAATGCCTCTTTTCCACTGGTGGTGCGGACAGGCGACGATTGTGAGAAAAGGTGGTATGTGCTGCAGTCCAAGGCAAAAGATGAGATTGCAGCACACAAGCGGGAATCCTCACTCACAGGTGAGCAAAATACTATAGCCTACCACATAATCTGGCAACTTGCTCCTGCTGGCAAAGTTAATTTACATGCCTAAGTACTGTGTTCATTGACTGTTTCTTTCTAGGGGGTGGACCACCTGCAAAGCGGCTGTCCCAAGTGGCCGACACTGTCTTTCAAGTCCTGGGACACTCTGAGGTCAGTGTCACCGGGCTGCCAACAGGCATTGACACGTCAATGATGCAGGCCCTTGAAATGCAGCAAAGGTAGGACACAGGGTTATTCATATCAACAGTGTTTATTCATTGCAGAAGCCATTTCATGTGTTATCCATGCTCATTGTATTAAATTAATTTAATCAAAACAATAATTAAACTAGGCCTATGTATTTCTGTAGCATGGAGCCATCACAAGAACTGGGCCCATCAAGTTTGCCGACAAGATTGCCGCCTGAACCATCTGCAGCTGCTACTCAGGATAGCCCGGCGGATCAAACACCATTCCCATCCGCAGCACCTGCTCCGTCAGCATCCCTGCAGGAGAGAAGATTGCAACTCACAATTGATGTGTTTGAACAACAAAAAAAAGTCCTTTCCCTTCAGGAGGAGTACTACCGCCTTAAAATTGAACACCTAAAAAATAAACCATTTAGAGATTGTGTTCTGTGTCTTGCATTTAACAATTGCAGGTGATGTGCAGTAAAACTGTGGTAGTTCTTAATACCATCACAAGTTCTCAAATGACATGGGGCTACAGCTTGCCTGAAATGTAAATTTGTGAAGTTTGCCCTGTAAGGCAGTCCACTCTGGGCTAGGTTCCCCTGTGGAATGTGAATATCTTCTTCACCACCATCCTCATCGTTGTCTTCATCCTCATCGCCATCCTCCAGAGGTTCTGCAATCTGTCTAACCTTGCAAATATTGTGTAATATTGCACAGGCTATGATGACTTTGCTGACTTTTTCAGGCCTCAGCCGCACCTCTCCGTGGAGAACATGAAAGCGCCTCTTAAGCTGGCCTATGCTACGCTCCACCACCGCTCTTGTTGTCTTGTGGGCCCTACAATAGAATACAGGACCTTTAATTATTTGATGGAAATATTGCACTACTTGGATGCTCTAACATATTGCTTGCATTTCATTTCCATGATTTTTGTATTGTTTGGCTTACCTGTTATAGTTTAGTTGGGGCCCTTGGCGTGGCTGGAGGTAAGGTGTAAGGAGCCATGGTTTGCATGGGTAGCCACTGTCCCCTAACAAGTGGCAATTAGCTGGCACATAGCGTCTCTCAAAAAGCTGTCTGATGCCACTCTCGGAGAGCATTCTCGCATCATGTGTGGGGCCTGGCCATTTAGCCACAATGTCCAAAATCTTACAGGCCGCATTGAACACTATTTGCACATTGATGCTGTGGAAATTCTTCCTGTTAACAAAGACAGCCTCGTCCTCTGATGGCGCAATTATTCTCACATGTGTTCCATCAATTACACCCACAACGCCAGGGAATCCTGCAATGTCCATAAATGCCCTTTTATGTGTGTGTAAAGTGCGGGCATCCAGCGGGAATGAAACAAATTGTGTCACAATATTAGGTTGTGACAAAGCTGTCAGTGTTTGGGTGATGACTCTGCTGACGGAGGATTGGGACAGACCCAAGTCATCACTGCTGCATTGTTGCATTTTCCCTGTTGCCAAATACCTCAGGGTTGTGATTACTTTCTTCTCCAGTGTAATAGCGTTGTGGCGTCGAGTTGGTGAAGTAATTGCATCTCTAAGGAGATCCACCACAAACATGATTCCTGCAAGATCCAATCTGTAGCGTCTCAATAATTCCCTGTCATCCAGTGTTTGCAGGACATCTCTCCTGCCTCCTCTGTTGGCCATTTTGTGCAGCTGCTTAGGGGAACTCCTAAGCCACTAAAAGTCCTCTTCCCTGCTCTTAGCAGATCTCGCCTTAGGAGCCCTTTTAAGCGCTAGGAATCTTGAGGAATAGCTTTTATATTAACTGGGATTTTCGTGTCACTTTTAGGGGAAATTCTAAGAAAACGTCATGACTCTGAGAATTTTCTTAGAATTTGGCCGCTAGGAGCCACTTTTTGCACAAAAATTCTTCAGGGATACGGGCCCTGGTCGCAGAAGTTTACTAATCACTGGAGAAAACAATTACTTAAATTTGGTCTGTTCCTCACACAAATATCTCATATGGCTGCAGAAGACTTGGAAAATAGCATAAAAGTTGAGTCAACTACTTTTATTGTTTTATGGTGCTTTTTTCACTTTGAAAATCTCAGTCCCCATTCGTTTTAATTGGATGCAAAAAAAAAAAAGGACCAGTAAAATACTCCAAAATGTATCATTTTGTGTTCTACACAAGATAGACAAGTCATGCAGGCTTTAAATGACATAACAATAACGACAATATTTATTTCTGGGTGCACCAGCAGTAATCCTTTTAATCCTTTAATATAGTAACAGTATTTGGGTTTGGAATGAAATGGGTGTGCATAAATAATGAAGGGCTCAATAGCTCCTTAAAGAGCTTTCTTGAAATTAAACTTCCAGGAAAATTGTCAGCGAAATGGATAAAAAAATTACAAATAAATGAAAATCTCAAAAATAAATATGTCGTGCAAAACATTGGCATTAATTGCTAACTGCAAATTTCCATAAGAGAGGGACGTGCACAAAGGGGTGGCCACAGTGGCCCGAGCTACTTCCACTTTGCCCTCATGGGCTGAGGTGCCCCTCTGGGTGACATAAATATAATATAAATAAATAAATGTAAACTTAGCCACCAAGAATTTATTTAGCAGTTGCTTTTATTCAAAGCAAATTTCAAATAATTGTTATGTAAATGTTTTGTGGTATTTTAGTTTTAATGCATCTATGTCTATTAATTGGATTTTGTGACATTGTATCATTATAGACATCAAATATAGACATCAAATATTTCAGATGATCTTCAGAGTGAGTCATACAAAACATATAACTTTCATTGTATTGAAACCATTTCTGAGAGTGTGACAACGAGGATGCCAAACAGGAAGTGAGGAAGGAAACTTGATATGTTTCATCACCAAAATGACCTATGGGGGCATGCGTAGTTTTGGAAAAAGTTGCTATTTTTGCCTACAGTTGGGCCTAAAAACATTGCACTGGTCTCATTACAGAGACAAATGATACAGAATGTTCTTGTGCAATCTTTAACAAATTTCACTCTTATGATCTTTAGACCAAGCCACACAAAGATATCATTTGTATTTTTGATATTCCAAATAATTGCAGAGAAATGGCCTCACAAATATAACTGCAAAGAAGCCAAGTTTGGGAACTTTATTCTGAGATTACTTAAGCAACGACCAGCACGTCCTTCAGATTTCTTCCATTTGTTTTCATGAGAGATAGTCATAAAGGTCATCGCCATACTGTGGTGGCCAAAAATATTGGCACCCTTGATAAATATGAGCAAAGAAGGTATTGATCTTTCAATAAAAAAAAAAATCTGACCTTTAATTGAAGTTAAACAATTGAAAGAGGGGAAATATCTCATTATTAAATACATATTTTTTCTCCAAAGCACATTGGCCATAATTATTGGCACCCTTTTATTCAATACTTTTTGCAACCTCTCTTTGCCAAGATAACAGCTCTGTCTTCTCTTATAATGCCTAATGAGGTTGGATAACACATAACAAGGGATCTGAGACCATTCCTTCATCCAGAATCTCTCCAGATCCTTAAAATTCAGAGGTCCATGTTGGTGGACTCTCCTCTTTAGTTCACTCCACAGATTTTCTATCAGATTCATGTCAGAAGACTGGGATGGCAATGGCAATTTTGTGGTCCATGAACCATTTTTGTGTTGATTTTGATGTTTGTTTTGGATCATTGTCCTGCTGGAAGATCCAATCAGGTCCCATTGTAAGCTTTCTGGCAGAGGCAGTCAAAGTTTTGATTTTTATCTGTTGAGATATGATAGAGTCCATGATGCCATGTATCCGAACAAAATGTCTAGGACCTCTGGCAGAAAAACACCCACAACATTCTAGATCCATCTCCACATTTAACCATGGGCATTAGGTACTTCTTCATCTCTGTGCACGCCAAACTCATCTCTGGTGTTTGCTGCCAAAAAGCTCTTTTTTTGTTTTTATCTTGCCATAGAACCTGGTCCTATTTGAAGTTCCAGTAATATGCATATGCATAAATATGCATTTATTTTTAATTACAACACTGCCAAAAGTTTTGGCTCCTTACGATGGCTCCTAATGATTAATTGCTTGTGTTTGTATCTTTTCTCAGTTGTAAGTTACTTTGGATGAGTGACTGCTAAATAAAGTTGTGTAAATAAATACACATAAATATTAGTGTGTGCATTCTAAAATCTTCAGAAAAAAATGCAAAAGCAAACCTACTTTTACACAAGTAAGCATACACTTGGCCAACACATTGCAATTATATGGTTGAGAATAATTTACATGCATTTTTGCATTATTGTTGTGGGTACAACCCTCTGTATTCAAGATGTGGATAATATTACCTTCAAAATAGAGATGCACCAATATATGGGACAAGCAATAAAATCTAAGCGGATTTATTTTTTTAAAAAACAGCCGATGATCAGGTCCAATTATTTCCTGTCAAAACAGGGTGGAAAAAATGCATTGGACAATTAGCCTACAAAATGCTTTTTTGTGAAAGGAAATGTCTCTTGTGTGGAATTATTTAGATTTATATTTTAAAGTCAAGAGACACACTGTAGGAACTCATTTAAACATTTAATGTTTAAGGGTAGGTGGTGCTACACAATTTGGGGGCTCATGGGGGATGCGTCAGTTCTGGTGTCCTGTTACTGACAAGAACAAACAAATTAAACTAATCAAAAGTTACTGAAATAAATGAGTGTTTAAGCACACACATGCCATCTAGTGGACGTAAACATTATAGACACAGAAAGCTTTGTGACTGCAATTACAAATACCTTGAAGCTTTATAGAATGCCTTTGGAGCCTCTGAGTCAGGAGAGGAGTTATTCATTGCCTTTTGTCTCTTGAGCCAATACCATAATGAACTGTTATCTGATTTCTTGAATAGAATGGAGAAATCCTTGACAAAGTATTGCAGAGAGGAAAGTTGACGCCTCAGACAATGGACAGAGCAAGGGTCAAACAGTTGCTTAGAGGTGTGGTTGAAGCTGACATGATGCTCCTACAGTTGAGACTGAGGGAGAGAAAAGAAAAGAAACCTAGTTTTGTAAAGGAGATAAAAGAAGCTGAGGATAATGACACTGCTAGACATAGATTCAAAGCAACAGTAAAGCCAATACAAATAAGGCATCATCCTAAAGTAGAATCTTCTGTAGTCAGACAACTCAGAGCTGAGATTCCGGAATTAAGATCCAGATGGGATGACCATAGAACAAATGTTTATGCTTCATCCAAGAGTGCAGAATACAAAGACAAGCAGGCTACGAAAAGAGCTGATATACATAGAGTGTCTGAAGTGCAAGCATTAAAGAAACAAGTTCTGCAACAGAAACTAGCAGTTATGAGTATAAACTCAGCAACTCCATCACTGCAAACACAACCAAAACCCAGATCTGTTACAATGCCTGACAGAGAAAGACAAGTGATATTAAAAGCTGACTTTTTCTGCTACCATTGCGGAGTGGATGGACACATAGCTACCTAGTGCAAATCACCAGAAAATACAGCTCAAGTAATACAGAAATGGGTACATTCCCTCCAAAAAGCAAAGACGTAGAGAATCAGAGAGACTCAAAATTATTATAATCCTAGTGGATTAGACTGTTTCTTCAGAGTCAACCGAATGTCAGTGAGTCAAGTCCTATTCCCAGAGAATTAGTGGGGCCTGCATCGACAATTGCTGTTGAACTGAATGGATGTCCATGTAGTGCATTTCTGGATAGTGGTTCAAAGTTTGTGATTGTATTTGATGAATAGTATTCAAAATACTTGCAACAAGTACCCATCCAGCCACTAACTGAACTATCTATCTGGGGACTAAGTGAGACTACCTAACCGTACCAAGGATACACATTAGTGGAAGTGTCATTCCCTCTTCCAAAGACTAGAGAAAAAGAGTCTGTTGCCATTCTTGCATGTTTTTCCCAGATCCACATGACCCTAAGCAAGTTCCTGTGATAACTGGAACCAATGCAAGCTTCTTTCAGCGCTTGACTGCTCTCCATCATACAACTGATGTAGCTCACTCATTGAGAATTCAGTCATCACTACCAACATCCTGTACATGGCAGATACTTGGGAAAGAGGAAGCTGTTGAGGTAGCCGAGGGACTGGTAGTGTGGAGGGGGATAGGCGCCTTAACTATTCCTCCAAGGAGTGAAAAGTATGCCAGTTGTAAAGTGGAACTCGAGACACAGCTGACAAAGGAAGTTTATCCCTCCCACAGTCTTGTCTTCATCAGAAATGGATGTGAATAATTTCAAAGTGCTGATTTGCAATGAAACTGCTAAAGACATTACTATACATATGGGGACAGCGATTTCTAACAGGGTTTTTTCACAGATATGTATACAGTGGCTCAAGGAGCTCAGACTACCCTAAAAGACTACACTAAAAGAGTGTAGAGAGTTTTCCAGTTTGGAGAGTCTCCTATTCCTGCAGATTGGAAGAAAAGTCTGCAAGAAAAGTTAGTTGAATGAGAAAATGTGTTCTAACTTGAGGAGTGGGATGTGGGACTTGCAAAAAATGTGATGCATAACATCCGACTAAATGATTATCGACCATTTAGAGAAAGATCCAGTCGTATCACACCAGAATAAATTGACGAAGTACGACATCACTTAAAAGATCTATTAACTGCAGGCATAATAACGGAATAAAGGAGTCATTATGCTTCTCCAATTGTAATTGCCTGAAAAAAAGCAAAAGTTGAGCAATACGTATGTTTATAGATTACCAGACACTGAACTTCTTGACCAGTATGCTACTCCCAGGATACATGATGTGTTGGATTGCCTGCCAGGAGGCAAATGATTCTCTCTCTTGGGCTTACTTAGTGGATACTACCAAATCGAGATGGCACCTGTGGACAAGGCAAAGACAGCGTTTATCTGTCGTCTGGGTTTCTACCACTTCAAGCGCATGCCGCAGGGGATTACAGGAGCTCCTGCTAGAGTGGTTGGTCTCCAAGTTATTGTGTATCTGGACAAACTCATTGTCTTTGGGCTTATGTTAGAAGAACATGAGGAGAGGTTGGAAAGTGCTGGAAGAGTATGGTCAGTTTTGCCAGCCATAGGTTAAATTTGTGGGGCACATTGTATCCGCAGCTGGTATCTCACCTGATTCGGAGAAGGTGTTTGCAGTGTCTAACTGGAAACTGCCACATGATTTAAAATCTTTGAGGTCCTTCTTAGGGTTATGTGGATTTTATAGGCATTTTATACAGAACTACTCAGCTATTGTGAGACCGCTGACCGAATTGACCAAAGGATATCCACCTGTGAGAGGAAAAAACAAGGTGGTACAGAAAGGGAAGAATTGTAATGAGTCATAGGCATTGATTAACGGTGTGATGAGACATGAACTGAAGTGTTTCGTAACATCATTCATTCCCTTACACATGCACCAGTACAAGCCTATGCAGATCCAGCTAAGCCATATGTCCTACATGTCGATGCAAGTTTAAGTGGCTTGGGTGCCATGGTAAACCAAGAACATCCTGAGGGGCTGAGATTAGTAGCCTATGCAAGCCGAAAACTGAGTAACACTGATCCTATTCATCAATTGGAGATTTTAGCACTGAAATATGCTGTCGTAGACAAATTTCATGATTACTTTATGGGGCAAAGTTCACTGTTAGGACAGATAACATCCTATTTAAACATATGTGCTGACGACTGCGAAGTTAAGTGCTACAGGACATAGGAGGCTGGCAGCTCTGTCTACTTATGAGTCTAGTCTTCAGTATAAACTAGTATGCTATAACATTGATGCCGATGTACTGTTGCATTATCATGATTATACTGAACAGGAGTGAAAACCATCTGTCAGCTTACAGATGCTCATACCTCTGATGAATCTGACAATTGACTGGTGGATCATTTAGCTGCCACTCAAGAAAGCATTCCCAGTGTGCATATTTGTCCAGTACAGTTGGAAATGGAACACCGGGAGAAATTGTCTAATCAGACATGAGATGTGCCCAAGAACAAGATTCTCTCATTGGACATGTAAAGCTGGAAGTAGAGAAAGGCAAAGTACTTACTATTACAAACGGTTCAAATCCTTCTGAGAACCTGTAAAAGACAACAGGGTAAAAAGTTGGTGATCAGACATAACATTTTGTACCGATGTACAAACATTCCTGTGGGTGAGAGAAACCACTGTTGGTCATGTCAGAGAAATACTGTATGCAAGAGTTACAATCTCTTCATGATGTGGGTGGTCAACCTTGGGATTAAAAAGACCACAGTGTTGTGCAAAGATCATTTCTACTGGCCTAGATTGAACGCTGATGTTGAGAACAATGTGAAAATATTGTAGCCAATGTATTGTTAGAAAAACTCTACGACAAGAGGTCTGCTTACATGAATCACATTAAAGCAGTGGTCCATTAGATCTAGTCTGCATTGACTTTCTATCCAATGAACCAGATTTGAAAGGGACTGGAAATATTCTAGTAGTCACAGACCATTTCACTCGCTATGCACAAGCGTATCCTACAAAAGACCAGAAAGCAGTAACAGTAACAAAGATCCTTGTAGAGAAGTTTTTCATACATAGTGGTTTACCAGCATGTATTCACTCTGACCAAGGGTGTGACTTTGAAAGTAATCTGATCAAAGAAATGGAAGCTTTAGCATAAGTTCTGCCGGTCACAGATGCTGACGCTTTCATTCATTGTTCGCGTCAGTTGCCGACCAAACACGTCTAAGGACACGCAATTCGTTTGCGTTTACTCTGATTCTGACGATGATTTCGTCCCGCCGTCTCCTCCTCCTGCTCGCCGCAGCTCACGCATCCAGTGCCGTACTTCTCCATGGGCACAGTGGTCATTCGAAGACACGGTCATCACTCTTGAGGACACCGTCATACCGGTCAGCCAAGGCCCTTCTAGAGAAATCTTCTCCTTCTGGCCCAAAACACCCTGGGTAATCCGCCTGTTTCCCCTTATTCGTCTTCAAAAGCTCCAACTTCGATAGCTCAGCTAAAACCAACTGGCAAGAAAAGATCGGCTAAATCATCCTCACCTCGTCTATCAAAATGATCATCGCCGCCCGCTCTGTGCCATCTCCTCCACTGACAACTGAACCTACAGACATGAATTACCAGATTTTCTCCGCAGTTCAAAGCCTTTCTCAAACCGTTAACGGACTGGAATCTAAAATGTCGGTTTTTCAAACGTTTCTTCATCAACCCTAACTTCAGCTCAGATCCGGCCTCAAACTCTTCAGCGATTCTTCAGTTTTCACCCCCCTCCGTTCGGATTAAGCAACCCTTCGAATGTGCCTTCTACATCTTCTACTCTGCCTGCTTCTCTACCAACGATCCAGATGCCATTTCAAGATGTCTCCGCTCCACCGGCTCCTTCAAATTTCAGTCTATCCACAGGCGTTTTTGTTTCACCAGCTGCCGCATCAGTGTCCCCACAACCAAGAGCCATCTTTATCCAAGGTAAAGATATTAACTTGGCCACATTTCTGCTTCCGTCACCTGCGGCTGGCAGGAAAGTGGTCAACTGTGGTGACGTGGCAGTCCCTCATAAAACCTCCAATCCTTACCTTCAACGTAATCTCTCGTTTGGCAAATTCGTGAACGCTTTCAGTATCTACAGAGATATTTTGTGCCAGAGTTATCCCGAGAGAAGGGAAGAGTTAGATTTCTATCTAACCATCATTGCAGACTTTAGCCAAGTCACGGGGGCACGTTGTTTCACGAATACCACAAGGCATTTTCCGCAAATCCGCTTCTTTCATTCTCATTTACAACTCAAGACTTCACTGGTCAG
This sequence comes from Moxostoma hubbsi, assembly GCA_032164185.1. Lineage (NCBI taxonomy): Eukaryota > Metazoa > Chordata > Actinopteri > Cypriniformes > Catostomidae > Moxostoma > Moxostoma hubbsi. Next base: position 4,234,836 of record JAVLUX010000018.1, read on the forward strand.
TTACAGTTACCGAACTGCTCGTTCGCCATTTCGGCGGCAAAAAACTTTAGCCCGTACCATTTGCAGCGCTCATAGCGTTCGCATGCAATGATCCGGCCGCTGTCCACGGGGCTGAAAACATAAGACTCTCTTTATACAGCAGAGGTCGCCGTGTGGCAAAATTTAACGGCGTCCCTATGTTTTCATTCCATGAATCTGTCTGCTCCTATTTTCCGTCTTCCCAATCTTAAATCCTCGACATACTTAAACAGGTATTTAGCGACATCGCCGTTCCCCTCTCGGCGGAAGAAAAAAAATAAATAAAAAAAAATAAAAAATCAATGGGCCCCTCTACTTCGCTCGTATTCCTCGGCATTTTCCTAGTCACAGTTTTAATGCAAGCTTCTCTCCCTCACGAAAGCTTTAAAGGATTAGATCCTTCCTGGAAACTTTTCCCTCGGGATCGTTTCGAACATGACGTGCTTTCGTTGCTCGGTCACCTTAATTTTTTCCACGAGCATAATTCCTCAAGGTAGGGCTTTCATTTCTCGGCCGCTAACTTTGGCTCATTCCGTGCAAGAATTTAGTGACTCGGTCAGTTTTACGAAGGCTGCCCGTCCGACATCAAATTTTGGACTCGGAATGATTGGAAAAGCTTTTTCTTTTTATTACGTTGCTTTTGAATCATCAGAAGAACTTCAACTATTTACCGATGCCGCCCCCTCTATTGGCTTCGGGGGGTTCTTTCAAGGGCAATGGTTCGCAGAAAAATGGCCAATTGCTTTTCCTAGTTGTCTTCTGGCTCTGTCTCTTCCGCACTCCACAAAATTTATACTCTAGTTGTAGCCAGCGTCATCTGGGGTTCAGCGCAGTCTAGGTAATGCATACTGATGTTCTGCGAGGTCGGTTATCTCGCCAGACTATGATGCCTTTCGCGAGACGCTTAATCTGGCAATCTGTCGTCTTCATTTTATTATCAAAGCTGCTCTCATAGCAGGCTACTCTAATGCTATCGCCGACGCGCTCTCCCGTTTTCGTTTTCAGACTTTCAGACGGCTTTTGCCCTTCAGCCCATACGGATCCAAATCCGTGCCCTCCCCTATCAGCTACTATGTTAAATTAGACGATTTGATTAGTTCAGCCAGTCATTTCATGGCTAAAGGAGTAGCTCCTTCCACTTATAGAGCTTACATTTCCGCTTGGTCTTCATTCTTTACGTTTTGCTTTCTTTCAGATTTCCATATTTCCCATGTTTGATTACGACCGCTAGCTCCTCTCTCGTCTTCACCTCGAGAAACCTAATCTATACCTTCCTCCATCTGTAGATTACTAGCAGGCATTCAATTCTACGCAAATATTTCAACCCCGACTTTCCAAGTTTATTCACCGCTTCTCCTATTCGTTCATTGCTCATGCATAAGCAAATCCTCTATCATTCTCCACATAACAGCTGCCTTTTACTTTGCCTTTATTGCAAAGACTAATCTCTTCTATTCGCCAAGGCTTTTTCTACGTACATCAATATTTTGCTAGAAGCTGTGTTTCTAACTGCTTTCTACGGTTTTATGCGTCCAGGGGAATTTACATCAGCTACCAATCATTTCGATCCCGCCCGTGATCTGTCCTTCTCCGATCTACTCCTTTCACCTAATTCTTTACTCTCTTCCTTAAGCACTCTATGAATGATTCCAAGGTTCCGGCATCACACTAACAATTTCAATTTATAACAATTTTGTCCCTTTCTTAATTCGTCATAAATCTCCTCATTTCTACGTCAGCTACCATTCCTTGGGTAGATGGCGTTCCTCCACATTCGAGTCTCTTATAAGACCCGACTCAAAAACTATCCTCGAAGCTCAGCAAGCTCCTATAAAGGTCCAGGTATATACCTATGCAACTACTGGTGGTGGTGTCATGCTCTTTCATTATCTGTCATAGTTCTAGCTCACTAGAACTAATATAAAAAAAATATATATATATTGATAATATAAGCATATACTGTATATGTTCAGTGTGGTCTACTGTGACCGTGTAGCCTAATGTGGCCTTGTCCCGTGGTCTTGTGGCCTGTTACGGCATGGTTCTGTGTGGCCTAGTGGCCGTGTCTCGTTGGCCTCATATCCGTGTGGCATTAGCAGCCTTGTGGCCCAGCGGGCCTTGTCTCTATGTGGGTCTCAAGGCCTTGTGGCATAATCTTGCCTTGTCCTGCGTGTGGCCTAAGTGGTCTTGTGGCCCTTATGGCCTTGGTTCCGTGTGGCCTCGTGGCCGTTGTCTCTGTCCAACCTCGTCTCAGTGTGGGCTCACGACATCGCGGCCCTCGCGGCCCCATTCTATGTTCAGTGTGGTCTACTGTGACCATGTAGCCTAATTTGACCTTGTCCCGTGGTCTTGTGGCCAGTTATGGCAACGGTTATTTGTGGCCTAAGGCTGTGTCCATGAGTGATTCTGTCTCTGTGTGGCTTTAGCAGCCTTGTGGCCCAGCGGGCCTTGTCTCTGTGTGGGTCTAAAGGCCTTGTGGCACAATGTTGCCTTGTCCTATATGTAAAAAATGGCCAGTGGTCTTGTGGCCCTTAGCGGCATTGGTTCTATGTGGCCTAGTGGCCATCGTCTATGTCGCTTGTTCTGTGTGGTCTATAGTGGCCTCGTGGCATATCGATGCCTTGTCCTATATGTAAAAAATGGCCAGTGGTCTTGTGGCCCTAGCGGCATCGGTTCTATGTGGCCAAGCGGCCATTGTCTGGGTGGCCAAGTGGCCTAGAGGCACTGTAGCTTCGCTAAAAGATGGCCTTGTGGTCCTCGTGGTTGGTTTTGTGTGGCCTCGCGGCCTTGTCCAGTCTACCTTGTTTTTATGTGCGGCATTAGATGCCATCGTGGCTGATTGCCAGCCTCGTCTCTGTGGTCTACTAAGGCCGTGTGGCCGTGCGGCCATGTCTCTGTGGTCTAGCAAGGCCATGTGGCCAGTGTGGCTCCGCTTTGTGGTCATTAGGGTCAGTTCTATGTGGCCCAAAGTGGCCTGGCTCTGTGCGGCCCAAGGTGGCCTTGTTCTGTGTGGCCCAAGGTGGCCTCGTCCTGGCGGCCAGGCGGCCCGGTTCTGTGTGGTCCATCGCGGCCTTGTCTTCATGTGATCTTCAACGGCTTGTTTCCACTGACTCTCCTGACACTATATTAGCCTATTTCACAGTTATATATCTATTCCTTCATGCTCGTTTCCCTTCGACTCGTTCTCAGGGATAAACTGGTTGATCAGTCGTAGTGCATCCCAAATTCTCAAAAGTCGCTCGTACGAAAGCGTCAGCTCTATTAATGCTTAACGTTTACACAGCAGCAGAGTTTTAATTGCATGAATGTATTATTCTTGTCTTCTTATAATGTTGTCACCTCTTACTAATTAGCTATTGGCCTTAAAGGTGTTTTTTTCATGCTCATTATTAACCCTCCTCTCTCTCCATTTTTACGCTCTCCATGTTTAGGATTCACGACCGGTGGGTATACTTCTCTTTTCCGTTCTTTGGGGGCAGGTCCTGTCCCGGTGGAATTTTTCTTCCACCTTCTTTGGGGGTCGGCTGCGCCCCTGCCAGAGTCCAGACCCCCGGATTGCGAGCTACGGACGGGGCCTACGCCAAAAACTTTTATCTTTATATTGTTTGCCAAGCTGTAAATAAATGGTTAATTGTTCAGTATTATTCTCCCGAGTCTTTCTGGTAGAAATGGAAGCATTAGCATAAGTTCTGCTGGGAAGACTCAATTTTTATGTCACTCATTACCTTCTCATCTATCCAATCGCATTCTAACACTTGCAGTATAAAAGATGGGTACTTACACATGTCTGAGTTCACAGATGCTGACGCTTTCATTCACCTCCACCCTCCCCACCACCAAGATGATTCCTCCCTTCCTCCCCACCACCACCAGGATGGTCCCTTCCCATACCTCACTGGGGGTCGGCTGCGCCCCTGCCTTCATTGCCAGGCAGGAAATGCAGAGTCCGGACCCCTGGATTGTGAGCTACGGATGGGGCCTACGCCAAAGAACTTTTATCTTTATATTGTTTGCCGAGCTGTAAATAAATGGTTAATTGTTCAGTATTATTCTCCCGAGTCTTTCTGGTAGAACTCCTTGAGAACATCGCCCTATCATCCTCAAGGGGACCCACAGCCCTGGATCCTGCCAAAAAGAAAAGATTCAAAGCATCAGTCAATTAGTACATGCATTTAATTGTACTAAAAATGAAACAACTGGATACTCTCCATATTATCTGTTGTTTGGTAGAGAAGCCAGACTTCTGGTAGATGTGTGCTACGGGACTGAAGGTGGTGGGGATAAAGGGAGAACACGTCATCAGTATGTTCAAAGACTGAGAAAAGAACTGTAACCAGCGTATGTGTTCAAAAAAATTGAAACGTCAGATTGCCAAAATGATAATCCCCCTGGTAATCCCATTTTATTAAACTACAGTCAAATGGTTTTGAGGACACAGCCTCCATAGGAAGATATTTCCCCAACATAAATGTGATGTCTCTGTGATAATTTAATACTGAGATTGGGAGGGCACTACAATTTTGGCAGGTGCAACGATAACATTGTCAAAATTATAAAACCCCCTGTTAAACCCATTTTATTAAAGCTACAGTCAAATGCTTTTGAGGACACAACCTCCATAGGAAGTTATGTTACTAGTGAAAATGTGATCTCCCTGTGATCTTTTAATCCTGAGATAGGGAGGGCACTACAATTTCGGCAGGTGTAAGGATAACATTGCCAAAATGATAATCCCCCCTGGTAATCCCATTTTATTAAAGCTACAATCAAATGGTTTTGAGGACACAGCATCCATAGGAAGATATGTCTCCAACATAAATGTGATGTCTCTGTGACATATTAATCCTGAGATTGGGAGGGCACTACTATTTTGGCAGGTGTAATGATAACATTCCCAAAATGATAATCCCTCCAGATAAACCCATTTTATTAAAGCTACATTCAAATGCTTTTGAGGACACAGCTTTCATAGGAAGATATGTCACCCGTGTAAATGTGAGCCTCTGCTCAGTTTCAGAATAACAAGCTTAGCTTAAGAATAACATCTCAGCATGTACTGATACGCCCGGCTATCAGAAGCGAACAGTAGGAAGGGTCTGTGTCGAAGCAAAATCGAGACGTGGAAGTATGCGTCCTTCAGGTCTACTGCTGCAAACCAATCTTGATGCCAGATGCATGTCAAAATGTGCTTCTACATCAGCATCTTGAACGGGAGTCTGTGCAAGGCCCGGTGCAGGTCCAAGATTGGCCACAACCCACCACCCTTCTTGGTAATGATGGAATAAGGGCTGTTAAATCCCTGTCTCATCTCAGCTGGAGGGACAGACTCTATCGCGCCCTTCTGTAAGAGGACCGCAATCTCTGCCCGCAGGACGGTGGTGCTCTCATCCTACACTAACGTGAAGAGAATGCCGCAGAACTGGGGCGAAGGCAGCAGCCCGGTTGAGTCCTCATCGTCTGACATCACCAATGCACTCTCCTATGCAGCTATCGACATCTCATCTAGCTCACAAGCACCAGAAGAGACATTAGGCTGGTGGTGAGGCATGTTGTCTCATCCCAGAATTGGACGGACGCAAACAAGCGTACTTCACCTTCAGCGTAAACCAGAGTGGCCTCATACCTGTAGGCAGAAGGACCCGTGTGGGGGACAGCCGAAGTGACTTTCCCTCGAAAGAAGGAAAGCCACGACCGCAATGTTGCCATGGTCATGTTCTCGCAGTGAGAACTCTTCCCAGAGGGGAGGAGCTCTACAAACACGGCAACCGGTGGCAGAGTGAACTCTTCCCAAGGAAGACACGGGATTACCAACGGGGAAACTGTCCTGCGGAAGATATATCACACAGGGTTTCATACAGGCAACCAGTGCATGTGGAGCACCTACCCCAGTACAGGGCCTGTTTAACACATGTACTGGGCCGGCATCAAGTTTCTCCGCCAACTCGCCTGCCAAAAGGCTAAGGAGGAAGGACATCCAGGGTCCATGACTTTGTGAACACGTCTGGGGGGTCAAAGTGCACGTCTCCGCCTCCAGGAAGAGGAAGGTGCTATATGCAAGCGGTCCACCTGGCCAGTTGTCCCGCAAACTTACCCGTTCGTTTCTGACAGTACAGGGGATGAAACCGGCTCAACCCGGAGATTGTAGAACCTGGCAAAGGTGTTGGGTGTTGCCCAGCCCCCTGTTCTGCAGATGTCTGCTAAAGAGGTGCCATTGGTCAGAGCCAAGGAGGCTGCCACGAGATTCTAGAATCACCCACCAACACACAGAGAAAACTGGTCTTGAAAACACGTTCAACCACACTATCAGCTACAGTCAAGGTGCTGACATTTTTACAAAGCTGCACTTGACTGAAAGAATGCAGATGAGGATTTTAAATGGATATGTTCAGGAAGGCTTATGGAACGTTCCTGGATCATAAGAGCTACTATTCTACCATAGTGAGCTGCAAATTTTATTTATCCTTTGGGAATGCCATCCAAAAGGAGTACATCTAGTTCAATGGACAGTTTGCAGTTGGTACTGTCCCTGTGGTGTTGGGACCTGACAGAAAGAACTATGAAAACTTTGCGTCTCGTGATGCCTTCATTCATGTGAAAGACTTTCCAGACCCAAAGTCAATAGCGGTATATCTGCTTCAGCTGGACAAGGATGAAGATGCATATCACAGGTACATTAACTGGAGGAAACATTTGTTTGCAACACCTCATTTACTACAGCAACAAGAGTTTGATCTGCCTAACTGTACTGTGATTATATAGCACTTCACAAGGGATATAAAGAAATCCAATCATTGCTGATGGGTGTTAAAAATACATTGACTGGAATGGTTGAAGCTGGAAGTGGGAAAATGTCAATGAATATTCTCTTCTCCCTCTTCATCTGAAGCACAGCTGTAAGGAATATTCCTGGTTCGATACATGTTAAGCCTGGTTTATACTAGACGCAGCTGCTTAATCGCAGGATTTGCATGGTCAAAGTGATGTCATTATGGTGTTCGTCTGGCCTCTGCAAAGCTTTGTTGGCAATCGAATTTGAGGAAAGGGGCAGGGCCAGTGTTGGGGAGTTGCTAACTACATGTAGCGACGCTATTAACTTAACTACATTTGTCCATAGCTTGACAGTAGCTCAGCTGCTTTTAAAACAGAGTAGCTTTTCCAGTAGCAAACTACTTTTTCCATCAAGTAGCGGTGTAGCGTGACCAAATGCTGCATGTTGGTCAGATTATAACTAATAGCCCTCCTTATTGCAGAAGCCAAACTTTTACCAGCAAAACATACAATGATCTGGCAGCATATTTCTGTCTGCTGATCAGAATCAGTCAGTGTCCTCTTCTTTTGTAATGGCAGATCCCAAACAAAAATAGTGAATTACCATCATCTACTCAGAGCTTATTACAGTTCACTTGGATAAGAGGAGATTGTCTGATGGTTATGTAAATGAGCAACCACAGTTTGTTTACCTTTACAAGACATACAGGGGAAGGTAAATCTGAAAATGATAAAAGTACACCATTTTATTATTCTATGTAACAAAGGATGTTTCAGACACTTTGTTCTTAATAGATCACATTACAGCATATTTACCTTTAATATTTTAAATAAAATAATTCTAAAAGTTATTTTTGCCTTTTGAGGGATTTTGTTTCTGTTCTTAATATGTTTATTTCACTTCTCATCATCTGTGCAGAGCAGCTAGTATATTATTATAATATTCATAAATATTGGTAAATATACAGTATATTTAATAATTATAATATTTATCGATGCATTTTCACACCCCTAGTGCCAGGTATAAGTGACTGGCCATCGAGCCATAGAGCTGCATGCACAAGACGTGCTGAGGTGCCAGTAGAACGTATAAACAGGCTTTAAGCCCATTTTCAGCATTTGCAGCAAAATGTTAATTTCCACAAAAATTTAAGTTGTCCCTCCTTTTCAAAAATCTGGGTTATAGTGAGACACTTACATTGGATTGACCACACACACACACAAAACTGAACACCATCTGACTCCCTTTGCAATTTTGCACTTTTCTGTATTATCTACCTGAATTTGTTTGCTGCTACTGTATTCATAAAATATTGTATTTAATTTCTTGTCACTTCTACCTGGCTGCTACCCCAATAACTGCTATGTCCATAGCACCCTTTGCAGGGCTTTGCAGTTGAGAGCAGTGCTGTTGCAGTACCAAGCAGTGATGCAGCCAGTGAGGATGTTCTCTACAGCGCTAGTGTAGAACCGTATGAGGATGTGGTGGTTCATTCCAAACTTCCTCAGCCATCTAAGGAAGAAGAGGTGCTTGTGAACCTTCTTCACAATGGCCTCAGTGTGGACGGACAAAGTGAGTTCCTCTATGATGTGGACACCAAGGAACTTGAAGCAGCTGATTCTCTCCACCGGTGCTCCAATGTGTTTTCTTCTGAAGTCCACCACAAGCTTCTTGGTCTTACTGACATTGATGGAGAAGTTTTGCTCCTGACACCAGTGTGTCAGAGTGTGCACCTTCTCTCTATAGGCTGTTTCATCATTGTCAGTGATCAGACCTACCACCATCGTATCATCAGCAAACTTAATGAATGCATTGGAGCTATGTGTTGCCACACAGTCATGTGTGTACAGGAAATACAGGAGAGGGCTGAGAACACAGCCCTGCGGGGCTCCAGTGTTGAGGGTCTGTGATGAGATGTTGCTGTCCATTCTAACCACCTGGCATCTGCTTGACAGGAAGTCCAGGGTCCAGCTGCACAGCGAGCTGTTTAATTCATTTGGATAAAAGCGTCTGCCAAATGAATAAATGTAAATGTAAATGTAAATGTAAGCCCAGAGCTTGGAGCTTCAAATCAAACTTGGAGGGCACTATGGTTTTGATTGCTGAGCTGTAGTCTACAAATAGCATTCTCACATATGTGTTCCTTTTTTCCAGGTGGGAGAGAGCAGTGTGTAGTGTAGATGCAATGGCATCATCAGTGGAGCAGTTGTTGCGGTAGGCAAACTGTAGTACGTCCAGTGAGGCAGGCAGCACAGAGAAGATGTAATCTCTGATTAGTCTCTCAAAGCATTTGCTGATGTTGGGGGTCAGAGCAACAGAATGCCAGTTATTTAAGTAAATGGTTTTGGATTGCTTTTGTACAGGCACAATGGTTGATGTTTTAAAGCATGTGTGGACCACAGACTAGGAGAGGGAAAGGTTGAAAATGTCTGTAAAAACACCAGCCATTTGATTCGCGCACACTCTGAGGACAGAGCTCTCTCCACGAGGGCGGTATTATTTCCCTCAAAAAGAGCATAAAATGTATTTAGCTCATCCGGGAGGAAGGCAGCGGTGTTCAAGGCTGAGTTTTTATTCCCTTTGAAGTCAGTGATGATATTAATTCCCTGCCACATGCTTCTAGAGTCAGTACTGTTGAACTGTCCTTCAATCTTTCCTGGAATTAAAAGCAGAGGTCTGCACATTAAGTGCTGCATGAACATCGCTATTATTGCTGTTAACCGTGTGCTCTCAATGTGCATTATGTTTTTTTTTATTTTTTATTATTGATTGATATTTATGTATGAAATGACATGTGATGAATAATGGGGGTGTGTACATTTGTGATTGGTTGTTTAATGAATAAAATCACCTTGAGTGAGCACAGCTGTGGCTGTGTGTGTGTTGCAAGTCAGATACGTTGTTGCGTTTACTCTGTGAACAGGTTATGGGCCCAGAACGTCAGGAAGTCAAGCGCTTGTTTTAGTAGAGCCATGAGTAGGCCTAACGCCAGAAAAACGGAACATAGCAGTCGCTGGTCGCGGCTACTGTTCGACGGGGATGAAAAGAATTATGAACTTTGGGAAGTTAAGTTTTTGGGCCACCTCCGGTTGCAAGGCCTGAAAGAGATAATTACTACGGAATCAGCGGGTGTGGAGACACCGGAAGAAGCGGCTTCAAATGCCGAGGCATATGCGGAATTAATTCAGTTCTTGGACGATAAAAGTTTGTCGCTTAATGCGAGAAGCAGCCGACGAAGGGCGCGCAGCGCTAAAGATTTTGAGAGACTACTACGCAGGTAAAGGAAAGCCACGAGTAATAAGCCTGTATACTGAGTTAACCTCGCTTCAAAAATCAAGCAGCGAGAGTGTGACTGAATATGTTATTCGTGCTGAAACTGCTATCACGGCTTTACGAAATGCTGGAGAGACTTTGAGTGACGGACTGCTGGTGGCTATGGTTCTAAAGGGGCTTCCTGAGACTTTTAAACAGTTTGCCATTCATATAACGCAATCGGATGACAGGATAACGTTTGCTGAATTTAAAACAAAGCTTCGGAGCTACGAGGACATCGAAAAGATGCGTGCTCCAGCTGTAGAGGATAATGTAATGGCTGTGCAGACAAAACAGTGGCCTGCGAGACTCACCAGTGCTGACTCAATTGAACGGGCTGCAGCGGATGTGGTGTGCTACAGATGCGGTCTGAAGGGACACATTGCCCGCGCTTGCCGGCGCAAACTGTGGTGCAGCCACTGCAAGAGTAATACTCATCGTGACGTAACCTGCAGGAGGAGACGGCGCCAAGACGCAACATGGAGGGCCACCGAGGAAGCGACCGACGAGTATGTTTTCAGGGTGACCGATGGAGAGGCAGGATTCCAGCCAAACAACCAGGGTGTCGACGTGAGGGGCCTGATGGTCGACTGCGGGGCAACCTCGCATATCGTCACCGACATCTCCAAGTTCAAAAGGTTCGATGATGAGTTCCAGGCAGGGACTCATTACATGGAGCTAGCTGACGGCACAAGGTGTAAGGGAGTAGCAGAGCGCAGAGGGGACGCTGAGGTATGCTTGGTGGACATTCGAGGACGCCACCTAAAATCAATGCTGAGACGGGCGCTGTACATTCCCTCATACCCACAGGACATATTTTCGGTGCAAGCAGCGGCTTCCAGTGGAGCAAGCGTGACGTTTAGGAAAGGTGAAGATATTCTGGTGCACAAAGACGGTACAAAATTTCCCATTCATTTACATGATAGATTATATTATTTGCATACAGTATCTGATGGATGTGATGACCAAGTGAATGGATGTTATGATTTAAAAACATGGCATGAGATACTGGGACACTGTAATTTTGATGATGTGCAAAGATTAGAAGGTGTTGTTGATGGTATGAAAATTGAAGGTTCATCAAACAAACCTATAACTTGTGAAGTGTGCACCCGAGGCAAGTTTACACAAACCAGAAACAGAAAGCCTGATGTAAGAGCTAAAAAGCCTCTAGAGCTAGTGCACACAGATTTGGCCGGTCCAATTAACCCAGAGTCCAGAGAGGGATATAAATATGTTTTGTCATTTACTGATGATTATACTAGTGCCGTGTTTGTATATAGTCTTAAAAGTAAAAGTGACACACTACAAGCAACGGAGAGGTTTCTTGCCGATATGGCCCCATATGGTAAAATTCAGCGTCTTCGATCTGATAATGGCACTGAGTTTACTGCAAAGCAATACAAAACTCTGTTGGTTAAGAATGGTATTAGACACGACACTTCTGCACCATATTCTCCCCACCAAAATGGTACAGCAGAACGAAATTGGCGTACACTTTTTGACATGGCACGATGCATGCTGATAGAGAGTGAGTTACCTAAAAATGTATGGCCTTATGCAGTGCAGACCGCAGCCATAATCAGGAACAGGTGCTTTAACAAACGCACCAAACTTACACCAGTTCAGATGCTAACAGGGAGACGGCCCAATCTTGCTAGGATGCAAGTTTGGTTCAGAGTGTTTTGTTTATAAACAAGATAAAAGAAAGCTGGATCCAAGAAGTGAAAAGGGTGTTTTTATTGGTTATGATAAAAGCAGTCCAGCATACATTGTCTATTTCCCTGTCAGCAGGAAAGTGCAAAAGCACAGGTTAGTTAAGTTTCTTTCTAAGACCTGTGTTGAGCAACAGACTCAGACTACCATTGATGATGATGATGATGATGATGTTCTGAAACAGAAAGTCAATAGAACTAGGCAGGATGTAAATTCAAGTCTAGCAAAAGACCAGGTTTCAGTCAAAGAGGAGGAGCAGAGTAGTAGTCCTCAGACCCAATCAGTTGAAGCTATGCCTGTGCCTCCAAGATACCCTTCTAGAGTGAGGATGAAGCCAAGTTATTTACATGACTATGTTTCTCAACAGGCATCTGATGAGGAAACTGATCAGGTGCAGATCGACGTAGATTACTGTTATAGAGTGACATGTAATATACCTGTAACTTTTACAGAAGCTGTAACCTCGGACAGATCTAATGAGTGGGTCACTGCAATGGATGAGGAGATGCAATCACTTAGAGAAAATCACACATTTACCCTAAGTAGTTTGCCTGAGGGTAAGAAAGCAGTGGGGGGCAGATGGGTTTATGCGATTAAGAATAACATAGATGGATCTAAAAAGTGCAAAGCACGTTATGTAGCCAAAGGATACAGTCAGAAGAGTGGTGTTGATTATGAAGAGACTTTTTCCCCTACAGCTAACTTGACAAGTATCCAAGTGATAATACAAAAAGCAGTACAAAAAACTTGATTTTGCACCACATGGATGTAAAAACTGCCTATCTGAACGCACCAATAGATCACGAAATTTACATAGAACAACCAGAGGGTTATGAAGTAAAATCTGGAACAAATGAAAAATTGGTTTGTAGATTGGAAAGGTCATTGTATGGGTTAAAACAATCGGGCAGAAACTGGAACAAGGTACTACATGAGTACTTGACCAGAAACCACTTTGTGCAGAATCAAGCTGACTATTGTGTGTATACATGGGAAACAGCTAATGAAAAAGTGATCATTGTAATATGGGTTGATGATTTGTTGATTGTGGCAAGTGATGAAAATGTTCTTAGATGTGTGAAGGACATGCTTACTGAAAGATTCCAAATGAAAGACTTGGGCAAATTAAGGCATTTTTTAGGTGTTGATTTTAACCAGAGTGACAACTGTGTGAGAATGTCACAAGCAAAATATGTGACAAAATTATTGCAAAGGTTTAACATGCAGGATTGCAAACCGAGATCGACTCCTTGTGAACAAAAAACTTGACTATAATAATGATGCCGAAAAGATGATTGATGTGAAAAAATATAGAGAGGCAGTGGGAAGCCTCATCTATTTGACCATCTGTACTAGAGCTGATATAAGTTTTGTTGTAAGCAAACTGTCACAATATTTCACAGAACCAACTGTTGAGCAATGGTCCACAGTTAAACAGGTACTAAGGTATCTTAAAGGTACAATTGACAAAGAACTGTGTTACAGAAAATGTAATGAGACACTGGGAATAAGAGCATACAGTGATGCAGACTGGGCAGCTAGTAATGACAGACGTAGTACAACTGGCTATTGTGTAAGTTTAACTGAATGTGGTCCTTTGATTTCATGGAAAACAAAGAAACAGCCAACTGTCGCACTGTCCACCTGTGAGGCAGAGTATATAGCCCTAGCCACAACCATACAGGAGTGTCTCTATCTTAAACAACTGTTGAAAAATCTTGATACATGTCAATACTCGCAACCTAAAGTATATGAAGATAACCAAGGTGCAATCGCCTTAGCAAAAAATCCTGTGAGCAGGCAAAGATGCAAACATGTAGACATCAAGTACCATTTTATTAGGTCTTCTGTAAATAATGGTGACATTACATTAGTGTATTGTCCCACTAATGAGATGGTAGCAGATGTGTTGACAAAGCCTGCAACCAAGTATAAGATGATGAAGTTTGATGCATTTATTTTTGGAAAATGATGTGTTCTGTTAACAATGTGAGAGCAAGTGGGGGTGTTAACCGTGTGCTCTCAATGTGCATTATGTTTTTTTTTATTTTTTATTATTGATTGATATTTATGTATGAAATGACATGTGATGAATAATGGGGGTGTGTACATTTGTGATTGGTTGTTTAATGAATAAAATCACCTTGAGTGAGCACAGCTGTGGCTGTGTGTGTGTTGCAAGTCAGATACGTTGTTGCGTTTACTCTGTGAACAATTGCACAGTTTTTGGTTTGCGTAGATCTATATAGTTTTGTTTGGTACTACGTCATCTACGCACTTCCTGATGAAACATGTTACGCTATTAGCATAAACCTCGATGTCATGGTCAGAGACGGGGAACATCTCCCACTCTGCATGTTCAAAACAGTCTTGTCAGTCTTGCCAAATGATGGGCGGGGGAGGGATCTGTAACCATCCCAGAAGGTATAGTAGTAATGGTCTAAAACCCGGTCACCTCATGTTTTGAAGCTGATGTGTTGGTAGTATTTCTGTGCTATATACTTGAGTTTGGCTTTGTTAAACACCCCGGACACAATGAACATGGCCTCAGGGTGCACAGTTTGCAGCTTGTTTATACTCCCATACAGTTCCTTGAGTGCCTGGTCTGTGTCGCTTGTGGGGGGATGAATACAGCTGTGATAATGACCACTGTGAATTCCCCTCGGTAGCCAGAATGGTCAACACAGAAGCAAGAGAAATTCCAGATCAGGAGAGCAGAAAGACTTGATATAATGTACATTTCTCTGATCACACCAGGATTTGTTGATCATTAAACATTCACCACCACCTGCTTTTACCTGTGAGGTCTTTTGCTCTGTCCGCTCGGTGCACGGAGAACCCCACGGGTTCGATGGCTGAGTCTGGAATCTCTGCAGACATCCAAGTTTCTGTAAGGCAGATAATGCAGCAGTCACTCTTCTCTCATTGGAAAGAGATCTGTTCTCTCAGCTCGATGAGATTGTTGTCCAGAGACTGAACATTTGTCTATAGGATACTGGGTAGTGGGGGTCAATTTGCATGACATCTTATTCTGATGAGAATGCTGGCTCCTTCTCCAGCTGTTTACGTGGCCGGGATGCCCAGACAAAGGGCTCTGCTGGCGTGTTTGAAAACAGTGGGTCAGCATTGAGGTAGTTAAAGTTTGTTTTCGGTGTGCTATTGCAGAACCAATGTCCAAAAGTGTTTATCATATACAATAAGGCAGACAACATCCAATACAAAAAACATAAGGATTGTAGACAAAACTAACAAAAACTGCAATATTGGGTCAGAGCTCGCAACGCAACAGCCATACTTGGCGCCATCTTGAAATCCATGATTTACACAAGATTTACCAGAAGATTTGTTGTAATTTACTTTTATAAAATTATATGCTTCCCATTTCTGCATTTAAAGCCTCCATTCACTTCCATTGTAAGTGCCTAACTGCAACCTCCACTATTATTTGTTGTTTAAATAAAAGGAGGGATGAGCCAAAATTTATTTATTCACTTTTTTTGTGTAATCAACATTACTCCTATTGAACCCATACTATTTCTATAAGAATCAATATCGGGATAGTTTAAATGAAGATTACGATTTCTCGGAAAATCGCTAGCAGCATTAGGGGACACTAGTTAAATATTTCAGTATTCAACAACAGACAAAAAGGTCTGCTGGACTGTAAAGATGTGGCATTCTGAGAAAAAGAGTAATTATTTATTTGCAGATACATTCCAATAAATGTCACTGTTTATGTTATGTCA
This sequence comes from Moxostoma hubbsi, assembly GCA_032164185.1. NCBI lineage: Eukaryota > Metazoa > Chordata > Actinopteri > Cypriniformes > Catostomidae > Moxostoma > Moxostoma hubbsi. The sequence continues at coordinate 4,250,397 of JAVLUX010000018.1, forward strand.
ATGTGTTGTTCCTCATTAGTGATGCAGAGTTTTGTTTTGATCACTCCTATTAAAATCATAAATCTGTTCACACGGCACAAAAAAAAAATGCATTTACATGTGTAGCATTTACTACAGTTTATTGGTGTATGCTTTCAGGCTGGAGGCAGACCACATGATTAACTTTTTAAAACGTCTATTCTGAATGTAACAGGTATATAATTAAATAGTATGATTTAGTGATTCCACTTGTCATGACCATATATAGACTTCCTCTTATTCTGTGGACTCTACATAGACTAAGGGGAGTCTGCGCACTCTGCTGCTTCCCAGTTTGTGTGACCTCTCACAAAGGTAGGTCACATGTGAAGGGTGGTCAATTAATTAATGATATACTTAATCTAATTAATAACTCTCTGGGTAACTCTTTGTGTTTAAAGGGTTACTTCAGGATTTAGCATTAAGCTTTGTATCAGTAGAAAACCAGTATTATTTTCGAATTACCGAGCTCCCCCCCCCCCCCCCCCTCATATCCCCCTGAGACGAGAGATTTATTTATTTTTAGTCTGGAAAAAATCCTCCGATGACGCAAAAATCGTCATTTTGCGTCATCGGAGGATTTTTGGTCCAGAGGCTTAAAACTACAGCGAGTATTCCTCATGTTTTCACCACGCCCATATGGGGCGGGATCTCACTCACAGAATGTGAAGATAGTGTCAGCCATCTTTCTGTAGAAGCTAAGAAAACAGGCTCTTGCTCTGTGTAGAAAGTTTGTATACAAGTAGGTTAATCACGATGGCTGAAGGTAGTTTTGAAGTTGAAATGGCAGAAGGGGATTACGACAATCTGTTGCGAGAATCTGATGATCGCGGCTACCTGTACGAGCCGCAATACAGCGATGAACAGAGGCTGGAGCAGCTGCTGTAGCAGGGGAGCAAAACCTGCTTGGCAGGCAGGAGGAAGAGAGTGTTAAATTATATTCAGACTCGAGTTGGGGCGGACTGGTGGTGTCAGTGCTCTCGCTGTGCGCCTATGGAAACAGATAGAGTCCTATTGCTGTCGCGAATTTCAGCGATGCCGTTTTCTTCTGGACGAGATCGCTGAATCCGCTGATGAAACTGCACCGATAACATGAGCATGTATAACTGAGCACCCAAGTTTTGTACCACACATGGACAGGGGAGTCCTGGAAACTTATTTTAGGAACCCGAAGATAAATTGGAAACGCCAGCCAAAGCCCGCAGGGACAAACGGACGGCTTAGTGTAAAGTGAGTATTTTGTTTGTTTTTCTTTTTGTTACTAAGACGTCATGTACAGAGTTTGGACACCCGGAATTATAATGTTCTTCCCGTGTAGTCAGTCAATTTATCAACTAACTCACGATTTATAGAGTCACGATGTATAAAAGCAAGCCTAGTTGTATCATATTTTCAGATACTGCCGCCTGTAACCGGTAGGCGTTGTTTGGGAGTGGCCTAGTAAGGGCAGCAAAGCAAGTGCATTCTGGGAGTTGTTGTCTTTCAGCCACATGTGTAAAAAATACATTTTCTGCCTTTTCTCAGTCTAGAATGCTTCAAATTCAAAAATAATTTCACATTTATACTATATAAATGACCAACTTTAAATACACATTCATCTTCCCAGAGGTGAAGTATACCTTTAAGACAATGAGTTTATGGTAATGTATTTTGGTATGTTATTATTTTTTGCTTTAAATCAGTTTTTATATTTTTTTTTTATGCACATTTTTTGTTTCTCACAGAGAGAGAGAGAGAGAACTGCACTTCCTCACAGAATGCCCAAAATACCAACCAATTAGAAACAAATATTACCCCAAAATTAACAACATATGTCCAGATTTCAATGCATGTACCCCGAAAAAATGTGTTTTATTCTTGGTGAAAAAGAGGAATGTGCAAATATAGCTGCAAGATTTGTAGTATCCTGTAGAAACCTGCGGGACAACCAGAACTCAAACCAATAACAACACATGATGTATCGATGACCCCTGACCCCAATCCCCTCCCCCTGTTACTGACACTATATAATGTTGCATGTTATTTCTTTATATTTATTATTGTTGTCATGTCTTAGTTTAGTTCCTGTTTTGTTTTTCTATGTAATTGCTTTGGCAATACAAAATGTCTTTGTCATGCCAATAAAGCTCGTTAAATTGAAAAAATTGAAAAAAAATTGAGAGTGATATAAGTGCTGTAGAGGTGCTCATAGATTGTTCATGTGTTTGAACAGGTATTAAAAAAAAGACAAATGACAACAATTTCTGAGTCTGAAGTTTATTTCATATGACAACAACACAACGCAGATTAAACACCACTACATGAACTCAAGCAAAAATAAAAAGTGCTGGAACACAAAAAAAGACGCATCACTTTCCCCATCTCCAATTTCACCTACCCCCTCTTTACCATTAAAAAAATATAAATGTTTTATTTGCAATGACACCAAACACTTGACCCTTATTTGTTTCAGAGTTAAAAGCATTTTTTATTTATTTAATGTTTTTTGTATGCGACTGACACACCCTCAGAGATTCAAGTTTAAATGAATAAGACCTTGATTAACCGGTTTGTATTTTATATGGCAGTATAAATGATGCCTAAAAACTGGTTTGTGCAGTTCATCTGATTCAGTGTTTGTGCAGAGCTAACTTAAACATATTCATAATCTCTAGATATGTTATTGTTATGTTAATGTATGTACAAATACATATGTCCACAGGAGCCAGATACTTGTCAGATAATAAATAATCATAAGAAACTATGAACAAAGTAATTTGATGATGTTCAGGTCTGTGAACACTGACGTACATCTGTATGTAGAACTAAACACAGTCAGTATTTATGCATAGGCAAGTTCAGTGTCACTTCACAATCCTTTTACAAGCACTACAGAGAGGAATTGAGAATAAAAAGCTTCTTTTATTTGAACTCCTTGAAGCTTCTGTTATCTTTTGTGAAAAAAGGATGTGCAGGTGAGCTGACATGACCTCAGTAACAGCTTTGACTTTTCGTTTTTACACCTGTAGTTTTGACTGCACCCAGCATTTAAACAATTTGCATACATTTGACTGAATATAAGATGTGAAAAAATTTTCTCAACTTAAAGTTGCTGGTTCATGTTTTGGAGAAGAGTGTGACTGAACTATTTCTAGAAAAGCTAAAACATGTGCGCTCCGGTCTGGATCTGGACCATACATAGCTTGACGACCGCCGATGCTGTTGATGCACATGTGGTGTGTTGTTAAACTCATCGCTGAGTTTTGCGCAAGGAGGGCTCGGGTGTTTACCGCCACGGTCAGATAAACGGGATGGGCAATACCAATTTTTTTTTTTTTTTTCGATCAGATACCAATCATTTCAAGTCTAATTTTGTAGATACCGATATCAATATGATACTTCTATTCATTTTAAATTTTTTATTTTTGCGATTTCATGGGATTTAATTGGTCATTTAAAATATTATTTTTAGTCATAATTCAAGTAATTATTATTATTATTATTATTTTACATTTGTGAGCCTAAACAGAAATGATTAGAAACCATGGTTTCACTACAGTAACTATAGTTTAACCATAGTATTTAGTTAAACCACAGTTACTACTTAATTAACCATAGTTCCCCGTCTGTCGCTTATTTCGACGTTGTGTCAAAGAAGCGACACTAGGGGTCTCTCTTGAGTGCCGAATATGCATCTGATTTATGAAAAAAGGCCAATGAGAAGTTGCCAGAGACCCCCAAAGACTTGGAGTTTTTGATTTCAGAAGAATAGACTTTATTATCAGACCATAAAGCCGAGTTGCCTGCAGAACACTCATGTGTCTTGAGTTTGCACTCGCTTAAATAGGTCTACCAAGGCATGACTAAAACATTTCATCTATCATTCTTCACTTATACAGTTTCTTCAATCTGTAGTGTTTTGAGTATAAAAACATCTTTGGGGCCCTACCACTATATTTTCTCCATCTTCAAACCCGAAGGCTTCAGTTACATACTGTGAGCAATTTCACACTATGTAAAAACACTCTACTAAGAGGGGCCTCATCATATATTCTAGTGTCAAACCATGAGACTTAATTTTACTATATATGAGTAACATATGTGGTCACGCATTGCATTCTGAGGGGGCCTCTATACTCACATACATACACACATAGTAAAATACATGACCATCAGAAATAATTGTAGAATAAAATGGCATTGATTATACTTGATTAATGTATACTTATATTGGATAAAAATACACCACAACATACTGGTATAAACGTGGGGAAATACGTCGAGTTCATTCAGAAATTTTCTTCGGAGCCGATGGTTGTACTGCGGTAAGCTGTGAGTCACACACCTGTTCCTGTTCCTCTGACACTCTCTGCAGTTGGATCTATGGTGCACTACAGCGGCTTTCTCCTCTGCACGGCAGTGCAGTTTGCCCCTGGGCGCTTCGACAGCACAGAATTTAAAAGAGTTTATTAAATTTTTTTCTTGTAAAAGAGTAATTTCCTCTAAAGAGCAATACACAGTGGCGTTGAACGTCCTTTTCAGGATGTGTCTTTTTAAAGATGTAGTTCCTGGATGCGGTAGAGTGCTCTCTGCTTCAGACGGCCACAGGCGTTGTCTCGTGTGTCTGGGCAGCGATCACACTGAGGCAGCGTTTGTGGATGGTTCATGTTCTCATTGCGAGAGCATGACCATGACAATGTTGCGGTCGCGGCTCGCTTTCAACAGAAAGCTTGCCACTCCAGTCGCCCCCCGCATTGCTTCTTCATCCCACGGGATTGAGGATGCGGCTGGCGATGGAGGTGATCTGGGGATGGCAGCGGGTGCAGCTCCGCCGGGTACACCCCCCTTGGACCATCTGCCTCCCAGCACGCTCGTTGACTCCCGTCCGTGCTTGAGGCAACAGCGGCTCGCCTCACAGCCTGTGCACACACACAAGGTGGATGAGCTGTCTAGGGTAACCAGAAGGATTCCGACAACTTTTTTGGGGCATTGGGGAAGGGTACGTGCAGTCTGACACAGCTGGTCGCCTTTGCACGTAGAATACATGCCCGCTCCTGTTTCAGCAGTAAACGTACACGGCTCGGCGCATGGCGTGATTTCAATTGGACCCCTAGTGTTGCTTCTTCGACACAACGCTGAAGTGAGTGACAGACAGGGAACCTCTAGGTTACGTATGTAACCTCCGTTCCCCGATGGAGGGAACGAGACGTTGTGTCCTCCCTGCCACGTCGCTGAGCCAAGCCACTGTTGTGGCCAGACAATTTCCGGCTCCTCAGAAAAATCCTGAATGAACTCGACGAATTTTCCTGCCTTTATACCCGTATGTCCGGGGGCGGGGTATGCAAATACTGTCTGCCAACTTCTGAATGGCATTTTTTCATAGATCAGAGGCATATTGGGCGCTCAAGAGAGACCCCTGTTGTCGCTCTTCGACACAACGTCTCGTTCCCTCCATCAGGGAACGGAGGTTACATATGTAACCTAGACATTACTCCTACAATGTTAATATAATAAAACCAAGGTTAACTGTTTTTATTTAATTACTTATTAACAGAAATTACCCACAAACTCATTATAAGAATGACTGATCCCTCTTGTTTGAATAAGCCTTGTTTACAGTAGTACAATAGAGTGTACTGCGTTATTCTCCGCACCGCCCCTTTTCAAGCACTGATCTGAAACCATAGTTCTGTTTTTCACCTCTGACTGCCCAAAATCCGCCTTTACAAGGAAGCTAATTGCTTACATAATGTTATATGTCTGTTTCAGTCTTAATCTAGAATGGTGCAAATATTGATAATAATCCTGCTTTTGATCTTTTCATTTTATTGGACTTCAGTTTGACAAAAATTTAAATGCTTTTGTTTTCTGGATCAGTACAAATTGGAGTGCTTTGGCTTTTTTATGAAACAGAACTGCAAATTTCTTCTTTAATCACAGGCTCTTAAAGGAGGTAAGAAGTTGAATTAACTACATTCATTGAAAACGTATGATCTGAATGTTATCTACTTCAGTGAGACTAAAATGGCTTTAATCCTAAATTTAAGGTTCACGTTTGTTTGATTCATACGGAAGCTGAAAGAGGCGTTGCGTTATTATTTTTTTTCTGTCTCGTTTTCTCGTGATCTCGACATAACTAAGGTTGTTTTCTCGTGATCATGACTTAATTTTCTCGTGATCACGACTTAATTTTCTCGTGATCTCGACATAACAAAAAGTTGTTTTCAATAAGGATATCTGGTTGTCATTGACAACTTCCAGATTAGTGTCAAACACCTTAGAAGAAGACTATCACGTTTACAACTTTGTCGTAGACAATAAAGTGACATTGCAAGACATTGCAAGCAAGTTTCATTGCAAGCCAACTTGATGGATCAGGACGTCTGGATGACTGTGGTCAAGCCAGCCACGATTTAGATCCGAGTGCGCGCGCATGTTGCAGTTCTTGACGCCTGTTGAGTGCAGAAGAAAGCGAGCCTTGCTATATTGATGAAAACGCGTTTATTAAGTGTTTGTGATGTGCTTGCTGGCGTTTAGTAATATGTTTGATTTAGCCTATGTGAAAGGTGCCTAACTTTACATTTATATATAATAAATTGTACTTTTCTGCCAAGGATCTCTCATTGTCCTTCATACCTTGTAGGTCAATTAAAAACTGTTTAGAAAATTAAAGGGAAAAACAACTTTTTGTTATGTCGAGATCACGAGAAAATTAAGTCGAGATCACGAGAAAACGAGACAGAAAAAAAATAACGCAAGGCCTCTTTGAGCTTCCGTATAGATTCACGATTATGAGAAGCTCTCACTTCCCGTGTAGTGTAGTCTCTTACACAGTTGTCATGGTGTTGATTATTTAATGTGTCTAACATGTAATTCAAAATTAGGGCCGCAAAATATATAAAAAAAAATGCGATATTGCAAATGAACTTATCGGGATATGCATATTAAAGTTAATAGAGATGCAGAGTGCATAAAAGTCTAGACGCGCTTCTGGCTGTTTATTTATTTAAATATTTATTTATTTATTTATGAATGCTCGAATAACAACAATAGCATAAGAACATTGCCAAGGGAATACATACAAATACAAAACACAGTACACAATAGACACACCCATCCACACACATCTTACAACTAATTGAGAATAGTTACAATTTAATAAAAAAATAAAGAAATAATCCTTCTTCAAAGTTAAAGTTATCAAAACAAAAGTTGCTAAACTTCAAGAACACAGACACTACAGTTCTATTAATACAATAACATACAGACATTAATGTACTAGGATAGCTTCTAAATACATGGATTTTCTTTAAATATATCTTCATAATATTTTAGGAATCTTTTATGGTTTTTCATTCTTTATATAATAAAGAGATTTAAGAAGTGAGATAAATAACATTTCAAAGTAGAGATAGGATGGAATACCATTTGCAAATGTTTGCTTATGAATGAAGAATGTGCCATATAAAATGAAGAAATTAACTATATACTCCAGGGGTCTATTTTTATTATCATTATAATAAATAAATAATGTATTTTAAACTGAAAGAGTGTGTAAAATTGCCAGAATCAAATATGTGAGAACCTAGGTCAGATCAAAATTGTTTGGAATAGGGCAAACAAAAAACAAATGCATATGTCTCCTCTGCTTGTTTACAAAAAGAACATGAGCTGTCAATGTCTAAATATTTAGAAGAGTTGATTGGGTATATTTGATGTAAAATTTGGAAATGCCTTATTGGAGATACAATATTTTCCAGGTAAAAGCCAGGCCCTTTTCCAATCAATATCTTCTATCAAGGACCTCCAATAGAACTTTCCTCTTGGAGAAATTTTATTTTTAATTGAAAAATTTGGCGTACATGCCTATTGGTACAATTCTTATCTAATAGATCAATTCCTTCCAAGAGTAAAGTAGATTGTATTGTAACTGTACTGCTTGGATTATAAATGGTGTGACTTTTAATAAAGTGAATTAACCCAGGTGAGATTGCTTTAATCACTTTACTACACTGTAAAACCCAATAAGTTAACTCAACTCAAACTGATTGCTACAAACCGTTTAAGTTTAAAAACAAATACATATGAGTATTGTGAACTTATATATATATCGAGTCATATTCACTCATAATTTAGTGTTGGTTTAGTCAATCATTTTGAGTATAGGTAACTTAAAGATTTTAAGTTCATTCCATTAATTTAAACTAGCTGGTTTGAGTTCATTTAATAAATTTAATCAAGTTTAAACAACTTTATAGCTACTCAAATGGTTTTAGGAAACCGATTGCCGTGAATGATTTAAGTTATTTAAACTCAAATTAATAAAGTTACATTAAGACAAGGGGAAAATATTAGTATAAAGAAATGATGAAATAAAATGATGCAATAACAGTATTTATTGAAAAAAATACTTTTTCACAAAAGGTTATCAGGCATAAAACAGAAGTGTGCTGTTCAGTCCAAATAACATTAAAACAATTTCATCAAATATACACTTTAACCATTAAAGGGTTAGTTCACCCAAAAATGAAAATTCTGTCAGTAATTACTCACTCATGTTGTTCCACACCCATAAGACTTTTGTAATTACTGACAGAATTTTCATTTTTGGGTGAACTAACCCTTTAAATCAACTATTCCTTTAAGACTATAACACTGCCCAAACAGGGTCATTTTAAAACTAAATCAGTGTGCAAAATCAGTCCAAATAACATTTAAACAAATTTCATTAGACACATTTTCCATGAAATATTTAAGATCAACTATTAAAACTTTAACAGACAGCTCAAATTGGGAACTTTTAAAAAGAAATTCAAAAACTGCTGTTTAAAATTCTAAAAACTGCTGTTTAAAATTCTAAAAACTGCTGTTTAAAATTCTAAAAACTGCACACTCAATTGCCTAATGGTACCAGAAACAGCATGGATTCCATATTAGTCAATCAGAAGTTCATTTTTAAGTGCAAGCAACTTCGGCCTGGCCTTCCCATCTTCGAGATTTAGCAGCACTTTCTGTATGAACTCAAAAAAAACGGTCAGCTTCTTTGGGTAGCTTATGTGAAAGGCATAGAGTAGCCCAAAAATCAGCACCAGTGCACTAACCCAGGACTTTGCAGACATTACCACCTCATCTTCAAGGACAATCAGAAAATCCTGTGGGTCTTCCTCGACAGCAATGATGGCAACTGCTGCCTTTTGTGCCTGGTCAAGATCCTCTCTCTAAATGGATTGAAATAAATCTTTGTTAATGCATGTCTTTACAAATATACAAAACAAACATGCCATAGTCAGGGCAGACACCATAACAAAATTTTCATGAATGACAACAAAGCCTTGAAAAATGGACATGCTCAGCAAAGTTCAATTGACTGTAATATTAACAAAAGTGTAATACTTCTAATTTTAACAATACATTTAACAAAATTGTTAATTAGCAAGATTTTATTTGGAAAAATACTAGTACTTTACTAGGTACTCATACTAGGTGTATCAGCTAAATGTTCTAGATCAAAAGGCAAGTAAAAAGGTATACAACCTATAGAACAGGTTATGAATCCTATGAAAGGATTAGTTCAAGGATTAGTTCACTTTCAAATGAAAATTAGCCCATGATTTACTTACCCTCAAGCCATAGGTATGACTTTCTTCTTTCAGACGAATACAATCGGAATTATATTACAAAATATCCTGGCTCTTCCAAGTTTTATAATGGCAGTGGATTGCAACCAAATGATTGAAGCTCAAAAACGTGGATCCATCCGTCATAAACAAACTTCATGCGGATCCGGGGGGTTAATAAAGGCCTTCTGAAGCACGATGAGTTTGTGTAAGAAAAATATTAATATTTAACACGTTACAAAGTAAAATTCTAGCTTTTATTAACCCCCCGGATCCGCGTGAAGTTCGTTTATGATGGATGGATCCACATTTTTGAGCTTCAATCAATCTGTTGGTTGCAATCCACTGCCAAAACTTGGAAGAGCCAGGATATTTTGAAATATAACTCCGATTGTATTTATCTGAAAGAAAGTCATATACACCTAGGATGGCCTGAGAGTGAGTAAATCATGGTCTAATTTTCATTTGAAAGTGAACATCTTTAAAATTTTTAGAACCTTTAAAATTAACATCTATCACAGCCTTATTTTTTTTTATTTAGAAATCAAATTTAATGTGGAATAAATCAAATTTTCTGTCAGTGAAATGTGACCCAATTCAGATTTTTTACACATATCTGACACAGATCGGATGTGTTCTATGATCGTGTAAACAGGAAAAAAATTGCATGCATTCGTATATTTCGAAATTGGTTTCAGGCCTTGTTCATATGTGGAAATAAATCAGATAGAACTCAGATATGTGCCAATGCGACTGTCTTGTAAACAGGCAGATCGAATTTTCTGAGGCATTAGGCTACGTCTCCGCCTCCGCGGTTTAATGACGAGAGCAACTCTGACGAGCATCTGCAAAGGGACAGAATTTCGTTGGAGGTAAAATTTTATCGCAACAGTCATTAATTGGCTGTCGGTGAACATGTCAAACTAACGATCAAAGACTTCAGAATTTTGTCCTTTTTTTCTTCAGATTTTAGCCTAGGATCAGAGGAATCTTTTAGGATTTGCTAAATTTGTCTCAGACAGCCAAATTGTTGCCCAACCTGAATGCTCAGCTAGATTTTAAACTTATTTTAACTAAAAGGTTAAATTGTTGCAATATAATATTTCATACCTTGTGTGTCTTGAAAACATCTGCAGAGTCTTCTTTTAGATAAACTGGTAAACCTGCCAGAGCAGTAGTTCGTCTGACGTGAATGTCATTCTTGTCCTTAAAGACAAAACACAAAACATGGCATAATTTAATTCACAATTAAACAACATTTATGGATGAATTATTTTCATAACTCATGATAAGAAAACTTTCAAGCATTGCAACCTTAATTCCATGCAATAGTATTAGTAATTATGTGACTCTTCCATAAAAACCTGCATAACAGGGAAATTATTTTGGGCAACATAAGCATAAGTACAAGGGGGTTTTAAAAATAATTCATCCAAACATACACATTTTTTTACTTACCAGCATGTCAATCTACACCTGTATTACTTTTGAACATATTTGGAACAGAGATATTGCAAGGAATTTTTCATCTATTTTTTTGGCTCAAATAAGAAAAGTTAATGATGACCAGAAATTTCATGTCTTGACAGGTATATCTGAAGCAATAGTCACTTTGAATGAACAAACTGAAATTATTTACTCTGCCTATCAGCCTGAAAAAAATGATTTGGCACTCAATATTACATAAAACCTCACTGATTCTAGGATGTCATGATGTTTGCAATACGATGTGTGAGAACCGAATCACAGTTTGATGATAGTTGAGGTTTGTGCTGTCATATTACCATTTTTTCCCTAGGCTGTGTATGGAGGAGTTGATTTTTTTTTCAAATTTAGTCTATTTTAAATAGTTGATTATATTAATTTTCAGTCTAATTATCATACAAATTGATTGTATTGCTTCAGAAGATTTTAGTTTACCCAAAGAATGTAAATTTTGTCATTAATTACTCATGATGTTCCAAACCTGTAAGACTTTAACTCATTTTTGGGATACAGTTGAAGATCTTTTTAATGAAATCAGAGAGCTTTTCTCCCTCCACTGACAGCTTACACAACTAGCACTTTTAGGCCCCGATCACACCTAACATGTTTTTTTGCAGTGAGAGGCGCCTTTTTTCAATTGTTTTCCTATGGCAGTGAGTGTTCTGCGCGCTGTTTAATGCGTTTTACCCCCTACTGCACCTCGCATTTTTGCAGTTGAAAAAAAAAAAAAAGCACATTTGAGCGGAAAAGGCGCCCGACGTCATTGCGGGTTTTTTTTTTTAAGAGCGCTCGCAATTAGACTGACAGCAGCATAAAAAAATGGCAGTGTGTGTGCCTCGCGTTTTTGAACCTGAACTAGGCCTTAAGATCTAGAAAGGTAGGATAGACATCACTAAAGTAATCCCTGTGACTCGTGGTTAAACCTCAAGTTTATGAAGCTACGAATGTACTTTGTTTGTGGATAATCAAGTAGTCACATGGATTTACTACCTTTCTAAACCTTGATAGTGGTAGTTGTGTAGGCTGTCATTGGAGGGACAGAAAGATTTCATTAAAAAAGATCTTCAACTATGATCTGAAGATGAATAAAAGTCGTACAGGTTTGGAATGACATGAGGTTGAGTAACTGGTGACAGAATTTTCATTTTTGGGTGAACTAACTCTTTAACATCTTTAACATTTGTTGCATGGATAACCTTTACACCAACATTCTCATCCTGTACAGCCCTTAAATAAGTTCAATTCTACTTACTTGTTCATCGTAGTCTCTTAGTATTGCAGCCATCTTGTTGCCACTGACACCACCCTTTGCTGCCTTAGCTCTGAAAAGATTCAGAAGCTGTGGAGTATGTTTATCCAGGGAGGAGTAGAATGTCTGCTGCAGATTTTGATTTGTGATTCTGTGAAACACTGCGAGTACCTGCAACAATAAATAGAAAAAAATGTTTCCATAAATGAAGTTCACAATTTTTTTTTTTACTTATTTCATCATTTACTCAACTTTTGAAATACTATTGAAATGACTATGACTATTGTCAATATTTTGAGTGAAGTAATCTTTTAAAAGACAGCATTAAAACAAAATGAATTGCAATATACCAAAACAGTAAGATACGAACCATTTCTCTTTGAGAAATAGACAGAAAAATAATATCACTTACTTGGGCTTCTCGAAACAAAGCTGGCCATCTCTTTAACGTTAGTTCGTACCGCGTAAATGAATGTCAGTCTCCTTTGTCTCAAATATGCAATTGTACAGGATACTTTTGTCTATGCCGAACTGTGAAGAAAAAAAAAAACACTGATAAAACAGTAGTTTACTCATAGCATGATAAACAATACAATAGGTCAGCGTGTAGTACCTTTTTCTTTAGTTTTAGCGCGTGAAAGACGGCCTGTGGCGGTCTCCTCACAGATATCCATGCCCGAGGAACACGTTTGTCTATGCAAAATGTGAGAAAATACAAAAATATAATTTTTCCACTGGCAAATCTGTGGTTTACTCACAGCATAATAAATAAAATGATCGGTCAGTTTGTATTGCCTATTTATTTAGTTTTTGCAGTGTTAGTCAATCAGTCTCCTCACTGAAAAATAACCAAAATTGCGCGGGACACGCTTGTCTATGCCAAAATGTGAGAAAACACACAAAAATATAAATTACTTTTCCACTGACAAAACTGTCGTGTACTCACAGCACATTAACTACTGCCACTGATCCAAAAAAATAAATATCTCCGCAATGTCGCGTTACCTTATCGTAATTATGACATGACACAAAAATTACCCTAACTTATATTCGTTCTTCTTAAGATGAAGAGTCACTACAATACAACGTTAAAACGTTTAATAGTGCTATAAAAAGGATGAAGCAGTTTTTCGTGCTAAACTTACCAGTTAATTCTCTTCAAGCCCGCCATCCTGATTTTGATTTTGTGAGTGACTGAGACTTCCGTGGAGCTGTGGGGGATGGGCAGATTACGCCAGTTGAAATAAATGCGCGGGTTTTTCCGAGGAGAAGGGAGAACGCGGTGGAGTAAAATCAATGACGTCACAGGGACCTAAATGTAGGCTTTGAATGAAGCTGAAAACTTTAAATGTATTTATTTACGTGTTTTTCATTAGCTATGAAAATTATAAAAGTATAGGCCTTATACAAAAGTAGTTTCTTGAAAAATATTATTTAAAAATAGGAAGAAGTAAACCCACACGGTGGTTTCTAATTTACTTTTCACATGATTTTTAATTTAATTAAATTCAACTTAAATCTTTACAGCTAAAATAATAAATAGGTTATTCATAACTTATTCAGTTTAAGTTCTGAGATAAGTTGTGAGTTTTTGAGTTAATATCACATTTTTAATTGAGTGAAATTAACTTTTTTTTTTAAATAAGTTAAATGAACTCATTTCGTTTAGTGACTTTCAGTGTTAGGTTTTACAGTGTAAACTCTTTCGGAGGAACCAGGAAATAATGGTAAATCATAAATTGCTCATAAGTCAAAACATTTTCTGAGTCATAAAATAAGGGAATGTACAGTTAATATTATTTTGGAACCACCTGGGGAAAAAAGCGAATTATTCCTGATAGTGATATCTGAAAAATATTGTTAGTCTTCACTTTAATTGCTAGTCCGGGTTTGGATGAAGGCTTCAGTTTGTCCGGTCAGAACAATGATGTCTTACTCGGGTTATAATCCAAAACATTGTCTTTATTAAATGTGCATAGATGTGTGGTTCTGTGAATACAAAATACAAATATAAATATGGATATAAAAACATGTATAAAACACAACACAATATTAATAAAGCTTATTTGGTAAACACTGATCAATAAAGGTAAAATATAACAATATTACGATGTCTATAATGAAATACTTGAATAAATGGGAATGGATGTTCAATACAATGTATACAAACTATGTGTGTGCTAACGCTGTACAGGAGCTGTGCACATGAGCATGGCTGCTGCTGCACGGGTGATCAAACTAAGATGTAAACAAATTTGAGCGCATATGCGCTACCTGAAATGCAACCGTGCATTGGTGCTTATAAGGAATATATATAGGCTATACCTGATACTATACTATACTAAGTATACTAATACTAACAGAAAATAACAAATCAATTTGGAATGGCAGTAATGTCATAGCTAGCATATAATCTTATAAACAACATTAAATGTAAACACGGATACAGGCGGAATAGTGGTTGTCTTTACATTTGCTGAGAATAATCAATAATTATGTGGTCACTTACAGTGTAATGCACGCACACACACACAATCGGTAAAACTCCTTCGATTTGGAATAATACAGTGGAATTTACTCTACAAACTATCTACAATATTCAGCCGATCTCCTTTTCCCATTATCATTTCACGCCTCTCTTCTCCGTCACTTTGTGGAAAGTTTGGGAATAGTCCATTTCGTGCGACAGGAGCGACAGGGAGAGTCCATCTATCAAAGGGGGACACTTTCTACAATATCAATGTTATTCCATAAAAGTGGACATAGCACAGCTTCCAAGCAAGCAGACTTTGCTGATGAAATTTGGATAAATCAATAGGTAGCTTAGATGGTAAATAATTACTTTACAAAATAAAGAAAAGGCTAACAGTTTTATAAAAAATATGGCTGTTTATGTGTGTAAAACAATGGCAACATATGTACGTGAGAGATGAGCTAGCAGCAGTGACTTCGGTGTAATGGAGAACTACTGTGCGCACGCTTTTTAGAATGAGTCGTCTTGAACGTCGGCACAAGAAGCCATCTTCTTGAATGATTTACTTTAAGACTTTAAAACCCAATGAATTGCATAAAAAAATAAAACTTTAAATATAAATATATTTCCAAATACTTCAAATATGAATGCATTTTTACATTTACACTGTTGTTAATTTTTGACCATCCTGAATAGCTATTATATTGGCTAAATCCACCTTATTTTTCAGCTAAACTAGGGTACCGCCAATATCAACCTTGAATGTGGGCCACTTACTGTGTTGTGTTGAAGTGTAATGTAAATGTAATGACGATTAAAAAAAAATCTCCCGCGAGATGACCTGAACCTCTGGAGGCAGACAGAGCAGCTGCTTATATTTCTGGCCCTGAAATACTTCCTCCTGAGGCTGCCATGTCTTGGTGCGTGTGGGCAATACAGCGGTAGCCTCTTACATAAAACATCAGGGAGATCCACGTTCTTGTCAGCTGTATTCCCGATGCGTCAGATTCTACTTGGGGTCCAGGGCAGCTCCTGTTACTCAGGGCAGATTATATCCCTGGATACCCGTATGTGGGAGCAGATTTACTCTGAGGTAGTGAACAAATCAGGGCATGATTTCACAGGGCAGAAGAGGACCTCTTCGCCTCTATGATAGAGCAATGTCTCCTCTACTTCTCCCTAAGTCACCCAGCCCCCTTGGGTGTGGATTTAAAGGCATACATGACCCTGAATGTGTCCGTATGTGTTTTTTTCCCCCGGTTTTCTGCTCCCGGGAGTCTTGGCAAGGTTCGCCAGCAAGGGTCTTGCCTCCTTCTGATAGCGCCGCGCTGGCTGAACAGAGTATGGTTCTCTCTGGAGTTAAATTCTCCCCTTGACGGCCCGTCTCGGCGGTTCCGAACAGGAAGGGCCTTCTTTCTCAGGCACAGGGAACTTTAGCTGCACTGGTCTGACGAAATAAAGGCCACGCTTCACACAGATGTCTTTTGTTGTTTATTTTTGCATCTTTCTCTCTCTCTCTGTAGTAAACACCGTAGACACCGTGAAAACTACAAGAAATAATAAAAAACATATATTGAAAATATGCATTTCTCAGTCCTTTACAAGTCTCTCGTGCCAATGTCCGATGATATGCAAGTAAATGTCGCAACAGAAATACAACAAATCCAATCAACATCATGAGTAGCACATCACATTGCACGTAAAATAATATAAAACAACATTATAAACATTATGAAATATATATAAAGGTAAATTACCGTGTGCACCTCTCAAACCATGCAGATTAGTCAATTCTTTTCTAGACTACATGTCGTTCTCTGCATCCATGTTCGTTTTGACCCAAAATGACGCAGATCCGCTCCAAAACTGACCCAGGTCATGTGACACATCACATTTTTTTCTACATAAATCTTACTTACAGAACCCCTAACTTTAAACACCTCAAAGAGCATACATTATAAATATCGTCTTCTGAACATCACAATTGTTTTTAAATTGAATTAACTCAAATTGACATTAATTTATGCCAAACCATAAATACATCTCAACAAACATGTACATTGACAGTTACACTCCCACCAAATTACTATAATTGAAGATGAACTTATGTAAAAGTCTGAAACAATTTAGTAATTTCACAAACTAAATTTCAAATCAAATCAAATCAAATAAACCACTTTACAATAAACAACATATTTACACAAAACAATTTACATAAATGTACACATACCTACACAACAATTTACATATCAAATGTACACAATACACACAATGTAGAATACACATACACTAGATAAGGGTATAAATATATATATATACACTAACTGAATTGGGAGCGAGAATATATTGACAGAGTGATGATTAATAAAGTGCAGTGCTGATTGTTGATCGTGAGAGATCATGTGTTCAAAAGTCTTATTGCTTGTGGGAAGAAGCTGTCATGTAGTCGACTGGTGCGGGTCCTGATGCTGCGATACCGCCTGCCTGATGGAAGCAGTGAGAGCAGCCCATGACTCGGGTGGCTGGAGTCTTTGATAATCCTCCGAGCTTTCTTCACACACCGTCTGTTATATATATCCTGGAGGGAGGGAAGCTCACCTCCGATGATGTTTCTGGCCGTTCGCACCACCCTTTGCAGGTCTTTGCGGTTGTGGGCGGTGCTATTGCCGTACCAGGCGGTGATGCAGCCAGTCAAGATGCTCTCAACAGTACTGGTGTAGAACCGTGTGAGGATGTGTTGGTTCATTCCAAACTTCCTCAGCCGTCTCAGGAAGAAGAGGCGCTGGTGAGCCTTCTTCAGAACGGCCTCAGTGTGGACGGACCATGTGAGTTCCTCAGTAATGTGGACACCGAGGAACTTGAAACTGCTGACTCTCTCCACCGGTGCTCCATTAATGGTGATGGGGCTGTGTTCTCTGTCTTTCTTCCTGAAGTCCACCACAAGCTCCTTGGTTTTACTGACGTTGAGGGAGAGGTTGTGCTCCTGACACCAGCGTGTCAGAGTGTGCACCTCCTCTCTGTAGGCTGTTTCATCATTGTCAGTGATCAGACCTACCACCGTCGTATCGTCAGCAAACTTAATGATGGCATTGGAGCTATGTGTCGCCACACAGTCATGTGTGTACAGGGAATACAGGAGTGGGCTGAGAACACAGCCCTGCGGGGCTCCAGTGTTGAGGGTTAGTGATGAGGAGATGTTGCTGCCCATTCTAACCACCTGACGTCTGCCTGACAGGAAATCCAGGATCCAGCTGCACAGCGAGCTGTTTAAGCCCAGAGCCCGGAGTTTCACATCAAGCTTGGAGGGCACTATGGTGTTAAATGCTGAACTGTAGTCTACAAACAGCATTCTCACATACGTGTTCCTTTTTTCAGAACCAAATAGAATGTTCTCTGACTCTTGACATCAAGTCTATATTTAAACTCTTAATACTTCAAACTCTCAACATGTGTAGGAGTAAAGAGATTAGTAACATTGCATAGGATTTAATTGTTTTCTATAAGTACCACTAATTTATGAATAGGACGTTCAAGAATAGATGGATTAGCAAGTCGCTGACCCTCTTTCCCTAACTTTCTATTTCCTATTTGTATTGTGGTTTTTCGCACCAGGCCATCTTCGTCTTCACACAACACTCGGATATATGAGCACTGACCATAGCCATGACTACTCGCATCTGAAAAATTATGAAGTTCAATTCTCTGAACAGTTCCTAGATGTTCAGGAGCAAAACATCTCATAATCTGGAGATTTTGCAGGTTCTTCAGATCGTTCAGCCATCTTATCAAATGTGGCATTAACTCTTCAGGCAGAGGTTCATCCCATCCAATGTCCTTTTGGCACATCTCCTGCAGTACCTTTTTACCTAATAGGAGGAAGGGAGCCAGGAAGCCTAATGGATCAAACACAGACGCCACAGTGGAGAGGATCCTCGCCGTGTTACTGGTTTTTCATCCAGGGCAACTTTAAAGGAAAAGGTGTCACTATTTAAATTCCACTTTACTCCCAGAACAGTCTGAACTGGGAGTTCATCAGAACTAAGGTCCACATCCTGGACTTCGGTGGCTCTTTCACTGACAGGTATTGACTCCAAAACCGTTCTGTTGTTGGACATTAATTTGTGTAGACACAATTTCCCTTTTGCACACACATTTCGGGCTTCTTGGATTAGTTTGATAGCTGCGTCCACATTTTCTACACTAATGAGCCCGTCATCAACATAGAAATTCTTTTTGATGAAGCTGGCTGCTGCAGGATACTCTCTTTCATTTTGACATGCAAGGTACTTCATTCCATAATTCACGCAGCCAGGTGACGATGCTGCCCCGAAAAGATGAACTATCATGCGATACTCCTTTGGTCCTAAATTTGTATCGCCGTTTTCCCACCACAGGAACCGCAAGTAATCTCTGTCTTCCTTGGTCACATGGAATCTGTGGAACATTCTTTCTACATCACAAATAACTGTGACTGGATGTTTGCGAAACCTGCAGAGTACCCCTGTAAGCCTATTAGTAAGATCAGATCCAGTTAGAAAGTGATCATTTAAAGCGGTGCCATCATACTTGCAGAGCAGTCGAACACAACTCTAATCTTCTCTGGCTTTCTAGGGTGGTACACTCCCTGGTGAGGAATGTACCAGACGTTTCCTGCCTTGGGTTGATGTTCAGCTCTCTCCGCATCACCATTATTGAAAACACTTTCCATAAATGTAACATAGTCATTCTTGAATTTGGGTTTTTTTCTCAAATTTTCTTTCCAAATGTTTCAGCCGCACAAGAGCAAGCCGCTTATTTTCTGGTAATTGTGGGCGTGTCTTGAAGGGAAGGGGCATCTCCAGGTGTCCCTCTGTATTCCAGTGAATTTTTTCATTCAGCAATTGCATAATCTGTATATTGTCTTGCGATATGCTCTTCTCCTTTGGATTTGTATCTCTAAAGTCTGATTCAAGGGCTCTGATGACAGCAACAGGAGTCAGTATTGGAAGTTCCTGAACAGATACACGATGACACAAGCCTGTGACTTCTGTAGACTTTACAACCTGTGGTGAACTACCAACAATACTCCAACCCAGGTCAGTCCTGATGGCATACGGCTCATTATCACCTCCTGTGATGACTTGTCGAGGTACTAAAGCTCTTGAGCAGTCGTAACCTATCAGAATACCAACCTTACAATCCAACAACTCTGGTATTTCCTGTGCTATTTTATTCAGATGTATCCACCTTCTTGCGGTTTCAGAGGTAGGAATGTGGGAACGTTCAAGTTGGATGAAATCTCTGGTATAGGAAGGTGGCAAATTAATTAAGCCATGAGAGGAAAACCCCCTAACTCTGAGCCCACTAACTCTTTCACTTTGAATGACAGAATCCTTTCCCATCATTGTAGTAAGCTTTAACTTGACAGGCTCTGAAACTACCCCCATCCTCTCACATACCTCTTGGTCTACAAAGGTGTTGCTACTCTGGGTATCTTGTAAGGCATAAACTAAGGTCATTCTTTCAGGATTGTCAACTGAAGAAATCCATACAGGCACTATCACTGATGTGCTCCCACCATTACCACTGCCTATGCAACAGGAAAGGGAAGGTGTGTTTTCTTCTGTTTCCATAACATGAGAAAGTGCTGCAGAAGACGGACGGTCTTCATGAAGTGGTGTTGGATGATGTTTCCTGCATATACTACAAGTAGCTTTACTCTTGCAATCCTTTGAATTGGGTCCTTTCCTAAGACAGCCAAAACACAGGTTATTGTCAAATATGAACTTTCTCTTGTCTTCCACAGACTTACTGGCAAACATTTGACATTTGTGGATGGAGTGACTTTCCCCACAACACCTGCAAGTGACTAGATATGAACATAAAGGCACTGCGCTTACTTTATTGGGACTGTTTGAAACCACTGAGTTGCTTCCCTCAACACTGTATGTTTTCGGCACTGCGCTTGGTTTGTCTGATGTTTTCACATTTGTGATGAATGCATTAGCCTTTGAGCGCTTAACTTCTCTAGATGGCCATTCTTCAGAGAACTTCAAGGCGTGTAATGATGTTACAGGGTTGCAGGCTATTTCTGCTTCTTGTGCCGGAAATTCAGCAAACTCCTTGAAATTAGGGTATTCCTCCGTTTGTCTCAACTGCATTGTTTTTCGATTCTCTTCACAGCCATTTAACACCTGAAGCCCTTTGATGTGTGGCATGGCATTGCTGCAGGCAGTCAGAAAGTCACTTAACTCTCTCAGTTTAACTGATTCTCTTGAACCAATCTTTGGCCAGTTATTCAGTTTTTCTCTAAAAGCACGCTGAATTACAAATGAATGGCCGTACCGAGAATTCAGTGCTTCCCATGCTTGATCATAGGCTTTATCGTCCTTTCTGTAGAAGCTTCCTTCCAATACAGATTGTGCCTCACCACTGACATATTTTTGTAGATAAAACAACTTATCAGCTGAATTTGTGCATCGCTGTTCTATCATTGCCTTGAAACTTGTTCTCCACTCTAAGAACTTAAGTGGGTCCCCTGAGAAAACTGAGGGCTCAGGTGCAGGAAGTCTGCTGAGAACCATTGTGTCATGTAGGGCTTGTACTACTGAAGCTTCCCTATCAGAATGGGTTATTCGTTCCTCTTTAATTTCCTTAAAGGATACTGGAGGACAATTAGCTACCTCACTGCATGCTGTTTTACTTTCGTTATTGGACTCACCTGAGTCAGCTTCAGAGTATACTTTGAGCTTTGCAGCTATTACTTGAAGATCTCGCTAGTTTTCCAATCTTTTAAGTTCTTGTCTTTGAGCAGCAATAGCCTCCTCCATCTTTATCTCTGCCTGTTGTAATCATTGCAGCCAATTGTGCAGCAAACTCTGCTCTTTTTGCGGAGATGCTTTGCTGTTCTGATGAGCAGCTTGAACGGTGACTACGAATAGTAGACTTGGAGCTTGTAGCTGAAAGTATTGACTTAGCATACTCTTTGTCGAACACCATACGAATTCTTGCATCCTCTGTACTAGCATCAAATTCCTCCTGCCCCACTTCACTCATACATACTTTCATCAGCCCCATCAAATCTGTTGTTACTGCTGTACAGGAATCAATTTTTCTTCTAATCTCAGTTGAAGATACTGATTGGGATCGTATAAGTTCGTACACATTTTTTACTTGAGTTTCCAGCTCTTCAACACTATCCATCATGTCACCCAAGTCTTGGTCAGAGCACTCATCCTTAAGTTTGGTACGTGTAGTTCTTTCTTGTTCTTTCCAGCTTTCATACAACTTGATGAATTTACTCTCCTTCTGAGAAACTTCTTGCTGCTTAAGCTCTTGCATTTTTGGAGTTAATTTTCTCTCTCGTGAAGATTTCCTGGGTTCATCTCTTCTTGAAGTGAAAGCAGTAGGTTTTGCTATTTGAAGTGACTGTATTTTAGCATGAATATCAGCTATGAGTGACTCTAATCTTTCCCTTTCAGCATCATCAGTTTGAAATCTTAACTGTTCATTTAAGCTAGTCAACTCTGCCTGAAGGGACTCCGTTTGCTCACAAGATTCATCATATTGTGATTTTTCTCCATGAACTGACATTGCAAGTTTTTTTTTTTTTTAAACTTTAGTGTTACTTAACTACTACCCTCAGATTAAAACAACTTCGTCAATTGTAAGGCATACACACCAATTAGACTTTATGATTAAACAATATTAATACAAATAATTTGTCTTTACTTTCTTCTTCTTGTCCATCAATATGTAAAGGCAGCACAGTCTAACCTGCTGTTAATTGCAGAGCAGCACTCTTCTGCCTGTAACAGTAATGGAGCAAACAAACACTGTTCTCTGAAGCCTGTTGAAAGTATACTTGCAAAGCTGTAGTCTACACGGTTAAATGTCGCCCTCTACTGGTCGGGTCGCGGTACTTCTCTGGCGGTGACAACTGCGTGCATAACGGCAAGCCTCGTCTCTGACGCTTTCTTTCCCCACGCGATAGTCCCGCGATCGTGCCTTCACTTCGAATCCGACGTCTCGTCTGTACGGGATGCGCCCGCGATCTCGTTACCTCTTCTCATCCAGCCGATGCCTTTCCACTCTTTAAGCTGTCGGCTGTAACGTTAATGGCGTCACGTTTTCACTTTAGCTGCACTGGTCTGACGAAATAAAGGCCACGCTTCACACAGATGTCTTTTGTTGTTTATTTTTGCATCTTTCTCTCTCTCTCTGTAGTAAACACCGTAGACACCGTGAAAACTACAAGAAATAATAAAAAACATATATTGAAAATATGCATTTCTCAGTCCTTTACAAGTCTCTCGTGCCAATGTCCGATGATATGCAAGTAAATGTCGCAACAGAAATACAACAAATCCAATCAACATCATGAGTAGCACATCACATTGCACGTAAAATAATATAAAACAACATTATAAACATTATGGGGAGTGTGACAGGTAGAACGATATAGGTTCATATAGATTAGTTTGCTTAATCTTCTTCGTGGAATGTAGTTGCAGAAAAAGAAACATTTTTTTTTTTTGCTCTATATAGAGAATGGCAACCGACGTCACTGCGACGTCATCGCGCAATGTATTGTGGGGAGTATCCGCCATTTTGTGAGGCCACAAACACAAGCCGGTAACCAAGCAACACTATACAGCTATGTTGGTTGTATGAATTATTTATTTGAGCATGCTTAAAAATAGTTTAAAACAAGGTGGATTGTACAGAGACAAACTCCTACCGGACACCAAGAAACGATATGTTGAAAAAAAAAAAATCAACTTTATTGGAAATGTCGATCCTTACGAAGTCCCAAAAGACCAGTGGATTCGCGACCCTGACGCCTTACCTCCCGTCACATTTCCTGATATTTTTACTTATTTTGTCTGTGGTGTCAGTGCCTATACCGCTGAGCAATTTCGTAATTATATATATTAAGTTTGTTCTCAACATGATTGCACTTTATATAATTCAGGTTTGCTTCACTGCAACAACCTTTTGTACAGTGATATTATATAGATGTGGTTGATACGTTGCAACAAGTTGTAACCTTTTGTGTTGCAGTTTCTGAAGTTGTTTACACAGATATGTTTACATTTATCGCTGGAAAAAAAAAAACCTGTTGTTGTTTTTGTACTTGCAAATTTAATTTGTATTAACCCAGTTTCTACAAATTCATATTGTGTCATCTGTTTTCAATAGAAGTATTTAAGTATACAAACATGTCATCAAAACTAATATACATCTACAACAGTAATATACATACATGTCATCAAAACTAATATATTACATCTACAACAGTAATATACATATTTACAACATTAAAATGAAAGTTTTAACATGCACATTTTTCATTTTCAACTGGTTTTACAACCACACTGGGACACATGTTTAGAAGTATACAGCAAACATTCACTATCTTGTCGAGAAGTGTCATCTCCTCCCCCTCACATGGCAGTAACAAACTAATTGGTATTCTCTTATCTAACATTGTGTACTTGTTGCGCATACTGCCAATCACCCTTTCAACATGAATCCTCAGGTGTGCTATCGCTCGTGTTTTCCACATCCTTAGCATCAAGTTGACATCTTCCTTTAGTGAATGCAGGAACTTTGACCTCTGCACACATCATCCCCACACTATCGTGCATTCAAAACATCTATGGTGTCAGTAAAGGCAGTGGAAAGAGTTTTACGCGACACATTAAAGAGATGGGCAAGGTGTTGTACAGGAAGATCAAGCCTCAGACGTATGAGTGTCAACAAAAGCATTTGAAAGGATGTCATCTTTTTGGTAACTGGCAGGAAAGCCTTAACATTGGTGAACAATGACAATAAAATGGCAAAGCATGGAATTCCTGTGTAGTACTTGACCTTATTTGTGTCAGCCTTTAAGAAGTCCTCATCCATCTTTCTCTTGTTCAGCTCACACCTAAGCTTCCTGTTCTCCTGCAACAGACGGTTGATTTCTGCACTGTTGCTCTCACAGAACTGACATTCTGCTCTTTGTCTCTTAACTGCTGGTTCATCTTCTGCCTGGTTTCCACCTTCCTCATCCTCTGCAGCTTCCACATCCGCCCATTCATCTTCTACAGCTCCCACCTCTGCCTGGTCACCACCTCCCGCATCTGCTGCTACTTCCGCATCTGCCGCTAATTCTGCCTCTGCCTGTTCACCACCTCCCGCATCTGCTGCTACTTCTGCCTCTGCCTGGTCATCACCTTCCTTTTCTTGTGCTGCCTCCACCTGCATTTGGGATTCACCGTCGTCTCCTGCTACTGGCACGGTCATTTGTTGTCGTTGTAATCGACGAGAATCGATTACAACGACACTAATCTGTCTCGACACTAGTCTGACTCGGTAGCACGCACTTCAGAGTGTCCCAGGTGCAGTGTTGGAGCCCTGTCAGGATTGGACTCATCCATTTCATATGCTGGTTTACCTTCAAGAAGACATCAAAAAATAAATACAGTCAGAATAAACAAAAAAAAAAACACTACAGTGAAACAACTTCTATGTAAACATAGAAAATACATTTTAAGATGCATATTAAAGAAATCACACCCCATTTAACATTAAAATCATAAGAAATTAAAATAGAAATGTTTACCAATACTTATTCAAAGAACACAAACAAATTTTGTCCTAAATGTCAGCCCTGTCACGTTAAATATTATGATACCTGCCATTATGTGTTTGTATAATCTCCTATGTTAATGTAGTTTTTTTTTTTTTTTTACAACTAACGTTATATAAGTGCCTGGCGGTTATTCTGGACTTTCCATTCACTACATTTGACCTAAACATTGCTTATATTTCTTATAGAAATTATAATACCACGTTAGATACAATCAGGGACATGTAATCAATCAATAAGAAAATACTATTTGTGTCAAACTAATTCATTAGAAAACCATTATAACATTAATTAAAGAATAAGATCTATTTTTCTCCAAGATATTTAGAAGTGGAATTGTACATTTCTGGTAGAATGTACCTAACGTTAATACGTTGACACTCACCTGAATAAAAATGTCAGGAACACACTTTTAACGATCTTGGGATGCTGGAAAACTTGATGTCTGTACGTCTGATATCCAAGACAGCCGGCGTCTCTTTGTCACATCAGACACATAGTTTCCTTGATTCTGCCTCCAGACGGGAAAGCTAAAGAAAGACAATATCTCTAATCTCTTACCTTGTCGGTCGTGTGAACGGACATTACAACCGACAACACAACAAGTTATTCCCATAACTTTAAAATTAATCGAAATGTCAATTACTTTACAGTATATATTAGCGGTCCGGATTCGCGCGTCAGCCAACAAATTGAGAGTGGAACGGCGAGATGGCCTCACAATATGGCGGCACTACCCATCAGCCACCGCGGCGCTCTGTGGCTGACGTTACGTTGCCAAGCTCTATATAGAGATCGCTAAGACATGTGACCAACTGGGCGGCAACGTCATCAGAACTCAAAGAATTATGGGTATGTTTGGCCAGTTTGACTGGATCCATATGAGCATAGTGACTGGTCAGGAGACGTCAACCTGTTGCCCAACTTCCAGCACCCATATATATATATATACACACAACTACATGATATTAAATGTTAGTGCATACACACACGAAGTTTTCAGTAACTTCAAGTCGCTGCAGCAGGCCCAAGTCTTTTTTTACAGATGGATGGGTCCAGGACATGGAGATTGTAAAAGTGGGGCAGAAAACTGTAGTCCGTTCAAAGGTATGCTAATGTTTTAAGCACCACACTCATCGCTCTCTCTCTCATCTATCTGCATGCAGCATGCAGCATGCAGTCAGAATTCATGTCAAGATTGCAATGCTGGAGTGTGCGTGTGTGCCCGCGAGAGAGAGAGGCGCGGGCGCGATCGAACTGCGTGTGAGAGAGAGAGACGCTGGCGTCGAACAGTGGAAACATAAAAACATACTCCGTCATTTTGTTCATACAGGGCATAATTCAAACAGAACTGCAAAGTGTTTACTTATATTTGTGTACACTCGCAATAAAACACAACTTAATACATATAAAGGAGGCAGAATTTCATTGTCTTTGTGTTTTTTATTTACAGAGATGGCTAAAAATCATTACATGTGAGAAGTGACATTACAAAATCTTTTGAAAAAAAAAAAAACATTTACATATTAGATGCGAGCATGGTGAATAATTCGAACACGATGGCTTCACAACAATACTTGGACACATATTGGTCAAAGCACAGCACACAACCATTTTATCCAGCAAAGTCTTATCCTCCCCCTCACTGTGACCTCGTCGCTCTTCTCCTAAACCGCTTGAACCGGTCTGTGTTCGTAGCTTTGACCTCAGTATGGCCGAGGTACAGAGAAGGGGCCCAGTCAGGATCACACTCCAACATTTCATAGGCAGGTTTGCCTGCAAACACAGTCACCAAATAAATTGCTCTGTAGCCTAGATGTACAACATTTAAAACTGATTAACGTTACGCTTTAGTACATTGGTAACTTAAGCTAATTTTCTAGCCATTTCATGCTAGTTAACTGTTAACATTGGCCTAACGTCAAATCTAATGGTCTGGTTAAATCAAACAAAACACGCTGGTTATTTGCCCACAACATAATATTTACACAGAGTAATTGTAACTTACCTTTGTGAAAATGCTTTGAACACACCATCATGTGTGGTGGAGTGTTATCGAAGGTAATCTTGGGCCTCCTTACTGCTGCTATCCATGCCATTCGTCGCCTTTTTGTCACCTCTGAAACATGGCTTGTACTATTATTTTTCCACGCTGGAAACCGATAAAAGGATTTTCCGCCCTTAAGCTTTATGCCACTTCTATCGTGAGAACGGCTATTACAGTTTACAACACAGCAGGTAGACAGCATCTTGTACACTGCGTTCTTCCCTCCATGCAATCAAGTCTGGCGCCTTCTGTTTGTGCCGCGGATTCCCAAAATGCTTTGCGTTCACCACTGGTAATACGTCACTGGTGACGTCACATTAGCAATCTCGATTGCAGACACATAGCACTGTTTTAGGAGGCCTCTGATGCAGAAAAAATGTTTTTTCAAAGTTTTGACATTTTACAAATTTTTTAATGACATGTTGTAATATTGCAACAGTGGTCAGGGAGGGCAGCAGAAATCCTGTATTTGTAATTGCATAGTCTGAATAAATATACAGAACAATTAAGTTTTCGTTTGCACAGTCGATTGCTTATGTAGACCCATAACTGTATATATCATGAATAATAATCACACAACAGCCATATTTTTTATAAATTGTTATTTATTCATAACAAATATAGGAAAACAGGAAAAAAATGTTTTTTTACAAAACTGAACTTGGACTTAGTCCCAAAGTTCAGTTATGGTTGTCCCAAAGACAGTTCTTGTCCTCTGAAGATGAAAATTGCACTTGCGACATAGAGTATTGGTGTATCCAGTTTTGCAGAGTCTGCAGAGTCCTCTTGTTGTCTTCATTGGTAAATGTGCAATCATGTCCCTGCGCACGTCCACCAGGGTTTGTGCAGATGGCCTCTTAGCTGGGACCGTTTCCCTGTTACAGTTGGTTAGATGTACCTGTCTGGTTGTTCCCACGTAATGAATTCCATGACAAAGGAGCTGAAATACCAATGGGATGCAGGGAAAACAGATGTCTGCATAGATTTTGTAGTTCTGCACTTCTGGAAGCGTGGAAGCTAGCTTCATCACAACATCCCCTGATTTGGCTCGATGTCCATTGACACTGCCTTGGTACACCTCAAAATAACAGACTATTCCAGAGATTCCACTTCTCACCCATAATTTGACCACCCACGGGTGTAGATTTCCTCGCAGATACTGCTTTATGCTGCTGAATTTTCCCTCGAAAGGGATCATCATCTCATCCAGAGTTGTGTTCTTCCAGTACAATCTGAAGACACTTCTCTCTAAATGAGTCGAACTAAAGGTCAACTTGAAGGCACAGTTTGTCTGTCTTTTCTGTCTCTGGCACTGTCAAGTTGTTGACATAATAGAACAATCTCAGCAGTTAATTCCATAACCTGTTTCCCAACTGTGAATAACTAACAACACCCAGGGCCAATTCAATGTATTTTTGTTACTGACAAGATACAATTTAAAATAATGCAACCAGAAATTTTTAACTGACTGATTCAAATCTGGCATAAACTCAAAAAGTTAACAAAGAAAACACACATTCTGACAAGCCCCAGAATTATGCTACAATTATCCTCTAAAACATCCAGAACCTGTTTCTGCCAAACTGTTTCTGACTAACAAACAACGCCCAGAGTTCAATGTAATTTTTTGCAACTAGAAAGTAGTAATTTATTCAATTCATGTCTAAATTCAAAATGTTAACAAAGAAAACACATTTAGAACTTAGTTATAGTGAATAATGAAAGACATTATATCTCGATTAGTATTAGTTTTCCATTTGTTTTAATGTTTTAAAAAACCTTTTTTTTTTAGGATAGCGCAAAATAATTGTAATATTACAACCATGGCCCTCAGAAGATATCGAGTGTATGCACCACCAGGTGGATCTCTGTAGAGCCAGCAGTAAGGCGAATCCTTCAATAGTGGCTTGAACGGAAAACTCTGTTTCCCATTGCACAAGAGTATGAGCACTGTTACATGGTAGACCAACTCTACCGCCTATACTGTGGTACAAAATGTTGTGCATTCTTGATATTTGTGAAAAATGTGCTATAGCAGGTGTCAACAAAACATTCCAAGAAAACAGCGTTGATCCAACAAAGTTAATTGATGAACTTATCTTGTAACATCACTGGGGTGCAGTGTAACACTTCCAACTGCACAGGTTGATTACCTCAAAGGTGATATCCACCAACACCTGGATCTGGAATCGTCTGCCTAACTATATAGAAGTATTGCGACAGATGTCTGCATTATCTGTAGCTGAAGCACTTCGCCATACAAAGAAACCCATAACAGAACTGGCACAAATGTTCATGACATCCCCTGAAGAAATCAACCAAATTGAGATTTAGTGCCATAACATACTTCACATCCAGTGGGATTGTGGATAACACAGAAATTCTGGTGTGAAGTAGAATCCTACAGAGATGCTACAAGTGACAAACCATTCAAAAAAACTTTGTAATCTGGCACTGACCATCCTTACTCTGCCACACAGCAACACACAAGTGGAGCGTGTGTTCAGTTAAATGTAGTTAAAACTAAATTAAGAAATCGTCTATCGCTCCTAACTGTGAACTAAATTTTGCACATCCGATACAGACTTCAAACTGCAGGCAAGAAATTCTATTATATTCTTCTAGGTACACTTGCACACATTTTTGAAGGAACTCGGAAGGTAGGTTGGCCCAAATATCTTGGAGAACTGCGTACGGGCTGCGGTAACCACATTGTCAAGAAAAGCGCAGTCTGCAGCCTGAGCCTCACGAATGCGTGCCACGCTGCATCACACACACCACACCCCCGGCCAGCTGGTGGTGACTAGTCTCGAGTATGGCCTGAAAGGCCCTAATCCTCAGACGGCAAGCCGCCTTACATCGAGGAAGGTAAATGCTTCGAGGGTCTCCTCAGCGCGGATGCCTCGGGTCAGCGCACCGCTCCCGATGCAGCATTCCCTGCTCCACCCCCCCAAAGCAGCATTCCCTGCTTCCACTGTACCGTGCAGTGGAAAAGCCCCATATGTATCTTTGTATATAAAATATAAATATAAAAGTGCATATCAACGACAATGATTAGATCTTATTCATCCTTGTGTTCATTTAGCGGAAAACTGTAGGGAAACGTGCCTTTTTTATTTTTAAATAGATTTGTATTTAATGCCTTTATAATATTGAATCTACTTAGCTACAGTGGATGTTTGCATGAAATGATGGTTCCACTACTTAAAAAAAAGGAATATCGTCAATAGGCTAAAAAAAATTTAGATATAATTTTTAAAGCCATATCGCCCATCCCTATATCCAACAAGTTAATTGCATCAAATTTTTCCTCCATATTGTGCAGCCCTATTCAAAAATGTTTATACACTTGTTTGTGTCTGTGAAAAGGAATAACCATTTACTTTTGATCCTTTTCTTTAGAAAAGAAAATGACAAACATAAGAGGAAATTTGTTGTGCCATCTGGTTGGTTTGCTGACAATTGCAGTCCTCATCGTGCTCAGCTTCTTCTTGTTCTGGTCCTCACCTAAGAACTATCCAACTAAACTGCCAGTTCCTAAACAGCACTCAGATCAAGACAACACAAAGTGCAACACATTCCTTCCTAAAGCAAAGGAAGAGAAACCAATACTTTTGTTATGGTTCTGGCCTGAAAATTTCAGTTTTAACCTGAGTGACTGTCAAACTATTTTCAATATTGATAGTTGTCTGCTGACAGATGATAGATCTCTCTACAGTAATGCAGACGCCGTCCTCATTTATCACAAGTCCATTAGTTGGGATCTGTCCAACCTTCCTCCATCTCCTCGTCCTCCATTCCAGAAGTGGATATGGTTTAATCTAGAATCACCAACCAACACACAGAAAAAACCTGGTCTGGAAAAACTATTCAACCACACTCTCAGCTACAGACAGGATGCCGACATTTTTACACGGTTGCACTTGACCGCTAGAAAGAAGGGAGATGAGGAGTTTAGAATTCCCAAAAAGGACAAACTGGTCTGTTGGATTGTAAGCAACAATGCTCTCTCGACAGGTGTTGGAACAAGGAACAATTTTTACCAAGAATTTAAAAAGCACATCGAGATACATATGTATGGGAAGGCTTATGGAACGTTCCTGGATCATACAAATTACTATTCTACCATAGCGAGCTGCAAATTTTATCTATCCTTTGAAAATTCTATCCACAAGGACTATATCACTGAGAAGTTCAATGGACCGCTTGCAGTAGGTACTGTCCCTGTGGTGTTGGGTCCTCCCAGAAAGAACTATGAAAACTTTGCGCCTGGTGATGCTTTTATTCATGTGAACGACTTTCCAGACCCAAAGTCACTAGCGGAATATCTGAAGCAGCTGGATACGGATGATGATGCATATCGCAGGTACTTTAACTGGAGGAAGCATTTGTTTGCGACACCTCATTTACTACAGCAACAAGAGTTTGATCTGCCTATCTGTACTGCATGTGAATATATAGCAACTCACAAGGGATATAAAGAAATCTCTGATCTCTATGAATGGTATTACAATTAATCTATACTCCTCAAATATTAATTTTTATTACAAAATAAAAGGTTGATGATTGGGTTGAAGGTATTTTGATAATTGGGCTACTGTTAATGGATGTAAAAGGTGCTGTAAGTGATTTTAGCTGTTCTAACTTCTATGAGCCATTGATTTAGCCATGCCCCCTCTTTCCATAACACTGCACTGATACCATTGAATCTGACACAAAGCATGTTCCCATGGTTGTCAAACACAACAGTTGCGAAATAGCACCCTCAACAGTTTATAAATTCTGATTATAAATCAGAATATGGCATTAAGCCTCAAAATTTGCTGCAATGACAACACTACGAGAACGCGTAAATGATTCACAGGTGGCAAGCATCAGAGACTGGTGAGATATCTTATGACACTTATTTCAGTGATATCTTTCAGTGAGTAGTACAATTTTTTACTTACCTTTCCATGAAAAAAATCGCTTACAGCACCTTTAATATTACATGCTTCATCACGGCAGTGTGTGTTTGTTAATTTCTCCACACAAGGAACATAAAGCAACTCATGCAATATAAAAGCAGCATTTAATATTTTTGATTGGTAACATTAATGATGTTATTAACATTAAGATAACACAATATTTTACATAAACAAATGAGGCATACTTTTACAGCCTTTTTTATTCATAATTTCTGCATTTGTGGCATAATGATAATTTCCACAAAAAATAAGTTTGACTTTTTATGAAAACTAAAAATAAATCAAATTTACAGTGAGGCACTTTCATTGGAAATGAATGTGGTCAGTCCATAAATGCTAAAATACATTAGTTTCAAAAGTATAGTCACAAGATGCAGGCATTATACACAGAGATGGGTAGTAACTCGTTTACATTTACTTGAGTAACTTTTTTAGAAAAATTTTACTTTTAGAGTAGGTTTAAAATTGGGTAATTTCTAATCATTTGTTTTTACTTTTACTTCTTTACAATGTGTGGCATTACTGTCGTTATATTACTGGGTTTAATTTGAATGAATGCGTAATTTATTAAGAGATTATTGAATGGGACTTTTAGGAGAGCAGACGTTTACACAGCTGCGCAGGCTGAGCCAGTGTCACAGACTGTCACTCACTCACTACAGCAGCTTCAAACTCTTCAAAGTGAAACACTTTCTTCCTTCCGCACAGTGAAAAAAAGAATAGTTTCATCATCCAATGCCTTCATTTAACACCAAGAAAAGCTGATATTTCAAGAATAAAATCACTGCTCCAACTACGTACGTATTGACTGAAATACGAATCCACACAGGACTTTAAAAGCTATGAAATAGTGAAAGAAGGCATTAATAATGCATGATCTTGCTTTGTTGTATATTTCAGCATTATATATAATGTCCTCTGTAATAATTATTAGAAATGTTTCCAAACCTATTTTCTTATTGACAAATTCATCCAGCTCTGACAAGAGCCCTTAAAGGGATAGTTCACCCAAAAATTAAAATTCTCATTATTTACTCACCCTCATGCCACCCCAGATGTGTAATGACTTTCTTTATTCTGCTGAACTCAAATGAAGAATTTTAGAAGAATTTCTCAGCTCTGTAGGTCCTTACAATGCAAGTGAATGGGTGGCAACATTTTAAAGCTAAACAAACAAACATAAGTCAACATAAAAGTAATCCATAAGACTCCAGTTGTTAAATCAATACCTTCAGAAGTGTGTGATAGGTGTGGATGAGAAACAGAGAAACAGAGAAACAGCTCACTTTCACATTCTTCTTCTTGTGTTTTTGGTGATTATATTATATTAGTGACAAATATTGATCTGTTTCTCACCCACACATATCATATCACTTCTGAAGACATGGATTTAACCACTATAGAGGGACTATTGAGAGCATCCTGAGCAGCTGCATCACTGCCTGGTTTGGGTCTTGACAAAGCCCTGCAGAGGACAGTGAGAACAGCTGAGAAGATCATCGGGGTCTCTCTTCCCTCCAACAAAGACATTTAAAAAAAAAAAACTGCATCCGCAAAGCCACCAGCATTGTGGACGACCCCACACACCCCACACACACAAACTCTTCACCCTCCTGCCGTCTGGCAAGAGGTACCGAAGCGTTCAGGCCCTCACAGCCAGACTGTGTAACAGCTTCTTCCCCCAAGCCATCAGACTCCTCAATACTCAGAGATTGGTTTGACACACACACACACGTGTCCTGAGTTGCACTTCAATTATTGTCACTTTTTAACTGGCTGCTACCTCAATAACTGCTATGTCGAACACTATCTCATAATTATGTTTACATTTGGCATTTAGTAACTGTCATCTTTTGCACTACTGTGTACTGGTCAGCGCTGCACTGTCTCTCACTGTGTCTATTGTCCTGTTCATTGTTAGTAATTAATTTTTTTTTTGCACACGTTTGCATGTGCACTTTATATAGGTATTTTATTTAGTCTGTGTAGTCTCATGTGTTTCTGGGTTTGTACTATGTTGTTTTATGTAGCACCATGGTCCTGGAGGAACGTTGTCTCGTTTCACTGTGTACTGTACTAACTGTATATACTTGAAACGACAATAAAAACCACTTGACTTGACTTGACTTGACTTGGAGTCTTATGGATTACTTTTATACTGCCTTTATGTGCTTTTTGGAGCATCACAATTTTGGCCTAATGAGCTAAAACATTCTTTTAAAAATCTGAATGATGAGAGAATTTTCATTTTTGGGTAAACTATCTCTTTAAAGTGATAGCTCAGCCATAATTTAATATTTTGTCATCATTTCTCTATCCTCATGTTGTTCCAAACCAGTGTGACGCTTTGCATTATATGGAACACAAAATATGTTTGACACAATGTTAGGGAACGACATTCTCAGTCTCAGCCATCATTCACTTTCTAAATATGGAGGAAAAATTCACAAAGTAAATAGTGACTCAGGCAAACATTCTGCCTAATATCTCCAAATTGTGTTGTATGGAAGAAAGTCAGTCATACGGGTTTGGAACAACATTTCTATTAATAATTATAATAATACTGTAGTACATGATCAATGTGTATTATTTAATGGAATATAGGGAAGTAAACATCTATTATATCATTTGTGAAAGTAACGAGTTAATTTTGAATTTTGTTTCTAATTTTTAGCGTCTATGGACTGGCCCTATTTACTTCCATTGCAAGTGCCTTAATATAACAGCTTTTTAAAATAAAAAGAGGGGTGACTAAAAATAATTTTGCACACTGCACAATGTTAGCCAATCACAATAGTGGCGCTAACATTTAAGCTTAAACAAGACGCTGATGCCAAAATCGAGTGTTTCAGACAAAGGGCCAGAGACAGGGTGGAACATGATCATATATTAATAAATAATGATCATTTTGGTGCAATAAAACTTAACTAAGAGTGTAAGTGGACCTCAGGGAAGGTAATATAATTATTTAAAAAATGAAAGTATGTCATGATCCCTTCAACTGGTATTGGACTGTAAATATTCCTTTTGCATTGAAAGTTGTATACACTAACAAGGGGTGGACTGGCCATCGGGTGAACCGGGAGTTTTTCCGAAGGGCCGGTAGGCAGAATGTGCCCGAATGGGCCACGATAAACTGAAATGGGCTGACGCGTTATGCAGAACGGGCCACAAAACGGTGCCGCAATATGCAGAAAAGGACAGCAACGGTTGTTAATTCTAATGTGTTACCAGGAATTTTGGTGAAGGTCTTTAGACAATTGATTATTGTTGATGGGTATAAATTATAATAAGTTCACTAACATATTATATTCTTTATATATTATATTGCAGCAGTTATAATATTGTTTGTCTCCTTAATCACTTGTGTGTATCTTTGTAGCTTTGGGTAAATGTAAAATTTAAATATGTGTGTTTGTTCAGTGTTTGGTTTGCAGAATAAAAATGCAAAAGACATTCAAAAGGTTATCTGTAGGGGATGCAAAATCATTCAGAGTCATGGTGTATATCTTGGTTATTGGATGGCTATTTTCTCTTAATTCTGTATTTGACATTTTAATTAAATGTTATTATCAAAATGGTGTCTAATCAAATGAATTCATTAAAACTTTAATCAAATTAAAATTGCATTATTGTTTTTATCAAATGAAGTGCTTTCATACAAAATCCTCACAGCACAATCCGAAACAACACATAGATAAGTGCTGCACAACAGAACATCACACATGTTTGACATTGCTTTATTATTATTTAATTACAGTAAAAATTACATTACTATACAGTAGTAATATATTGTTGTCTTTATTTTTGCATGCGGCATATAAGCAACCTGTTTACATGTAACATACATGTATGTCAAAGACATATATTTTACTACTACTCACTATATTTTTGTCTTTGAGTAAAACAAATAGGCTGGTTGTATTCAAATGTTTGAGCTTTCCAACGACATATAACACATGATTATTTGTTCATTTTGTAGTTTTTACAGATTACAATAATATGTGCAGTGCAAAATTATTGATAAATTATAAAAACTGAAATTTGCAAACCACAAGTGTTCCAAGAACATTTTAGGTAATGCCTGCATTGTAAAGTTCAGCTTCTAAGCTTTAAAACTATACCTATTTTGTGTTGGTCAAGACCACTTCATATTTTTCTGATTATTTGTTTCCTCACCAGCAGGTCCATCCAAACTTCAAGGGTTAAATTGCAGCAATTTGCAGTGCAATAATCACACTAAACATATCTCAATTTTAATTTGAAGATTTGTACATTCAAACATTAATTTGCATCCTAAATATGTAAAATTTATATGTAAAACATATAAATGTTTTATAGCTAATGACAATTTTAAATTAAATTTATGCTTTCTGCCTTATTATATGAACGGATTCCACATGAGATCAGTAAAAGAAGCTGTATTAAACTATTATGATGATAATTGAAAGTAAGATATATGCAGTATAAAATGTGGAATTTTTAATGTTTACATGCTGCATTCATAGCTGCAATGCTAGCTAGCATGCTAACCTTTGTCATAGTATGCACCTGTTACCCTCTGTATTTTTATGAGGACATTTGTGAAATGTATCCAGGAAATATCGTGATTATTTTGAAAGAAAGACACTTTATGCTACATGTTGGGTGTCAATATGAGTGTTGCTATGGCAGGATTAGTCAATGGGAATAATAGTGAAAAGTACTTTAGAGGCACACCAATGTGCCTCAGGTGTGAATGGGTTACAAACTGCAGACAAAGATATAGGTGGAGCAGCATATAAAAAAAACAAAAACAGGGTAAGTCCCCATTTCCAATTGGTATTACAATGTGTATCAGGTGATCCGATCACATGTGGTCAGGTGAGACACATCGCTGTTTACACCTGGTTGTTTAAATGCATCTACTATGACCACTTGTGTTCGGATTTGGAGGGGAGGGTATCTTGTTTCATGACAACTTAAATCACTATGTCAGTGTGCTACTGCATGATATTAAAAGCACAACAAACTCACAAAAGACAAAAAAAAATGTGCCCTGTTTCTCCCAGATGCTGTTGAAATATAATCTAAGCACAAATGCAACATGTCAAGCAGAATTATCTGTAATTTTAGTAGATTTCCTTTATTAAAGGAACTTCAGGTGTTCGTGCTTGTCATCTGTGTTGATATAAGACAGCAAATAATATCTGTGAAGCTCTCGTGATTGTGTATGTGCGTTGTTTTTGTTTTCTCCCCAATTTGGAATGCAAAATTCCCAATGCGCTCTAAGTCCTTGTGGTGGCATGGTGACTTGCCTCAATACGGGTGGTGGAGGACAAATCTCAGTTGCCTCCACATCTGAGACCGTCAATCCGCGTATTTTCACTCAGCACACCCTGGATTTGAACTTGCAACTCCAGGGGTGGTAGTCAATACTCGCTGAGCTACCCAGACCCCACATATGTATATTTTCTGATCAGATGTTTATTTCCTTTTAAAGCTGCTCATAACAAGCTAAATTTAAACTCTTTGGTTTTATTCCTTTGTTTTTTATTCATCTGTATTGCACAGCGGCTTCCGCCTTGTTGTAAACAAAGACTGTTATTACTGTGGCCTTTGCGGCCAGGTTATGCAGTAATGTTGATGGTTAGATCATCATTCATTTTTTAAATATTTGGAAAAGCTGGCTGATATTGAGATTACCTCTCAAGCTTCCCCTGTAACAGTGCTCTAGCTTGATTAGCATGATTGAAAGGGGTGTGTCAGTGTGTGTCTACAAACCAAAACATATTGGCTAGTTTTAAAAATGGGGCGAGTGGTTTGAAATATCACGCCCCCACTTCCTGTTTCAGTAGGAAATACATTGAAATAGTCACTCAAACCGAAAGGGAATGTGATGTTTTACTTATAAACCCCTAAATAACACTTAATGGTTATTCTCTGCAAGTCCTTTACATTTAAGGGAAACTTTAGGGTGTTCTTAAGATAATATTACACTTAAGGTGCTTTATGCAATTGGGCCCAAGTATTTTAAAAGTTCATATGTGACATTATTTCTGTGTCATAATTTCATATTTTCTGATTTTGATAGCATAAAAAATAATTAGTATCAATATTTTATTGAAATAAGACATTTTTGATTACATGATAACATATAGATAGAGACATTGAGGATGCTAATATGCAAACAGATTTTTGATATATCGAATGGTGTTGCCATGGCAACACGATAAATTTGTCAAAAATGGGAAAAAGGAAGTGTTTCGTATCTTCTGCGTGCACTGCATTTACATTAAAATGAAGCCAACTTCAGTCACGGTCGTAGCACCACCAACTGGTGGAAGGAAGTTAGCAGACTTTGAAATATCTCTCATGTTTAACTGAATTGCTTTTTTTTTTTTTTTTTTTTTAAATGTCAATACAGTGCAGATTTAAAATGCTAAAGGGATTCTTGATATATTAAATACTGTTGCCATGGCAACACATTAAATGCTACTATATATATATATATATATGTATATATATATATAGAGAGAGAGAGAGAGAGAGAGAGAGAGAGAGAGATTTCTCCCATTTTCTCCCCAACTTGGAATGCACAACTCCCAATGAGCTCTAATCCTCATGGTGGCGTAGTGTCTCGCCTCAATCCGGGTGACGGAGGATGAATCTCAGTAGCTTCCGCATCTGAGACAGTCAATCCACGCATCTTATCACGTGACTTGTTGAGTATGTTAGAGCAGCAACCTAGCACATGTGGAGGCTCACGCTATTCTCCACGGCATCCACACACAACATCACCCACTGAGAGCGAGAACCACATTATGGTGACGAGGAGGAGGTTAAACCAAAGTGATTCTACCCTCCCTAGCAACCGGGCCAATTAGTTGCTTAGGACGCCTGACTGGAGTCACTCAGCACGCCCTGGATTTGAACTCGCGACTCCAGGTGTGGTAGTTAGAGTCAATAATCGCTGAGCTACCCAGGCCCGAATTGTATGATTTTTATGAAAATTCAGCTGTATGTTTGGTAATGAGGGCTGATCACATTTATGTGGCTATTATGGGTCAAAGTCATAGTGCCATCAACTGGCAGCAGAAAGTATGGTACTTTTAACAGACTTTGACATAGCCCTCTTATGTTTAAATGAATTGCTTGCAAAATACTTTAGAATAACGTTAAGACACTGCTGATGTAAAATTGTCAAGGGATATTTGATATCTTAAATGGTATTAATGGCAACACATCAATTGTTATTATTCCTTTCTTCCTATATTTGGATGTTTTTGAGGCACTTGGCATGATTCAAATTTCATGAAATTTTGCACACACACCAGAGTTGTTGGCCATTAGGTCTGTGCAAAAGTTCACGCATGGGCATATAGGAGGGACTCTGTGCACCCCCTTTAAAATGGGCTTGTAAGACGGCCTCTGTAGCACCCCCATTTTCACCTACATTCGCCAGAATTTGTACATATATAGTTCTCAGTAGTACTTTTACTTCAGTACAGTTTTTGGCTACTCTACCCACCTCTGGCAGTTCAGCATGGTGCTCAAACAACCTAATTTTGCACCAACACTAAAACCAGAGACTTTTGGGACTTAATTATTTCTACAAAAATAATTTTCTGTCAAAGTCAGCAGTTTACATTCCTGAAACAGGACAGCACAGCTGCCTTCACACAAACAGACGAGAAAGAAATTGTCTCCTTTCGGCTCAAATCCCACTTGCTGCTCAAACTGCCACAGACTTCAACAAAAGATCACAGTTCTTGAAACAAAGTTAATTGTGGTACTTCCATCCATGAAGGAATACACAGGAGAGCATATATAAACCAGCAGTATAGGTGCCAAAAGATACTGGTGAAAGTGAGAGCACAAACCGATGGTATAAACAGGAAACTAGACCCAAATGTGCTTCATACATCAAACTGTTACAAATTTCACATACTACAGCATTAGCGCCATCCACCCCAAATATGTCTATGAATCGACTAGCCAATATTGATATTCTTTCATCC
Source organism: Moxostoma hubbsi (assembly GCA_032164185.1). Classification (NCBI taxonomy): domain Eukaryota; kingdom Metazoa; phylum Chordata; class Actinopteri; order Cypriniformes; family Catostomidae; genus Moxostoma; species Moxostoma hubbsi. Next base: position 4,290,847 of record JAVLUX010000018.1, read on the forward strand.
CCAATACATCTTGAAAATGGATTTGAATCACTACTGAATGTGGATGTAGAAGCCTATAATGTGATCAGACAAAGATCACATCAGTCAGCAACTAACATCGCAGCTGGCTGGCACTCAAGGTTGAGCAGCTATGTTCTTCTGACATCACAGCCGAGCCCAGCACTCTGATAGTGGGTGACTCCATTATCAGAAACATTGGTAACAGGGCTATCACCACTTGCTGCTTCCTCGAGCTACAGTTTCTGTTGTGAATAAAGAACTTTGGAATATTCTCATTTACATTTACATTTACATTTATTCATTTGGCAGACACTTTTATCCAAAGCGACTTACAAAAGAGGAAAAACATAAGCAAATCATCTTAAGGAGGCAGTGGTATGAAAAGTGCCATACTACAAAGTTTCACTATCATCAGAATAGTATACAAAACTGATTTAAGTGCAACAAGAATTGTAATTTTTTTTTTTTTTTTAGTGACTGGTTAAATGCTCTTCTGATGAATCATAAGACTGTAAATCGGGTTATTATAGTTCAGTTCAGTTCAACATTATAACAGACTAGATACAATACATACGATATAAATACAAAAACACATTGCCACATTTTATTAAAGACAGTAATGCCAATGTTTCCACAAAGGTGACTGCTATCGTAAAACAGAATAATAAAGGTGTTCTGGGAATCATCAAATAGACATACATTTATACATCAGATTTATCAGTAGAGCCTGAAAAGTGTTGACTCTTGCATTACAAAACAAGTCACTTGCACTACACAACCTATGTTTTTTAATAAGCTCTGCATACAGTCATTAAAGGCAACCTGAAACTTGTGTAAGCTCGCCTTTTTAAAAGGAGCAGTGCAGAGAGGAGTGCAATATGCTCTAAAGAGACTTATCTTATGATCTGAACACATGTATAATTTTCTTGCCAACTGTGACAGGGCATATGGTGGGGCCGGGTCATGATTTTACACACCCGGTCCCTTATCGGGCTAATCAAGCCTCTGAGAGGGATAAAGGCCAACTGCAGACGGTGGTGTGAGAGAGAGAGAGAGAGAGAGAGAGAGAGCGCGAGCGAGCGAGCGAGCGAGAGAGCGTTTATGGACAGTTGTCTGTCATATGTGTGTGTTTGTGTCTTTTGGTTCAGTTTATCATTAAAACTATTATTTATATTGTCAAGCCGGTTCTCGCCTCCTCCTTTCCCTCAAACATCTCGGGTTACTGAACTGTAACCCCTGTTCCCTGATAAAAGCGGGAGGAGATGCTGCGCTGATTTAGCGCTTTGGGAACAACTTTAGTTGTGACCAGCTGTGAATATGTGTGCAACACGTTAATGAAATTGACCAGAATTTATAGCCTCTGCGGGTGACATCATTGGATGCACCTGTAGCAGGGCTATAAATAGATGCGTCACAGATGCATCGTCAGGTATTTTGTCTGAAGAGCAGTCCTGGGGCATGCCAGTGCGGTAATGAAGCTCAGCATCTCGTTCCGCTTTTATCAGGGAACAGGGGTTACAGTTAAGTAACCCCAGACGTTCCCTGTCAAAAAGCTACACTTTGATGCTGCGCTGATTTAGCATTTGGGAATGAGAATACCCACGCTGCCGCACTGTGGATGTCCGGACCCCTTACGGTTGTGCTCACAAGAGCGCAAGAGGTCTCAGACATGACCATGTGATGTTGACTCAAGGACATAAGAGCCCAGAGTGGCATGAACATCCAAACGATAAAATCTTATGAATGTGTGCGGAGAGGACCAGCCTGTCACATCACAAACATGCTGCAGAGGGACACCTCTAGCCATGGCTTTAGAGGATGCGACCCCTCTGGTAGAGTGAGCCCTGATACCTACTGGCGAAGCTTGGCCGCATGCCTCATAGGCCAGGGCAATAGCGTCCCTCTCCCATTGCGACATAGTCTGCTTGGTGGCGACCGCCCCCCTGTTGCGGCCCCCATGGCAAACAAATAGTTGCCCTGACTTACGCCGCTGGCTAGTGCGGTGGATAAAAGTCTGAAGGGCACGGACTGGACAAAGTCTTTGAAGTCTTTCCTGCTCCGGCGTTGTAAATGGCAGGGAGCAGAAGGCTTCGAGAGTGAACGGATGTACAGTCGAGAAAGGAACCTTAGGCAGGTAGTCAGGATGAGGGTGCAAAATTCCTTTAGCCATTCCTGGGTCAAAATCTAAGCATGCTGGCAAGACAGACAGAGTCTGTAGATACACAATTCTTTTTAGAGAAGTAATTGCCATAAGAAAAACCATCTTAAGAGTCAGACGTTTATCAGACCCTGACTCTAGAGGTTTGAAAGGTGTCTCAACCAGACCCTCAAGGACTATTGCTAAGTCCCATGAAGGGATCCTGGTCCTAGCAGGAGGACTCAGTCGCATGGCTCCACGAACGAAGCAAGCGAGCAGAGGATGTCTCCCCAACGGCACCCCATCAATCAAGACGTGGCAAGCCGATAGAGCGGCCATGAAAAACCTGAGAGTGTTGGGGCAGGTGCCTGCTGACAATTTTTCCTGCAGAAAGTCCAGAACTGAAGAAATCTGGCAGTTAACTGGATCTGTTATGTGCACTGCACTATATTTCAAATACACCCATTTATTGGCGTAACTTCATCTAGTAGAGGGAGCCCTAGCACCTAGAATGGTCTTGATAACTTCAGGTGAAAGCCCAGTGTCCCTCAGTTGGTACCCTTCAGGGGCCAATCATGAAGGTTCCACAGCTCGGGCATTGTGATCGAATTCCATACAACGACCAGATAGATAATTCCCTGAGTGGGAGAGAGAACGCTCTTTTTGGCATTGAGTCTCAGACCCAGAGAAACTAGATGAGCTAAGATGATATCCCTGTGCTGAACTGCTAGTTCTTGAGACTATGCTAGTATCAGCCAGTCGTCTATGTAATTCAGAATGCGGATGCCCCAGAGTTTCAAAGAAGCCAGTGCTGCATCCATGCATTTCGTGAATGTGCGAGGTGATAGGACTAAGCCGAATGGAAGAACCCGATATTGGAAGGCTTTGCCTCCAAAAGCGAACCTCAGGAACTTCCTGTGTTGTGGCAGAATTTCTATATGAAAGTTTGCGTCAATGAGATTGATCGTGACCAACCAATCGTGATGTTGGATTTGGGACACGACCATCTTGATAGTTAGCATCTTGAACTTGAACACCCTGACTGAGCAATTCAAGCCTCGAAGATTTAAGATCAGACGCAACCCCCCACCCTTCTTGGGAACCAGGAAGTATCTGCTGTAATAACCTGACTCTTTCTCTGGAAGGGGATCATGTTCTATGGCCCCTTTGACCAAGAGATTTTGCAGTTCTTTCCACAGTAGACATGCTTGCTCCGGTTTCACAGTATTGGAAACCACACCATTGAAATATGGAGGATGGCAAACTAATTGAATTCTTTAGCCTTTTCCTACTGTTTCTAAGACCCGCATAGAAATACCTGGCAGAAGTTTCCATGCTCCCAGGTTCTCTGAGATGGGCATTTATTTTGACACTTCCTGTTGAGGGGATGTCGAGTGTTCCTGGACTAAGGCAGGAAGCAACAGTACACCCAACATTTCGCTGGAAGCCTCAAACTATCGAAACACCAGAGGCAGCGGGAATGTAGAGGTTTCGTTGGGGTATCGGGAGGGTCGAAGTGGGTGATACAAACGCCCCATCCTGAGGGTGGCTACCCCCACAAGGCTGGGTGCAAGACCATCAGGGGTTTTTCCTCTTAGAAATGACTGCCCTGAGGTCTTGCTTTGGGGGCTGCTGAGGGATACGAGCCAGTCTCCAGTCTCTATGAGCCACGCTTTGTTTCTGAGCCTCCCTTCTAGAAGGACCGGGGAGGGGCTGGGTGACCAATGGCCCCTCCCCCTGAGTGCGGCGTGGAAGGAATTGCCCGAAGGCTTTTTCGTGACTTTTCGCCCCCTGGAACCTGGTGATAACTACATTCATAGCATCACCAAATAAGCCAGAAGGCGAAACTGGGGCATCGAGAAGGAAAACTTTGTCCTTGTCTCTGATACCCCGACAGGTTGAGCCATAAGTGTCTCTCCATGCTGACTAAAGCAGACATATGCTATTAGACCTCTGCAAATGATCCAGAATGCAGCAGCACGTCTGGTCTTTAATGAACCAAAGAGAGCACATGTTACACCACTCTTTGTCTCTCTCCACTGGCTGCCGGTTCATGCACGTATTAAATTCAAGGCCCTGATGCTGGCATACAAAACAGTCACTGGGTCGGCTCCAGCATACCTAAAAACATTTATGCCGAGCTACGTTCCCACCAGAAGCCTGCGGTCGGCTAAGGAACATTGCCTTGTCGTACCAAAACAAAGAGGCACCAAAACACTTTGCCGGACTTTCAGTTTTATCATACCACGTTGGTGGAATGACCTCCCCAATTCAATCCGTGAAGCTGACTCACTCTCTATCTTCAAAAAACGGCTAAAAACACATTTTTTCCATGAGCCACTTTAACCAGTCACTAAAAAAAAAAAAAAAAAAAAAAAGAATTTAACAATTCTTGTTTCACTTAAATCGGTTTTGTATACTATTCTGATGATAGTGAAACTTTGTAGTATGGCACTTTTTGTACCACTGCCGCCTCAAGATGATTTGCTTATGTTTTTCCTCTTTGGATAAAAGCGTCTGCCAAATGAATAAATGTAAATGTAAATGTTTAGCTTTTTGACAGGGAACCCCTTTAAACCAACACGCTTGAGCATATAATAGACAACGTTGCCTATACATGTGTATTGTGTACATTTGTTATGTAAATTGTTGTGTAGGTATGTGTACATTTGTTATGTAAATTGTTTTGTGTAAATATGTTGTTATTGTCACTGTCATTACTGCATTGTTGCACGGAACTGCACACAAGAATTTCACCTGCTGTTGCACTCGTGTACACAGTAGTGTGACAATAAAGTGATTTGATTTGATTTGATTTGATTTGATGTCATCATCATCATACATTTGATCAGTAATAAGGTTCCCCATATATTCTGTTTTATTACAATCACAGTACTTGCCCTGACAAATAAAAATCTAGAAAATTTAGGTCCTCATTGTCATGATTCGCTGTTGTTTTGTCTCTGTCTTCTATCTCTAGTCTCTCTTGCACTACATTTCCCATAATTCACTGCCCTGATCACTACCAGCTGTTCCCTATTGTTCTCACCTGTGTTTCATTTACGTTGTTTATCCCTGTGTATATACACCATAAAAAAAATAAATTAAAAAAAACGTAAAAAACGGTCAAATGACTGGCAGCTACGGCTGCCAAACAAAAAAAAGTAAAATTCAAGTAAAATATTCAAAAAAAAGTGCAAAAACAATACTGTAAGAAACATGAAATGAACATGATGTTCTGCTCTGTATATTAGTGTGTCTGCTCTGTATATTAGTGTGTCGATGTTTAGCACCTTTTCTCTGAATGTGTGAAGATAATGTTCCACACTTCACAATGCATACTAATTTTGTAAGTTGAATAGGTCATACTTGTCCTCGCGGGTACACACGTGGACAAGTAACTGAATGTCTAAAGGCCTCCATATATGGCCTTGGTTGAGCATCCTCTTTCAGGATGCCCGTTCTCCCCCTTAATTATAAGATTGCTGTTACTTTGTCATTGGCTGTTTTCTGTCTCATGAAGAATATATAAACCACATGCTTCCTACAATAAAGTTGAGTAGATTGGACACGGACCAACTGTGTGGTGTTGTTCTTTCTACTTCCTTCGCGCGAAGTCTACAGAGACTCAGACTCACGACTGCACTTGACTGGGCACGGCATAGTAACACGGGACCGGGGGAATCGGTGATCGCGACTAAGATCTAGAATATTCCTAACAAATACATTTAAAGACATTTTCATGAAAGGTTTCACAGAGAAACACTTATTTTACAGGTATTTCCTGATTTATTATGTTCAAACACCTTCAATTAAGAGTTAACATGCTTAAGATTGTAACATACAAGTTTTATTTTGGAAGACAAAATAAACAGTCTCTAAATATACTGTATAAAACAGATTAAAATCATCTCAAACTTGACTGGCAATGTTTGTGTTTAGATTAAAACCTGTAAAAAGTACAATCTAAATAAAATATTTAATGATTCAGTTTTTATAGAATTACAGAGCAAACCTTAAATGAAATACAAAATTTTATATTTAATTTACTGTGTTTCTTAACAGTAGAAAGGTTTCTTCAAATTCTCATAAAATATAAGCTTTAAGATTACTGTGAAATATTCACAACATTCTGAAGAAATACAAAATAAATTGATATTAAATTGGGGTTGGAAACTTAATTACAAATAAATACACACCACTATTGATTCTAACACTTTTTTATGTAAGAATTTTTTTATGTTACAATATCAACCAATTATTCACAAACTGTTCATCTGAGCCCCCCAGGAGGAATTGAAAAACTAAAAATGTAATTTCTCTATGTGTCTATCTAGTCTATTAGGTTTACTATCATGATGAGGTCACTGAGGTGGGTTGTGGTCTGTTGTTTTTTAGCTTGTATTATCAATTCAGTTTTATGTTTTTTTCCACAAAATTCTCCTGACCTCTGAGGGCGCCATATAGTTCTAATATATGTGGTCAAACATTACACTGTATTTTAATTCAGAATCCTAACTATACAGTGTATTAATAAGTAAAATCAAAACATAACACACACAAAAAAAAAAACAATGAATCTGCACCAGAAGTGACAGTGCAATGTAGCAGATAAAGAACAATTCTCCACAAATTGCCAGTAATCAGCTGGATCCTTGGTGTATTTGGGGGGGAGGACACATTAAGATTCACTGAAAAGTCCTTGAAAAGTCTTTGAAAAGTAGGATTTCATTTACCATTCCTTTAAACAAATTTAAACAAACTTTAAACAAACTTCATTTAAATTGTTTGTTCCAACAGTTGCCATTTTGAGACAATCTGGCAATGTGAATCCTGAGTACTGTCAGCTTTGAGAGTGGTTATTAAATGTTTACCCATTTAATGATACACCTAGCACCCCCGTCAGAAAAATGTTCCAATGTTCCAAAACCTTGCTCAAATGCATGATCTAAAACATTTAAGCAAGTTTCTTATCATTAGCAGTTGTCAGTGTTGGAAATGGGAATGTAAAAAAAACAGGCAGCGACACATACACTACCAGTCGAAAGTTTTGAAACACTTGGCTGAAATGTTTTTTGATCTGTAGGCGTATGCTTAAATGTTTGAAATTAGCTTTGTAGACAAAAATATAATTGTGCCACCATATTTATTTCATTTTAAAACTAAAACTTAATTAAAAAAAAAGTTTTTGAAATGAATGACGTGGACCAAATATTAAAGAAAAGCAGCCAATAAGTGCCCAACATAGATGGCAATAGAAGACAATACTGTCTTCAGGGTGATTCCTCAAGAAGATGGTGGAGAAAATGTCAGGAGTGGCTGTCTGCAAATTCTAGGCAAAGAGTGACTACTTTGAAGATGCTAAATTATAACACAGTTTTTATTTATTTTGTTTAGTCACAACATAATTCCTATAGTTCCATTTATGTTATTCCATAGTTTTGATGACTTTACTATTATTCTAAAATGTGAAGAAAATTATAATAAAGAATGAGTAAGAATTTCAAAACTTTTAACCAGTAGTGTACATAACAGATTTGGGCCAAATATAACTTCTCTCCAAGGTTTTTACCCAGAATGCATATTACAGTGGCCATCGGATTGCAGAGCTACTTTCTGGATAGTTTTGTGGGAATGACCAGCCTCCATATCCCATAATGACAAAGCAAAACCAGATTTGTGATGACTTTACAAATGTATTAAAAAGAAAAAAAGGGGCCTTGGTACCTCAGCGAGTACTGATGCTGACTACCACCTCCTGGAGTTGTGAGTTCGAATACAGGGTGTACTGAGTGACTCCATCCAGGTCAACTAAGCAACCATATTGGCCTGGTTGCTAGGGAGGGTAGAGTCACATGGAGTAACCTCCTTGTGGTCGCTATAATGTGGTTCTCGCTGGGGCACGTGGTGAGTTGTGTGTGGATGCCGCGGAGAAAAGCGCAAAGCCTCCACACGTGCTGTCTCCACAAGCCACATGATAAGATACGCGCATTGACGGTCTCATACACGGAGGCAACTGAGATTCGTCCTCTGCCACTGGGATTGAGGCAAGTCACTACACCACCACAAGGATGTAAGAGTGCATAGGGCATTCCAAATTGGGCAGAAAAAGTGGATAAGATAAAATAAAAAAGAATTATGGAGGCCACTGTGCTCATGGAACCTTCAGTGCAACATAATTTTTAGTATTTTTCCCCAGATCTTGCCTTCACACAATCCTATTTCTGAGCTCTGCAGGCAGTTCATTTGACCTCATAGCTTATTTTTTGCTCCGATATGCATTTTCAGCTGTTAGACAGGTTTGTGCCTTTTCAAATCATGTCCAGTTGAAATCTATCTACCGGATCGGACTTACAGTTCACCAATGGAGGGATTTGCTGGCGACAGGAGACTACACTTGGAAGGAATACGTGAGTTTAATATTTAAAACTCCCGGTTCAGAGTATCCTCATCTCCCTACCCTGAACCCAGCCTTCAAGCCTCCCACGCCAGAGTCTGCTCCATGCCATGTCACAGTCACACCTGAGTCTGCTCCATGCCATGTAACAGCCACGGTTGAGTCTGCTCCACTCCATGTCACAGCCAAGCCTTCCGCGACTCCTTGCTCCAAGCCTCCCGCGGCCACGTCTCAAAGCCTTCAACAGCCCGTCTCCAAGCTGAATGATCTGCCACTGATGTCGGCGCATATGACCATGAAGACCCTACCTCACAAATTGTCAGTGCCCACACCTGCCACGACCAACGAGCCAGCACCCACACCTGCCACGGCCAAAGAGCCAACACCCACGCCTGTCACGGCCAACCTCATCCATCCCAGAGCTTGCGTTACCAACCTTGTCCGTCCCAGAGCCTGCATTGCCAGCCTCATCCATTCCAGAGCCAGCATTGGCAGCCTCGTTCGTCACAGAGCCAGCGTTAATGGCTGTGGCTCTGGAGGCGTTAATGGCTGAAAGGCTTCTCTTCCCATTTACATGACCACGGAGCACAGAGGTCATTTCCGAGTCTCCGCCCATACCCACGACCACTGAGGTCATTCCCAAGTCTCAACCCATGTACATGACCACATAGGTCGTTCCCAAGTATCTGCCCATATTCACGACCACAGAGGTCGTTCCCAAGTACCTGCCCTTATTTGCGTCCATGGAGGTCATTACCAAGTCTCTGCCATATTCACGCCCATGGAGGTCATTCCATAGTCTCTGTTTGTACTCACGACCACAGAAGTCGTTCCCCAGTCTCTGCCAGAGTTCCCAACCACAGAGGTTTTTTCAGAGCCTCTGCCAGTGTTCATGACCACAGAGGTCGTTCCCTAGTCTCTGCTCATGTGCACGACCACAGAGGTCATTTCCAAGTGATACAGTGAGATCCAGCACATGGAAAATGACTTCAATAAATCAAATGATTTGTATAAGGTATAACAAATTTTATTTGAACAGAAATTAGTAAAATTAATAAAATATGAATTAATAAGAATAAATGTAATAATAATATTTAAAGAACCAAACAAATATATATTTTTAAGTAGATATATCTTAAAGATATATCCAAGGATTTATTCCTGGAATTAATCTAACAATACTATGTCTTGTCTTTGTTTAATGAACTAAGTAATTAAATGAAAGAAGTTAAAGAACAGATAGTAAGATGAGGCCTCAAAGCTGGAAGTCAGATACGGAGAGCCAGAGAGCTGAGCTGTTAGTCTGAAAACCAAACTTTAGTTAAGGTCTTTATACATTCTTGAGACTGTACCAAGAAATACTTCCATCCTTGGTAGAGCACGTTCTGCACAATTGGTGCTCATAACACCAAGGTGTCAGGTCACATTGTTATGACCCATTGAAGAGTAAAGGCTGCGGTTAAGTGGCCTTGCATGTTGAGAACCGGGCGGAAACACCTGCAGTAACACAAGCGTGTCTTATCCTGTATGTGTGTATGTGCAAGACTCGCGTCTTCACATTGCTTGAAACAATAACATCTAGAAAAATGTCACCAAGCTCTCTGAATTCACCTATGAAACCTTATCAGGTCAAAAGGGCAACAAGTTCATATATGTGGCAGCGGGGGCGTGGTCAAGCGCCCGTCCGAAGGGAGAAAGCGGTAAGGGCGCTTGCACCTGAGCTAAATGATGTCTAACACCTGTCTCTAATTTTAGTGAGTATGGGGAGAGCGGCATAAAGTGAGCACCAGTGCCTCCTGGGAGGAGAGAGAGTGTGCGCCAGTCTCGTCGTGGCAAGCAACTTAGAAGCCGACATTTCAGTTTGTTCATGTGTCATTATTTTGGAAAGATTAAAAAGCCTTACCTTTTGAGTTTCACCCTGCCTCCGCGTCCCTTCCCTGAAGCTGGTTTGTGCTACACTGGTGCCGAAACCCGGGATTTAAATTAGAAGAAAATATATCCGTCCATGGAGAAGGGTCACCCCGTAGAGTCCTCCCAACTGGCCGAAGTTCTCCAGTCCCTCGCTACGTTACATCAGAGCCACCAGCAGTCTCTGCTTGAGCTCAGGCAGGACCAAGATCGGCGATTTTTTGAAATCATGCGGGCTCAAGCGGAGGATCGACTTGCCATCCGGAGCCTACTCAGCCAGGAGGCCACACCAGCCACAGCCGCAACCCCGGACACTCACGCCATGCCGCCCCCGATCACGTTACAGAAGATGGGGGCGAGCGATGATGCAGAAGCCTTCCTCGATCTCTTTGAGCGGTCTGCTGAGATATGGGGTTGGCCGCAGTCTCAGTGGGCAGCTCGCCTAATTCCACTTTTGTCCGGGGAAGCCCAACTTGCGGCTCAGCAACTGCCGGCGTCAAGCCTCCTGGTTTATCGGGACCTCAGAAAAACCATCTTGCAACGGGTTGGTCGGAGCCCTGAGGAAAGCCGACAACAATTCCGCGCTATGAAACTGGAGAAGACCGACCGCCCGTTCGCCTTTGCCCAGCGGCTCCGTGATGCCTGTCGAAGGTGGCTGTTAGTGGGGGACCGCGACGTCGAGGGACTTCTCGATCAGGTGGTGCTGGAGCAGTTCATTCATCGGTTGCCAGCGAAAACGGCGGAGTGGGTCCAGTGCCACCGCCCGGCGTCGCTGGAGGAAGCCGTCCAGTTAGCGGAGGACCACATGGCAGTGATACCGAGGGCGGATGAGCGCTCTCTCTCTCTCTCTTCCCCCTCCCCCTGTGTTTTCTTCCGCTCTTCCCCTTGCCCCTCAACCCTCTCCCTCTGTCCTCTCTCCAGGTCCCGTTCCTGCCCCCCGCAGGCGAGGAGCCTGGCTGAGACCAACATCGCGTCCGTCAGTCTCGTCCCGGCCCTTCACCACAACCTACAGCCGCTCTCCCCCTCAGGTGGGAGCGTCCGCCGAGGCAGGTGCGGGTGTCGCGCCTGGGCCGGCCTGCTGGAGATGCGGTGACCCGAGCCACTTCCGGGATCAGTGTCCGATGATGGAGGTGGGGACGGTGGTTCGGGTCTCCGATCCCCCGCATGTCGCCCCCGATCGGGCTGGAGCGTACCGGATTCCGGTAAGAATCCAGGGGGGTACACACCAAGCTTTGCTGGATACTGGTTGTAATCAGACCACCATCCATCAACGCTTGGTTCAACCCGGGGCTTTGAGCACGGCTAAGCGGGTAAGGGTGAGGTGTGTGCATGGGGATGTTCACAACTATCCGATGGTGACTGTGTTAATTAAATTACGAGGGAGAAAACATAGAGTAGAGGCAGCGGTTAGTTCCCGCCTCACCCATCCTCTGGTTTTGGGGACCGATTGGCCTGCATTTAGGGAATTATTGGGGAGTATTTGTAAGGATGGGTCCTGCACTAAAATAGGGAGATGTGCGATGTGCGATTCTTTGGCAGGGGAGGCGGAGCCGGGGCCGTCCTCGGCTGCTCCAAATGGGGATGACGAGGAGGGGGGCGAGGTTTCCGCCCCTCCTCTTCGCAGGGAATTCCCTGACGAGGATTTCCCGTTGGAGCAGTCGCGGGACGAAACCCTTAAGCATGCCTTCGATCAGGTGAAAACGATCGATGGTCAGCGTCTTCAGCCAGACATCGCTCTCGCACACCCCTATTTTGCAATTATAAATGACCGGCTGTATAGAGTGACGCAGGACACTCAGACTAAAGAAAATGTAACACAACTTTTGATTCCACGGAGCCGCTGGGAAATGTTATTCCAGGCGGCTCATTATAATCCCATGGCAGGTCACCTAGGAGAAAGAAAAACACTTCTCCGTCTAATAGCCCGTTTTTATTGGCCGGGCATTGGCGGTGACGTCCGCAGGTGGTGTGCGGCGTGCCGCGAATGCCAGCTAGTAAACCCACCGGCCACCCCAAAAGCGCCATTGCGCCCTCTTCCTTTGATCGAGGTCCCCTTCGAAAGAATTGGAATGGACCTCGTCGGGCCATTAGAACGGACAGCACGCGGACATCGCTTTGTGTTAGTCCTGGTGGATTACGCTACGCGATATCCGGAAGCGGTGCCGTTAAGCAACATCTCAGCACGTAGTGTTGCTTCGGCACTCTTCAAAATAATCTCCCGGGTGGGGATTCCAAAGGAAATCCTCACCGATCAAGGCACAACATTTATGTCACGCACACTTCGCGAACTCTACGATCTGTTGGGTATTAAATCGATTCGCACTAGCGTGTATCATCCACAGACAGATGGCCTAGTGGAACGTTTTAACAAAACCCTCAAAAACATGATTCGTAAGTTCGTACACGAGGATGCTAAAAATTGGGACAGATGGCTCGATCCCCTGTTGTTTGCAGTGCGAGAGGTCCCGCAAGCCTCAACCGGCTTTTCTCCGTTTGAGCTGTTATATGGGCGTCGCCCGCGTAGCGTTTTAGATGTCTTCCGGGAGGGCTGGGAGGAAGGACCTTCGAATAGCAAAAGCGAAATTCAATACGTTCTTGACCTCAGAGCAAAACTTCACGCTTTGGGAAAACTAACACAAAAAAATTTGCTCCGGGCCCAAGAACGTCAACGCCGACTGTACGACAGGGGAACGCGGCTGAGGGAATTTGCACCGGGAGATAAAGTCCTTGTATTACTCCCCACATCGAGCTCCAAATTACTCGCCAAGTGGCAAGGGCCCTTTGAGGTCACACGACGAGTGGGGGATCTCGATTATGAGGTTAAGCGAACCGATAGGGGGGGCGCGCGTCAAATATACCACCTCAATCTCCTTAAATTGTGGAGGGAGGCGGTCCCTGTGTCGCTGGCTACGGTAATTCCAGAGAGGGCGGAGCTCGGACCGGAGGTTAGTCCAAAACCCGATCACGATGCCCCGGTCACTTGTGGAGAGCACCTCTCCCCGTGCCAGCGATCAGAGGTTGCCGAGTTGCAAAGGGAGTTTGCAGACGTGTTTTCTCCCCTACCGGGTCGCACGAACCTCATCGAGCACCACATCGAGACCGAGCCGGGGGTGGTGGTTCGTACCCGCCCTTACCGTCTCCCCGAGCACAAGAAAAAAGTTGTTCGGGACGAATTGAATGCGATGCTCGATATGGGGGTAATAGAAGAGTCCCACAGCGACTGGTCCAGCCCGGTCGTTCTTGTCCCCAAGAGTGACGGGTCGGTGCGGTTCTGTGTCGACTATCGAAAAGTCAATGCGGTGTCTAAATTTGACGCGTATCCAATGCCCCGGGTTGATGAACTGCTCGATCGGTTAGGTACGGCTCGCTTTTATTCGACCCTGGACTTAACAAAGGGTTATTGGCAGATCCCCTTGACACCAATTTCCCGTGAAAAAACAGCCTTCACAACGCCGTTCGGATTACACCAATTTGTGACACTTCCGTTCGGTTTGTTCGGAGCCCCAGCCACGTTCCAGCGCCTGATGGACCGTATCCTCCGGCCACACTCCGCTTACGCCGCTGCATATTTAGATGATATCATAATCTATAGTAATGACTGGCAGCGGCATATACAACACCTGAGGGCGGTCTTGAAGTCGCTGCGGCGGGCGGGACTCACTGCAAACCCCAAGAAGTGTGCGATTGGGTGTGTGGAGGTACGGTATCTGGGGTTCCACTTGGGTCATGGCCAGGTGCGTCCCCAAATTGATAAGACCGCGGCGATTGCGACTTGCCCTAGACCTAAGACCAAAAAGGGGGTGAGGCAGTTCCTGGGGCTGGCTGGCTATTATAGGAGATTTGTGCCTAATTATTCGGATGTCACCAGCCCGCTGACTGACCTCACTAAAAAGGGGGCTCCAGATCCAGTCCAGTGGTCGGAGCAGTGCCAACAGGCGTTTACACGAATTAAAGCTGCACTCTGTGGAGGGCCGCTCTTATATTCACCTAACTTCTCTCTCCCTTTTCTATTACAGACGGACGCTTCAGACAGAGGGCTGGGGGCCGTACTCTCGCAGGTGGTGGAGGGGGAGGAGCGCCCAGTGCTGTACATCAGTCGGAAACTCTCCTTAAGGGAAACGAAGTACAGCACCGTCGAGAAGGAGTGTCTAGCCATCAAGTGGGCGGTCCTCACACTCCGCTACTACCTGCTGGGGCGGGCCTTCACTCTCTGCTCGGATCATGCCCCACTGCAGTGGCTCCACCGCATGAAGGATACTAACGCCCGGATCACCCGTTGGTATCTGGCTCTCCAGCCTTTTAAGTTCGAGGTGGTCCACAGACCGGGGGTGCGGATGGCTGTCGCCGACTTCCTCTCCAGAAATGGGGGGGGGGGGAGTGGTAGACAGGCCGGATGACGCCCCGGCCTGAGTCGGGCGGTGGGGGTATGTGGCAGCGGGGGCGTGGTCAAGCGCCCGTCCGAAGGGAGAAAGTGGTAAGGGCGCTTGCACCTGAGCTAAATGATGTCTAACACCTGTCTCTAATTTTAGTGAGTATGGGGAGAGCGGCATAAAGTGAGCACCAGTGCCTCCTGGGAGGAGAGAGAGTGTGCGCCAGTCTCGTCGTGGCAAGCAACTTAGAAGCCGACATTTCAGTTTGTTCATGTGTCATTATTTTGGAAAGATTAAAAAAGCCTTACCTTTTGAGTTTCACCCTGCCTCCGCGTCCCTTCCCTGAAGCTGGTTTGTGCTACAATATACTAAGAGTCTAAAATGTATATACTTTGTCCCAAACAGCCTGGTAACATGTATACAACACAGGAGTAAAGGAATGGACATACAAGGAATACAACTTTATCACAAAAAACCCAATTTCACTGTTTTTTGTCCCTGGCACAAAATTACCTGCTAACATCATTTCATTAATCATATCAGCAGCACCAGGGAAAGTGTGAACGAGTACTAGTTAGGTGAAATTACTCTATCATTCCGATTGTATTATAAGAACAGACTGATTGCTATAAAAGGAGGGAAGAAGTTCTTCCAATCATTGTGTTCTTGTTAGCAATGGTTACCTCTAAAGAAAGATGTGCAGCTATCATCACAAAATGGCCTCACATGCAAGGAAACCATTTACCGGATCATCAAGAACTTCATGGAGAGAGGTTCAACTCCAGTGAAGAAGGCTTCAGGACGTCTCGGAGTGTCCAACAAGCGCCAGGGCTGTCTCCTCCTGAGGAGTCAGCTACGGAATCGTGTCACCACCAGTGCAGAGCTTGCTCAATATTGGCAGCAGGTTGGTGTGAGTGCATCTGCACGCACAGTGAAGTGAAGACATTTGGACAATGGCCTGGTGTCAGGAAGGGCAGCAAAGAAGCCACTTCTCTCCAAGAAAAACATCAAGGACAGACTGAAATTCTGCAGGAAGTACAAGGATCGGACAGCAGAAAACTGGTGCAAAGCTATGTTTTCTGAAGCCTTCTGACTGTTTGGGACATCTGGAAAATAGATAGTCCGGAGAAGAAAAGGTCAATGCTACCATGAGTCCTGTGTCTTGCCAACATTGAAGCCTCCTGAGACCATCCATGTGCGGGGTTGCTTTTCACCCAAGGGAGTGGGCTGTCTCACAATTTTGCCCAAAAACACTGCCTTGAATAAAGAATGGTATCAATACGTCCTGCAAGAGCAACTTCACCCAACGATCCATGAGCACTTTGATGATGATTCGTGCATTTTCCAGCATGATGGAGCACCATGACACAAGGCAAGAGTGATAATGAAGTTGCACGGAGATCATTACATTGAAATTTTGGATCTGTGATTAGGCAACTCCCTCTATAGTGCATGGTAAGAATGTATTGCTCCTGTTTAGAGCTCTCACCTCCTTCCAAAAGTCAATGACATTGTAACAAAGTAGTTTTTCTGCTGTAGAGTCCGCTCTCATAACTTGTTCGTGTTTGTTCGTTTTATGATTGTGTTGAATCCTGAGCTGAAGTCTATGAACAACATTTGAACATATGACTTTTTATCTAGGTGGGTTGTGGCCAGATGGATGGTAGTGGTGATGGCATCATCTGTTGAATGGTTGGGACGATATGTGCAACAATGTGTGATTAAAAGATGGCAAAATGTGATAAATGGTAAAAATATGCGCTCAAAAACAGTTTTTTAAAACCGTATTTATTACCAACCTGTAATATAAAGCAGCATAATGTAGTATTTTGTTTAGCTAAAATAGTTGTAAATGGCTTATCCAGGAAGTGGTCAATATTCAAGGTTGATAATGGCGGCTCCCTACTTTCGCTGAAAATAAGGTGGATAAAGACAGCCTAATTTTTTCAATTTACAGCTAGGTAGACCTTCTTCTCAAAAATTATAACCAACAAAATAACCAACACCCACATTCTTTTTTCAACTGTAGAAAGACTAACTAATCCCCCAAACTGGTTCAACCTGCTGTCTTGACACTCCCCACATAATTTTGTGTTTAATTGTCTGGAAAAAGATCTTTTAGAACAAAATCAATGTCTCACTCCTTTAAGGCATGTTTATGAAGTCCCTAAAAACTGCAGTTGTCAATCCCCTCCTAAAAAAAGAGCAATCTGGATAACTACTGGATAATAAACAACTACAGACCAATCTTAAATCTTTTCAAAAGTTTTCAATCAGCTAAACAAATGCTTAATCTACTTGTACAATCTACTTGTACAATTTCGAGTCTGATTTCCAGTCTCATCACTGCAAAGAGATGACGCTTAAAAAGATTCTTAATGATATTTGGCTAAATACTGATTCAGGCATAATAATAGTGCTTTTGGCACCATTCTGAGTAAATTCTAGAGCAGCGCTACTCAACACGCAGCCCACATGTGGCCCTCGAGTGATCTTTTGTGGCCACTATGATATCATCGTCAGAAATATATTTATCAGCAGCCTATCAAATCTGTATGAATTGTGAGGTGTCCATTTTCATGAGGATTTACACTAGCTCAAACACCATTGATTTGCTGAAATCACACTTGAGAGTTCAACCCGGTGCAAATCTGTCCATTCTCTTGAAAAGCTCATCAGAGATATGAATTCATCATGATAACAGTATTTACAGGAATACTGCAGAATATATTTTTCCTGCAGTGGCGGCATTGAAACGTCTTCACGCAAATGCTTTTTAGTGATCTACTTTGGCGCAAAATGCTAAGTGGAACAAATCTTTATTACTTGTCACTTGTAACAGAGGTTGGATGTTATAGGTGTCTCAAAGAGGAAAAATAGATATAACTCACTTGAAAAGGAGACACACGAGACAAACAGGAGTTAGCATTTCATACTATATTTAATTAAATGTCCAAAAAAAGAGCGCTATCTCCAGCGCTAACAACCAACTCGGTCACACAAAATAAACAAATAAACAAAAAGAAATATAAGTGGAGAGCTGCTACCTCCTCATATCGTCCATCTTACACATGCTTCTCTCTATGCTCCCTCTGTGCTCTCTCGCTGTGATCTCACATGTGCAATTGTATCTCTCCCCACAATTACTGTAATCCCTGTAAGCAACCGTTACACACTAAAGGCCTTTGGTGCTAATTTTGGATATATCGGTCTTGTTTTTGTACACATATCTGGTGTATGCGATGGTGTTTGTTTGTTGACAGTCACAGTGACAACAGAACTGATCTATATTAGAAAATCGAACTGATACACCTCTTATGTTTAAAATAAACACTAAAAGGGATAGTTGACCCCAAAATGAAAATTCTCTCATCATTTACTCACCCTCATGCCATTCCAGATGTGTATTACTTTCTTTCTTCTCCAGAACACAGATTAAGATTTTTAGAAGAATATCTCAGCTCTGTTACCATTTGTAATAGGTGTGCCCTCATACTGCCCTCACGTCATGTGTATGCTCATAAATGGAAATACAAATAAAAAGGTTCCTGTTCAATGGAATACAGAGTGGCAAGCATGTTTCTCACCTCCGTATGAGTTAATAAAGTTTACCGGAAATCATATTCAGAAATGGCTGCGCCAACAGTTTATGTGCCCAGGAGAGAAGCTGGTAACCAATGGAAAAGACTGTGTTTCGATGGAGATGAAAAGAACGACGTACTTTGGGAGACAAAGTTTTTAGGCCACCTGTGTTTGCTAGGGCTGAAGGACACGATTTTAGCAGAGCCCCCCACACGTGATGGTGAGGAAGAAGATGCTGCCGATAAAAACGAGGAAGTATATGCTGAGCTGATTCAATATCTGGATGACAAAAGTTTGTCTCTTGTAATGAGAGTTGCAGCGGATGACGGTAGGAAAGCTCTACAGATTTTGAGGGGCTATTATGCTGGTAAAGGAAATCCGCGATTAATTGGCCTGTACACAGAGTTAATGTCGCTGTAGAAAATGGCAAATGAGAGCATCATGGATTATATTATTCCAGCAGAAACCACAATTACAGCAATGAGAAATGCCGAAGAGAGTCTCAGTGATGGACTTTTAATTACAATGATTTTGAAAGTCTTGCCAGACTCATTTAAACCATTTGCCATTCATATCACACAAAGTGATGTAAACATAACGTTTGCAGAGTTCAGAGCCAAGTTGAGGAGTTTTGAAAGTAAGGAAAAGTTTCACAACAGCGCGAGTGATGATAACGCAATGAGAGCGAGTGCCTCAGCCCCGGAACGGAGGGGGAGAGAACGACTCACAGACTCAGACATTACTTGTTATAACTGCAGTCAAAAGGGTCATAAATGCTGTGCTTGCACATGTTTGTGTGTGACATTGCACATAATTACAGACATTGCAGACAAAAAGTTTAATGACAAATTCCAGCTGGAGAAATATTACATTGAGCTGACAGACAGGACCAGAGCAAGCGGAGTGGTGCTGAGAAGAGGTGATGCGGAGGTGTGCCCGATTGATCGTGAGAGACATCTGGTGAAGACGATGCTGAGGAGTGCGTTATACATCCCGTTGTATCCACAGAACTTCTTTTCTGTTAAAGCAGCAATGACAAATGGAGCTTTGATCAACTTTCAACAAGGTTATCCATACAAACACGTCAAAAAGAAATTGGATGCACGATGTGAAAAGGGAATCTTTGTAGGTGTAACACGGGGTTAGGATGGGCAAGGAGGAGGCGAGAACCGGCTTGTCAATATAAATAATACTTTAATGAAAACTTAAACAAAAGCACAAACAAACACACATCGGACATGTCCGTGATTGAGCTCTCTCTCTCGAACCATCGTCACCGGCCGCCTTTATCCCTCGCGCGCCCCATCAGGCCGATTGGGGACCGGGTGTGCAACATTCCAGCCCGGCCCCGCCCCCTCCACTCCACACTCCTACCTCAGGATTACCTCAGGCCGGGGCCCACCGGCATGACGCACCCCCCCCTCTTTCCCAGTTTTACGATCGGTCTGCTGGCTGGTTATCCCCGCCTTCCTCGGCCTGGGAGGAGACAGGAGGGGAAAACAACAACAACAAAAAAAACAGGCGAGGGAAAAGGCCAACACGGCGCAAAAGAGCGAGAGAGAGAGGAGAGAGAGAAAAGGCTCACTCACTGGTTCTCTGATGTACCATCGCGTGGTCCTCGAACACTCCTCCATACTCTCCGGCAGACGACAGCCGCTCCTCTCCGGGTGAACCAGGGTCAACCTCCGACCCCCAGCGGACAGAACGCCCCTCCGCTTTCCTGGCGACGATTGGAGACATTCCTCCGCCCCTGACAGCGGCCCTACCGCTCCGGGCGGTCGGGGAGTTTCTTCCCTCCTCCCCTCGCGAGGACTCTGCGATGGGCATCCCTCCTCCTTCCCGGGTTTTGGCACCAATGTAACACAGGGTTAGGATGGGCAAGGAGGAGGCGAGAACCGGCTTGTTAATATAAATAATACTTTAATGAAAACTTAAACAAAAGCACAAACAAACACACATCGGACATGTCCGGACATGTCGAGCTCTCTCTCTCGAACTGTCGTCACCGGCCGTCTTTATCCCTCACGCGCCCCATCAGGCCGATTGGGGACTGGGCGTGCAACATTCCAGCCCGGCCCCGCCCCCCTCCACTCCACAGTAGGGTATGACAAAAACACCCCTACATACCTGGTCTAGTATCATGACACAGGGAAAGTTCTCAAGCACAGGCTTGAGACAAGTGTGTTACTAAACACCAGACACAGATTGACATTACAATGTCAGATGATGATTTTCATGGGGAAAGATATGTATCCTCCCAGTCAAAAGAGAATGTGACTGATCGGACCCAAGAGAAGACTTATAAACCTCAAATTGAGACTAGGAATCAGGGTAGTGCTCAGACAGAGGGAGGTGATCACAGTACACATTACCCGAAGAGAAATAGGAGAGCTCCCCAGTATTTGACTGATTATGTTTCTGATGTTAAATGTGATGACCAGATCCTAACCAATGTTGACTACTGTTACAGAGTGTGTGACATACCACAAACATTCAATGAAGCTATGAGTTCAAGTGAGTCACATATGTGGGCTAAGTCTATGAATGAGGAAATGGACTCCATTAAGGAAAATTACATATTTAGCCTAACTATGCTACCAGAGGGTAAACATGCAGTGGGGGATAGATGGGTCTATGCTGTCAAAAATAATGCAGATGAGACTGAGACATACAAGGCCAGATTAGAAAGAGACTTTCTACCCAACATCAAATGTTACTTCAGTACGAGCCTTGATACAAATGGCTGCACCTCCACCAGATGGATGTAAAACTGCCTATTTACATGTTCCAATTGATAGTGAGATTTACATGGAACAGCCAGAAGGATTTGAAGTGATGTCAGACATAGGTGATAAACTTGTCTGTAAACTAAACAAGTCACTGTATGGTTTAAAACAGTCAGGAAGAAATTGGAACAAAATGTTACATGACTACCTCAGTGAGAATGAGAATGAGTCGTATCCACAGAACATCTTTTCTGTTAAAGCAGCAATGACAAATGGAGTTTTGATCATCTTTCAACAAGGACACACCAAACTCATGTTGATATAAGATATCATTTTCTTTGATCAGCACTCAATTATGGAAAGTTACAATTGAGTACTGTCCCACTGAACAAATGTTGGATGATGTCATGACTAAACCAGCGGCGAAATTCAAATTAGAAACTTTCCAGAATTTATTGTTTGATATGTAAAATATGAAACTGTATTCATGTGTTGTGTTGTTACAATGGTATACAGTGTTGTAAAGTATGAGAGCAAGTGGGGGTGTTACCATTTGTAATAGGTGTGCCCTCATACTGTTCACGTCATGTGTATGTGACCTGTCTTCCATAAATGGAAGCTGGTTCCGGTTCAACGGAATACCAAGTAGCAAGCATGTTTTTTTGCCTACGTATGAGTTAATAAAGTTTACCGGTTATCATATTCGGAAGTGGCTGCACCAACAAGCTCTATTGGTCCATACAATGCAAGTGACCATAACCACGAAGCTCCAAAAAGCACATAAAGTAAGCATAAAAGTACATAAGTATTAACTCCATTTGTTAAATCTTTGTCTTCAGAATTTATATGATAGATGTGGTTTAGAAACAGATCAATATTTAATCCTTTTTTACTATAAATTTCAACTTTCACATCTGTTGGTCACATGGTGCCAGTTTAGTTTCAGTTTCACATCTGAAAGTGAATGTGGAGCTTTATAGTAAAAAAGCAAAGGACTTCAATTTTGATACATCTACAGAGCTGAGATATTTTTTTCTTCAGCAGTAGAAAGTTATACATATCTGGGATGGCATAAAGGTGAGTAAATGATGAGAGAATATATTTTTTTGGGTGAAGTATCCCATTAACTAACATTCTAACATTCTCACTATAAAAATGTTAACTTATGTGTGTGTGTGTGTGTGTGTGTGTGTGTGTGTGTGTATGTGTGTATGTATGTATGTATGTATGTATATACACTCACCTAAAGGATTATTAGGAACACCTGTTCAATTTCTCATTAATGCAATTATCTAATCAACCAATCACATGGCAGTTGCTTCAATGCATTTAGGGGTGTGGTCCTGGTCAAGACAATCTCCTGAACTCCAAACTGAATGTCAGAATGGGAAAGAAAGGTGATTTAAGCAATTTTGAGCGTGGCATGGTTGTTGGTGCCAGACGGGCCGGTCTGACTATTTCACAATCTGCTCAGTTACTGGGATTTTCACGCAACAGGGAAAAACATCCAGTATGCGGCAGTCCTGTGGGCGAAAATGCCTTGTTGATGCTAGAGGTCAGAGGAGAATGGGCCAACTGATTCAAGCTGATAGAAGAGCAACTTTGACTGAAATAACCACTCGTTACAACCGAGGTATGCAGCAAATCATTTGTGAAGCCACAACACGCACAACCTTGAGGCGGATGGGCTACAACAGCAGAAGACCCCACCGGGTACAACTCATCTCCACTACAAATAGGAAAAAGAGGCTACAATTTGCAAGAGCTCACCAAAATTGGACAGTTGAAGACTGGAAAAATGTTGCCTGGTCTGATGAGTCTCGATTTCTGTTGAGACATTCAGATGGTAGAGTCAGAATTTGGCGTAAACAGAATGAGAACATGGATCCATCATGCCTTGTTACCACTGTGCAGGCCGGTGGTGGTGGTGTAATGGTGTGGGGGATGTTTTCTTGGCACACTTTAGACCCCTTAGTGCCAATTGGGCATCGTTTAAATGCCACGGCCTACCTGAGCATTGTTTCTGACCATGTCCATCCCTTTATGGTCATCATGTACCCATCCTCTGATGGCTACTTCCAGCAGGATAATGCACCATGTCACAAAGCTCGAATCATTTCAAATTGGTTTCTTGAACATGACAATGAGTTCACTGTACTAAAATGGCCCCCACAGTCACCAGATCTCAACCCAATAGAGCATCTTTGGGATGTGGTGGAACGGGAGCTTCGTGCCCTGGATGTGCATCCCACAAATCTCCATCAACTGCAAGATGCTATCCTATCAATATGGGCCAACATTTCTAAAGACTGCTTTCAGCACCTTGTTGAATCAATGCCACGTAGAATTAAGGCAGTTCTGAAGGCGAAAGGGGGTCAAACACAGTATTAGTATGGTGTTCCTAATAATCCTTTAGGTGAGTGTGTGTGTATATATATATATATATATATATATATATATATATATATATATATATATTAGTGTTGTCACAGTACCAAAATGTCAGTAGTCGATACTGATACCAGTGACATTTCACAGTTCTTGATACCAATTTTGGTACCACAGCATAAACATGCTATTGAACACACCCATTTAGCCCATTTAAAAAGTTACATTTCAATGTAAATAATAAAGGAAAATAAATGAATGTTTCCTTCAAGTGTTTTTCAATTCTTCTTTTCATTGCTAAAATATTTTAAGTATCACCCTACTGAAATCTGTTTTGTTTTTTACCACATCATGTTTTCCTTTTTGTTAATATTTTATTGTTTTCCAGAACTCCATGTGTTAGTTTAATTTAATTTTGTCATCAAAATGGTGTCTAATCACTTAATACTTAAAACATTTAACAAGTAAAAATATAACTTTACAACAAGTCATTGCATTGTTTTTGCAAAATATTTATTCAACAGCAGTCTTTTCTTGTGATATATTGCTTAATTATTATTATTTTTTATTATTTATTATCTTTACAGTGAATATTACATTGTACTATAAAGTTGGCTATTTCTTCAATATCAGGGCTCTAACTTCTTTTTTGAATCATGCTTTTATTATGATGTGTATTTTTTTTGCCAGAATCTTCACTTTAAGGGTAAAAAGTGCAACATGGAGTCTTTGAAGTCACATCAGATATCTAATCTCTTTACTCTGGCCTTTAAGTCTGACAAAAAAAAAATCTAGGACACAGTTTTGGAATCATTTGTGTTTTAAATCACTGGTGTTAAAGATCAAATTATGGTATTTACTTTTATATAGATATAGTTTACATGTGCTGTGTAGTTCACAGTAGATTAGTGCTCTGCTCTGTCATCTGATACAATGTGTCATGAATGATTCTCAATAAGTATGAGCAGTCTGATTTATACATTCATTCAAAGTACGCATCTCTTCCACACTAAGATTGTAGCCTTTAGCAGTTTAATAATTCACACTAGGACATATGTCCATTTTAGTGTAGGGAGTATCAGAGTAGATGCTCAAAATGAACACTTTAAAGCAGTTGTGTATCAGTCATACTGCAATCTGGTACCGGATTGAGTCGGTGCTCGGTACTGCAGAAACACTGGTATCGTTACGTGTATTTTACAAAAAAGACCTTTCTCAAGATGAGAATACCTGTTCTAGAGACTTGCGCATGAAAATCCCAGGAGATCAGCAGTTACAAAAATAGTCAAACCAGCCCATCTGGCACCAACTATCATGCCACGGTCCAAATCACTGTGATCACATTTTTCCCCCGATCTGATGGTTGATGTGAACATTAACTGAAGCTCCTGACCTGTATCTGAATGATTTTATGCACTGCTGACACACAATTGGCTGATTAGATAATTGCATGGATGATTGTTGGTGCCAGATGGGCTGGTTTGAGTATTTCTGTAACTGCTGATCTCCTGGGATTTTCACACACAACAGTCTCTAGAATTCACTCGTATGTATACCTCTGTCTGGATATATCATAATCAGTAAAACAAGTGACTATCTGTTTAAGATTGCACATGACCATTTATTGAAGGGCAAAAGGAAAACTCTTATTGTGAACTAACTGGAAGTTGGTGGGGGTTTTAGAGTGGAGCAGACAGGTTTTTTTAAAAAAAAAAAAAAATGGCTGTTGCTAATAAAGTTGTGATTGATTAACTTCTGAGGTGTGTCTTTTAGTGTAACAGAAAAAAGCATTGAGCCCTAAGCAGTATACAGTAATGTGCCCTGCCACAATGCAGGAATGGTTTGAGGAACGTGAAGAAGAGTTAAAGGTGTTGCCCTGACCTCCAAATTCTCCAGATCTCAATCCGATTGAGGATCTGTGGGGTGTGCTGGACCAAAAGTCTTATCCACCGCAGCCCCACCTCACAAATTACAGGACTTGATGGATCTGCTGATAATGGTACTAATTTAAAAAATATTAATGTGTGCAAATTGGCAGAAGCATTACACCAGATATTACAGTGCCAGTTTACAGACTTTAAGATGATGATGAACAGCAATAAGAGTCACTAAAGGCTTATTCATGTTATGCAGTCCCAATATGGGTGTTGATTGTAAAGCCAACTTCAGAGAAGAGAAGTAAGTCCAAACTAATTTGTCAGGTACCATCAGGCCTTTACCATGTATCATTGCAGACAGTGGATCCTCTATTTTCACATAATTAGGTAACCACTGCCTGCAATATGATGTCACACCTTAAAAGGCTCATTACTTTGTATGGAATGTTTTGAATTGCTGACACTCTTTTGGGTGAGAGGGACTTGCCCTACGGTGTGATCACCTGGCCCAGGAATATAACTTGAGGTTTTAGCCACTGCAGTTTTGTGTTACTGACCTTGTGGCCATTCTCAACTAAATGTTTAAACAGAGTTAGAGTGTCAGTTTTACAGGCCTCCTCGGTGGGAGTTGGGGTAATGCATTAAAAAAAAATTCTCAAATTTGTCATTATTGCCTTCTGACACATGAAGCAGTACAATGCAAATTGATCTCTTGTAGTTTGTGTTGCAGTAACTGACTGCCCACTGTTTATTGTGATGCTTCTATGAGGTGCTATACTCATTCGTAGATAATTGGGGTGGGGACAGGGTGTGTTAGCATGGTGTCAGCGTGTGAGTGCTCTTCAGATTCAGTATGTCTGATCAGTACTACTCCTGCTTTGTTAGCCTTTAACATGATGCCTTGAGTACACATTAAATCATGTCCAAAAAAAAATATTTATTTTCTCTAGCCCTTGTCCTCTGGTTTTGGTTATGGACAATCCTTTATCCAGTGATCAGTGTGCTGCAGTTAAAACAACCTTTTTTTCCCTGCATCGGCTTCTGCCTCTGCCCCGCCCATACCCTCTTTGGCTCTGTGCCTCCTATGCTTGCAGCTGGGCCATTTTCAATCTTGCAGATGTAGTTTTCTCTTTCCATTGTATTTTCTTGTTCACATAGTTCTCTATGTCCTGCAACATTCCTATTTCACAGTTTACACAATGATTTTTCGCTTGTTCTCTAATCTCAGATCTCAGTCCTTTGAGGAAATTATCAAACAAATGCGCTTCCCAGGGCAACATGGTATTGGTGTCCAGTGATTTATCGACACCACAGTTTGCAGTGTGCACCTCAGTCAGGCACACTAAATACTCAGTCACTGGTTCTCTAGGACCCTGCTTGCAGGAGGTGATCTTTCGTAAATCCATAGTTTAGGAAATGTAATTAGAATTCTGTTAAACAGTCCAGTCATGCCCAAACATACATGCTGGTATCTTCTTCACTATATGGGAGCTGGGGCATTGGGGCAGTGGTACTTGTGTAACCGCTAGCGCTCTGCTCATACCACCTCCGCTTTAGTCTTCAGGCCCCTGTACTGTATATTGTTCGGCTCTGTGTGTGTGAGGGAGAGGTTAGGTCCATGCTGATGCTGTTTTGATACAACGGCAGAGCTGAGGGCATCAGCGGTCATAGCACTGCTGGGCCGGTGGCTTGCAACAGCTCCTCCTCTCCTGCATAATTTTCTGCTTGATTCGGACGTTGTGAGAGAAGGGTTGAGCCCAGGTCTGGGTCACCTAAATATTTCAGACACTGAGAGATTTCGTTAGCAGGTCCTGTCCATCCCTGGTGCATTTTTCTGTCCCTTAGATTTGTTTCAGTTAACCAATAAGTAAATGCTTTCCAGTCACCCTTAAATATCTCTAAATAAGCTTTTCTGCTCCTTTTTAGTAATTGATGCTCTTTTTCCTAATTTGCCTTTTCTTTTTCTATCACTTTCTGTTTTGTTTACATTTTCTTTTGCTAAAGCTTCCAACCTTTGGAAAACCAAATTCAGCTACCCAGTTCTACCAGAAAGACTCGGGAAAATAATACTGAACAATTAACCATTTATTTACAGCTCGGCAAACAATATAAAGATAAAAGTTCTTTGGCGTAGGCCCCGTCCGTAGCTCGCAATCCGGGGGTCCGGACTCTGCATTTCCTGGCTGGCGATGAAGGCAGGGGCGCAGCCGACCCCCAGTGATGTATGGGAAGGGACCATCCTGGTGGTGGTGGGGAGGAAGGAAGGAATCATCTTGGTGGTGGGGAGGGTGGAGGTGAATGAAAGCGTCAGCATCTGTGAACTCAGACATGTGTAAGTACCCATCTTTTATACTGCAAGTGTTAGAATGCGATTGGATAGATGAGAAGGTAACGAGTGACGTAACAATTGAGTCTTCCCGGCAGAACTTATGCTAAAGCTTCCATTTCTACCAGAAAGACTCGGGAGAATAATACTGAACAATTAACCATTTATTTACAGCTCGGCAAACAATATAAAGATAAATGTTCTTTGGCGTAGGCCCCGTCCGTACCTCACAATACGGGGGTCGGACTCTGCATTTCCTGCCTGGCGATGAAGGCAGGGGCGCAGACGACCCCCAAAGAAGGTGGAAGAAAAATTCCACCGGGACGGGACCTACCCCCAAAGAATGGTAAAGAGAAGTATACCCACCGGTCGTGAATCCTGGAGAGCCTAAACATGGAGAGAGAGGAGGGTTAATAATGAGCATGACAAAAACACCTTTAAGGCCAATAGCTAATTAGTAAGAGGTGACAACATAAGAAGACAAGAATAATACATTCATGCAATTAAAATTCTGCTGCTGTGTAAACGTTAAGCATTAATAGAGCTGACGCTTTCGTACGAGCGACTTTTGAGACGTTTGGGACGCACTACGACTGATCAACCAGTTTATCCCTGAGAATGAGTCGAAGGGAAACGAGCATGAAGGAATAGAGATATAACTGTGAAATAGGCTAATATAGTGTCAGGAGAGTCAGTGGAAACAAGCCGTTGAAGATCACATGAAGACAAGGCCACACAGAGACAAGGCCGCGATGGACCACGCAGAACCGGGCCGCCTGGCCGCCAGGACGAGGCCACCTTGGGCCACACAGAACAAGGCCACCTTGGGCCACACAGAGCCAGGCCACCTTGGGCCACATAGAACCGGCCCTAATGACCACAAATCGGAGCCACACTGGCCACATGGCCTTGCTAGACCACAGAGATATGGCCGCATGGCCACTCGGCCTTAGTAGACCACAGAGACAAGGCTGGCAATTAGCCATGATGGCATCTAATGGCACACATAAAAATGAGGTAGACTGGACAAGGCCGCGAGGCCACACAAAACCAACCACGAGGACCACATGGCCATCTTTTAGCGAAGCTACAGTGCCTCGAGGCCGCTTGGCCACACAGACAACGGCCGCTTGGCCACATAGAACCGATGCCACTAGGGCCACGAGACCACTGGCCATTTTTTACATATAGGACATGGCAACTTTGTGCCACAAGGCCTTTAGACCCACACAGAGACAAGGCCCGCTGGGCCACAAGGCTGCTAAAGCCACACAGAGACAGAATCCCTCATGGACACAAATAACCAATGCCATAACTGGCCACAAGACCACGGGACAAGGCCACATTAGGCTACACGGTCACAGTAGACCACACTGAACACAGAATGGGGCCGCGAGGGCCACGATGTCGTGAGCCCACACTGAGACGAGGTTGGACAGAGACAACGGCCAGGAAGGCCACACGGAACCAAGGCCGTAAGGGCCACAAGACCACGTAGGCCACACGCAGGACAAGGCAACATTATGCCACAAGGCCTTGAGACCCACATAGAGACAAGGCCCGCTGGGCCACAAGGCTGCTGATGCCACACGGATACGAGGCCAATGAGACACGGCCACTAGGCCACACAGAACCATGCCGTAACAGGCCTCAAGACCACGGGACAAGGCCACATTAGGCTACACGGTCACAGTAGACCACACTGAACATATATATGCTTAGATTATCTTTTTATTTATTTATTTTTTTATATTAGTTCTATTGAGCTAGAACTATGACAGATAATTCAGGCTTTTAACCATACTAGTCCTTCTTGACTTGAGCGCTGCCTTTGATACTGTCTCACATAGGATACTTCTTGAAAGGTTAGTTTCTATTGGTATTACTGGCACTGCTTTGTCTTGGTTTAGGTCATATCTATCTGGACGCAGTCAGCGTATTCAATTAAAAGGTTTTAGATCAGGAATATCTACAGTCACCACTGGTGTTCCCCAGGGTTCTGTTTTGGGTCCGCTTCTTTTCATTATTTATATGCTCCCCCTTGGTTATATTTTGAGGAAATATGGTATTAATTTTCACTGCTATGCGGATGACACCCAAGTTTACCTGTCTGCCAAACCCACCGGTTCTTTTCCTCCACCGTCTTTGACCAGCTGTTTAGCTGAAATTAAAGATTGGCTTTCAGCTAACTTCCTGAAGCTAAATGGCAACAAAACTGAGGCTCTGCTTGTTGGCACTAGATCTGTTATGTCTAAATCAAACTGTTTCTCTTTGAATATTGACAATACTGCAATCTGTCCTTCATCACAGGTTAAAAGTTTGGGTGTCATCATGGATAGCACACTATCATTTGAAGCTCAAATCAATAATATCACGCGGATTGCATACTTCCACTTGCGTAATATTAACCGTCTCCGTCCTTTTCTTTCAAATAATAATACTGCAGTTCTTATTCACGCACTAGTCACTTCACGTATAGACTACTGTAATGCTCTTCTTACAGGTATTCCCGCCAAACTGCTACATAAGCTCCAGTTGGTTCAGAATTCTGCAGCTCGTGTTCTCTCTAGAACACCTTATACTGAGCACATTTCTCCAGTTCTTCAGCAATTGCACTGGCTTCCAGTAAAGTATAGAGTTGAATTCAAAATCATGCTACTTACTTATAAGGCACTTAATAATCTTGCACCACAATACCTTACACAATCTCTCCAGGTTTACACTCCTTCACGTTCTCTCAGATCTTCATCTTCAATTTCTCTTGTGGTACCCCAGATTCGACTCACTACCATGGGTGCCAGGTCTTTTAGTTATGCTGCCCCCCGCCTATGGAACTCTCTTCCCACTGATGTTCGCAATAGCGAGTGCTTGTTGACTTTTAAAACGCGTCTTAAGACACATCTTTTTATACAGGCTTTCTTATAACATGACTTTACTGTACTTAATCTGTATGCTACTTGTTTGTTGTGTGCTTTGTTTTATGCAATGACCTGTATATTGCTTGTGAGGTGACCTTGGGTGTTATGAAAGGCACCATTAAATAAAATGCATTATAATGAAAGAGCATGACAACACCACCAGTAGTTGCATAGGTATATGCCTGGACCGTTATAGGAGCTTGCTGAGCTTCGAGGATAGATTTTGAGTCGGGTCTTAAAGAGACTCGAATGCGGAGAAACTCCATCTACCCAAGGAATGGTAGCTGACGTAGAAATGAGGAGATTTATGACGAAATGACATGACATGGAATGAAAACATAGTGACGCCGTTAAATTTTGACATGCGGCGACCTCTGCTGTATAAAGAGAGTCTTATGTTTTCAGCACCGTGGACAGCGACTGGATCATTGCATGCGAACGCTATGAGCGCTGCAAATGGTACGGGCTAAAGTTTTTTGCCGCCGAAATGGCGAACAAGCAGTTCGGTAACTGTAACTGACCAGTGAAGTCTTGAGTTGTAAATGAGAATGAAAGAATCGGATTTGCGAATGCCTTGTGGTATTCGCGAAACAACATGCCCCCGTGACTTGGCTAAAGTCTGCAATGATGGTTAGATAGAGATCTAACTCTTCCCTTCTCTCGGGATAACTTTGGCACAAAATGTCTCTGTAGATACTAAAAGCGATCACAAATTCGCCAAACGAGAGATTACGTTGAAGGTGAGGATCAGAGGTTTTAAGAGGGACTGCCACGTCACCACAGTTGACCATTTTCCTGCCAGCCGCAGGTGACGGAAGCAGAAAGAGGCCAAGTTAATATCTTTACCTTGGATAATGATGGCTCTTGGTTGTGTGGACACTGATGCGGCAGCTGGTGAAACAAAAACACCTACCAGAAGCTTGAGCTGGAGTTGCTGTGGATAGACTGAAATTTGAAGGAGCCGGTGGAGCGGAGACATCTTGAAATGGCGTCTGGATCGTTGGTAGAGAAGCAGGCAGAGTAGAAGATGTAGAAGGCACGTTCGAAGGGTTGCTTAATCCGAAAAGAGTGGGGTGAAAACTGAAGAATCACTGAAGAGTTCGAGGCCGGATCTGAGCTGAAGTTAGGGTTGATGAAGAAATGTTTGAAAAACGACATTTTAGATTCCAGTCCATTAACGGTTTGAGAAAGGCTTTGAACTGCGGAGAAAATCTGATAATTCATGTCTGTAGGTTCAGTTGACAGCGGAGGAGATGGCACAGAGCGGGCGGTGATGATCTTTTTGATAGACGAGGTGAGGATGATTTAGCCGATCTTTTCTTGCCAGTTGGTTTTAGCTGAGCTGTCGAAGTTGCTTTTGAAGACGAATAAGGGGAAACAGGCGGATTACCCAGGGTGTTTTTGGGCCAGAAGGAGAAGATTTCTCTAGAAGGGCCTTGGCTGACCGGTATGCCGGCATCCTCAAGAGTGATGACCGTGTCTTCGAATGACCACTGCGCCCATGGAGAAGTACGGCATTGGATGCATGAGCTGCGGCAGGCAGGAGGAGGAGACGGCGGGACAAAATCATTGTCAGAATCAGAGTAAATGCAAACGAATTGCGTGTCCTTAGACGTGTTTGGTCGGCAACTGACGCAAACAATGAATGAAAGCGTCAGCATCTGTGAACTCAGACATGTGTAAGTACCCATCTTTTATACTGCAAGTGTTAGAACGCGATTGGATAGATGAGAAGGTAATGAGTGACGTAACAATTGAGTCTTCCCGACAGAACTTATGCTAAAGCTTCCATATCTCTAATTGAGCATAGCTGCTTGGTCAGTTAACATGTATTTGGAGCATCCATATCTGGGAGGGCACAAAAGAATCCAGCAACACTTAGTGTAAATCTTTATTATACTTAAAATTAATAACATTAACCAAGGCGTTTCAGCATGTAGCATTCATATCTGGACAGAGGGTTGGACCTCTATTGCTGTCATTTTTTTCAAATTCGTTCCCATTTTCCCTTTTTACTTGAGTTAGGCCATTCTTTAGAAGTTCCAAACCTTCCCTAGTACTCGTCAGTGTAAAAAAAATCCCTTTTTATCATATTCAAAATTAGATTTACCAATTTACTTACCAGAAAGGTCACCTTTGTCTGAGTCTGTAAGGTTTTTCTCTTTCGTTTCATTCTTTGGATGGTGCATTGACCTGACCCAGTCCTCAGGCTTCAGGTTCCTGCTTCTCACCCTCTTTTGTAGGAGAGGTTTATGTTCCTCAGGGACTCTAACCCCGACTGTGGACAGCTTCATCCTTCACTGTCAGAGTCCATTGTCCACCATCTTGTTCATGACTGCCAGCTTGGGGTGGAAATTCTCTAATAAAGGACTCAAGAGACTGTGGTGCCTTTAAGTTGAATATACTTGCAAGCAGACTTAAAACATACAGAGAATTCACTCTCAGGTAATGAGCAATGAAAATCTCAAACTCTCCAGTCTATATGGGTCCCAGGATGCAGCTGGACTCCATCACCCTGCATTTCTGACTACTGACTGATGTACACAGTATAATTTGCTTCTCTCTTATCCCAATTGACCCTATCCTTTCACATCTTATGCAAGCTACCTCTCCATCAATCTTACCTGCACTCACACACATTATCAACACATTCCTTATAACAGGAAACTTTCCCAATACATTAAAGAAGGCTTGAGTAACCCCACAGCTAAAGAAACAACACATAACCCAACAGTAGTCAACAACTGCAGACCATTCTCTCGTCTACATTTCCTGTCTAAAACTATTGAGAGGAATGTATTCAACACGTTGTCTGCTGTTCTCTCACAGAACAACATACTCGGCAGACATCAGTCTGGCTTCAAAAAAGGGCACTCAACAGAGTCTGCCCTGTTGTTGAAACCCTGCGACTGGCAAGAGTTAACTCCAAATCATCCATCCTCATCTGCCTTGACTTGTCTGCTGCTTTCCACACAGTGAACCACAAGATTTTCCTGTCCACCCTCTCTGACCTGGGCATCACATGAACAGTGCTTGGATGGGTTAAATCATACCTCCATCTATCAAGGTCTCCTGGAGAGGAGAGGTGTCCAAGTCATGCCAGCTGATCAGTGGTGTTCCTCAAGGATCAGTGCTTGGACCCCTTCTCTTCTCAATATAAACAACATCACTCAGACTGATCAATGAGGCACATGGCTTTTCTTACCACTGCTATGCAGATGACATGCAATTCTACCTGTAATTTCAGCCTGATGATGCTACTGTCTCAACTCATATCTCTGCATGCCACTCAGACGTTTTGGCCTGGATGAAGAAACACCATCTTTAGCTCAACCTTGCCAAGACAGAACTCCTTGTGATCCCAGCCAACCCATCTGTTGACTGCAACCTCACTATTCATCTTGGTTTAACAACACTAACACCATCCATAACAGTTTGGTACCTGGGAGTGGTCAGCTTAATTTTACCGCCCACATCTTAGGTCTTGCAGATTCATGTTATACAACATCATCAAAATCAGACCTTTTTTGTCTGAATATGCTGCACAGATCCTGGATAAAATTCTGGTCATTTTAAGACTGGACCTCTGTATTGCTTTGTTGGTATGCTTCCCAGCTAACACAATTAAGCCAATGCAAATGTCTGTGGGAGAGTGAGAGCAGTAAGGTTCGTCACCTGGGTTGTATTACTCTAACAACTGTCTCTCATTATAGTGATGGTGGAAGGAAACCTGTTAAGGCATGCCAGAGTGTCAGAGTGAGAAAGAGAGAGACCCGAGACTCCAAACATGCTACAAACATTGATGCAGCGATAATCATATCCATTGCATATCAGGTACATGTTAACGTGAATAAATGTGTGGAAATTCCCTGTGTTATGAACGTGGAACTTGTGGACATTTTAAAAATTGTGCGCAATACACACAATCCTGTGGCAAATTTCATGCCCTGCCAAATCTAAGTAATACATTAAGAAGAAATCATTATCTAACATGCACAATAGGGCTGGGCGATATGTAAGAAATATTTTTATTAAAAAAATATTTTGATATTCAACACCGTACCTCCACCGACCAATTGCGCAATTCTTCGGGTTTGCTGTGAGCCCTGCTCGTCACAACGACCTCAGAACCGCCTTCAGATGCTGCATATGCTGCTGCCAATCATTACTTTAAATAATTATATCATCCAAATAATCAGCGGCATACGGTGCATGCGGTTTGAGGATCCGCTCCATAAGATGCTGAAACTTAGCCGGGCCCCAAACAAACTGAACGGAAGGGTCACAAATTGGTGTAATCCAAACGGTGTGGAGAAGGCCATTTTTTTCATGGAACATTTTCGTTAAGGGGATCTGCCAATATCCCTTTGTCAAATCCAGTGTCAAATAAAAGCGAGCCGAGCCCAACCAAGCAGTTCGTCAATACGAGGCATTGGATACGTGGCAAATTTAGACACTGCGTTTACCTTTCTATAATACACACACAGAACCGGACAGATTCATTGCTCTTAGGTACCAGAACCACCAGGCTGGTCCAACCACTGTGGGATTCTTGTATTATGCCCATATTGAGCATGGCCTTTAATTCTTCATGTACTACTTGTTTCTTGAATTCGGGTAAGCGGTAGGGACAACTACGTACCACTACTCCTAAGTTAGTCTCAATGTGGTTTTATGAGATTAGTGAAGCTAGGGAGAGGCGAGAACACATCAGAGAAATTATATTGCAACATGGCAACATGGAGATGTTCTCCACAAGGGACCGGGATGATCTGATTGGCTTTTAGACTCACCTCAATCTCCTTCCTCTCCGGAGCTACCTTCACCAAGGATACAGGGACTGCCTCTCTCCGTGGTTTTAGTAGGTTGAGGTGGTTAATTTGACGAGCCCCGCCCCTATCCATGCACACTACCTCAAAAACGACTTCCCCAAATCGCTGTGTGACCTCAAAGGGCCCTTGCCACTTTGTGAGTAATTCAGAGCATGATGTGGGCAATGATAAAAGTACTTTATCTCCCAGTGCAAATTGCCGAGCTGTTATACAGACAGGACTGCCATTCTTGTGCCTGTAGCAAATTCTCTTGTTATAGACGCCCCAGTGTGTTGAGTTTTGCTCTCAGGTCAAGAACGTGTTGAATTTAATTTTTTCTTTGTGAAGTTCCCTCCTCCTCATTTTCCTTCATGACGTCTAACACGCTTACAAATATAATTATTTAAATGGGGGGAAAAACTGTGGAGGCTTGCGGGACCTATCGTACTGCAAATAACAGGGGTTTGAGCCACCTATCTCATCTATCATCTTTGTGCACAAATTTACGAATCATATTTTTTAATGTTTTATTAAATCATTCAACCAAGCCGTTCAATTGTGGATGTTACATGCTTCTTCGAATAGATTAAATACCCAATAATTCATACAACTCACGTAGTGTACGTGACATGAAAGTAGTGCCCTGGTCAGTAAGGATTTCTTTCGGAATCTCCACTCGGGAGATTGTTCTGATGAGTGCCTCCGCAACACTAAGTGCTGCGATGTTGCGAAGAGGCACTGCTTCCAGGTATTGTTCTGCATAATCCACCAGAACCAACAATAAGCGATGCCCATGTGCTGACTGTTCTAAGGCCCAAATAGGTCCATCCCAACTCTGTCAAAGGGAACCTTGATTAACAGAACAGGGCACAATGGCACTTTTGGAGTAGCGATGGCGGATTCACCAGCTGAAATTCACGGCATGTTACACACCACCAGCTAACATCCCTGTGAATGCCCGGCTAATAGAAACAGGCCATGAAATGGCTTAATGTTTTCCCCTGTACAAGTGACCTGCCATCAGACTATGATGAGCTGCCTGGAACAATATTTCTCGATGGCTCCTTTGTACTAACAACTGGGTTGTATGTTCTTTGGTCTGAGTGTCCTGCGTCACTCGATAAAACCATCAATTACCTTCACTTGGTCAAACGCGTGCTTAAGAGTCTTGTCTAGCATCTGCTCCAGAGGTAAATCACCAGCGGGATCCTCCTGATGCAGAGCTGATGTACACGGCACCGGCTCCACCTCCCCTGTCAGCGCATTGCACACCCCACACCGCCCCACTGTATAACAGGACCCATCCACACACCCCTAAAACATTTTGTGAAAAGCCGGAAATTAGTACGCAAAATTAGTGGATGGGTGAGGTGGGAACTAACCACGGCCTCAATGTTATGCATTTGACCTCGAAATAGAATGGTGACGGTCACTGCAGGATAATCGTAAATATCCTCGTGCACACACCTCACCTGATGATTTGAATCCAATGCCCCATTTTGAACCAAGCATTGATGAATAGAGGTTTGGTTACAACCTGAATCCACAAAGGCTTGATATGTACCCCAATACTCATGGGTATTTGGTACGTCCCGGCTCGATCGGTGGCGGCCTGTGGAGTGTCGGGGACCTGGATCACCATCCCCACCTTCATCATATGACACATTCGAAGACATGTCCCGGCTCCCTGAAACTCCAACAGACCATCCCAAACTAGTTGCCCAACATTGTTTTGACATGTGACAGCAGTATACTAGCGTATACGACTCGGACCAGATGACTCGAGAGGTATACTAATCATCTCTGTTTCATGTGTTTGTGCATAGCGTAAACGGCTGTCACGTGACAAAAGAACAAATGACTCGGACAATTAGATTAAATCCAGAGGTGAACTAATGTTTCTGTTTCTCATAATTTGTCCTTGGCTGCATTATAATTTTTTCCTTATTGGGACTATAATCAAAGTTTGTATAAGTAGAGATCTTGGAGGGGATCTGGCTATTGAAAAATTTACATTTGAATTTAATTCTGCTCAAATGAATGAAAATTACTCGAATAAAGATTTGTTCATTTTGCTGAACAAGACTCAAAGTTCCAAGTCAACAAAGTTATCAAAACTTCCCATCACTACTGTTTTGGAAAGGCTGTGGATGTTCACAAGAGTGGGCGTTTACAATGAAATCTTAAAGGGCCAGACATCTTAAAAGTGATCTTTTCAGACAGAAAGCCAGAGAAAAGGTAGAACATTTTTATATATGACTAAATTTTGACTGTTTCGAAAATTTTAATATTATAAGTGGATCTCAGTGAAGAGAGTAAAATTCTAAAATAAGGGAGTGGTCAACAAATTGTATATAACCACTTCTCCTAATCCAAATATTTACATCTCCATCTTCCTTCACCGGCCTCATTTCCCGTGTTGCAAGTATCTGTCTATGACAACTGGTGAAAATATTACCAAGACAAATTAAGATCTAAAGAATATTAAAAATGTAAAAATACTAATGATAATAACAATAATGAGAATAATAATAATTTAAATGTAAAATAAACCATTAAATTTCAACACAACCGACATAATTTCTACTTTCATAAAATGGCTACAACAGTTTGTTTACTTCACTTAGCCTGTGGTTAGCATACATTAGTATACAGCCTTTTTGCAGACCTTGATTAGAATTAGACCTAAGGATAATTTATCATTATAATAAGCAATTTGTTCAATATGTTAATTCCATCTTATCATATCTTTTGTAGCAACTAATAAAAAAAGGCTACATCCGTCTTTATTGGTACCTACAACTATTGTTGTGCAGCCTAATTTGGTTCTTCGAATGCTCTTGTGAATTTGATAATAATAGCTGAATTAAACTGTATAAAATACTTGCGTATAATGACTTTTATGCACACACACACAACATATATACTGTATATGGCACATGAAACTTGTGTTCACTGATATTATTTATGTTTGTAATACAAAAATATGAATTTTTGAAATGGTAGGTAGGGTTGGGCAGAATCAAAATAGTGGTACAATTGTGTCGACGAGTACAAATTTAGGATTATTTTAGCATTAAAAGGTGCCTTTTTCACACAGTCTTCTATATGAACGCTATAATTGGAGTTCTCAAAGCTCTTATTATTATTTAAAATATTACAATTATTATACTTTGAATTATTCTTGCCCCTGCTTTTGTGGGGTGCTTTCGTAAGAATGGAGAGCCAAGGGCTGGGAGAGACTTCCTCAATCATCTCTGGTTATAAAGATGTGATCCATTTCTGTTTACATTATATTAACTCAGTCCTGATCAGGTTTGAATTTATAATCCTGTTGCAATAACAACAACTCTGTACTTGTCTATCATTTTCAGGTTAATCTAAAATTCTGGTTTAACTGGTTTCGTTGTGTTTGATTGGAGTTGGAACTAGAGAGATGTTTGTCATTAAAACAAGTAAACGGTGGCAGTGATGATGTCACTGTAATATTTGCATACTGAACTTGTGATTGGTCAACAGTACACGTATGCCTGGCAAGAACTGGTTACTCAAAGGAAGAAACCTTCTCCAGCAATGCGGTTAACTTTGTATCATTTGATGGAACTCATTAAAAGCTCTTTCGTTCTGGGTTAACCATTGTCTCTAGTGTTTGACACATTGGATGTATTTTCTAAGCAGAACTTCAGATTTCTTGTTTAAGGTAAAAAACAAAGGTGAGAAATTGAATTAACTACATTCATTCCAAACATACCATTTGAATTGTGTGAAACTAAATTAACTTTAAGCTTTTAATATCTGAAAACAGTTTCATTTTACATTCTTAACTATAATAGCAGCTAATTAACATTCATGGCAAACACATTTGTCTTCCACTTTATTGTTTTGAAGCTATTTTAGTGTCGCAATTGGAGCTTCTCACACAGCTGCCAAAGTGTTGTTTATTTTACTAAACGTAACAAAATCGTCTTTTATTTAAAAAATATATTTTATGAAATGTCAAAAACTGATTCTACATACATATTTGATTTTATTCTTGCTGGTAAGAAAACCTGATTTTTCTCTTTAGATCAGCCAATGTCAAGCCAGAAGTTAAATGGATCATGGCTGTGTCATCTGGCTATTGTAGTGACATTTGCATGTCTTGTCTTTCTGAGCATCATGTTTTTTCAGTCATCACTTCTGACCAACCATCCAGCACCATTACCTATACCTAAAGAATCCTCACAAACACACTGCCCAAAGATAAACAACACACTTTCTGTTGAAAATGAAGATAAACCAATACTTTTGTTATGGTTCTGGCCTCAAAATTACTATTTTGACTTCAGTGATTGTAAAACATTTTACAATTATGATGGCTGTGTGCTGACAGATGATAGATCTCTCTACAGCAATGCAGATGCCGTCCTTCTTTTCCAAAGGTCCATTAGTTGGGACTTGTCTAACCTTCCTCCATCTCCTCGTCCTCCATTCCAGAAGTGGATATGGTTTAATGTAGAATCACCAACCAACACACAGAAAATACCAGGTCTGGAAAACCTGTTCAATCTCACTCTTAGTTACAGAGAAGACTCTGATATTCCTGTACGGTTGCGCTTGACCACAAATAAGAAAGCTGAGGACTTTGAAATTCCTAAAAAGGAAAAACTGGTCTGTTGGATTGTAAGCAACAACAGCCCTCATACAGGGGTCAATGCAAGAAACAAATATTTCCATGAGCTTAGCAAGCATGTCTATGTGCATGTGTACGGGAAGGCGTATGGAACATTCCTGGATTATAAGGACTACTATTCTACCATAGCGAGCTGCAAATTTTATTTATCCTTTGAGAATTCACTTCACAAGGACTATATCACTGAGAAGTTAAATGGGCCACTTGCAGCAGGTACTGTCCCTGTGGTGTTGGGTCCTCCCAGAAAGAACTATGAAAAATTTGTTCCTGGTGACGCTTTTATTCATGTGGACGACTTCCCAGATGCAAAGTCACTAGCGGAATATCTGAAGCAGCTGGATACGGATGATGATGCATATCACAGGTTCTTTAACTGGAGGAAACATTTGTCTGCAAGGCCTCATTTAATACTACAGAATCAAGAGTTTATTCTGGCTATTTGCACTGCCTGTGATCATGTAGGAAGACACAAGGAATATAGAGAAGCTCATGATATTTATGAATGGTTTTTTAACTAATGTTACTTCAGATATAGTTTCAAACTGCGAACATTTTGCGGACGTATTTTGATAATAACTACCTATGGATGCTAAAGTAATCGGTCACCTAAAAATAAAAATATGTCATTATTTACATACCCTAATGTTGATCCTACAGCCTAGCCTAGACGATTTTTACAGCAATTTTCAGGTGTAAGCATAATTTACATTAACGCCGGCCAATAGTGAAAGACGAAGCGTGCATTAGCATCTGTCAGCGAGAGCATTTAATCTCTTCACTGACAGAATTCCCTGCAGAGTTAATGTTCTAGCTAGAGATGCCGCGATTATACAGTTTTACTATTAACCGCGATTAAAAATGTCACGGTAAGAATTTAGAATCCACAATTAAAAAACAGTAAATGCTTTACGTACATATGGCAAAATATTATATATAATGTTTACATTTATAATATAAATGAGTTTTTCATAAAATTTTGTAAGCCGAAATGTGGATGTAAAACAAGCAGAGACACACATTCTACAACGGGCAGGGTTGCAGAGTAACAGAATACATGTAACGGGATTACGCATTTAAAATACAAAATATAATTAAATGTATTCCACTACAGTTACAATTTAAATCATTGTTAATTAGAATACAGTTACAATCAAAAAGTATTTGGATTACTGAAGAGATTACTTTGAATTTTATTGTCTTTTGTTTCATTTAATATTTTGTAATTTCAGTTGGAAAACATTTAAACATATAAATGATGCGATCTAAAGTGCATTTGAACAGCGGTGACACACTTTCTTACGATGTGTTACATTCATACGAGCAGACAGAGAAGTAAGAATGGAGAGCCAAGGGCTGGGAGAGACTTCCTCAGTCATCTCTGCTTATAAAGATGTGATCCATTTCTGTTTACATTATTTTATATTATAATTATATAATCCTGTTGCAATAGCAACAACTCAGAGAACAGGATCCTGTACTTGTCTATCATTTTCAAGTTAATCTAAAATTCTGGTTTAACTGGTTTCGTTGTGTTTGATTGGAGTTGGAACTAGAGAGATGTTTGTCATTAAAACAAATAAATGGTAAATGGTGGCAGTGATGATGTCACTGTAATATTTGCATACTGAATTGTGATTGGTCAACAGTACACGTATGCCTGGCAAGAACTGGTTACTCAAAGGAAGAAACCTTCTCCAACAATGCGGTTAACTTTGTATTATTTGATGGAACTCATTAAAAGCTCTTTCGTTCTGGGTTAACTAAGGTGAAAAATTGAATTAACTACATTCATTCCAAACATACCATTTGAATTTTGTGAAACTAAATTAACTTTAAGCTTTTAATATCTGAAAACAGTTTCATTTTACACATTTGTCTTCCACTTCCACATTTGTCTTCCACGGGCCGATTCTAGGCATGTGCCATACATGTGTCTTGCCCACCCAATCAAACATTTGGGAAACAAATTACAATCCCAATTTGTACATTGGTTAAAAGCAACATGGGGGCGGGCTGTGTGTTGCAAACATTGAGGGTGGACTATAGACTGCCCAACCAATCACAAAACAGCACCAGAAATGTGTAGTGTTTTTATATTTTTGTCATTAGCCATAAGCAACAACACTCTCAAGTAGGGATGGGCGATACCACTTATTTTCTTTTAGATCCGATACCGATATCGTCAATACTGATACTTCTGTTAACTTTATTTTTTTGCAATTACTTTGGATAAAATGGGTAAATTAAAATACAATTTTTAGTCAATATTCAAGTCATTATTATAAATTGTTTTTTGCCTAAACAGAAAATGATTAGACTTCTGTTTTGTTTACCCTTACAAAAATTAACCATTTCACTACAGTAAAACAGTATAGTTTAACCATGGTATTTAGTTAAACCATAGTTACCACACAATTAACAATGGTTACTATTACAATATTACTGTACTAAATCAATGGGTTCAATGGTATAGTAACTTCATGATAAATATGTATTTATATTAATAAGTGTCATTATTCTAACTTTTATTATGCTACTATGAAAACTGTTAACACTTTACTATTATTCTAATTAATAAACTAATTCATAATATTCAATAAACTGTTAAGCATTCATATGAGTGTAGTAATGTTCACGTTAACACTTTATCTTGTATTATCATATATAGCCTACATAAAAATGTATGTTTTTTTTTTTAATTATTATTATTTGTGTAATATTATGTGCTTTTCTGTGTAGAGTGAAATTGTTTTCCTATTTAGAAATATAAATTTTACTTATTTGATATCACGAGAAAAAGGCACCACGGGCAGCAGTAAAGGGCAAAAAAAGAAAAATAGCATCAAAAACTATCAAGTTTAGTTGCATAAGTTACATTTAAATGTATATACATATATTTACGTTTAGCTAGTCACCAAACATTGTTTTGAGATGTGACAGCAGTATACTAGCGTATAAGACCAGATGACAGATCTTGATTAGAATTAGACTGTGACACGTTTCAGGTCACCAGAAAAAAGGACACACAGGGAACCGGGTTCACTGTTCAAGGTAAGCTTGTTTAATCACTGGTTCGTCACAGGACAGAGTCTCAGTATCACAGTAATAGTCTCAATTCTCTGCTTCTCATGCAAGTTTGTGCGTCAGACTCTCTCTCTCAACTGGAGGTACTGTGGCTCTTTTATGCCGCTCTCCCCATACTCACTAAAATTAGAGACAGGTGTTAGACATAATTTAGCTCAGGTGCAAGCGCCCTTACTGCTTTCTCCCCTCGGACGGGCGCTTGACCACACCCCCACTGCCACATACCCCCACCGCCCGACTCAGGCCGGGGCGCCATCCGGCCTGCCTAACACTCCCCCCCCAATTCTTGGATTGGAAGTCAGCGACAGCCATCTGCACCCCCGGTCTGTGGACCACCTTGAACTTAAAGGGCTGGAGAGCCAGATACCAATGGGTGATCCGGGCGTTAGTATCCTTCATGCGGTGGAGCCATTGGAGTGGGGCGTGATCAGAGCAGAGAGTGAAGGCCAGCAGGTAGTACCGGAGCGTGAGGACCGCCCACTTGATGGCCAGACATTCTTTTTCTACGGTGCTGTACTTAGTCTTCCTCAAAGAAAGATTGCGGCTGATGTACAGCATCGACGCTCCTCCCCCTCCACCACCTGTGAGATTACGGCCCCCAGCCCTCTGTCTGATGCGTCTGTCTGTAATAAGAAGGGGAGAGAGAAGTTAGGAGTATGTAAAAGTGGCCCCCCACAGAGTGCGGCTTTCACCTGTGTAAACGCCTGTTGGCACTGCTCCGACCACTGGACCAGGTCTGGAGCCCCCTTTTTAGTGAGGTCAGTCAGCGGGCTGGTGACATCCGAATAATAGGTCTAGGGCAAGTCGCAATCGCTGCGGTCTTGTCAATTTGGGGACGCACCTGGCCATGACCCAAGTGGAACCCCAGATACCGCACCTCCACATGCCCAATCGCGCAATTCTTAGGGTTCACTCTGAGCCCCGCCCGTCGCAGCGACCTCAGGACCGCCCTCAGATGTTGTATATGCCGTTACTATAGATGATAATGTCATCCAAGTAGGCAGCGGCCTAAGCCGAATGTGGCCGGAGGACACGGTCCATCAGACGCTGGAACGTGGCCGGGGCTCCAAACAAACTGAATGGAAGTGTCACGAATTTGTGTAATCCGAACGGCATGGTGAAGGCTGTCTTTTCACAGGAAATTGGTGTCAAGGGGATCTGCCAATAAACCTTTGTTAAATCCAGGGTCGAATAAAATCGAGTGGTGCCTAATCGATCGAGCAATTCATAACCCGAGGCATTGGGTATGCGTCAAACTTAGAAACCGCGTCCAATTCTTCCCGAACTATTTTCTTTTTGTGTTTGGGCAGGTGATAAGGGCAGGTACACACCACTACCCCCGGCTCGGTCTCAATATGGGGTTCGATGAGGTTTGTACGACCTGGTAGAGGGGAACTTGGCAACCTCTGATCGTTGGAACGGTGAGAGGTGGTCTCCACAAGTGACCGCGGTGTTATGAACGTGTTTTGGATTCACCTCCTGTCCGAGCTCCGCCCTCTCTGGTACTACCGTAGCCAACAACACAGACACCGCCTCCCTCCATAATTTGAGGAGATTGAGGTGGTAAATTTAACGTGCGTCGCCCCTATCGGTT
Source organism: Moxostoma hubbsi (assembly GCA_032164185.1). NCBI lineage: Eukaryota > Metazoa > Chordata > Actinopteri > Cypriniformes > Catostomidae > Moxostoma > Moxostoma hubbsi. The sequence continues at coordinate 4,335,637 of JAVLUX010000018.1, forward strand.
CGTTTAACCTCATAATCGAGATCCCTCACTGGTCGTGTGACCTCAAATGGTCCTTGCCACTTGGCGAGCAATTTGGAGCTCGATGTGGGGAGAAATACAAGAACTTTATCTCCCAGTGCAAACTCCCTTAGCTGTGTACCCCTGTCATACAGCCGGCATTGGCGTTCTTGAGCCTGGAGCAAATTCTCCTGTGTTAATTGCCCCAGTATGTGGAGTTTTGCTCGAAGATCAAGAACATACTGAATTTCGTTTTTACTATTCGAAGGTCCCTCCTCCCAGGCTTCGCGGATGACGTCAAGCACTCCGTGCGGGCGCCGCCCATACAGCAGATCAAACGGGTAAAATCCTGTGGAGGCTTGCGGGACCTCTCGTACTGCGAATAACAGGGGGTCAAGCCATCTATCCCAATTCCTAGCGTCTTCGTGAATGAATTTACGAATCATATTTTTTAGTGTTTTATTAAATCATTCCACTAGGCCATCTGTCTGCGGATGGTACACACTAGAGCGAATCGACTTAATGCCCAACAGTTCGTAAAGTTAGCAAAGTGTCCGTGACATAAAAGTCGTGCCTTAATCGGTGAGGATTTCCTTCGGAATCCCCACCCGGGAGATTATCTTGAAGAGTACCCCTGCAAGATAAGTGCACCTGCAACACTACGTGCTGAGATGTTGCTTAGAGGCACTGCTTCCGGATATCGTGTTGCGTAATCCACCAGGACTAACACAAAATGATGTCCACGTGCGGTCTGTTCTAATGGCCCGACGAGGTCCATTCCAATTCTTTCGAAGGGAACCTTGATCAATGGAAGAGGGCGCAAAGGCGCTTTTGGGGTGGCCGGGGGGTTAACCAGCTGACATTCGCGGCACGCCGCACACCACCTGCGGACGTCGCCGCCAATGCACGACCAATAGAAACGGGCTATTAGACGGAGCAGTGTTTTTCTTTCCCCGAGATGACACACCATGGGATTATAATGAGCTGCCTGGAACACCATTTCCCGGCAGCTCCAAGGAATCAATAAATTAGTAACATTCTCTTTTGTTTGAGTGTCCTGCGTCACTCTGTACAACCGGTCATTTATGATCGCAAAATAAGGGTATGCTAGGGCGATGTCCGGCCGAAGTTGTTGATCATCGATCATTTTTACCTGATCGAAGGCGTGCTTGAGGGTTTCGTCCCGTGACTGCTCCAAAGGGAAATCCCCCTCAGGGAATTCCCTGAGAGGAGGGGCAGAAGCCTCGCCCCTTCCCTCGTCATTCCGATTTGGAGCAGTCGAGGATTGCCCCGGCTCCGCCTCCCCTGCCAGAACATCGCACATCTCTCCACTTTAATGCAGGACCCATCCGCAAAAATTTCCCCAAATACATTCTTAAATGCTGGCCAATCGGTCCCCGAAATCAGCGGATGGGTGAGGGGGAGACTAACTGCTGCCTCCACTCTATGATTTTTCCCCCGGAATTTAATCAGAAGGGTCACCACCGGATATTTGTGAATATTCCGATGCACACACCTCACCCTCGCCAGTTTAGCAGTGCCCAAAGGTTGAACCAAGCGTTGGTGGATGGTGGTTTAGTTACAACCTGTATCCAGCAACACTTGGTAAGTACCCCCCTGAATTTTTACTGGAATTCGGTACGCTCCAGCCCGATCGGGGGCAGCCTGCGGGAAATCGGAGACCCTGCATCTCCACAAGCTGGCCCAGGTGCCACACCCATACCTGTGTTGGCGGGCACCCCCACCAGAGGGGGAGAGCGGCTGAAGCCCGGGGAAGGGGAATGTGTAGTCTCCCACGGCCAGGAGGCTGGCCTCTGGTGTCCTCCTCACCTGTGTGGGGCAGGAACGGGCCCTGGAGAGAGAACAGAGCGAGAGGGAAAAGAGGGAGGGGAAAACACAGGGGAAGGGGGAAGAGAGAGAGAGAGAGAGAGAGGGGGAGAGAGCTCGTCCGCTCTCGGGTTTGCCGCCATGTGGTCCTCAGCAAGCCAAACAGCAGCCTCCAGCGATGCTGGGCGGTGGCACTGGACCCACTCCGCCATTCCTCGATGATCCACCTGGTCAATGATTCCCTCGGCATCACGGTCCCCCTCTAGCAGCCACCTCTGACATGCGTCGCAGAGTCGTTGAGCAAAGGCAAATGAGCGGTCGGATTTTTCTAGCTTCATGCCCCGGAAAAGCTGACGGTTCTCCTCCGGACTCCGACCAACCCGCTGAAGGATGGCTCTCTTCAGATCTTCACAGGCCAGGAGGTTCGATGCCGGCAGTTGTTGCGCCACGAGCTGGGCTTACCCGGACAAAAGAGGGACAATGCGAGCTGCCCACTGGTCGTGCGGCCAGCCCCAAATTCAGCAGTCCGCTCGAACATATCGAGGAAGGCTTCTGGATCGTCCACTGGCCCTATCTTCTGTAAGGTGGACGGGGGCAATGAGGAGCGGGGGTCCGGGATCGCGGCTGTGGCCGGAGCGACCTCCCGGCTGAGGAGACTCCAGATCGCATGCCGGTCCTCTGCTTAAGCCTGCAGAATCTCAAAAAATCTACGATCTTGGTTCTCCCGAAGAGTCTGTTGATGGTTCCGGTGCAATGCTGCGAGGGACTTGAGGACCTCCAACAACTGTGAGGACTCTATGGGGTGACTTCCTTCCATCACTTGAGATGATTCAGCTCAAGATGGTGCCGAGTATGGCTGCTGCGTCGCGGGCTCCGTCAAAACACTGCAGTTTATTGTTTGTTTACAGTTTTGTGTTTTTTTGTCTTGGATGCTGTCTGCCTTATTGTGTATGATAGACAAACGCTTTTGGACATTGGTTCAGCAATCACACACCAAAAACCAGACTTCAAATTCCTCAATGCCGACCTGCGGTTTACAAATACGCCAGCGGAGCCCTTTGTCTGGGCTGCCCGGCCGCGGAAACGCAGAAGGAAAAGGGGAAAAAGAGCCGGCATTCTCATCAGAGTAAGACGTCGCGTAAATCGTCCCCCCCTACCCAGTATACTACTTGCAAATGTTCAGTCTCTGGACAACAAGCTCTGCGAGCTGAGAGCGCGGATCTCTTTCCAATGAGAGACGAGAGATTGCTGCGTTATCTGTCTTACGGAAACCTGGATGTCCGCGGAGATTCCAGACTCAGCCATCGAACCCGCGGGATTCTCCGTGCACCGAGCGGACAGAGTGAAAGACCTCTCAGGTAAAAGCATAGGTGGTGGTGTATGTTTTATGATCAACAAATCATGGTGTGTTCAGAGGAACGTACATTTTATCAAGTCTTTCTGCTCTCCTGATCTGGAATATCTCATGCTTCTGTGTCAACCATTCTGGCTACCGAGGGAATTCACAGAGGTCATTATCACTGCTGTGTACATCCCCCCACAAGCCGACACAGACCGGGCACTCAGGGAACTGTATGGGAGTATAAGTGAGCAGGAAACCGCGCACCCTGAGGCCGCGTTCATTGTTGTCGGGGACTTCAACAAAGCCAATTTTAAAACAATAGCACCAAAATACCACCAACATATCAGCTTCAACACACGAGGGGACCGGGTTTTGGATCATTGCTATTCTCCTTTCCGGGATGGCTACAAATCCCTCCCCCGCTCACCATTTGGCAAATCCGACCACTCTTCCGTTCTGCTTCTGCCCGCTTACAGGCAGAAATTAAAACGGGAAGCACCCACCCTCAGAATGATCCAGTGATGGTCGGACCAATCAGACTCTATGCTACAGGACTGTTTTGATCACGCGGACTGGGAGATGTTCCGGTCCGCCTCCGATGACGACATCGAGGTTTACGCTGATAGCGTAACATGCTTCATCAGGAAGTGCGTAGAGGACGTTGTTCCAACAAAAACAATACGGATCTACCCCAACCAGAAACCCTGGGTTAACGGCGATGTTCGCGCGGCACTTACTGCGCGGACCACCACTTTTAATTCCAGGAACGCGGAGGAGCGTAAACAAGCCAGTTATGCCCTCCGTAACTCTATCAGTGCAGCCAAACGCCAGTACAGGCACAAAATTGAAGGACAGTTCAACACCACTGACTCTAGAAGTATGTGGCAGGGAATTAACACGATCACGGACTACAAACGGAATAAAAACTCCACCATGAACACCGCTGCCTCTCTCCCGGATGAGCTTAATACATTTTATGCTCGTTTCGAGGACAACAACACCACCCTCGCGGAGAGAACACTCGCGGCCGATACTACAGAGGTTGGTTCACTCTCCGTCTCTGTTGCGGATGTAACCCGATCCTTTCGACGGATGAATATCCGCAAAGCCGCGGGTCCAGACGGCATTCCGGGCCGCGTCATCAGAGCATGTGCGAACCAACTGGCTGGTGTTTTTACGGACATTTTCAACCTGTCCCTCTCCCTGTCTGTAGTCCCCACATGCTTCAAAACATCAACCATTGTGTCTGTACCGAAGCAATTAAAAATAACTTGCTTAAATGACTGGCGTCCTGTTGCTCTGACCCCCATCATCAGCAAATGCTTTGAGAGGTTGATCAGAGATTACATCTGCTCTGTTCTGCCCACCTCTTTGGACCCATTACTGTTTGCCTACCGCAACAACCGCTCCACTGACGATGCCATTGCATCTACAATACACACTGCTCTCTCTCATCTGGAAAAAAGGAACACATATGTGAGAATGCTGTTTGTAGACTACAGCTCAGCATTCAACACCATAGTGCCCTCCAAGCTTGATGTGAAACTCCGGGCTCTGGGCTTGAACAGCTAGCTGTGCAGCTGGATCCTGGACTTCCTGTCAGGCAGACGTCAGGTGGTTAGAATGGGCAGCAACATCTCCTCATCACTGACCCTCAATACTGGAGCCCCGCAGGGCTGTGTTCTCAGCCCACTCCTGTATTCCTTTACACACATAACTATATGGCGACACATAGCTCCAATGCCATCATTAAGTTTGCTGACGATACGACGGTGGTAGGTCTGATCACTGACAATGATGAAACAGCCTACAGAGAGGAGGTGCACACTCTGACATGCTGGTGTCAGGAGCACAACCTCTCCCTCAACGTCAGTAAAACCAAGGAGCTTGTGGTGGACTTCAGGAAGAAAGACAGAGAGCACAGCCCCATGACCATTAATGGAGCACCAGTGGAGAGAGTCAGCAGCTTCAAGTTCCTCGGTGTCCATATTACTGAGGAACTCACATGGTCCGTCCACACTGAGGCCGTTGTGAAGAAGGCTCACCAGCGCCTCTTCTTCCTGAGACGGCTGAGGAAGTTCGGAATGAACCACCAAATCCTCACACGGTTCTACACCAGCACTGTAGAGAACATCCTGACTGGCTGCATCACCGCCTGGTACGGCAATAGCACCGCCCACAACCGCAAAGAACAAAGGGTGGTGCGAACTGCCAGACACATCATAGGAGTTGAGCTTCCCTCCCTCCAGGACATATATAACAGGCGGTGTGTGAAAAAAGTTCGAAGGATCATCAGAGACTCCAGCCACCCGAGTCATGGGCTGCTCTCACTGCTTCCATCAGGCAGGCAGTATCGCAGCATCAGGACCCGCACCAGCCGACTACATTACAGCTTCTTCCCACAAGCAATAAGACTTTTGAACACATGATCTCTCACGATCAACAATCAGCACTGCACTTTATTAATCTTCATCTTATATCACACACTGGACTGTCAATATATTCTCCCCAATTCAATTAGTGTATATTTATTTTTATATACCCTATCTAGGGGTGGTGGTGACGTAGTGGTCAGAAGGTCGCTGGTTCGAACCTCACGGCCACCACCATTGTGCCCTTGAGCAAGGCACTTAACTCCAGGTTGCTCCGGGGGGATTGTCCCTGTAATAAGTGCACTGTAAGTTGCTTTGGATAAAAGCGTCTGCCAAATGCATAAATGTAAATGTAAATGTAAATCTAGTGTATGTGGATTCTATATTGTGTGTATTGTTTACTGTACATTGTATATCGGTACTATTTTGTGTAATTATGTGTGCATTTGATATGTAAATTATTGTGTAATTATGTGTGCATTTGTTATGTAAATTGTGTTGTGTAAATATGTTGTTTATTGTAAATGTCTCGTCACTGTCATGACTGCAATGTTGCTCGGAACTGCACACAAGACTTTCACCTACTGTTGCACTCATGTACACAGTAGTGTGACAATAAAGTGATTTGATTTGATTAATTTTCCCGGGTTTCGGCACCAGTGTGACACATTTCAGGTCAACAGAAAAAAGGACACACAGGGAACTGGGTTCGCTGGTCAAGGTAAGCTTGTTTAATCACTGGTTCATCACAGGACAGAGTTTCAGTATCACAGTAATAGTTCTCAATTCTAGACGCTTGACCACGCCCCCGCTGCCACATAGACCTAAGGATATTTTATCATTGTAATAAGCAATTTGTTCAACATGTTTATTCCATCTTATCATATCTTTTGTAGCAACTAATAAAAAAAGGCTACTTCTGTCTTTTACTTCTTACTATTGTTGTGCAGCCTAATTTGGTTCTTCAAATGCTCTTGTGAATTTGATAATAATAGCTGAATTAAACTGTAAAAAATAATTGCGTTTATAATGGCGTTTATGCACAGACACACAACATACATACTGTATATGGCACATGAAACATCTAGGTTACGGATGTAACCCCCATTCCCTGATGGTGGGAACGAGACGACAGAAGAAGCGACACTAGGGTTCTCTCTTGAGCGCCAAATATACCTCTGATCTATGAAAAAAGGCCAATGAGAAGTTGGCAGACAGAATTTGCACATCCCGCCCCGGACATACTGGTATAAAGGCAGGGAAATGCATCTGTTTCATTCAGGATTTTTCAGAGGAGCCAGAAATGTTCTGGCCACAACAGGGAAGTGGCTTGGCTCAGCGTCGTGGCCGAGAGGACACAACGTCTCATTCCCTCCATCAGGGAACGGAAGTTACATCCGTAACCTAGATGTTCCCCGTCTGTCGCTCACTTCTACGTTGTGTTGAAGAAGCGACACTAGGGGTCCAATTTAAATCACGCCATGCGCTGAGCCATGTACGTGTTCTGCTGACACAAGAGCGGGCAGGTACTTGATGTGCCAAAACGACCAGCTGTATCAGACTGCACGTACCCTTCCCCAATGCCCCACAAAGTCGTCGGAATCCTAATAGTTACCCCAGACAGGGGAACAAGACGACACTTGACAACCTGGGAATGGGCCGAGCCTAGCCGGGCCTCTTTTCTCTCTATGTTTCTCGCATAGAGTCAACGGCTGGGGCCCTTACACATAAAGGGGAAGGGGGTCTTACCCAGTCTCCTATTCTTTCAGGGGGAAAAGACCCTGCGGAGACCACACCTGCCCAGAGAGGGGGAGGTAAGAGTGGTGAATACACCACATGGGCTTTTAGGTCACATGTGGGAAGTGGCGCAGTGGTAGATCCCACCTCTTCAGAGGGAGGAGTTGCTACAGATACAGCGACCGGGGGGCAGTGGGAACTGCCCAAGGGAGACGCGGCTCAGCTTGTAAGGGGACCGTACCGCGGAAAATACACATGGGGGGGAAGTCCACGTAGGAGCCCTGACCTGTGGAGCACCTACAGGGTACAGGGTAGATTTGAGTATCCGCAGTGGATTGGGTCAGCGAATACCTCCACCGAATTGCGGACCCATAGGGCTATGGAGGAGTCATCCAGGGAGCCGAGTGAGTGGGATCTCCTGAGAGAAAACCTGAGAAAACACGGGACGAAACTGACTCTACACTGAGATTGTAGAATCGCACAAAGGTATTAGGTGTTGCCCATCCCGCTGCTCTGCATATGTCAGGTGGTAGATCAGCTAGATCTTCCACATCCCGTCCAGGGGCCAGACATGGAGGCTCCAGAGGTCTGGGTGCGGATGCCAGAGCGTGCCCCGTCCCTGAGAAAGAAGGTCTTACCTCAGGGGAATTTGCCAGGGCGGGGCTGTCGCGAGGAGTTCGAGATCTGAGAACCAAGCCCGGGTGGGCCAATAGGGAGCCACCAGAGTGACTTGTTCCTTGTCCTCCCTGACCTTAAACAGCACCTGTGCAAGAAAGCTCACTGGGGAAAATGAGTACTTGCGCAGCCCTGTGAGCCTCTGTTTGGGCATACCAGAGTGGGCAGTGGGAGGTCTCCTGGGAGGCAAACAGGTCTACCTGAGCCTTGCCAAACTGTTCCCAAATCAGCTGGACCGACTGGGGGTGAAGCCTCCACTCTACACTGGGCAAGCATCGTCGTGATAGCACCATCACATTGAGGTTTCCGGGGATGTGAGTGGCGCGCAGCAATTTGACTTGGCTCTAAAGGAGGAGACGACGGGCGAGTTGTGACATGGTGGGAGCATACGCCGCCTTTGCAATTTAAGTACGCCACTGTGGTGGTGCTATCTGATCTGATCAAGACGTGTTTGCCCTGAAATAGAGGGAGAAACCTCCGTAGAGCAAAGAAAACAACCAACAACTCTAGGCAGTTGATGAGCCAGCGCAACGGGGCCCCTTTCCAATGGCCCGCGGCTGCGTGCCCATTGCACGCGGCTTCCCATCACAATTTGGAGGCATCGGTCATGACCAAGATGCATCGGGACACCTGCTGCAAGGGGACTCCTGCCCGCAGAAAGCAGAGGTCTGTCCAGGGTTTGAATGTTTGGTGGCAGGCGGGGGTGACCATCTGTCTGGAGCCAGTGCTGAAGTGGTCTCATATGCATCAACCCCAGCACTGCAACCACCGTGGAGGATGCCATGTGCCCCAAGAGCTTCTGGAAAAGTTTTAAAGGAACCGCAGTGCCTGGTCTGAAGGCAGCGAGGCATTCCAGCACTGACGGTGGTGTGCGCTTCTTGCGTGGCGTTCGACACCAGGGCTGAGAGCTGGTTCCGGGATGAGGCAGAGCAGCGCGTTGCTTAGCCGCAGGGGGATGCCCTCGGCGAGCAGACAGGGCATGGCCCGAGGCAGCAGGTTTGCGGCAGGGGACGATGTGTGAAATGGCCTCCGTCTGCTTTTCCACTGCGGAGAACTGCTGGGTGAAATCCTCGACTGTGTCGCCGAAGAGGCCAAACTGGGAAACAGTGGCGTCGAGGAAGTGTTTATTGTCCATCTCATGCATCTCGACCAAGATCAGCCACAGATGACGTTCCTGAACCACAAGTGTGGCCATCGCCTGCCCGAGTGACTGCGCTGAGGTCTTCGTGGCCCTGAGGGCGAGGTCAATCACTGAGCGCAGTTCCTGCTGCACATCGGGATCAGGAATATCCTCGTGCAGATCTTTGAGTGCCTTGTCCTGGTGGACTTGCAAGAGGGCCATGGCATGCAGGGTGGAAGCAGCCTGTCCGGTGGCACTGTAAGCTTTGGCGGCCAGTGCAGACATCATTCTACAGGCCTTGGAGGGGAGCACAGGGCGACCCAGCCAGGTGGCGGTGTTCTCGGGGCAGATCGCAACCACCCTATCCACCTGGGGAATTGCGTGTACCCGTGGCCCACTCCACCATCGAGGGTAGTGAGAGCGGATGAGCGAGGGGCTTTTTGACAAGTGGAGAGAGGTGCTCTCCATGCAGTCGTCAGCTCATCTGCACCTCCGGGAAGAAAGGGACCAGGGGGGCGTTGCTGTGAGTGGCACGCAGACCCTAGGAACCAATCAACCAGCCGTGACGTCTGTGGTTAGAATGGAGGATTCCAGTCCAACCCCATGCTGGCGGCGGCCCGGGCAAGCATGTCGGACATCTGGGCATCAGCCTCAGCCTGAGTGTGCTGGCCCAAAGGCGGCAGCCCAGACGAGTCATCCGCGTCAGATGCCGGACCGCTGTCTGATGCAGCGGCGAGCTCATCCAGCTCAGGGGGCTCCAGAGGATAAGAAGGCTGGCTGTGAGGCGAGCTGCTGTTGCCTTGAGCCTGGACGTAAGTCACCGAGCGTGCAAGGGGGCGGGCAGTTCGCGGGGATCTACCCGGCGAACCCGGACGTACCATTTCCTATTGAAGGAAAGCCGTGACCGCAGCATTGACATGGTCATGTTCTCAGAGTGAGAACATGAACCATCCACAAACGCTGCCTCGGTATGATCGCAGCCCAAACACACGAGACAGCGCCTGTGGCCGTCTGAAGCGGAGAGCACTCTACCGCATTCAGGAACTACACAGGGGCGGAAAGGCATCTTTATAAAGACGCGTCCTGAAAAGGGCATTCAACACCGCTGTGTATTGCTCTTATAGAGGAAAATACTCTTTTAGAGAAAATCATTCTTTTAATACAACTCTTAGTTGCGCTGTTGAAGCGCCCAGGGGCAAACTGCACTGTCGTGCAGGGAAGGACAAAGCTGCTGAAGTGTGCCGTAGATCCAACAGCAGATTGCTCAGAGGTAAGAGGAACAGGTGTGTGACTCGCAGCTCTCTGCATACATGACCATCGGCTCAGAAGAAAATTTCTGAATGAAACAGATGCATTTCCCCGCCTTTATACCCGTATGTCCGGAGGCGGGACATGCAAATTCTGTCTGCCAACTTCTCATTGGCCTTTTTTCATAGATCAGAGGTATATTCGGTGCTCAAGAGAGACCCCTAATGTTGCTTCTTCAACACAACGTCAAAGTGTGCGACAGATGGTGAACTTGTGTTTACTGATATTATTTATGTTTGTAATACAAAAATATTAATTTCTTAAATGGTAGGTAGGGTTGGGCAGAATCAAAATAGTGGTACAATTGTGTCGACGAGTAAAAATTGAGGATTATTTTGGCATTAAAAGGTGCCTTTTTCACACTTCACACCATCTTGTACATGAGCGCTATAACTGGAGTTCTGAAAGCTCTTATTATTATTTTAAATATAAAAATGATTATACTTTGAATTATTTTTGCCCGTGCTTTTGTGGGGTGCTTTCGTAAGAATGGAGAGCCAAGGGCTGGGAGAGACTTCCTCAATCATCTCTGGTTATATAGATCCATTTCTGTTTACATTATATAAGTTTGAATTTATAATCCTGTTGCAATAACAACAACTCTGTACTTGTCTGTCATTTTACATTTAGTCTAAAATTCTGGTTTAGCTGGTTTCATTGTGTTTGATTGGAGTTGGAACTAGAGAGATGTTTGTCATTAAAACAGGTAAATGGTGCCAGTGATGATGTCACTGTAATTTTTGCATACTGAAATGTGATTGGTCAACAGTACACATATGCCTGGCAAGAACTGGTTACTCAAAGGAAGAAACCTTCTCCAACAATGCGGTTAACTTTGTATCATTTGATGGAACTCATTAAAAGCTCTTTCGTTCTGGGTTAACCATTGTCTCTAGTGTTTGACACATTGGATGTATTTTCTAAGCAGAACTTCAGATTTCTTGTTTGAGGTAAAAAACAAAGGTGAGAAATTGAATTAACTACATTAATTCTAATGAAACTAAATTAACTTTAAGCTTTTAATATCTGAAAACAGTTTCATTTTACATTCTTAACTATAATAGCAGCTAATTAACATTCATGGCAAACACATTTGTCTTCCACTTTATTGTTTTGAAGCTATTTTAGTGTCGCAACTGGAGCTTCTCACACAGCTACCAAATTGTTGTTTATTTTACTAAACGTAACAAAATTGTCTACTTTTATTTAAAAAATATATATTTTATGAAATGTCAAAAACTGATTCTACATACATATTTGATTTTATTGCTGGTAAGAAAACCTGATTTTTCTCTTTAGATCAGCCAATGTCAAGCCAGAAGTTAAATGGATCATGGCTGTGTCATCTGGCTGTTGTAGTGACATTTGCATGTCTTGTCTTTCTGAGCATCATGTTTTTTCAGTCATCACCTCCGACCAACCATCCAGCACCATTACCTATACCTAAAGAATCCTCACAAACACACTGCCCAAAGATAAACAACACACTTCCTGTTGAAAATGAAGATAAACCAATACTTTTGTTATGGTTCTGGCCTGAAAATTACTATTTTGACTTCAGTGATTGTAAAACATTTTACAATTATGATGGCTGTGTGCTGACAGATGATAGATCTCTCTACAGCAATGCAGATGCCGTCCTTCTTTTCCAAAGGTCCATTAGTTGGGACTTGTCTAACCTTCCTCCATCTCCTCGTCCTCCATTCCAGAAGTGGATATGGTTTAATGTAGAATCACCAACCAACACACAGAAAATACCAGGTCTGGAAAACCTGTTCAATCTCACTCTTAGTTACAGAGAAGACTCTGATATTCCTGTACGGTTGCGCTTGACCACAAATAAGAAAGCTGAGGACTTTGAAATTCCTAAAAAGGAAAAACTGGTCTGTTGGATTGTAAGCAACAACAGCCCTCATACAGGCGTCAATGCAAGAAACAAATATTTCCATGAGCTTAGCAAGCATGTCTATGTGCATGTGTACGGGAAGGCGTATGGAACATTCCTGGATTATAAGGACTACTATTCTACCATAGCGAGCTGCAAATTTTATTTATCCTTTGAGAATTCGCTTCACAAGGACTATATCACTGAGAAGTTAAATGGGCCACTTGCAGCAGGTACTGTCCCTGTGGTGTTGGGTCCTCCCAGAAAGAACTATGAAAAATTTGTTCCTGGTGACGCTTTTATTCATGTGGACGACTTCCCAGATGCAAAGTCACTAGCGGAATATCTGAAGCAGCTGGATACGGATGATGATGCATATCACAGGTTCTTTAACTGGAGGAAACATTTGTCTGCAAGGCCTCATTTAATACTACAGAATCAAGAGTTTATTCTGGCTATTTGCACTGCCTGTGATCATGTAGGAAGACACAAGGAATATAGAGAAGCTCATGATATTTATGAATGGTTTTTTAACTAATGTTACTTCAGATATAGTTTCAAACTGCGAACATTTTGCAGACGTATTTTGATAATAACTACCTATGGATGCTAAAGTAATTGGTCACCTAAAAATAAAAATATGTCATTATTTACATACCCTAATGTTGATCCTACAGCCTAGCCTAGACGATTTTTACAGCAATTTTCAGGTGTAAGCATAATTTACATTAACGCCGGCCAATAGTGAAAGACGAAGCGTGCATTAGCATCTGTCAGCGAGAGGATTTAATCTCTTCACTGACAGAATTCCCTGCAGAGTTAATGTTCTAGCTAGAGATGCCGCGATTATACGGTTTTACTATTAACCGCGATTAAAAATGTCACAATAAGAATTTAGAATCCACAATTAAAAAACAGTAAATGCTTTACGTACATATGGCAAAATATTATATATAATGTTTACATTTATAATATAAATGAGTTTTTCATAAAATTTTGTAAGCCGAAATGTGGATGTAAAACAAGCAGAGACACATATTCTACAACGGGCAGGGTTGCAGAGTAACAGAATACATGTAACGGGATTACGCATTTAAAATACAAAATATAATTAAATGTATTCCACTACAGTTACAATTTAAATCATTGTTAATTAGAATACAGTTACAATCAAAAAGTATTTGGATTACTGAAGAGATTATTTAGCATTTTATTGTCATTTGTTTCATTTAATATTTTGTAATTTCAGATGGAAAACATTTAAACATATAAATGATGCGATCTAAAGTGCATTTGAACAGCGCTGAAACACTTTCTTACGATGTGTTACATTCATACGAGCAGACAGAGAAGTAAGAATGGAGAGCCAAGGGCTGGGAGAGACTTCCTCAGTCATCTCTGCTTATAAAGACGTGATCCATTTCTGTTTACATTATTTTATATTATAATTATATAATCCTGTTGCAATAGCAACAACTCAGAGAACAGGGTCCTGTACTTGTCTATCATTTTCAAGTTAATCAACAATTCTGGTTTAACTGGTTTCGTTGTGTTTGATTGGAGTTGGAACTAGAGAGATGTTTGTCATTAAACCCATGGTGGCAGTGATGATGTCACTGTAATATTTGCATACTGAATTGTGATTGGTCAACAGTACACGTATGCCTGGCAAGAACTGGTTACTCAAAGGAAGAAACCTTCTCCAACAATGCGGTTAACTTTGTATTATTTGATGGAACTCATTAAAAGCTCTTTCGTTCTGGGTTAACTAAGGTGAAAAATTGAATTAACTACATTAATTCCAAACATACCATTTGAATTTTGTGAAACTAAATTAACTTTAAGCATTTAATATCTGAAAACAGTTTCATTTTACACATTTGTCTTCCACTTCCACATTTGTCTTCCACGGGCCGATTCTAGGCATGTGCCATACATGTGTCTTGCCCACCCAATCAAACATTTGGGAAACAAATTACAATCCCAATTTGTACATTGGTTAAAAGCAACATGGGGGCGGGCTGTGTGTTGCAAACATTGAGGGTGGACTATAGACTGCCCAACCAATCACAAAACAGCACCAGAAATGTGTAGTGTTTTTATATTTTTGTCATTAGCCATAAGCAACAACACTCTCAAGTAGGGATGGGCGATACCACTTATTTTCTTTTAGATCCGATACCGATATCATCAATACCGATACTTCTGTTAACTTTATTTTTTTGCAATTACTTTGGATAAAATGGGTAAATTAAAATACAATTTTTAGTCAATATTCAAGTCATTATTATAAATTGTTTTTTGCCTAAACAGAAAATGATTAGACTTCTGTTTTGTTTACCCTTACAAAAATTAACCATTTCACTACAGTAAAACAGTATAGTTTAACCATGGTATTTAGTTAAACCATAGTTACCACACAATTAACAATGGTTACTATTACAATATTACTGTACTAAATCAATGGGTTCAATGGTATAGTAACTTCATGATAAATATGTATTTATATTAATAGGTTTCATTATTCTAACTTTTATTATGCTACTATGAAAATTGTTAATACTTGATTATTATTATAACTAATTAACGAATTCACAATACGCAATAAACTGTTAAGCATTCATATGAGTGTAGTAATGTTCACATTAACACTTTATCTTGTATTATCATATATAGCCTACATAAAAAAAATTATGTTTTTTTCATGTATTTATTTGTGTAATATTAAGTGCTTTTCTGTGTAGAGTGAAAGTGTGAGATATAAATGTAACTAACTTATTTGATATCACGAGAAAAAGCCACCACAGACAGCAGTAAAGGGCAAAAAAAAAAAAGAGCATCAAAAAACTATCAGGGGTGCAATAACATGCAGTATTTTCACTAAGTGTAATGGCATAGGTTACATTTAAATGCATATACAAATATTTACGTTTAGCAGGGAAATAATTATGCAGTGCAAATTATAGTTTCTCCAAGGACGCTTGCGTAAGACGGTGGAAATGTCCCGCCCCTTACTGAAACGGAAAATATTATTGGTTGTTTATTATCCAATCATTCTGAAATGAACGTTCTGATTGATGGATCAGCTCAGTCCGACCAGTGTTGCCAGATGTACGATAATTATCGTATTTGTACGATAATTTTGACCTCTGTACGATGTACGATCAATAATGAAAAAAATCCCATAATGTACGATAATTTCAGTTTTCAGTCGTTCGTCCAAACACACATCCTACCGCTTCTCTCTCGGACCCCGAATCATTTCGCAGGCTCGCCTGCACGCACGCAAGCACGTATACACACACACACACACACACACACACACACACACACACACACACACACACAAACACAAACACACACACACGCACACACATCATTGTTTTTGATACTTTGTGAGACCCCATGACTGGGACGTCACTTGTGGGATCCACCCTTTCTAGAAGAGGTACACTTCTTAAAAAAATCAGGCAAGATCAGAACACATTCATAAACACATATCTCACTTGATATTCTCAAATTTCAAAACTTTTGTTTAAGACCTGACTGGGCCGTCACATGTGGGGTCCCAAACTGGTTTACCTACCTTGCGGGTCCACCTACACACACTTCCAGTTTTACATACTTTGTGAGGCCATGCCTTTACTATTCAGTAGTTGTGGGGCCCTTTGCACATTGTCTTTCAGTTGAATATATTCAAGTGATACTGTGAAATAAAGGATACAGATTTTTAGAGTAAACAGCATTTGAGTTGATATGAAGATGCTTTTGGATCTATGCCTCACACACATACATATGAATGCATATCTACATGTTTATACACACTATTTCTGTTTTAACCTTGAAATGGCACCCCTGATTCTAAAGGCTTAATGAGTAGTTGACTAATTGATTAATTGACTAATTCCTGTTGGGGGTCCCTGCAGGAGAAGGTTGAGATCCACTGTTGTACACAAACAGACACTAATGTAATATTCTTGCTCTACCAGTTTGATTATGTGCCAAGACACCAGGTCTGATGGAAAAGTGGTCTCAGACAAAAACAAGTCAGTTGACAACTGTCAACTGTAGACACGCGGTCTATTCTGCCTGCTGTTTGTGGCACAATCCCTTTTGATTGGTTTGTCTTTTACCAACCAACACCGATATACCACAATTGTCTCATTACATACTAACTTTGCCCTGTGAAATATTGAAAATCTGTCAAAAAAAAAAGATTTTGAAATTGGAGAAAGAGACTAGAGTGATGGTATGCCAAAATCTTTGTTTTTCTTTGCCATTGCTAAAAAAGAACTTAAAATCAAATGCAAAGTGCTGGTTTTAAAACCAATGTTTTTATTTAATGCTATGAAAGCAAATACAACCAACAATATTATAGACAAAACAATATTGTGGCCATGACTTTGAAAGCATTCACAAGCAGTAAACATTGAACATTCGCAAATGAATGATACCTAACATGTTGCCATTCGGTACTTTAAATGTTTTAGAGGGTCAAGGAGAGTCGTGGTTCGCCACAGACTTCCTTCGAGACTTAAGCACCCGGTCTGTTAGATTTACATCCCCTCCTTAGTCAGGAAGGTTGGAAGCGACTGACCCACCACAGACCTGGCTAATCATGGTGTCACAAAGAAATCCTCCCAGCTGATTACCTCGTCCCTCCAGACGCCGCTGGGCCAATGAGAGCGACTCTATGACACCCGTAGTCCACAATCGGCAATGGCGTGACTGTGGCTCATGGGACCCAGTGGCAGATGATTTGAAGCACTCGGCAACAGGGGACCCTAAGCGAGAATATTTAACATTCACTAATATCTGACCATTTATAATGTACACTGAACAAAATTATAAACGCAACACTTTTGTTTTTGCCCCCATTTATCATGAGCTTAACTCAAAGATCGCAGACATTTCTATGTACACAAAATAGGTGTGGCATATCAAGATGCTGATTGGACAGCATAATTATTGCACAGGTGTGCCTTAGGCTGGCCACAATAAAAAGGCTACTCTAAAAAAACGCAGTTTAATCACAGCACAATGCCACAGATGTAGCAAGTTTTGAGGGAGCGAATTTTGAATTGCTACATCTGTGGCATTGTGCTGTGATTAAACTGCGTATTTTTAGAGTAGCCTTTTTATTGTGGCCAGCCTAAGGCACACCTGTGCAATAATTATGCTGTCCAATCAGCATCTTGATATGCCACACCTGTGGGGTGGATGGATTATCTCGGCAAAGTAGTGCTCACTAACACAGATTTAGACAGATCTGTGAACAATATTTGAGAGAAATAGGCCTTTTGTGTACATAGAAATGTCTGCGATCTTTGAGTTCAGCTCATGATAAATGGGGGCAAAAACAAAAGTGTTGCGTTTATAATTTTGTTCAGTGTAGTTATTTTCAACACTGTGCTTTCTGTGAATTATACCTGCAGCTCAGGAGCATCGTATTAAAATTTGGATTTCCTTGTGACACCTTCTTACTCTCAAGTGCTCACTGACCTCTCAGACTAAACAACCAATCAGTAACTCATTACAATGTAACACTGTCGCTCATAAGCTAATGACAACATAAATGGACAGGAAAACACTCGTCTATAACTGTAGACGGTAAAAGAACAAGCTGGAATCTATAGAATTAGTTGACTGAAGAATTAACAACAACAACTGAAAACTACTATAGATTTCAAACTTCAATGACCTGATATCCTAAATCACGACCCAATGACCTGATACAGCCTTTGATCATACAAAACTGGAATCAATAAAGTGCATCATGCATTTTGGAACTACATCAAACTTTATCCTCTCCCAAATATTAATAAGAGCACAAGTGTTGCATAAGATCATATATTTGGTAAAGTGCAAAAAACAACAATAATAACAATGTCTGTCTTTCTTTTCTCGCTTTCACTAGTCTCTTGTTCTCTGTATCCCTTGTGTCCAAGATACTGTAGCTGCTAATGTTCAACCTCACTCCCTCTCCTACTATAAAACTGACCCTGTCTCTCTGAATCCATTACCTTTGGAACTAAAAAGGCTGATTTCAAAACCAACATTTTGCCCAGATGTTGAAAGCATTCTCTATGGGAAAACATTTAAAATTCCCTTAAATCTGAACATTTTAAATTTAGCCATTTACAACTTTATACTTAAGGTGTACTTTACACTTGCAGCTCAGGAACATAGCTCAAATTCTTCTTTGCAGAGCAGATATCCGGTTTTTGATGTAAAATTTAATAGCCAGCCAATCCCTCCATTTTAGGGCTTCCGGCTCAGATTTGAGGCACAAATCGCAGGCAGCCTTTCCTGGAACACGACAGGATTCAATGAAGTGCATCATATGTTTTTCAACTGCATCAACCTCCACCTTCGTCCAGTTCTTTTTCTTGACTGGTTTGCGACCTAAATGAGAATGAAATTACTGAACTTGAAAGCAGGACAAATTTTTTGGTCCAAGTTTTGCTAGCCTTCTCACAACCCAATAACCAAACCCATAAATGAAGTTCTTCACTACAAATAGAGAATAGTAGCACTGTGTTTCAGTTAATCAGATCATTCACACAAGTCACTCACCATTTTTTGGAGATGATAATTGGATAGCTTGAGAGTTTTTCTTTGTGTCATTTTGCAACCAACTGCCTGAAGCACATGGTGACTCGGCTGTGTCCTCAACACAGTCCTTGTTCCTTGGATGCTGACTTTCATTCTGAAATGGCACATTGCACAAGGGTGGCTTCACCACACAATCTGTTTAATTAAAAAAAGAACAAATATTGCACGTGAGCCTATTGTGATTAGTATAGTCTTCACAAGTATACAGTGCAATGTACATATTACAACCCTTGACAAAGGAAAAATTACATTTAGAAAAATTCAGAATAATTCTTACAATTTAATTAGTGAAATACCGTTTTTGGTTAAGTCAGGGGTGTCCAAACCCTTCCATGGAGGGCCTAGTGTATGCACATCTAAATTCTCCAGCGGCAGCTCTTTGTTGTAAACAAATTCAACCCAAGCGCTCTTTGGTGACGTGGTGATTACATTACTGTTGATCATATGTCCATAATCGTATAAAGCACGCCCTCACAATTTGATTGGTCCGAACAGCTTTGTGTTCAGACATACTTGCTTCTCAACGGAGCAAGTCCAGACCGAATTTCCCCACCGTGAATGTTTGACCAGGGTATTAAATTATGGGACTGACCAGTTTTCCAACTCAGTTATTAATTAACTGAGTAAATTAATTAAGTTATTAATTTTTTTTATGTATCCAAACTGTTGCCTTTTTAAGTTATTTGAATGTTGTAAGGCAGAATGTGTAAATAAAGTTGGAACAAAACAAAAACATGCTTAATGGGTTTTGATTTCAGGCTGTAAGACAAAAACTGACGATTTCAAAGGGGTATGATGATTTTCTATAGGCACAGTACATTCTTTTACTGCGTCACTTTAGATAATGATGACACTACTGAATCTACAAGTAGTGTACTGTGGCTACTGTCTACCGTTTACATGTACATACTTTTATTGTAATTCTTAATTCTCTGGCCACCTTCTTATAATATGGTAATTAATAGAGATGGTGCCCATTTTCTTTTGCACATCCTTACATTATATTTTTTTGTTATTTATTATTATTACTGCATTGTTGGAGTTGGAGCGGGGAACAATATTTTCACTCTACATGCAAGAACACCTGCAGTCTTCAGCACATTTGACAGTAAAACTTGAAACTTTTCAATTTTGACAAATCAGTTGGTTGAGAGGTTAGATTAATTTCGGTTTACAAAAACAAACCTGCAAAAAATATTGGCAGCCCTACACAGTAAAACATTTATCAGCTTTTGGTCATGTAAGGCCTGTGAATCTCAACCAAAGTTTCTTCACGCTCTGACCATCATGATATAGATAAACGCAGCCTAATTTATGATGTTGGAAAGGAATTCAGAAGCTGCTGCTTTATATTACCTCAAAGCTAGTTTACACCCCATTCTATGTGGAAGCATGAAGGAGTTAGGGTTTGGCTAAGTAAAGAAAGAGAACATCTCTTTTAACAGAATTTGGGTTATCAAAAAGGACAGTAAAAATCATACTCAAACTCAAAACATATCTTTCTGGAAGCAAATACCGCAT
The DNA here is from genome assembly GCA_032164185.1 of Moxostoma hubbsi. NCBI lineage: Eukaryota > Metazoa > Chordata > Actinopteri > Cypriniformes > Catostomidae > Moxostoma > Moxostoma hubbsi. Next base: position 4,356,036 of record JAVLUX010000018.1, read on the forward strand.
ACAGGAAAAGCTGATGCATACATGCATCTACAAGTACAGCAAGTATTAAAATAGATACCTGGCATGTTCTCCTCCAGCCTGCCCTCTTGGATTTCTTTATCACACAGGATTGTCTCTAAAATAAAAAGAAGGCAGGTAACAAAACCATCACAGCGCTATTCGCAGTGTACTGGAAAAGCAATATCTGTGTTTTCTTAAATTTGTCTAATAAAAAGGCATTGGTACCATTTGGGGCGATGTTGATATCATCTAGGGTCTTTCCTTTAAACTCTGATAAACGCCCCTGCTCAAGGGCCATGAGAATCTTGCTGATCTTCGCAAGCTGGAGAGTGCCCTCAGGTAAGCGATAAAACTGGCAATGGACTCTGATGTCATGTCCAAGGAAATCTGCCAGTTGGTCAAGCTCTGTGTCATTGAGATTGAGTACTTTCGAAAGTGTAGCAACATGCTTCCTGAGCTTTGTAGAGGTGAGTGAGAGAGGGTTCTTGGCTCCACAAGCTTTCACAAAGTAACGAATGCAATCTGACCCTCTGTAGTGGGACATAGCATATGGCCGTGCATACATGTACGAGTTGTTATCAGCCACTCCACATTCTTTTCTCTTCTCCACAAGCAAATTAAGGGAATCCACCATTGCAGGGGTTAAGAGCACAGGCACCTTCCGCCCTCTCTTACCTCTTATTTCAAGTCTCACAAAATGCTTGCAGAGACTTTTCTCTAGCTCAGAGAGAGCTACATTGACATCTTCATGAGGATCTGATTTGTCTCTTAGGATGAATGGTGAAACAAGCATTTTGGAGACTTCCCCTTCTCTACGCCTGTTGAATAAAATAACTTGTGCCAGAGTCACTTTTGTCAAGTTAGCCCAGTTGGAAGATGAGCACTCTGATGTCAAGTCACTGTAGAACTGGCGCTGCTTGTCATCCAGGTAGCAATGCAGAGTTTTTACATCTTCTGTAAAAGGTAACAGCTGTGGGGAATTCCACTTGGACTCTGTGAGGCCCTGTAAGGCTTTGGCTGATATAACCTCATTCCACCTGGCATCATACACTTGACGAAAGCAGCGAGCCGCTGTTGCACCATCATTATCACCTTTCATCATTGCATCGGTTTCAAGGAGCATGGACACATTTTTCAGTCCATGTCCAAGCTTTAGAGCAAGTGTTGCAGTTTTGTATTTGCTAGTTTCCTCGTTGAAACCCGCTGTGTGTCTTACTGCAGTAACTGCTAGCATGAAGTTTTCTGGTGTGACATAATCTTTGATAGTTTGCAGTGGTGTGACCTCTCTACCATGTAAACGCAGCCGACCAAGCTCCCTCAACTTTTGATGAATGTATTCATGCTTGCTGACATCGGCTCCAAGCCTGTTATAAAGATGTTTTCCAAACTCCATGATGCAGTGATCATTTTTTACTTCAAAAGAGATATTATCTTGTGTCATGTCGCTCACCAGCTTCCAAACACTTTCACTAACCGCAGAGGGTGCCGGTTCAGCAAATGCACAGAGGGATTGGACTCTAGTTTTTCCAGGTTTAAAGTTTAACACTGCTAGGTTGGAATTTACAGCTCTGCATGTGTCTCCAAAGCACTCTTTTCATAAACAACCCTTGACAGTACACACAGTGAATAAAGTCTTGACCCTCACACTTTTCTTTTGGTTGTTTGAAGGGAACAAGAATTCCAGACCCTGTTTTTATAACTTCAGCATTATGTGCAAAGTTTCCTTTGTTTCTCAGAAATTCAAGCTGCATTTTCCTTTGATGGGATCCCTTTGGAAAACTCAATGCTCTTGAAACCTCAATCTCTTTAAAGTGAGCACGCTCCAAGTGTCTAGACATTTTTTGGACCGCTGATCTACAAAATAGGCAGTACTGTCGCTTGTTGTACATTCGAGATCCATTAATCTTTCTGACGACAGCAGGAACAACTATTGATACATCTCCAACTGTTGTTTTACCTGATGTGGTGCTGTCAGGAGCATTATGTTGGCTTTGTGTTATAGCAGCAATTCTGTCATTGTCCTGGAATTTAGCAAGAGGTGTCTTGAATTTGCGCTTGCATGGAAGTGAACAACCTACTGTTGAATCAGCTCGACTATTTAATGATAGTTCTTGGCTCACGTTACTATCCGTACTGTCCCCACTTGTGGATGGAACATATTCTTCTCCACTATCCTGGCTTGATTCACTTATTTTTTCAGATCCAACAGAAATCTTCTGATTAACCTATAAAAACATAATAACAAATAAGCTACACAACACACAACTAGGATTTTCCAATACAATAGGAAAGGTTAATTATAGCTATGCAGATGACTATACTGATAATGTTTAAATCTAAATATTATTGGTTAGAATTGTTTTCCATTTTCATGGCTGAAGCCTGTTGTTGTTCACAACAAAGTCACAGAATGCAAATATAATTCAGTAAGAATACCTTATATTATCATTCGCATTCTCGTCTCTGATGTCTATTTATTTAGTTCTTGCAAGTCTGCATTTCGTAATAATTTTGTACATAAAAATGCTAACATTTTAGAGTCAAACTTGTTTGCTTTTGATATATCTGTCTTGAATGTAATAAAAATCACGTGGGTCTTAAACGAAAGGAATGTATTACAATTGTGCTCATAGTAACTGGATTTTAGTAAGTTAAGCTTCTCAATGGCTTCATTGTTTTGACAGACCTTGGGCCCTATTTTAACGATCTAAGCGCACAGCTTAGCACAGTACACATTTGGGCATGTCTAAATCCACTTTTGCTAGTTTGACGGCGGAAAAAAGGGCGCATGGTCTAAAATGGTTGTACTCTGTTGCATAAATAATAATTAGGTGTGATTTGGGCGTAACATGCAATAATTCAATCAGAGTGTCATCTCCCATTCCCTTTAAAGGAGAACTCCGTCACAAAATGAACCTATGGTTCTCAATGCTTCAGTTTGCAGGTAGGGACTCTCATTATGCTACCATGTTAGTGTGGGGCTAGTTTGAGCCTTGTTAGTGGTATTAACTAGTGATTTCTTTTTACTTACTCTATGCCCTATATACTAGCATTATAAGCTAACAGTTTTTAGAGATCCGATTTACATCCGATTATCATGAAAACAAATCCCAGAGAAAGGTCGACTCGGTACCAATGTGTCATTACACCATATGTTCATTTTGCGCCGAAGTTCTCCTTTAAGAGCGGGCACGTTTGTACCATGGCACATTGCTATTATGATGGCGGATTTGCTAAGCAGTCAGGAAAGATTTGGATGACCCGTTGTCTTCCCTGCCTGTGAAACCGAGTTGGTAGAAGGCCATCACCACTTTAAAAATTCGAAATAAAAACAGAAACACAAGAACGGTTTTGTTGACCTTGGTTTCGTTTTATTCTATAATGAAGTAACAGTTCAAGTATTTTCACCATAAAGGCAAAACGAATCCCCTAGCTTGCATCGATGTAAAAAAAGAAAAAAACATAGGTAAAATGAAATGTGATTAAATATCCATATAAATGCACTTTTACATACACACTGAGCTTTCTTAACAGGCTACAGATGAAACAGCTCGATCATCTGCAGTTGTTCTCTCCTAGAGGCGCATTTCTCTGAATGCGCTGTTAAAATAATACTAGAATGCGCAATCACTTTCCAATGTATTAAGATAGCAATATGCCAAGAATTATCCTGAACACACCTCCCTGTAAGACCAGCACGCCCATGATGGGCAATTTGCTATTTTAACGACGTGAGCGCTTGACAGGAAATTGACAATTTCATTGGTCTTATACTAGCAAACACAGCTTGTTTCGGGCTTTGTGCTGCACTGCGCCGATTGCAAGATAGAGCCCCTTGTTTCAAGCCCTGAGTATTGGCAGAATAAAAGGCTTGTTTACTTGCCATTTAAGGATTTACTGGCAAAAATACTTAACCTACTCATTGATGCAATTTGTTGCACCGATCATGTGTAATTCATATTATAAAACATTTTCATAGTAACAGTGTAGATTTTCAGAAACAACACTACTTATCAAGGAACATACATTCTATCATGCCTTACACTATGGGTGCTTACCAAAATGCGTCTTGACTTCCTAAGTCTTGGCACAATTTTATGTACAACATTATCTTCCTCCTCATCTATACTGGAGTCAAAACTTTTTCTTGTCCGCTTAAATTGTGGCACAATTGTTTGAATGTTTTCTTCATCTGGACTGTCAAAAAGCTCTTCAGACCAATTAAGAGTCTCCTCCATCTTAAAAACAATGAATAAAATGTTAATTTCACAGATTCTGAGGAATAATTATGCCATTTTCTTCTTACTTTAAATGAGTCTACCCCACAAGATTACTGTTATAAATATGAACCTCGTCAGAAAGGGAAAGGGGGAGGTGTTGCTGTAATTTATGGTAATATTTTCAGAATTACTAAGAAGTCTAGTTTAAAATATATTTTTTTTGAAGTGTTGATGCTTAATGTAACAATATATAGTGTAAATGATAATTCACGTTTGAGATTTGTGCTGGCTACTGTATACAGGCCACCAGGGCAACATACATACTTTATCAAAGAATTTGCTGACTTTCTATCAGAGTTAGTACTGGCTGCAGATAAAGCCCTAGTTGTTGGTGATTTTAATATACACGTAGATAACGAAAAAGATGCATTGGGATTGGCATTTAAAGACATTCTTAACTCTATTGGCGTTAGACAACACATGTCAGGACCTACACATTGTCGTAATCCTACTCTAGATCTAATATTATCACACAGAATCAATGTTGATGCTGTTGAAATTCTGCAGCAGAGCGATGACATCTCAGATCATTATCTAGTCTCGTGTAAACTTCATTTAGCCAAGGCTGCAATGCCGACTCCATGTTATAAATATGTTAGACCTATCACTTCAGCCACTAAAGATTGCTTTATTAATAATATTCCTGATCAGTTTCATCATCTCAGTATCCCTGATAGCTTAGAAGAACTCGATATTGTGACAGAAACTTTTAACTCTCTCTTTTCCAGCACTTTAGACACAGTTGCTCCGCTGCGATTAAAGAAAATAGTCCAACGGCGTGGTACAACGAGCACACTCAAGCCCTTAAGAGAGCAGCCAGAAAAATGGAGCGAAACTGGAAGAAGCCTAAACTAGAGGTATTTCGCATTTCATGGAAGGAGAGCTCAATTACATATAGAGAGGCCTTAAAAGCTGCTAGATCTGCTTATTACGGTTAAAACCTAAGGCTTTTAGTTTAATCAGCAAGATCTCATGGTCAACGGTGTCAAATGCTTTCTGGAGGTCTAACAATACCATGCCACTGAGTTTACCCAAGTCGATCTCTCTTCTTAAATAGTCTGTCAAATATAATAAACACGTATCCGTAGAATAAGATGTTCTGAAACCAGATTGTAATTCATAAAACAAATGAGAATGACTAATGTAATTATTTATTTGCTCTTGTATTATTTTCTCCAAGACTTTTGATACAACTCCCAAAATCGAAACTGGTCTATAATTGCCCTCTTCTGATTTGCTACCTTTTTTATATAGCGGAACCACCCTAGCAAACTTCAGATCTTTTGGAACTCTACCTGACATAATTGAAAGATTAAAAATATGAGTGAGATATGGAGAATTAAATTCTGCAGCATCTTTTAAAAATCTGGCAGGTATTTCATAAAGCCAAAAGCAGCTTTATGAAATACCTGCCAGATTTTTAAAAGATGCTGCAGAATTTAACGCTGCTTTGAAACGATCTATATTGTTATATTTTATTACAAATCACTACAACGTGTCAGTGGCTGATAAATGAAACTGTTTGGTGAAATCATGAATAATTTACAAATAAAAATATAGAGCTAGAGCATGTACATGTTTAAAATGTACTGTACATGACAGAGCAAAGCTGTCAAAGAGGCAGGTGTTTTGTAAATGGAATGTTTCACCACATAAAAACATTGGACTTGACTAATGGAGAATCATTCTAAATAGGGACCAAACATGCAATAGGTGTCTATAAATAGAACAACTATCTGTAAAAATCCTGCTTGCCTTACCAGAATGCTTTTAGTCCTAAGTTGTGGCACATGTACTCCTTCAACAGTACTTTTACTACTGATATGCTATAAAGGAAAAACAAAATATAAACAGGATGACATCTACTGAACGTGTAGTTTTGTAATGAAAACAATAGATAAATGAAAAAGTTAATGCAATCAAAAGGAACCAACCTGTATGCTGCTAGATGGTAAATCTGAAACAGTATCAGGTTGTGGAGAAGAAAAATCTGGTCCAGAGCTGACTTCAGAGTCTGTGTACTCAACTAAGGAATTCATTGGTTTCTTTGTAACCTGTATGAATATAGAATTGCAATAACAAATGTTTTACGAAAAATGTTAAATCTATACATTGATGATTATTCTAATGCTAATGATTATGATTGAAAAACCGACATAGTTATAGATGAAAAAAAACAAAAACACAAAAATAATATAATCACCATAACTGTCTTAAAAGAAAATCCCCTATGCTGTCAGTAACAACCAGCAATGACATTCATGGGATTTGAAGTTAGGTCATAGGCGCCCAGCGAAAACAATTGTGACACCACTTCATGTTTTTGAGCCAGTATTTAAAAAAGTTAGTAGCTCAAGTAACACCAGTGGAAAAGGTTAGTGTAGAGCCCTGAGACTCACCTTCAGAATTGAAGGGGAAACCTCATTGGTGTCTTGTACCCTTGTGTTGGAACTTTCCACCAGTTCCTTGTTGCGGTGTTCAAAGGCCACATTGGTAGAATGCCCACCATCAACCTGTGACATGAATTACATTTAATAATTGTGAATTCAAACCCTAAAGCAGTAAAGTCATGAATAACAATATGTTTGTACTCATTAAAACACACATGACCAATTTATGTGCAAGTATGCACATAACACCAGTTTGTGTGTGTATAAAATGTCCTTATACACTAACATATGACCAAGTATTGGATGAAATCTGTTTTTGCCATTACTAAAATCAACTCCAATTAAAAGGATTGTTTCATGTTACAATGACCAAATGAATAGGAATTCAGAATTTCAACTCTGCTAGTAAAGTTAGTACCTGTTGTAATATTACAATGGAAAAGATGACAACAAATTTGTAAGTAACATTTTTAACCCACATGTTGTAATAGTATAACTTACCCTCCAAGGCCAATCACTTCCTCCATAATCATATGTGAGTTCATCTCCTCTCTCTATGTTTTGTAAAGCAAACAGGACTAGATGTGGCTTTCCATCTGCAACAATTTTTTTCATCCGGCAGTTAGGATTAACATGGTCATCATTGACCAGCCTCCCCAATGATCCATTTTCCACAGCAGCATCAATGCTAAAAGAAGCCAAAAACAAATGCTAAATACAAATAATTGACAGGACCTAAAATAATATAAAGGCCTTTATATTATATATAAAGCTCAACATAAGCTTGGTTAAGCATGGTTTTTGTGTGTGGTTGAATCAAATCCTGGATTTCTTGTGGGATAGATAGCAGTGCTTATTTTGTAAATTCAAAGGTCCCGGAACACATAGACCAGCGAGAGGGAGAAGGATCCGTTTAGTTCAAAGGTAACCAACTGAATGGGAAAAAAAAAAGATGAAAACAATGCAGCAGCTCAGTACTCCAATTCCCATTTGAGCGCCGCCTGCACCATTCCACATCCATCACCATACGGATGGTGGATCCATCTACAAACTGGTCTATATTAGAGAAAAAAATATTTTGTACTCTAATGTTTCCCCGGGTAGATCTGTCATGCACGCGACAACTGTGCATATGTGCATGAAGCCGGCAAGCTGACTTTTTCCGTCTTTAACAGACAATGTCAGAAAGGTTAGCTATAAGCCACATGACCAACATTTATCACATAAAATATAAATGTTGTGTCCCAAAAGCCATTGGGCCGCCTTGGTTGTGTTATCTCAGAGAAGGAACATTTGATTTTCACACATTTACTTATTATTTCACAAAGTTCTATATCTTAGCCCATTTTCCATGTCTCCAGCTGATGTAGCAATCCTACCAGCTCAGCTCTGATCTCCCTTGGCAAGAGAGTTGCTTGATAAGAGTGACAGTCAAATTATGACTTAAAGTGATTTAAGAACATAGACCAATTAAAGAATTTTGTTGGTGTTCCCCTTTAACACTGTTCACACATATTTTTTCAATTAGGTACATAATATTGTTGATAACGAGTTCACTTTTTTTCCAGAGTTTTGAAAAAGTGAACTTGTTATTGAAGGATGCATGTATGCTATTGAAATATTAACCTGTTTGAATGCTGACTAGATTCTTACCACCATTGTTTGCCATGCCAGTAGAAGTCAAACATAAAAACTGCCTGTGATGGATGATACTTCTTCCTCCTAGCTTGAGATTCAGCAGAGTCTATCATTTCTCCTCTGTACTCCACAACAAAATCCCCTTTTTGAAATGGGGACAGGGCAAACACACCACGACCTAAAATGCATAAAGATATCACATCTGATGTGGCAAGAATGCAAGTGCACTATGTAACCATTGTTTTTGACACTAAAAGCAATCGAAATTCATTGTACAAAAATATACATAAATAATCCAGAATTCTGGTAAATCAAATATTTTGTAAAACATTTCATGTTAAACTTGCCTTTTATTGGATTTATGTGTCGTGCCTCCAAAAAACACGTGTTGTCTGTGGCACTACGCACATGATGCACTGCTACAACTTCCGGTTTTATTCGCAACCTCTTCCGAGTGACTTCCTCCTGTGCCGAATAATTTAATTGCACTATTTAGGCTATAACGAATTGTTAACGCAAGTGATACACCAAAAAACAAAATTTGTGAACATTTTATTATATTAGGAACACAAGTCCAACATTAACTCTGTCAGACCAAATTAGATATTCCAGGAACTTTATACAACTCCATTGTGTATGCATACAAGTTTGAGATTAATTCTCACTGCGAGTTGCCCATTTTACAAGAATAAAAATACTTTTTCAGCAAAGTTAAGTTACAAAAGAATACAAAAAGACAGTATACTGTATTTTGTCATTCAGCTACTCAATATGGCTACTGCTTGAACTGTATTTACCTTGTGCATCTGCATTGCCAGGGCAATTACTTCAAACCTGTTGACAAAGAACTTGTTAAATATGATTTTTGTGCAGTTGCACCATTTAATCTGATGTGACTCACAGAATGACCATCCTCAAATCACCCAAATGTTTTTCTAAAAACATATTATTTTTTTCTGTACCACTGTTTAAAGACCTCTGCAATAATCTGAATCATCAGGGATTGACATTAATGCTTGTCCAGAACAAGTAAAAAAAAAAACAATTAGAAAGGTATGTGTGATCTGGAAAGTGACTGGTTGTACCTGAGCAATTTTAAATTGGTTACTCTAAGGGGCTGATCACATATCCAAACCAAGTATTTTCACTAATTAAGTTGAAATAATTGTTCTGAATTTTTGTAAATGCTATTTTATTTTGATGTGTAGATTTTAATGTTTTTTTTTTTTTTTAACATTGTTAAAAGCGCTATATAAATAAAGATGACGTGTAAATACAGCTGGCAAAATTTAGGTTTAATTTATTTTAATTTCCAAGGTGTATATTGGGACAAAAGGTAAGGATGTCGACAGGATATAATAATTTTCTACTTTAGAAGATTTTGTCAAACATATTGGCACAATAATTTTAGTGACTTGCAGATTTTGTCATGTGCCATGTTGTAAATGAGATTTCACTTAACATTGAATTTAATTGGTGCTTTTAAGAGAAACTACCAATTTCATGTGACAGCCCACTTGTGCAAAAGTTCTTAATTTTCAGAATATCAAGTGAGATATGTGTTTATGAATGTGTTCTGATCTTGCCTGATTTTTGAAGAAGTGTACCTCTTCTAGAAAGGGTGGATCATGGGGTCTCACAAAGTAACAAAAACAAGGATGTGTGTGTGTGTTTGTTTTTATGGGCTGTGACATGAAATTGAAAAAAAAAAATAATAATTTAATGGAGCTACTGTTTAACCATATATTCTGGCTTCGATATGACATGGGGAGAGTAGTATTGCTTGTCTGAAGGACAAGTAGACAATAAATTTAATGTCAATGCCTGATCATGGTCAATTGATATGGTATAAGAAAAAAAGCGGTTTCAGAATGAACTTCACATTGAGAGAGACGACAGAACCCGCATCATCCATCGTCAACCGCTTATCCTGTGTACAGTGTCGCGGGGGGGTGGAGCCTATCCCAGCTGACATAGGGCGAAAGGCGGGGTACACCCTGGACAGGTCGCCAGTCCATAGCAGAGAACGGGCATCATGTTTTATTTTACGAAAAACACAATATGTTGTTTTTATTCTAAGTGTACACAAATAAAAGAAGACATTTAACAGTTTTTGAATGATGTATAACACTTGCCTGTGACAAAAATGGACGGAGTTATTTTTGTTTCTTTTGCACTGATCAGAAAAAAGCGAGCCAATCCGCCGGCCCCATTGCCGACCACGTGGGGTAATGGCGCTAAAGAAAGCCAGTGCTAGTCAGTTCAAATGTTAGCTAAAGGCTACAAACGCTAACGAAAGTCAAGGCTATAGTAATGGCCCGTTTGGACCGCAGAAACTTTACCCAGGAACTAGGGACTTTTAGGTGGTTCAAATATTAGATAGTGGCTACTAAGATAATAACGCTAGCTACTTATCTACTTTCTATAAAAATAAATACGAAGTTACTGCAAATGTTTTTTTTTTTTTATGTAATCTAGGTTATTGCTTTCTTCATTATTCATAAGCATATGTGTCACAAACATGTTATTCGGTGAATTACCTTATATTCAATGTTCCAAATGAGTAGAAATTATTCCCACGTAGACATTTTTCCCTGATGGAACCTTCCGACCATAGATATCTATATAAAGGCTAGATGTCTTACGGCGAAGTCTCTATCGTCATCACCGGCGGCCATCTTGTCACAGGCAGGCTTTCTGGCGGACTCTGTGGTATCTGATGTTAGGTGAGTGATCAGCACGAACACAAATACTCTTATCTCGCTGAAATCTTGCCGGATTTACAAACGGTTTGGTTTCTTACTAACGTTGTTAACGTGGCTATAATACTGGGTGTTTAAACATGTTGAAGTTGCAGCTTTTCTTTTCGAAAAACGACTTAATCTTGCAGCATAACGTTAACTTTAGTTGTGATTCACGGCTGAGACCACATCGAGCTTTTCAATTATATAGGTTTTACTGACACCAATAACGATTTTATGACAACTAATCTTTTGTCTAAATTACAATATTTGTGTATGTGGTTGTAGTTATTAGCTGGCTAATAACAAGTAACGTTAGCTTTGAGTGAGAACTAGTAACGTTACCGTTACAGTTTAGCTGCTACCCAGCAATTTTAGCAATCAGTGGGAGAGGCAGAATTGCTCTTTCTTTTCAATATAACTTAAATTGCACATGATTTCGGTTTGGTTTGTTAAAAAGATCTCCCATTATGATACAGGAAATCGCTGACTTTATAAGAGAAGATGCCAGACTTTTGTGCAGCCTACGGATGCTCCAATCGCCGTTGTCTCAAAACGAGAGCCCGTGGGATCACCTTTCACCTGTAAGATATGACAATAGTATGATTATATTTGGGATAATTGTTAGTTACTTAGTGGATGTATGTACAATACAGGTCCTGTTACACAGGAACAGCGGGGCTATAACATAACGTTAATAGTATTACAAGATTGTTGTTGACCCAAAGCTTTTTAGAAGTTTGTTTACACAATCGCTGAATGTTTCTTTTGGACACATTTTTATAAGTAGTTATGTGTGGTTGTCTTATTCTAAAGTACATACATGCATGCATACAATTACCCCAAACATATGATAATTTATGTTTTTTATTTTTTGTCCTTACCCATAATGTTGAAAGAAGGAAAAAAGGGTTGGATTTGTTGACAATAATTTCTGTACCTGGGTATATTTCTCACGGTTTTAAGGTTTCCCAAAACTGGAAAGATGAGGAGGCAATGGGAACTTGCCCTAAGAAGGGATGGTTTTGTTGCCTCTGACAGGTCACTGCTCTGCAGTGAGCACTTCAGGAGTGAGGACTTTGACAGAACGGGGCAGAATGTCCGGCTAAAAGATGGTGTTGTGCCAAACATTTTCAACTTTCCAGCTCATCTTCAAAGGGTATGTGTATCATTGACCAACAATAATTCAAGGTGTATAAGATTGGTATATCAATATGTGATTAAATGTCACTTTAGTTTTTGTTTCTGCAAGTTATATAATGTGTTGTTTATTATGGCACATTTTAGACACTCAAAACATCTTTACTTTATGTTAGCTGGTAGCAACAAGAAGCACAACCACCTCTAGAAGAGCAGAAGACAACCTGCCAATGGACTTGCCTCAGGATGTACCTCAACCTGATGTTGTGAGTGTTTGCATGTGGAATGTCAAACAAATGAGAGCAGCATATGGCTTGTTACAAACAAATGAGAGCAGCATATGGCTTGTTACAAACAAATGAGAGCAGCATATGGCTTGTTACAAACAAATGAGAGCAGCATATGGCTTGTTACAAACAAATGAGAGCAGCATATGGCTTGTTACAAACAAATGAGAGCATCATGTGGGTTGTTACAAACAAATGAGAGCAGCATATGGCTTGTTACAAACAAATGAGAGCAGCATATGGCTTGTTACAAACAAATGAGAGCATCATGTGGCTTGTTACATTAAATCCTTTATCTTAGTGATACCCAGAAAGGTCTATGAGGAAGTTAGTAGTCTAAGAGCCAAATATTATTTGAGGTGGTACTCTGTACTTCTGGCTATCTTACTTGTATTTGGCTCACAGAAGGGAAGATTGAATTGTTAAAAAAGTAACTTCCATATTACTATATTTGTATATTTTGGCAAAACAACAGGGAACCACTGGAGAGAGGAGTTTGAGCCGCAAGAGGCAGGCCACTGACCACTTGTATGCATTGCCTGCTTGCCCTAAGGCTATAAAGGCCAAACTTGAAGAAGCCTCAGCGAGAGTGAGGAAACTGCAGCGGGAGAAGAGTAATTCCTTGAGGAGAGAAAAGAGGGCCAAGATGAACATGCGGGCTCTTCTGGAGGAACTGAAGGAGAAAAATCTCATCAATGAAGAGCTGAAAGACAACCTTGAATGCTACTCAGGTAAAATAAAAATATTACATTGAATATTGGGTGTATTTTATGTTCTTTGTTGACTTCCTAGTTAAAAGGATACCTACTTAATCACTTTTGCTAATTGAATTTCAGATCTTCTGGTTCATCTCCTGTGGAGGCAGGGCGTAGAGTACACCAAGGCCCAGAGAGATTTTGCACTTACGCTCCATCTGCATGGTCCAAAGGCATATCACTACCTGAGAGATACCCTGCATATTCACCTGCCACATCCCAGTTCATTGCAAAGGTATTTTTCATGATGTCTAATTTTATACAGAATTACATTAAGCACTACAGACAATATTATCATGAATTGTTAAACTTACTGATCTAACAGCTCATGTCTCATGCTGATACATGTTGATATTATATCTATTTTTTGTATGTTCAGTGTCCACAATAGGGATGATTGGGTTAGTGGTTAAATGGCTACTTTTTAATTTTACTAAGGTGGCTGAGCTCTCTTGATGCCAGACCTGGTCTCAATAAAATGATGTTGGACATGCTGGAAAGACGGCGTCAGGAAGATGAGGTCAAGTATGGATGTGTCACTCTGATGCTGGATGCCATGTCCATCAAAAATCACGTCCAGTATGATCCTCAGACACGAACAATGTTTGGATATGTGGACATGGGGGATCGATTGAATGAGACTGACGTGGCTTCTGATGTTCTTGTGTTTATGGTGGTTGGGCTTCAAGGTTATTGGAAAGCTCCAATTGCGTATTATTTGACCAAGTCCCTCACACCACAATCACAGAAAGTCTTAGTAGAGCATGCATTAGAAGAGCTGCATCGTCGTCAGATAAGAGTGGTGTGCATGACAATGGATGGTCATGCATCCAATGTCAGTATGTGCACTCAACTTGGGTGCGATCTAAAAGCAGACCCCTGTGAGCCCTTGAAGACCCATTTCCCACATCCAGTAACCCATGACAATGTTTTTGTTATGATGGACGCTTGCCACATGCTGAAGCTGACACGCAATATGTTGCAGGTACATGCTCATTGTTGTGCATATTTGCTCTGGTTGACTCTGCTTTTCAGCCATTTTGATTGGACTTGCATAATTGTGCAGAATATGGTGCTTTACATTTGACACGTGCAGTGAAAAAAAAATCTGATTCTGCAGGCATACAGCCCAATTAGAAGCATAACTGGCAGTATCAATTGGAAGTACATAGTTCATCTGAACAATGTCCTAAAGAAAAGTGGACTACATGCTGCCAACAGTCACAGATAAGCATGTGAACTTTGCTAATCAGAAGATGAAGGTATGTTTGTATGATGATTAATGTATAGAGGGCTGCAATGGTAATGGGCTTTGTGTTTTTATACTTTTTGATGATTTGAAATGAATGAAGTTTTGAAATGAAGTTTTTGATAATTTGAATGAAGTTTGTATCTTGTAGCGCTAATGGACACTTCATTTCTCCATATAAACTCAATGAAGGTCTCCCTGGCTGCTCAGACTCTGAGTAGCTCTGTGGCAGTGGCGCTCCGCACGTTGCAGGAGGTGGGCTATGCAGAGTTCAAAGATTGTGAGGCTACTTCAGAATTCATTAAGGTAATGCAGCTAGGGATTTGCATCATTGACCAAAATCATTTCCAACATTTGAGTGATTAATTGCTTTAACCCTTTAACGCCCACCCTCCCTTTGTGGTTGGTCAGCAACCCCAAAACGAGGGTGGTTGTTAAAATGTGAATGCCACCAGGATTAACCCTTATTTTTTTTATTTGGGCATATGGGGAACGATTAAATAATTATGACCATCCTCAAATTCAACAATATCCAAGAACTTGAATAAAACTGTTTATACCTACCTCATACTTACCTCAGAAGCACCCTTATTGTCACATCTCAGATTTACAGGTTTAAAGCAGTGCAGCAATTTAATGTGAAAAAGCATAGCCACAGAGGAAATGGAGAGAAATCAAACTATGCCTCATACTTGGGTGTTTACTATCTGATAACTGTTAACAATCAGTTATAGTGATTCAGTGCTTCCAGTTAATTTAGATATTTGTTTATAGATAACAGACAGGCTGTTTGACATCTTGAACAGTCGCAATCCCAGAGCCAAAGGGTTCAAAGCCCCCCTTGGTTCTTGGAATTGGACCAGCACCAGGGAGTTCTTGTCAAAAGCCAGGGGTTACTTGCTCACTTTGAAGATGGAAGATGGCAAACCCCTTTACCGAACAAAGAGGTCTTTTAAAGTAGTGACTGTTGTATTTGTGATGCACTGACACCTTTTAGTCTCCAATACCCAGTACAAATTCTTTATTATAATTAAATTATCAGAATGAGACTGCTGATTTAGAAAATATGGGTTTATTCTATTCTTCGTTAGATGTATACAAGTAGTCAAATTACTAATCATTAAAGTATCTAAGGTAAAACTACCGGTTTCAGTGCATCGCTCAAGTCCATGAAATGTCATGATATGTTCAGATGCTCTGTCCTCCTGTCTGCATCGAGTTCATGAGATGCTCTGTTCTCTTGTTTATCTATCTTCTGCATCGAGTTCAGATGCTCTGTCCTCCTGTCTGCATCAAGTTCATAAGATGCTCTTTTCGGTGTGTGTCAAGTTCATAAAGTGGTACGTATTATTAATATGATACTATCATGCTCTAATGTGTTTGCTGTCTGCAAATTTGTTTCAGTTCCAATTGTCTTGTATTCAGTTTTTTTCTCCCCAGATGCCGATGTCAAAGTGGTATGTATTGGTCTGCATGTTATGTTGTGAATCGATTCAAGAAGGTTTAGTGTCTTAAAAGTAATTTTAAGGATCCTAATAAACCTCACACTGATTATACTTTTAAGGTCAGGGATTCAAACTAGTCAGCTTTACGCCCCACCCCCCCAAAAATGTGGCACTGAAGTGAAATGTGGATTTGTGTCTTCCCTGAGAAGTGCTGCTCTGGGAGCATTCTCTATTTTCACCTTATACCGTTAGTTTGCATCCCTGCATTCTTGTGTCCTGTTTTGGCAGGATCATCATAGTAATACAGTATTTACTTTTGAAGGTTCCTCTCTGTCCTGGGCTTCATCATAAACATTGACACGTTGATGTCGATGATTCCTGTGCTGCTTGAAGGACAGCGATATGTCCTGACCTACAGGTTCAGGACCACTTGGAGCTTCTCTTCAACTCCATCAGAGCATCCGGTAGGGTTCATAATTTATATTTACCAGCTGCAACATTAAGTGACACAAAGTGTCAGCTAATGCTTGTATTGTTTTCAGTTTGTCGGTCCATATGTTTGTTTTTTTTTGGTAAAATGTGTTTTCTGAAGACATACGAAGTAACCCTAACCCTATGACATACACAGTACCTGGAAGTGTCACAAACCATTTTGAGTATTTAGAAAAATGCCTGTGTTTGACTATCTGTTTGCAGAATTTATCACCACTGATACAGTCTGAATTGTATGATAATGCCATTCAACTTAATTTGTGGAAAGATCATTCAGGGGTGCTAGTTTTAATTTGTCTTTTTTTCTTTTAAGCATAAAACATTTTAAAGCATGCATTGAATATCTTTGTACTATACTCTTATATTGTGTTTTTAAAAAATTTTTTTTTAAAGGTGGCTGGAATAACAACCCTAATGCCAGCCAGTTCAAATACATCTTTAGGAAGCTGATGGCTCGGTGTGGGGTTGTTAAACCATGCAGAGGCAATGTGACCGCACAGGATGACACAGAGTCCCTACCAGCTGTCATCGATAGCCTCTACAAGCCTGTCAGCTGTAGATATGTCCGCTGCAGCAGGAGGAGAAGATCTTCCATCCCCGTTTGCTGACATTCCTGCCCTAGTACATGACCACAGCTACTTTCCCGTACGCTTTGATGGTCTTGTGGACAACACTCTCGTGTACATTTCAGGTAAAGGCTGACTGAAAGTTGATTTTGCCTATAACTGATAGTGCCAGTAGTCAAAATCTGTGGGAAAACATCTCATGATGGTCCAAAAAGAGAAATGTTCCCTTAATTTCCCCATGATCATTATTATAAGTTATAATATTATTATACTAAAATTTCAGGATTTGTTGTGCGACGGGCTGTGAAGAAGCTGTCCTGTGATGTCTGCCGTGCCAGCCTGGTGACAGACGCTGCATCTGCCATCAAGGACCAGAGCTACCACCTGCTGAATTTAAAAAACAATGGAGGTCTGGTGATTCCATCAGAAGGCACAGTGAGGGTTGTCAGGGCAGCAGAGTGGGTCATTCGTCAGGCTTCAACAAGTACCAGACGATCACAGCCCATCAAACTGCTTGAGGTCGTGTACATTGTACGGAAGAGGATAGGGTCAGAGGATGTGTTTGTGCTCGGGGAGCACATCGGTGAAACGCAGTATGGCATAGACAACCACCACCATACACTGTTAACGTTAGTTGTGTCCCTGTTTTTTAAGATAAGGCTGCACCACATTGCGAAAATGACAAACCTTAGCTTACAGAGCAACAACATGCGACAGAAGCTCAATAAAACCGTCCTTTTCAAAGGGCATTAGCCAAGCTGTGTTTTTTTGGGTAATTTGTTTTTTATCTCTGTCCTCTGTGTATACCTCCACAGTAGTGTAGTTCTCTGCACAGGGTGGGGATTTCAACATGCAGCATTTGTTTGTATATTTGTAAAGGGGAATCTTGTACCTATTTTTTTTTAATGGAAATAATTGTCACTTTTATAATACTTTAAAGTAGACTTTGTGTAATTATTCCATATATTGTGTAGACATTCTATATCAGAACCCCTGACGTACAGTCCAAATAGTCTACAAGAAACTTCAGAATGTTACCTTTCATTTGAGACCAGGATTATGCTTCTACACCAAGAGGTTTCTACACAGTAAGCCTTTTATTATCAGTATGCATTTTGGGTAACCAAAAGTCCTATGGGGAGTTTCCATAGGGCATTTTACAAAACGCATGAGCATACCTTGGCAAATCAAGTACTCCTATTTCATTCTGTATTGATCTGCCTTTGCACACAGCTTCACAAGACTTGGTGCTAGGGCTCAGTTGTGTTTCTAAAGTCATATCAAGTGACCAAGAGGGCTGAAATGTGGTCAGTTCAGAGATGCTTGTTATCCGGCAGAAAGAAAAAAACAATATTCTAGCCTCTATAACTGTGCCAGTACTTCACACAATTATTCTGATTGTTTCCTAAGAAACTACAAGGTCTCAGCTTTTTGTAATAATTAAATTTTTATTATAATAGTAATATACATATACTTTTATAATATGGATATTTCATGTTACCATTCTGTACACTGAGTTTTAGTAGCCTATATAATGATTTAACAAATACCTTGTGCGTGTGTATATCGCACCTATCGGTTCTGTTCAGTGTTATTTTCATGTAGAAGTCCATGGTTATAGTTATTCATAAGTGTGCAGTGTTATAACTACATCTCTGACGCTTATAACAAACCAACCCGTTTGAAAATGGGTAGAAAATTGAGCAAGTTACGGTTATGTAAAAAGTACATGCACCATTATAACAATGTTACGAGTGAGCGAGCTGCCTGTGACAAGATGGCCGCCAGGTGCTGACGTCGACCTCCATTGGCCAGCCGCACGGACGAGATATCTAGCCTTTATATAGATATCTATGGTTGCTGTATGCTGTGGTTGTCTTGGTACTGACCCACGTGACAAACAAGCATGCCTTTCATTGGCTTATAGTGTGTGTAAGTGTGTGAGAGTGCACTACTATTAAGTGAGTTAGGGGGGCAGTACTGAGCAAAATTATTACACACTTTTACACACATTTATTTTCTTTCATCACTTGTGGGCCAAACTCAGATTTCTGCACTAGACATATCAGCAAAGTGTTTTCTATTCATTCCAATGATGATTGTTGTGGGGTCCAGCAAAATGGCCCCACACCGTTTTTGGGGCCCCGCACCGTGAGTGTGCTGTCAGGTTGCGGTCCCCACAAAGTGATAAAAACAAGTACACACACACACACACACACAGACAGCACAAGTGGATGTGGCATCCGATGATGACAGCGACTTAGAGATCGAATTTGAATCTTTTTTGTGTTAATTGTGCACTTTTTTCTTTTTTGTGCACTTTTTTTCGGCATATCTTTTGCACTTTGGAAAAAAAAAAGTTATTCAGACTTCCTCCAGTTAATGTGAGCGTATTATACAGCTTGTTCAAATTAGCTGTAAAATTATTTGGAAAATAAAATTGTTGGAAAATAACTATATTTTATGCGTTTGGTTTGTGTACGATAATTAAAAAAAAACGATAATTTTGAGGTTTTGGTACGATACTTCGACATTTCTAATCTGGCAACACTGAGTCCGACTGTCTGTCTTGTCAATGCTCCCCAGTTCTTTTCCGTGAGCGTTTAGAGATAATCTCTGTACATTTTTTTTTAAATAATAAAGATAAAGCACAATTCACTCAACGGTGCTGCCACACGTATCATCATTTATTTCATGTAGGCATACGCACAATCCTAAAACTGATAGGAGGACATACGACGTAAATATATGCTGTTTCTCTGCTTTCTCTGATTTTCTCTCATTACCTCGACAAGGCGCTGCTCCCTCGTGTTTGAACGAGTCTTGTGACGCTTGTCTGCTTGTGTCTTTCAGCATTTATGAAGTTAAAATGAGCGGAAGAAGAAACAGTTCCCATCCTGCACAAGACTTTGCTAATATAGCCTAATCCATTTAATTTCACTTTGTAGCTTATTATTATTACAGTTAATTAATAAAAACAAAATATATATATTTTTTAATGAATTATTATCATTTAGAATCGATATTTTTGTGTGAGGATCGATTATTTCGATACAACATCAGTATGTCAATCAGTCAAGAAGCGGCATCCGAGACGTTACGCGAGCGAGAACGGTAATAAGAGATATTTTGGTGTAATGTATGGGTTTTTAGTGCTCATATAGACAGGGGCGTGTCTAGAGCATTTTCAGTGGGGGGGCCATGCTGGGGCACTGCCTCCAAACGGGGTGGCGCCAGGGACCAAAAAAAAAGCTAAATTCTACAGTATATTACATAAATGTTTTTTTTTTTTTACTTGAATAACGTTACTTGTAAACAAATGTAGTAATAAAGCAAATTTTTTGATTAATTTAGTTTTTTGTCATCCCTGTATATATCCATTGTTAAATTTGAGAGCCAGTGTTTATTATTTTTAGTGTTTTCATAAAACTAACAAGTTTATAAAATAAAAGCAATTTTAATAAGAGCAATTTTAAAAACCCAGAAGCAGAAACGATGTCAACTATTTTCTTTTAATTAGTTTGGCCATTACAGTATACAGTAGTTTTATTCACAATCTCTTTCAAATAATAATAATAAATAATAAAAAATAAATTTTCCCCACTGTAATAATTCAAATTGTTTGGCCAAAACATCACAGTGTTTCATTCAACATTTCTTTCAGATTTCAGACATCTTATAGGGGGGGCACCTGGGGTGGCCAATCGAGTTTCAGGGGGGGCCGGTGCCCCCCCTGGCCACCACGTAGACCCGCCCCTGCATATAGAAGCCTGGTGCTGTCTCAGTGTGCAGTGACCATGTGGCTGCTGTTAATGCACCACAGGCTACCTCTTATCAAATATATCCCTCTCCCTCCACACCAGCTACCCAAAATCGAACTGCGGGTGTTCGTGAAGTTCCGGACCTTAATTATGAAGTAGAGGTCTGTGCGGGATGGATTTCTCAGACCCGCTAAAGAGAGATTCTGTCCCGCTCCCGCAAAAACATATATTGTCCCGCTCCCGACAGCAAAAGCCCACAGGTATGCTGCGTGAAGTAAGACCACTCCAGTAAGATTCTGTTCCTTCTATCATATGATATTTTTATTAAAATTCATCCGGAAAAAAAAACAAAAAAAAACGGGTAGAGATTGAGAGAGAGAGAGAGAGAGAGAGAGAGAGAGAGAGAGAGTCTTTTGTTAACACTAATATCTGATTGACCTTTGGTTGCTAGTTTTGTTTGTACGTTTCTTTAATAAAGCGTTAACGTCCATTGCACAAGGGGACTTTCCGTGGGATGTGGCACAAGGAAGAATTTGTATGAATCAACCTTGCGTCTGTATTTCGTAATTGTTTTGTTGTTGCTCTTGCACAATAGACGGATAACTCGAATAACTCTCTGTACCTTAAATACATTAAATAAACCTATTTTATTTTTTTACATAGATGTATGGCCTTTTTATATTTTGCGGGCTAATTTCTTTCTAACGTTCCCGCGCACTCAGCAATCAAAACTTGACCCTCACCGCACTGATGTTGGATGCGTGCTTCTGTTTCCCCTGTTGTTAATTTGGTGTTGATAAGAAGTTGATTGTGTTCCCAAAATGACTTTACACATAGTTTCACTGGTAAAAATATAAATACCTTTTGCTACCCTACAAAGGCCAAACTCATTAACTAACATTGAAACTGAGAAAAATGGCTTGTATTATTTTGATGTAGATTTTGTTGTTACTGCATTTTCACACAATGGTTACTCTGAATTCTAGCACGTGACACAATCTCGTCTGTCACTGGACAAATCATAAGAGACCTGTTTCAGTCAGAACTAAATTTTGCATTTTGCTTTTGTAGGGTATTGCTTAATAACATTTCTGTAATTGTCATCATTTAATATTATATAATTACTTCTTTAAGTAGTTCCCTTCTGGGTCAAATTTTAGGTTCTTAATCTTATATGTTATTGGTCTCTCAATCTAATATTTTTCCTCCTTGATATTATTTCTCTCCACTCCATCCTTGCATTCGTGGGGACTCTAATTTGTCTTTGTAATTTGCTTTAAGGCTGTATTTCTAATTTATATAAAAGTGTGTAGGATTATTTTGTTTCTTAATAAAGGAGTAGTACAATTTTATGTGCCAAGTCAAATTTATTTGCATAGCACCTTTCACAACAGTCATTGTTTCAAAGCATCTGTACAGGAAATTATTCTATAGGAGAAAATTAATTAATATAATGCAAATATTAGATATGTTTAGAAGTATTAGTGGCTAAAATTAGGAAACAAATTAAGTGCGTATATACAATGTTTATCAGTTTATTTATTTCAATATATTTTTAATATGGGGAAAAAGTGTAATATATAGTTATATTGGGTCTTGTGATCTTGGCAATTGCGCCATATTATGCCAATAAAAGACATTAAATTAGTAGTCTGAGTAACACCTTCCCCATCCCAAATGCCCACCTGTGATATCCCTCAGCCAAACCTAACATTAATGTTTTTATTATCTTGTATTATTATTATTAAGAACATTTATTTATAAGCAAGTCATGGCTCTGATGCAATGCTCCACAGGACCTCTAATGCTCCAGGTGCTGTGGATGATGTAAACTTTTCAGACATTGAGGAAATTAAATTCCTGAACCACGCTAGTGGTACATATACCTAATTATATATATATATATATATATATATATATATATATATATATATATATATATATTCATGGCTGCATATAGTGTGTTGTGAATGTGTAGAATGATCATGTTTTTTAATATAATTTTGTAATATTTAACAGGTCCGAATCCGGAGCGTAGTTCAAAATCAGAACGTGAGTATCCTTGAGACAGGGCGAACATCCTCCCACTCAGAAAGTGATTGTAATGCAGCGTAATTTACATGATTTGTTGGATTGTTTAAAACTTTCTTAGGGTTTTTTTTTTTTTTTTCCCCAGTAGATTTATCAAACCTTATCAAAAATCACATGGAGAGGTCTAGCGGCACGTCTGGAATGGCTATGGTGTTGCAATAAAGCCAAAAAGACTTGGAGCGAGTAGAGCGGAGAAGGGCAGGGCCGGGCTGGAACAATGCACTCCCAGTCCACAGTGGGGCACGTGAGGGATAAAGGCGGCCGGTGACGACGGTTCGAGGTAGAGAGAGAATTACAAGCAGATGCTCTGTGTGCTTGTTTGTGTGTTTTTCATTTATTTATTAATTAAACTATTATTTATATTGTCAAGCCGGTTCTCACCTCCTCCTTTCCATTGAACTGCTTTACATTGGTGCCAAAACCCGGGTAGGAGGAGGGATGTCTGTCACAGAGTCCTTGACAATGCTGTCCCCCCAGGGGAATGCTGCTGCCATCACCGGGGGACTGAGTAGCCCGACCGCCTGGACGAGGAGAATGGCCGCCATCCACGAGGCAAGTTGGGACTGGACTCCCCGACCGCCTGGAGCGAAGGAGCCGCTGCCTGGGGCAGAGGAGTGCCATGCCATCCCCCAGAAACGCAGAGGGGTCGAGAGGACCGTCGTCCACGAAGGGAGGAGGGAAGCGACTCCCTGACCGCCTGGAGTGGTAGGGCCACTGCCAGGGGCAGAAGAGAGTCCCCACAGGTCGCCGAGAATGTGGAGGGGCGTTCTGCCCACTGGGGGCAGTTTTGTCCGCCCGGGGAGGAGTGGCTGCCGTCTGCCTGAGAGGGTGGAGGAGCGATCGGGGACCACGTGACGGCACATCAGAGAACCGGTGAGTGAGGTTTTTTTTCCTCTCTCCGTCGCTCTGTGTTGGCCTTTATCCCTCGCCTGTTTGTTTTGTTGTTGTTTTTACCCTCCTGCCTCCTCCCAGGTCAAGAGGGGATGTACGTCATGCCAGGGGCTCCCCGGCCTGAGGCAACACCGGGAAGCGTGTAGAGCAGTGGAGGGCAGGGCCGGGCTGGAACAACTCACGCCCGGTCCCCAATCAGCCTGATGGGGGCACGTGAGGGATAAAGGCAGCCGGTGACGATGGTTCAAGGGAGAGCGAGAATTACAGGCAGCTGCTCTGTGTATTTATATTTGTGTGTTACTATTATTTATTTTGTCAAGCCGGTTCTCGCCTCCTCCTTTCCATTGAACTGTTTTAAACAGATCTTTTTTAAAATATCTGAGGAAAGCACTAAGGAAATAAAACTAGCCCCATACCGTAACAACAAAAACAGTACCAAAACATCAACTATTACAACCAAACTAAAATGACATACAGTGGGAATAAATGTTGAAAAATAGATGGTATAAAAATACACACTTTAAAATAACATTTTTACAATTCACCCGAGTTTCTTTTAAGGATGCAAGGTCTGCCCCTTTGGCTTGTCCCTGTCCCCTTGCATCTTCATGAAGGTCGCAGAGGCAGCCCTTGCCCCGCTAAGGGAAGTGGGCATCCGCACACTCAACTACCTTGATGAATGGCTGATTCTAGCTCACTCTCGAGATTCAAAGCATCTCTTTTCTTGGCATGGAGTTAGACTCAGTCTCAATGACAGCTCGCTTCACAAACGAGTGCGTGCAGTCAGTGGCGAAACAGTTCCAGAGGCTCCTGGATCATATGGAATCCTCAGCTGCAGTTGCTCCGCTCAGGTTGATGCATTTGTGACCACTTCAGCACTGGCTTCAGACTCGAGTCCGGAGATGAGCATGGCGCCACGGAACATACCATGTGTTCATCACCCCTTCTTGCTATCAGTTATTCAACCCTTGGACAGACCTCTGTTTTCTGCAGACAGGAGTCCCCCTACAGCAGGTGTCAAGACACGTCGTAGTCACCACAGATGCCTCCAAACTGGGTTGGGGCGCCGTGTACAATGGGCACGCAGCAGGTGGTCCCTGGGCAAAGTTGGCACATCAACTGCCTAGAGTTGTTGGCTGTACTTCTTGCCCTGCGGAGGTTTCTCCGCCCTCAGGGGCGCTGGGAACCTAAGAACTGTATATGACACTTTTTGGGGCATTAGGGAGGGTTACGTGTGGACGATACAGTTGCTTCTAGCACGCACTAGCTTGCTTGCACCTGTGTCAGCAGCTCACATAACATGGTTTAGTGCATGGTGCTATTAAATGGGACCCCTTTGTGTCACCACAATCGACACAACGTCCAGTGACTGACAGAAGGGGAACATCATGGTTACTGTTGTAACCACCATTCCCCGATGGAGGGAACGAGACGTTGTGTCCCCCTTTCCACGACACTAGACCTACCACTGTAAATGGCCGAACCTTACTCTGTGCTGACTGACAGACGCATGCTTCCCTTTATACCCGTATGTCCGGGGGGCGGGCCATGGAAATTCTGTCTGTCAATTTCTCATTGGCCTTTTCTCAAATCCAGAGGTATGCGAGGCTCTCAAGAAAGACCCCTTGTGTCACTACAATCGACACATCGTCTCAATCCCTCCATACAGTAACCAAGACGATTTTGGAAGAGTTTTTAAGAATACATTTTCTTGATTGCAGACACATGAGCCTGCAGGAATTGAGAAGTTTTTCAGGCACACCCTGTTGATAGGGTTTTTGAGAGTAGTGCATGGCCGCTCACAGCTGGTGATACAGACACCTTTTTCACAAATAGTGAGGCTGACAGGATGTTTAGTTTATAGACTACAGCATCGCTACTCATCAAACAGAATTCATCTTTACCTCTCGTCATGCAAATTTTAATGTCCACCCCATTAAGCATAAGTTTTTCTTGAAAGAAAATATCACTGTGAACGGGTGCTAGTAGCTCAACCACATTGCTGGCGTTGGTAAAGGTCGCTCACTTTGTCAGACTGTGATTACCCCCAGTGGGGTCTGCCACATCCATATGTCCAGCCGTGTCTTTGTAAAAGAGCACTGCAGAGAAAAGTATTTCAAGGGCATCTTTACCATAATTAGAAAGACATTCTATTATGCAATAAGGATGTATGCTAGAACTCTGTGATATAAGACGGTCTCCAAGCGACACATCCACTTGTGAAAATATTGTGTTGCCCCTGCATAGTTAAAAAGACCCACTGGGGATCCGTTTTCAATATCTGTGCCATCAGCATTAGTGATTTTGAGACGCAAAAACACCAATGTGTTGTTTAGGTCTACATAATCCTCTCCAGTCCCCGCAATAAAAAAACTCAAAAGGTGATGAGTCCGATATCGCTGATAATGGTGGTACTTCTATATAAGTATTTTTTTCAATTGCAGTTTGAGTCAGTGGCACTGTGAACAGATCCAGTTTGGTTTTTAAATGCTCTTCTGACATGTTGTGTAGTAAAGCCATGATCTAAAATATTGTTTTAACAAAGCTGTTTGCTCTTTTTGAAGTAGCATGTTTTCTTGTCTCCTTGCGCTTGTGTTTTACGACTGATGCTTTCTTAGGGGCATGTTTTGTTTTCTTTGACCACTCCTCCGCACACCTGGTGGCCTAGATACTCTTTTGCGAGCCGTCACCATTACACCAGATCCGTCTTGAGTACTGTTGTTATTAAAAGACTGAGAATGTGTAGCTAACAACGTCACATAGTATGTTCTTTACAGCTGATTTAAGATGTGGCTTGGCTATGCTAAATCCTTGTTTTAGCAGTGGTATAGCCATTCTAAAGAGCCCTCTAAACATCCCCCCCAAACCAGCTCCATACATAACCCCACCCCCAGCATAGCCTGGGAGCCCATTGCCGGCCTGATTCTGGTAATAGGGCACATAACGCATGGGATCGATGTTGTGATTGTTGAAATATGCCATTTATAAACCAATTGTTTTGCCATTTATAAACCTTCCTGTAACTGAAACGTACATCTTCATTTTGATCATCTTTCACTTGTATGTTTTTTTTGGTGATGGACGATTTATCAACTGATACGTAATGTGGTCTGTGATATCTAACACTAGCAATCTTGTTATTCTCACCGTCTATATGTACACACCATAGTAGCAGAACATGATGATCAACAACTGATTGATATTCTATAATATCTGTGTAGATATACATGGTGTAGAACCCACCATTAATGTCCGCTTGATAGGGGGCATACATCACAGGATTGTACCCAACACTATGATTTTCATGAGTTTGGTTACCATTTTCTATAGAAACCCCTGGTTTTAATCCTAAAATATTAGCCAACTTTCCATAAAATGTCAGTGACGTCTTTGGAGGGGCTTCAGAAACACTTTGTTTTTAACATGGTCATAACCAAGACTCACCCGCAATGGCAGGTTTGAGTTTATCTCCCTGACCAAAAAACGATGTCAACATAATAATATCCAGTCTTTAACCTGTGAAGTATATTTGACATCTTTTGATCGCTGCTGATGAAAATCTCTATCTCTTTGCCTTCAACAGGAAGTGTGTTTCTCACTATCTGTCGCCGTTGTTTCACCATAGTTGAGAATGAACGCAGCATCTTCCTCATTAAATGTGTACCATGACACAGGATATTCAAATTCGATCAATCCAACTTGCCATTCTCCGTTTAGGTGTATAGTTCTTGCTAAACTGGTTGTGTAACTAGATATGCAGTTTTCCGGATAAACAGATAATGAAGCATGGCATGGCAGCGTGACATAAAATCCATCCTCAGTCATGGTTGGTTTTTACATGAATATGTGCAACCTATGTAGGTCTTTTGTTTTTATGGCTTCAGTACATCAGCCAATTCTTTCTGGTCGAGCCATGTCACAAATTTTGCAGGCCGTCCGAGCCAGCGAACCAACACTAACGTTTTCCGGCCTTGTTTCTTCTAGTCTAAAATGTTTTCCACTTTAAATGTCTTGTTTTTGTTCACAAATATTTTTTGTAATTCCTCCTCATAAATGTTATTTGTGGCGCATTTCCACAGTCATTCAAATCCCACCAAACGTAATTGTTAAACATATACCAGTCTTTGGCAGGGAAAATCAGGAAGGGTTCCTGTGATGTAAAATCATCTCCAAAATCCACAGCATAGAGTTTCACAGTCCACATCACCTTGTCAAACACATATCTTCCTACACGATTACCAGATAATGAGAAATCACATTTTGCAAAATTCACATCTTCATGAAGAAACTGCATGTCAAACTAACATTTTGTTTTTTCCTTGCCGCAAAACTCAGTTCCTATCTCATTTCAATAGGTCCCCGTGTTGGTGAAATACACATCACACTTCTAGATGTTTTAGGAGTTCTCTGAGCAGCCATTGTTGTAGAATGTTGCAGAGTGTCTTGTGTATTTTAACTACGGCATCTTAAACCATTATTTAAACAAATTCAGGATCTAGGTAGAGATGTAGGTGTGAAAAGTAGGGCTCACACTTAAAATCATTAACATAAACACACCATAAACAATCATTGACATCCGATGACCGGCCAATCCCGTTCTTTAACATGTCCAGACTACCTTCTTCCTGACAATCAGGGATGAGAGAGGGGGTCATAAAAAACATGTCATTTGTCAATCAAGGGTGACAGGGGGTCATAAATCAATCAATTTGACATTTTGACACCTAGTATAGGATATAACTACTGTACTACTGTCCCTGTGGTGTTGGGTCCTCCCAGAAAGAACTATGAAAAATTTGTTCCTGGTGATGCTTTTATTCATGTGGACGACTTCCCAGATGCAAAGTCACTAGCGGAATATCTGAAGCAGCTGGATACGGATGATGATGCATATCACAGGTTCTTTAACTGGAGGAAACATTTGTCTGCAAGGCCTCATTTAATACTACAGAATCAAGAGTTTATTCTGGCTATTTGCACTGCCTGTGATCATGTAGGAAGACACAAGGAATATAGAGAAGCTCATGATATTTATGAATGGTTTTTTAACTAATGTTACTTCAGATATAGTTTCAAACTGCGAACATTTTGCGGACGTATTTTGATAATAACTACCTATGGATGCTAAAGTAATTGGTCACCTAAAAATAGAAATATGTCATTATTTACTTACCCTAATGTTGATCCTACAGCCTAGCCTAGACGATTTTTACAGCAATTTTCAGGTGTAAGCATAATTTACATTAACGCCGGCCAATAGTGAAAGACGAAGCGTGCATTAGCATCTGTCAGCGAGAGCATTTAATCTCTTCACTGACAGAATTCCCTGCAGAGTTAATGTTCTAGCTAGAGATGCCGCGATTATACGGTTTTACTATTAACCGCGATTAAAAATGTCACGATAAGAATTTAGAATCCACAATTAAAAAACAGTAAATGCTTTACGTACATATGGCAAAATATTATATATAATGATTAAATATATAATATAAATGAGTTTTTCACAAAAAATTTTGTAAGCCTAAATGTGAAAACTGTTGTGCCTGTGTGGTTAGTGGAGCTGTTGCTATGGTTATGAACAGTGGCTGCATGGTGCTTGGCCATGTGTCACGGACTTAACTGAACTTTCAATTCATGTGAAACTGAAGCTTAAGCACATGAATTCCAAAATAGGAAGTCAATCTACTATTTATTTATTTAACAGGGACAATGCAGAAACAGTGCTACAATTTCAAGCAACCGATGCTCCACATACAGGCTTCTAGCCAAAGGTTAATTTGCAGCCCCAGTCCCTGGTTAGGCTTTTTTAACAGCAATAAAACAATAATCACACAAAAACTAAGCCAAAAATAAAAAATATAACAATAATAATAGAAAGCTGAGACTGTGCACGACATCAGTGTTCACAAACCTGCTTTAGTTTGAACCACTTTTTAAGATTTATTTGAAAAATGTTCAGCCCTTTTTGCATTTTCAGTTCTGCTGGAAGGCTGTTCTAAAGCAGTGTACCTTGAACTGAAAATGTGGATTGAGAAATTTAGTGCAATTCTGATAAGTTGTTCCTCTTGTAGTGATCCCCTTACTACTCTGTTTTGATATTAATTGGCATGTGATATCTGGAGCAAGATTATTTACACATTTCAAAAACATTTTAATGAGAGACAAATTTAAAAAATGTTCAACGTTAAGCAAACTATATTTTTTGTAAAATATTAAAATAATGCCATCAAATTGGTTTCTTGTCCAACATTTTTAGTGTTAGAAACCTGACTCCAGACTGTCACACAATAAGCTAAATGTGAAAAGACCATAGCATGCATGTATAACTTAACTGTTTTTATATGATTAGACCGTATATATATATATATATATATATACGGCAGGGTTGCAGAGTAACAGAATACATGTAACGGGATTACGTATTTAAAATACAAAATATAATTAAATGTATTCCACTACAGTTACAATTTAAATAGTTGGTAATTAGAATAAAGTTACATTCAGAAAGTATTTTGATTACTGAAGAGATTATTTAGCATTTTATTGTCATTTGTTTCATTTAATATTTTGTAATTACAGATGGAAAACATGTATACATATAAATGATGCGATCCAAAGTGCATTTGAACAGCGGTGACACACTTTCTTACGATGTGTTACATTCATACGAGCAGACAGAGAAGTAAGAATGGAAATAGAAATAAACCTTGTGTAATTTGTCAGCTTTACGCTAAGCTAAAATGCAATTTCTAGCCATTTTACATGCACTTTACCTGGCAAAATATCTAAAAATCCTTAAAATAAGATCAATTTGATGTATCTTGTTTTAGAAACAACACTGCATAAGATATTTGGGTTTTTCAGATAATGTATTTTTAACATGTGTATTTTGTCTTTCTGTACTGTCAGAGTTTTTATAGTCAAAACAAGAGGAAAAAAATCTACCAGTGCTGAAGAAGTAATCCAAAGTATTTTGAGTACATTACTGACCTTGAGTAATCTAACAGAATACATTACAAATTAGATTTTACAGCATGTACTCTGTAATCTGTAGTGGATTACATTTCAAAAGTAATCCTCCCAACCCTGCAAATGGGACAGGGTGCTTCACTATTTGTCCAACAACAAACTAGTAAGTTTAATATTTTTAGCTGTGGTGATTTTAAATTGATAAATTAAAGATGCCACTTCTTGAAATGTTTAAGCAAGCTGACAGTGCACCATGCCCTGGGATGGACGACTCAGGGAGAGAGATGTCCGCCACAGAGCTGGTATCCAGACCACTCTATCCCCTGGTGGAGGGCCGGGATGTAAATATTTAGTTTCCTTCTCTTTTTTGTTTGCCGTACCCGAATGGGCTGTGGTACCCAAATAAAAAATAATTAAATAATGGGTCACATAATCGGTGTTCACGACCGCCGTTTTAAAGGCGACCATA
Organism: Moxostoma hubbsi; assembly: GCA_032164185.1. Lineage (NCBI taxonomy): Eukaryota > Metazoa > Chordata > Actinopteri > Cypriniformes > Catostomidae > Moxostoma > Moxostoma hubbsi. The sequence continues at coordinate 4,387,200 of JAVLUX010000018.1, forward strand.
TTGAGCACTTGCAGCCAGGGCCCCGCGAACGCGTTCCCACTGCCTTCGCGCCCCCCGCTGTGCCATGCCTATGGCTAAACAGTTGTTACGTGTTTCGAGGACAACCTGAGACGTACTCCTCCTCAGTCGCTAACCTACCTTTGCCATATACGCAGAGCAAGGCAAAGTAAGTGCTTTGAGATTCCCCTCAGCTCATCCACCTTGGGTCGAAGCAACGCTTCTCCACGTGGTGTCACCTGCTCCTCCTTGCTGCGAGGCTCCACCTCCAGGTATTTCAGACGCGATCGTCCCTTTAGTGCCCCTTGCACAGAGCTTGCACTCGTTGCTAGTGCTTTCCAACCCATCGCGGTGGCTGGCCAGGACCATCCGAATCGGCTACGCGATTCAGTTCACCAGGTGCCTGCCCCGGTTCAGCGGTGTCCACTTCAGTTCAGTGCAGGGCAAGGAAGCCGCCACTTTACGTGTGGAGATCGCGACCCTTCTTCGTAAGGGTGTGACAGAGTCTGTCGCTCCAGCCGAGATGGGGGAGGGTTCTACAGCATTTTCTTCATCGTACCAAAAAAGGCGGTGGGTTGTGGCCAATCTTGGCCAATCTTAGTTCTAAACCGGGCCTTACACAGACTCCCGTTCAAGATGCTAATGCAGAAACACATTCTGACGTTCATCCGGTATCAAGATTGGTTCACGGCGGTAGACCTGAACTATGCGTACATTCACTTCTCGGTTTTACCTCGCCTTTGCAATTTAAGTACGCCACCGTGGTGGTGCTATCTGATCTGATCAAGACGTGTTTGCCCTGAACTAGCGGGAGAAACCTCCATAGAGCAAAGAAAACAACCAACAACTCTAGGCAGTTGATGTGCCAGCGCAGCGGGGCCCCTTTCCAATGGCCCGCGGCTGTGTGCCCATTGCACGCAGCTTCCCATCACAATTTGGAGGCATCAGTCATGACCAAGACGCATCGGGACACCTGCTACAAGGGGACTCCTGCCCGCAGAAAGCAGAGGTCTGTCCAGGGTTTGAATGTTTGGTGGCAGGCAGGGGTGACCATCACACGGTGTGTGCCGTGGCGCCATGTTCGTCTCGGGACTCATGTCTGGAGCCAGTGCTGAAGCGGTCTCATATGCATCAACCCCAGCGCTGCAACCACCGTGGAGGACACCATATGCCCCAAGAGCTTCTGGAAAAGTTTTAAAGGAACCGCAGTGCCTGGCCTGAAGGCAGCGAGGCATTCCAGCACTGACGGTGGTGTGCGCTTCCTGCGTGGCGTTCGACACCAGGGCTGAGAGCTGGTTCCGGGATGAGGCAGAGCAGCACGTTGCTTAGCCAGAGGGGGACGCCCTCAGCGAGCAGACAGGGCATGGCCTGAGGCAGCAGGTTTGCGGCGGGGGACAATGTGTGAAATGGCCTCCGTCTGCTTTTCCACTGCGGAGAACTGCTGGGCGAAGTCCTCGACTGTGTCGCCGAAGAGGCCGAACTGGGAGAAAGTGGCGTCGAGGAAGCGTTTATTGTCCGTCTCATGCATCTCGACCAAGTTCAGCCACAGATGACGTTCCTGAACCACACGTGTGGTCATCGCCTGCCCGACTTTTTGAGAGAGGTGCTCTCCATGCAGTCGTCAGCTCATCATGCACCTCCGGGAAGAAAGGGACTAGGGGGGCGTTGCTGTGAGCGGCGCGCAGACCCTAGGAACCAATCATCCAGCCGTGACGTCTGTGGTTAGAATGGAGGGTTCCAGTCCAACCTCATGCTGGCGGCGGCCCGGGCAAGCATGTCGGACATCTGGGCATCAGCCTCAGCCTGAGTGTGCTGGCCCGAAGGCGGCAGCCCAGACGAGTCATCCGCGTCTGATGCCGGACCGCTCTCTGATGCAGCGGCGAGCTCATCCAGCTCAGGGGGCTCCAGAGGATATGAAGGCTGGCTGTGAGGCGAGCTGCTGTTGCCTTGAGCCCGGACGTAAATCACCGAGCGTGCCAGGGGGCGGGCAGTTCGCGGGGATCTACCCGGCGAACCCGGACGTACCCTTTTCTATTGAAGGAAAGCCGTGACCGCAGCATTGACATGGTCATGTTCTCGGAGTGAGAACATGAACCATCCACAAACGCTGCATCGGTATGATCGCAGCCCAAACACACGAGACAGCGCCTGTGGCCGTCTGAAGCAGAGAGCACTCTACCGCATTCAGGAACTACACAGGGGCGAAAAGGCATCTTTATAAAGACGCGTCCTGAAAAGGGCATTCAACGCCACTGTGTATTGCTCTTATAGAGGAAAATACTCTTTTAGAGAAAATCATTCTTTTAATACAACTCTTAGTTGCGCTGTTGAAGCGCCCCAGCGGCAAATTGCACTACCGTGCAGGGAAGGACAAAGCTGCTGAAGTGCACCGTAGATCCAACAGCAGATTGCTCAGAGGTAAGAGGAACAGGTGTGTGACTCGCAGCTCTCTGCATACATGACCATTGGCTCAGAAGAACATTTCTGAATGAAACAGATGCATTTCCCCGCCTTTATACCCGTATGTCCGGAGGCGGGACATGCAAATTCTGTCTGCCAACTTCTCATTGGCCTTTTTTCATAGATCAGAGGTATATTCGGCGCTCAAGAGATACCCCTAATGTTGCTTCTTCAACACAACGTCAAAGTGTGCGACAGACGGTGAACTTGTGTTTACTGATATTATTTATGTTTGTAATACAAAAATATTAATTTCTTAAATGGTAGGTAGGGTTGGGCAGAATCAAAATAGTGGTACAATTGTGTTGACAAAATTGAGGATTATTTTGGCATTAAAACGTGCCTTTTTTACACAGTCTTGTACATAAGCGCTATAACTGGAGTTCTGAAAGCTCTTATTATTATTTTAAATATAAAAATGATTATACTTTGAATTATTTTTGCCCGTGCTTTTGTGGGGTGCTTTCGTAAGAATGGAGAGCCAAGGGCTGGGAGAGACTTCCTCAATCATCTCTGGTTATATAGATCCATTTCTGTTTACATTATATAAGTTTGAATTTATAATCCTGTTGCAATAACAACAACTCTGTACTTGTCTGTCGTTTTACATTTAATCTAAAATTCTTGTTTAGCTGGTTTCATTGTGTTTGATTGGAGTTGGAACTAGAGAGATATTCATCATTAAAACAGGTAAATGGTGGCAGTGATGATGTCACTGTAATATTTGCATACTGAATTGTGATTGGTCAACAGTACACGTATGCCTGGCAAGAACTGGTTACTCAAAGGAAGAAACCTTCTCCAACAATGCGGTTAACTTTGTATCATTTGATGGAACTCATTAAAAGCTCTTTCGTTCTGGGTTAACCATTGTCTCTAGTGTTTGACACATTGGATGTATTTTCTAAGCAGAACTTCAGATTTCTTGTTTAAGGTAAAAAACAAAGGTGAGAAATTGAATTAACTACATTCATTCCAAACATACCATTTGAATTGTGTGAAACTAAATTAACTTTAAGCTTTTAATATCTGAAAACAGTTTCATTTTACATTCTTAACTATAATAGCAGCTAATTAACATTCATGGCAAACACATTTGTCTTCCACTTTATTGTTTTGAAGCTATTTTAGTGTCGCAACTGGAGCTTCTCACACAGCTGCCAAATTGTTGTTTATTTCACTAAATGTAACAAAATCGTCTTTTATTTAAAAATATATTTTATGAAATGTCAAAAACTGATTCTACATACATATTTGATTTTATTCTTGCTGGTAAGAAAACCTGATTTTTCTCTTTAGATCAGCCAATGTCAAGCCAGAAGTTAAATGGATCATGGCTGTGTCATCTGGCTGTTGTAGTGACATTTGCATGTCTTGTCTTTCTGAGCATCATGATTTTTCAGTCATCACTTCTGACCAACCATCCAGCACCATTACCTATACCTAAAGAATCCTCACAAACACACTGCCCAAAGATAGACAACACACTTCCTGTTGAACATGAAGATAAACCAATACTTTTGTTATGGTTCTGGCCTCAAAATTACTATTTTGACTTCAGTGATTGTAAAACATTTTACAATTATGATGGCTGTGTGCTGACAGATGATAGATCTCTCTACAGCAATGCAGATGCCGTCCTTCTTTTCCAAAGGTCCATTAGTTGGGACTTGTCTAACCTTCCTCCATCTCCTCGTCCTCCATTCCAGAAGTGGATATGGTTTAATGTAGAATCACCAACCAACACACAGAAAATACCAGGTCTGGAAAACCTGTTCAATCTCACTCTTAGTTACAGAGAAGACTCTGATATTCCTGTACGGTTGCGCTTGACCACAAATAAGAAAGCTGAGGACTTTGAAATTCCTAAAAAGGAAAAACTGGTCTGTTGGATTGTAAGCAACAACAGCCCTCATACAGGCGTCAATGCAAGAAACAAATATTTCCATGAGCTTAGCAAGCATGTCTATGTGCATGTGTACGGGAAGGCGTATGGAACATTCCTGGATTATAAGGACTACTATTCTACCATAGCGAGATGCAAATTTTATTTATCCTTTGAGAATTCGCTTCACAAGGACTATATCACTGAGAAGTTAAATGGGCCACTTGCAGCAGGTACTGTCCCTGTGGTGTTGGGTCCTCCCAGAAAGAACTATGAAAAATTTGTTCCTGGTGACGCTTTTATTCATGTGGACGACTTCCCAGATGCAAAGTCACTAGCGGAATATCTGAAGCAGCTGGATACGGATGATGATGCATATCACAGGTTCTTTAACTGGAGGAAACATTTGTCTGCAAGGCCTCATTTAATACTACAGAATCAAGAGTTTATTCTGGCTATTTGCACTGCCTGTGATCATGTAGGAAGACACAAGGAATATAGAGAAGCTCATGATATTTATGAATGGTTTTTTAACTAATGTTACTTCAGATATAGTTTCAAACTGCGAACATTTTGCAGACGTATTTTGATAATAACTACCTATGGATGCTAAAGTAATCGGTCACCTAAAAATAAAAATATGTCATTATTTACATACCCTAATGTTGATCCTACAGCCTAGCCTAGACGATTTTTCCAGCAATTTTCAGGTGTAAGCATAATTTACATTAACGCCGGCCAATAGTGAAAGACGAAGCGTGCATTAGCATCTGTCAGCGAGAGGATTTAATCTCTTCACTGACAGAATTCCCTGCAGAGTTAATGTTCTAGCTAGAGATGCCGCGATTATACGGTTTTACTATTAACCGCGATTAAAAATGTCACGATAAGAATTTAGAATCCACAATTAAAAAACAGTAAATGCTTTACGTACATATGGCAAAATATTATATATAATGTTTACATTTATAATATAAATGAGTTTTTCATAAAATTTGGTAAGCCGAAATGTGGATGTAAAACAAGCAGAGACACACATTCTACAACGGGCAGGGTTGCAGAGTAACAGAATACATGTAACGGGATTACGCATTTAAAATACAAAATATAATTAAATGTATTCCACTACAGTTACAATTTAAATCATTGTTAATTAGAATACAGTTACAATCAAAAAGTATTTGGTTTACTGAAGAGATTACTTTGAATTTTATTGTCATTTGTTTCATTTAATATTTTGTAATTTCAGTTGGAAAACATTTAAACATATAAATGATGCGATCTAAAGTGCATTTGAACAGCGCTGAAACACTTTCTTACGATGTGTTACATTCATACGAGCAGACAGAGAAGAAAGAATGGAGAGCCAAGGGCTGGGAGAGACTTCCTCAGTCATCTCTGCTTATAAAGATGTGATCCATTTCTGTTTACATTATTTTATATTATAATTATATAATCCTGTTGCAATAGCAACAACTCAGAGAACAGGGTCCTGTACTTGTCTATCATTTTCAAGTTAATCAACAATTCTGGTTTAACTGGTTTCGTTGTGTTTGATTGGAGTTGGAACTAGAGAGATGTTTGTCATTAAAACAGGTAAATGGTGGCAGTGATGATGTCACTGTAATATTTGCATACTGAATTGTGATTGGTCAACAGTACACGTATGCCTGGCAAGAACTGGTTACTCAAAGGAAGAAACCTTCTCCAACAATGCAGTTATCTTTGTATTATTTGATGGAACTCATTAAAAGCTCTTTCGTTCTGGGTTAACTATTGTCTCTTGTGTTTGACACATTGGATGTATTTTCTACGCTGGACTTCAGATTTCTCGTTTGAGGTAAAAAACAAAGGTGAGAAATTGAATTAACTACATTCATTCCAAACATACCATTTGAATTTTGTGAAACTAAATTAACTTTAAGCTTTTAATATCTGAAAACAGTTTCATTTTACACATTTGTCTTCCACTTTATTGTTTTGAACGGGCCGATTCTAGGCATGTGCCATACATGTGTCTTGCCCACCCAATCAAACATTTGGGAAACAGTTTTAAATAAAAAAAAATCCCAATTTGTACATTGGTTAAAAGCAATATGGGGGCGGGCTGTGTGTTGCAAACATTGAGGGTGGACTATAGACTGCCCAACCAATCACAAAACAGCACCAGAAATGTGTAGTGTTTTTATATTTTTGTCAATAGCAACAACACTCTCAAGTATGGAGCTTAACTTAATGATTAAGTTGCATACATTCACACATATTAAAGCTAGAAGTATTTTAATACCTTTTAACTGATGGTTACACTACATGACATTTTTAAATTTATTAAATTTTTATTTTTATTTTTAGCAAATACTATTAATTTCCACACATTTGTGAAGCAAACATGAACACAAAGATTATTTTTCTACAAACCTGACATGAATTAAACTAGATTTTTAAAGGATTTCTCATTTTTATCACCTTATTTGTTAATGACCCTGTCATTGTTGTTTTGCCATGTGTTTTGCCTCTGTCATCTGTCTCTAGTTTCCGCTGTACTACATTTCCATAATTCACTGCCCTGATCCCTATCAGCTATTCCCTATTGTTCTCACCTGTTTCATTTACCTTTCATTTATCCCGGTGTATATATTGCCCTTATGCCTGTTTTATCTTTATCAGTTGTTGCGTATTCTCCATTTCATGTACCAGTTCCTGTTGTGGATGTAACATTTGTTGTATTTCCTATTTCTGCCTTGTTTCCCTTGTTTTTGCACTTTGATTTATTTCTTATTAAAAAATCACACTGCATCTAGATCCTGTTTCATACTTCCTTCAAATGTTACAGACCCAAAAATAGTCAATACAACTCGTGAACAATATTTTCAAATCTTCTAAAGCCATGAATAGGAAATTATAAATTATTTGATTTTAGAGTTAATAACAACTTAAATAACTTAAAAACAACTTTACATTAGTTAATGCATTAGGTATGTTACAGCACACTTTCCTTGGTCTAGGGGTATGGGAATGTGGGTAACAAATGTTTTGGTGAGAATGCAAGAGTGATGCTGTCTCAAGGTCCTGGAGCAACCACCAATAACATCAACACATAATTTAGCTACAATATAACACATTTATTAATGAATTCAGTGGGATAAACAGACAAACTTCAGGAGTGGATCAGGCCAAGATAACAAACAAAAGACATTCTTCCTAGAGGGTATAGAAAATAACTTCCCTATTGGAAAGAAAAAGAAAACACAAATCAATTCTCAAACTCCCTCTCTATAAATAAATAGGAGAAAACTGAATCTTTCAAAGTAAATGGCGTCCACCTCCCTACTAAATAATCCCACAAAATGAACAACTTAATTGGGTTACACAAAGTAAAGCTGGGGTAATAAAACTAGTGTAGAAAATGCACATTCAACTGTCAAGTATTTCAACAGGAGTATAAGCAGTACGCCACTGCAAATGACAAAATTGTTACACTACTCGTTTTAACACAACAAACAAGATTGTTAAACTACTCATTAGGCACAACAACAAATGTAAAGCTGGGGCCAAGAGATCAAATAACTCTTGCAGGAGAAATTGTTCTCTGTGCATTTCTCTCCAAGGTGAAGAGAGTTTTGGACCTCTTGTACTCTCCATTCCTGGGCTGAGACAATCATTGGTCTCATTATCCTGCTTAATGGACAATGAAAGTTACAACAAGGAAAGCACAGAGAGACACAACAAACATCAAACCACATTTAAATATCACCCCACGTATAATATACGTCCCTCGGGACATAACAATAATGAACTAACAACGAACAATATATTTCACAGCATTTATAAAACTTTGTTTATGTTAATTTATAAAGATACTAGTGTTAATTGTTAGTTCATAATGCATTAACAAAAGTGTTCAAACCAAAAGTTGTATATTTCAACATTAGCTATGTCTGGGTAATTTTTGACCCATTTAATTTAAAAACAGTGAAAAACTTAACCTTAAATTTAGTAAAAATAATGTGGGTTATTCTGAACATTGACAAAATGAATATGGAAAAATCAAGTTTTAGGTTGTTTAGGTTGATTTGACAACAATAACGATGTATTGGTTGTACAATATAGTACAGTATATGTTCTTTTTTGCAATATTCCAGTGGTTGTGATAATACATAATATAAAACATGATTCAGTTTTTCTTTCAAACAAATAAAATGTCTAATTAATGTAAGTATCAGTTTATTTTAAGTACTGTAAATCCTTACAATAAAGCGTCCTGGTTACTTCCGTAACCTCCGTTCTCTGATGGAGGGAACGAGACGTGTCGATGTAGTGACACTAGGGGTCACTCTTGGGAGCCAGAGACACCTTCTGATCTTTTAGAAAAGGACAATGGGAACTGGCGAGCGGTATTTGCATATGGGTATAAAGGAGGGGCGTGCATACCGCTCATTCAGGTTTTGTGCTGAGGAGCCTAGAATAAGGTCCTGGCCATTTCAACGTGTAGTTCAGCGTTGTGACAGGAGGGACACAACATCTCGTTCCCTCCAGTGAATGGATGTTATGGAAATAACCAGGACATTCCCTATCTGTCACTCACTTGACATTGTGTTGATGTAGTGACACTAGGGGTCCCCTACAAAAATGCCACAACTAGCTAAACTGTGTTACGTGGATCGGCGGTGCGAGAGACGGGCAGGCTTCTGTGTGCCGCTTAGCCATCGCACCAGGCCGCCATGTATCCTCCCCTGACGCTAGTATGAGTGTTGAACAGCCCTTTGGGGACAATCAACTGCCCAAAGGATAGGGACAGGCTAGCCCAGTCGTGCCTCTTCCCTCTTTTTTCTTTTTCTCCCCAGAAAATGATAGAAATCTCTTAATTATCTGATCTTGCCGAGTCTAATCGGAAGTATGTCATGTGGAGAAGTCCCATGGTAGGTCTTACCCAATGGGGAGGAGACTCTACTAACATGATGACTGGGGCAGAGAGGTCTCTGCCCAAGGAAGACACAGTTTACCAACAGGGAAACGTTTCAGTAGAGATATGCGTCGCAATGGGTTACCTACGGGGAACCAACACATGTGGAGCACCTATCCCATTACAGGGCTTAGATAGCACTTGTACTGAGCCGTCAGAGAGTTTCTCCACAAACTCGCCTGCCACAGGAAGGAAGTCAACCAGGGAACACATTTGTGAACACTACTGGGAATCAACAATGCATGTCTTCAGCTCAAGGAAGGTGAGAGGTGCTATGCAATATACCCGGCCAGCTGACCCGGACTTACCTGTTCGTTCCTGCTAAGATACGGGACAAAACCGACTCAACCCGGAGATTATAGAACCTCGCAAAGGTGTTGGGTGTAGCCCAGCCTGCTGCTCTGCAAATGTCTGATAGAGAGGCGCCACTGGTCAGAGTGAGAGTAGCCCAGACCAAAATCCAGGCACGTTTTGCTGACAGAGAACGCTTGCAGGTCTCATACCCTCTTGATGGAGTTGAGCACTGTCAGGAGGGTAGTCTTCAGAGAGAGTGCCTTAAGCTCCGCTGACTATAAGGACTCAAAGGGAGCCCCTCGTAGGCCTTGCAGGACTACAGACGGGTCCCACGAGTAAACATGTCACGGTCTGGAGGGATTCAACCTCCTGGCGCCACTCAGGAACCTGATGATCAGGTCATGCTTTCCTCCCTACGCGTGGCAGGCGCCCAGGCACAAAAGACAGCGATCGTGGCCGACAGCGATCGTGGCCGTCAGAAGGCGAGAGATAGAGAGTGCTACCAGGAATAACACCCAAACGGAAAGGTGTCTATAAAAGACATTTCCGTGTGTGCAGCACTTTTAGAATATTCTCTATTTTAGGAATTATACTCTTTTAGAATACACTCTTTTAGAATATACTCTTTTAGTTTGTTCTGCCAAAGTGCTCAGGGGCGATCTCTGTAGTGCACCATTAGAGAGGGGGAGGAGCCACTGTAATGCGCCGTCAGAATCCAGCAGAGGTTAATTATTTCTCGACTCCAAAGAGAAAATCTGAATGAGCGGTATGCACGCCCCTCCTTTATACCCGTATATTCGGAGGAGTGGCATGTAAATACCACTCGCCAATTCCCATTGGCCTTTTAGAAAAGATTAGCAATGTGTCTCGGGCTCCCAAGAGTGACCCCTAGTGTCACAACATCGATACAACGTCAAGTTAAGAACTAAGAATTTACTGAATATCTTCTGTACACGAGTAATTCATATGGCTAGAGTCCTTTTCTATATTTTTGCTTATTAATATTTGTATTATGTTTGAAATCAACTATTATCAGAAGCTATGCAGTTATATTCATATATTCACATTTATGTTCTCAGTTTTATGATCATTCATATCATCACTGTAATACTATCATTATATTCATGCTTGATGCCTTATGTATCCAATGTTCTCTAAGATATGAATTTGTTGGGATGTCATGAGGGTGAGTAAATGATGAGAGAATTTAAGTTTTTTGGTGAACTCTCCCTTTAATAGTAGTGACTAAAGTGTTAATGTGGTACTTCTCATTTGTCCTGAATAGTTACCAGTTACCAGTATAATCTAAAGTGTCTAAATAATCTAAATAGTCTTTATAATCTAAAGTAATCTAAAGTGTCTAAAAACATTAGCATACAGCCTTTTGCAGATCTTGTTTAGCATTAGACCTAAGGATATTTTATCATTATAATAAGCAATTTGTTCAACATGTTAAATCCATGTTATCATATCTTTTGTAGCAACTAATAAAAAAGGCTACTTCTGTCTTCATGGGTACTTACAACTAGTGTTGTACAGCCTAATTTGGTTTTTCGAATGTCCTTGTGAATTTGATAATAATAGCTGTGTGACGAGGCAGGCAAAGAATGAGGAAGTGCAGCTTTATTAAAATAATCAAGAAAACTCAGAATAAAGAAAAGCACAGAGCATAACAAAACATGCAAGAATCACGTATCATGGCGGCGTAAATGCATCGCGATGCTCAGTGTCTCCAGATTCTGCAAATTAGTGGTAATATGCTTGCTTATCTCAAGTATTTTCAGTAAAAACAGTTTAGCGTACATATCGTACACCCGACAGGAACTCTTGGACATCGGTTCCTGCAATTCTGACATCGTTATTAGCGTACTTCCAGACATCGCTAAACCAAAGGGACCTCTGAACATCCCCACACAGACTGGCGGGCTCTTCAAACGGACATGCAAACAATGCCGCAGGGGGTCACGTGGTGGAATTAGAGCGAGGTTAAAGCTAACTCCACATCGACTCGCTCTTCCAAGCCTTTTCCTCGCCAATGGTCGCTCGCTGGTGAACAAAATGGATTAACTGCGGCAACTCTGACCCCCGACGCATGTGGCAAGGCATCCAGGCCATCACAGACTACAAAGCTACTAACTCCACCCCCCCCCTGTCACTGACACCTCCTTGCCTGATGAGCTGAACCACTTCTATGGCCGCTTCGATAGGGATAACAAGGAAGTGGTCATTAAGCCTGTGGTCTCTGCAGTTCACCAGCCCCTCACACTCTCCACAACCGATGTGTGTGTGGCACTGAGCAGGATTAATGCACGCAAGGCTGCTGGTCCTGATGGTATCCCCGGACGCGTACACAGGGCCTGTGCTGTGCAGCTGACTGAGGTTTGGACTGACATATTTAATCTGTCACTAGCCCAAGCAACTGTCCCCGCGTGCTTTAAAACCACCTCCATCGTGCCGGTGCCAAAACACTCCAATGCAACAAGCCTTAATGACTACCATCCAGTTGCACTCACCCCCATCATTATGAAGTGCTTCGAGAGGCTGGTCCTGGCCCATCTCAGGACCTGCTTACCACCCTCACTGGACCCCTTCCAATTCGCCTACCGTCAGAACAGGAGCACAGAGGATGCCATCTCTACGGCACTTCACTCTGCCCTGTCCCACCTTGACAATAGAAACACCTATGTGAGAATGCTGTTTATTGACTTTAGTTCAGCATTCAACACCTCAGACTGTTAGGTTAGATAATCACACCTCCTCAGCCATCACCCTGAACACTGGCGTACCACAGGGATGTGTGCTGAGCCCTCTCCTTTACTCCCTCTTCACCTATGACTGCACACCTGTACATGGCTCTAACACCATTGTCTTTGGTGATTGTCTCATCAGCAACAACGATGAGATGGCCTACAGGGAGGAGGTCCAGCACCTATCATTGTGGTGCACTGACAACAACCTTGCTCTCAACACTAAGAAAACCAAAGAGCTCATTGTGGAAGTCTAAAGCTGGCACACACACACCCATTCTCATCAACGGGACTGAGGTGGAGTGTGTCACCAGCTTCAAGTTTCTGGGTGTCCACATCTCTGAGGACCTCTCTTGAACCCTCAACAACTCTACCCTGATCAAGAAGGCTCACCAGCGTCTCTTTTTTCTGACGATACTCAAGAAGGTTCTCCTGTCTCCTCAGGTCCTGGAGAACTTCTACCGCTGCACCATCGAGAGCATCCTCACCAACTGTGTCACAGTTTGATATAGCAACTGCTCTGCCCATGACCGGAAAGCACTGCAGAGTGTGGTGAAAACTGCCCAATGCATCACCGGTTCCTCACTCCCCTCCATCGAGGCCATCAAAGACTGTTCCCACCCCAACCACAGACTGTTCACCCCACTCCCCTCCGGGAGGCATTTCAGGTCTCTCCACACCCAAACCAGTGGGTTCAGAGGAAGCTTCTTTCCTGCGGCTGTCACCCTACTGAACTCTAGCTCTGCATTCTGGTGAAAATTTATCGTACTTGTACTCTGCACAATAACAATAAAGTTGAATCTAATCTAATCTAAAAAGAACTGACACAGGGAAAGCAAGGGCTTAAATACACAATGGATCAAACAAGGGAAAGAGGAACACCTTGGAAATAATCAGGGAGAACCAGTCAAGGAATAAAACGTTTCGGGTTACATGTGTAACCCTTGTTCCCTGAAAAAAGCGGAACGAGATGCTACGCTTTGCTAAGCGCTATGGGGAATGACCCAGTCGTGAACGAGCTGTGAATATGTGTGTAACACGTCAATGAACATTGACCGGAATTTATAGCCTCGGCTGATGTAGTCATTAGATGCACCTGTGGCCAGGCTATAAATGGATGCGTCACCAGGTGTCGTCAGATACTTCTTTTTGAAGAGCAGTCCTGGGACATCCCAGTGCGGCAAAGAAGCATTTGTTCATGCTACCCCGTTCCACTTTTTTCAGGGAACAAGGGGTACACATGTAACCTGAGACATTCCCTTTACAAAAAGCTTCACTATGAAGCTGCGCTTTGCTAAGCGCTATGGGGAACGCAATACCCACACCGCCGCACTGGGGCTGTCTGGACCCCTACGGTTGTGAAGTGTGCTCACAAGAACGCGAGAGGCCTCAGACATGAGCTTGAAATGTCGACTCAAGGACGTAAGAGTCCGGAGTAGCAAAACATCTAACCCATAAAATTTGATGAATGTGTGCGGAGAGGACCAGCCTGCCGCATCACAAACTTTACCAGACATGAACTCGAGACGTCGACTCAGGGGCGTAAGAGCCCGGAGTGGCAAGAACATCCAAATTATAGAAGTCTAATGAATGTGTGCGGAGAGGACCAACCTGCCGCATCACAGACTTGTTCAGGCATGAAAGATTTAAGCCATAAGATCTAAGAATGTGTGCGGAGAGGACCAGCCTACCACATCACAAACTTGCTTAGACATCAGCATAGATGTCGACCCAAGGGCATAAGAGCCCGGGGTAGCAGGAACATCTAGTAACATGACCATAAAACCGGATGAATGTGTGCGGAGAGGACCAGTCTGCCGCATCACAAACTTGCTTAGACATGAGTGTAGATGTCGACTCAGGGGCGTAAGAGCCCGGAGTAGCATGAACATCCAAACCATAGATCCTGAAGAATGTGTGCAGAGAGGACCAGCCTGCCGCATCACAAACTTGTTCAGGCATGAAAGATTTAAGCCATAAGATCTGAGAATGTGTGTGGGGAGGACCAGCCTGCCGCATCACAAACTTGCTTAGACATGAGCGTAGATGTCGACCCATGGGCATTAGTGCCCGGGGTAGCATGAACATCTAGTAACATGACCATAAAACCAGATGAATGTGTGCAGAGAGGACCAGCCTGCCGCATCACAAACTTGCTGCAGAGGGAGACCTCTAGCCAAGGCTTTAGAGGAGGAGAGCCCTCTGGTAGAGTGCGCCCTAAAACCTACTGGCGAAGCTTGACCGCGCGCCTCGTAGGCCGGGGCAATAATGTCCCTCACCCAAAGTGACATAGTCTGCCAGGAAGTGACCGCCCCCCGGTCATGGCTTCCAAGTGAAGAATTGCTGCCCTGACTTTACGCCACTAGCAAAAGCGTTGGACATAAGTCTGAAGGGTACAGACTGGACAAAATCTGAGAAGTCTTAGCTGCTCCGGCGTTACAAACGGCAGGGAGCAAAAGGCTGTAGAAAATAACCGGCCAAGGGTCGCTAAAGGCACCTTGGGCAGGTAGTTAGGGTGAGGGTGCAAAGAATGCTTTTGGTCATTCTGGGGCAAACCCTAAACAGGCCGGCAAAAGAGACAGAGCCTGTAGGTACCCAAGTCTCCTTAGAGACGTAATTGCCATAAGAAAAACGATCTTGAGAGTCAGAAGTCTACCAAACGCTGACTCTAGAGGTCTAAAAAGGGGGTCTTACCCTATGAAGAGGTCCTAGCAAGGATGCCTCTTAGGGGGCACCCCACCCACCAAGGCGTGGCAAACCGCAGTGTAGGCCACATAGAACCTGGCAGTGGCGAGGCAAGTGCCCGCTGACAGATCTTTCTACAGAAAATCCAGAACTGAAGCAAACTGGCAGTTAGCTGGTTCTGTAATATGAACTTGGGGGGGGAAACTGGGCAACTCAGGGAGAAGTGGAGGAGACGTTGCGCTATCAACAGAAGCGAAGAGGTCCTCTTCTGCCCTGTAAAATCTACCCAGATCAGTTCCAAGTGGAGGGAGCCCTAGCACTTGAAATGGTCTCGATAACCTCAAGAAAAAGCCCTGTGAACCTCAGTTGGTACCCTTAGGGCCAAGCATGAAAGGTTTCACAATTCGGGCCAGTGATGAGAAGGTCCTTCCTGTTTGGAATCGCCCAAGGTGAGCCATCGAGGAGAGGTATTCGAGAAACATATCCTGTTCGGCCAGCGCAGCGCCATTAGAAGGAGGCAAGACCCTTGCTGGCAAACCTTGCCAAGACTCCCGGGAGCAGAAAAACCGGGGGACAAAAATGCATACAGACATATTCAGGGTCATGTATGTGCCTTTAAGTCCAGACCCAAGGGGACTGGGTGACTTAGGGAGAAGTAGAGGAGACATTGCGCTATCATAGAGGCGAAGAGGTCTTCTTCTGCCCTAGATTTGTTCACTACCTCAGAGTAAATCTGCTCCCACACACACGGGCATTCAGGGACAAAACTGTCCTGAGTGACAGGAGCTGCCCTGGGCCCCAAGGAGGATCCAACGTGCCAGAAATTCAGCTGATGTGAACGTGGATCCCCCCCGATGGTTTACAGGAAGGAAGTATTTCAGGGCCAGAAATACGGCCATCAGCTCGAGTTACTGTGACAACCGAACTGACGACCCTCCTATCCCTTTAAGCCGGAAGACCACTTAAGGCCGCTACCCAGCCCGTCAGGGAGGCGTCTGTCGTTAGTAGCCTGCGACGACAAGACGCACCTAGAGTGGGACCCAAGGTAAGAACCGGGGTCTGAACCACATAGAAAGGGAACGAAGCACGTGGCGCGTAACCCTTATTTGCCTTAGGGGACCAGCCCTCGGATAAAACCCCCTGGCTTCCAGCCACAGCTGAAGCGGTCTCATGTGCAGAAGGTCCGAAGGGATCACCGCGGACACCAACGCCATGAGACCTAGTATTCAATGATACTGACAAGCAGTGCAACCTCGACCTAGCCTGACCTTGCTCAGGGTGTTCTGAAAGGAAACGATTCGTGCGGGAGATGATTGTGCCTGCATCGAGACCGAATTCCATATGACCCACAGATGCGTCAAGACGATATACCTGTGCTGAACTGCCAGTTCTTGGAACTGCGCTAGGATCAGCCAGTCATCTATAAAATTCAGAATGCGGATGCCCTGGAGTCGCAGAGGAGCCAGTGCTGCATCCATGCATTTCCTGAATGTGCGTGTTAATAGGGCTAGGCCAAATGGAAGAACCCGATACTGGAAGGCTTCGTCCCCGAAAGCGAACCTCAGGAACTTCCTGTGCTGTGGCTCTATATGAAGATATGCGTCCATGAGATCGATGATGTTGAACCGGGGAGGACGGCAAGCAAATATAATTCTTTAGCCTCTTTCTACTGATTCTAGAACCCACATAGAAATACCAGGCAGAAGTTTCCACGCTGCCAGGTTCTCTGAGATGGGTATTATTTCTGAAACTTCCTGTTGAGGGGATGTCGATTGTTCCGCGTCCTGGATCAAGGCAGGAAGCAACGGTACACCCAACTCTTTGTTGGAAGCCTCTATCACCCGAAACACCAAAGGCAGCGGGAGTGAAGAGGTTTCGTGAGGGTATCGGGAGGGCCGAAGTGGATGATACACGCGCCCCGTCCCGAGGGGAACTACCCCCACAAGGCTGGGTACAAGACCGTCAGGGTTTCTTTTACTTAGAAATCACGCCCCTGAGGTCTTGCATTGGGGGCTGCTGAGGGTGATGAACTGGACCCTAGTCTTTACGAGGGGGAGCACGATTCGCCACATTTTGTTTTAGAGCCTCCCGTCTAGAAGGACCGGGGCGGGGCTGGGTGGCCGATGGCCCCTCCCCCTGAGTGAGGTGCCCACACTCAGGTCCTTCAACAGATTTAGCCTAGTGCGCTTGTAACACTGCCATAGTGTGCAGGGCAACACCAGCCTGACCTGCTGCCTGATAAGCTTTCCCCACAAGCGTGGAGGTGGTCCTTCACAGCTTTGTAGGGAGAGTAGGTCTCTTTAGCGATGATGCCGAGCCAGGCGAGAGAAAACCCGCATCACCGAATACCCCCGAGCTTCAGTACCCACGATAGTTGAATACACCAATGTCGAGGGTACGAAGACACAGGAAGTATAAATTTCCTCCATAAGGAAAATACTTGTTATGGGGGTCATAGAAGAAAGGAAGGGACTGATATAGAGTTCCATTCCCTCGTTTATTTATTAATTATTTTGGCCACCAGACAGAAATTTGTCTAATAGTTTGGAGCGTTTGGGGGAGGGTCTCTTGTTTGCGTGGCCAGTCTAGCTTTAGTCTGGCCACAGCCCACGTAATCACCTCGAGTAATTTCTCATCGCTTTATTATTGTGCGTGAAATGTACAGAGGTTCAGCGCTCCGCCCCCCTTGTGAACCGAAGAGGCGCCGAAGCGCGCTTCAAGATCACGGGAAGTTTGGTCTGGGGAGAGAGCCCCGAATGAAAGGTGGCGACTCCCGGAAGTAAGGAGGCGGAGGCGAAGCAAAACATTTTGCCCGAAAGCAGATCGCAGTGCTTGCATTTGTCTCTTAATTCCGCAGCCGCTTTATTATTATGCGCAGGATTTACAGAGATTCAGTGTCCTCGTGAACCGAAGGCGCGCTTCAGGCTTACGAGGATCAGCTGGGTCTGGGGAGAGAGTGAGTGAAAGGGATGAACCCGTCTCTCGTTCCTCAGCCAGATCCATATGAGAGCCCCACAAATTAAGTGAGAATGCTGACTCCCAGAAGCAAGCGAGGTGAGCGCGAAGCACTTTGCCTGAAAGCAAATCATAATGCTAGCACCCCCACTGCTGCAACGCGAGAGCAGCGTGCTCTTCCCCCAAACAAAGTCATTCTCTCTTTCTTTTAAAAATATATATTTTCTATACAGAAGAGAAAGGAGAAAAGGTTCACTTCACACTGCCTCACAAATTCTAAAACCTAGCAGAGGAAAGAAAGTTTTGACAGGGTTTGTGTAACACACACACACACATATAGAATCGCTCTGAAAAAAGAGGATCTGACGACACCTGGTTTATAGCCTATCCATTTATAGCCTGGCCACAGGTGCGTCTAATGACTACATCAGCCAAGGCTATAAATTCCGGTCAATGTTCATTGACGTGTTACACACATATTCACAGCTCGTTCACGACAGGGTCATTCCCCATAGTGCTTAGCAAAGCGCAGCATCATAGTGAAGCTTTTTGTAAAGGGAACTACAAGGACTACAAAAACTAACAGGAAACAGGAACTAAACAAGAATTTAAACATAAAAGTACAAAAACAAAAGACAACAGGAAATATGACAAGCTGAAGTATACTGTATAAAATATTTGCATATAGTGGCTTTTATGCACACACACACAACATATATACTGTATATGGCACATTAAACTTGTGTTCACTGATATTATTTATGTTTACAATACTCATATACATTTCTTATGTGGTAGGTAGGGTTGGGCAGAATCAAAATACTGGTTAAACTGTCAACTAATAAAAAAATTGAGGATTATTTTAGCACTAAAAGGTGCCTTTTTCACAAAAGTCTTGTATATGAGCGCTATAATTGGAGTTCTGAAAGCCCTTCTTATTGTTTTAAACATGCCAATTATTATACTTTTAATTATTTTTGCCCTTGCTTTTGTGCGGTGCTTTCGTAAGAATGGAGAGCCAAGGGTTGGGAGAGACTTCCTCAATCATCTCTGGTTATAAAGATGTGATCCATTTCTGTTTACATTATTTTATATTATAATTATATAATCCTGTTGCAATAGCAACAACTCAGAGAACAGGGTCCTGTACTTGTCTATCATTTTCAAGTTAATCTAAAATCTTGGTTTAACTGGTTTCGTTGTGTTTGATTGGAGTTGGAACTAGAGAGATGTTTGTCATTAAACCAAGTAAATGGTGGCAGTGATGATGTCACTGTAATATTTGCATACTAAATTGTGATTGGTCAACAGTACACGTATGCCTGGCAAGAACTGGTTACTCAAAGGAAGAAAACCTTCTCCAGCAATGCAGTTATCTTTGTATTATTTTATGGAACTCATAAAAAGCTCTTTCGTTCTGGGTTAACCATTGTCTCTAGTGTTTGACACATTGGATGTATTTTCTAAGCAGAACATCAGATTTCTCGTTTGAGGTAAAAAACAAAGGTGAGAAATTGAATTAACTACATTAATTGCAAACATACCATTTGAATTTTGTGAAACTAAATTAACTTTAAGCTTTTAAAATCTGAAGGCAGTTTCGTTTTATATTCTTTAATATTATAACAGCGAATTGCCATTCATGGCAAACACATTTGTCTTCCGCTTTATTGTTTTGAAGCTATTTTAGTGTCACAACTGGAGCTTCTCACACAGCTGCCAAGGTGTTGTTTATTTTGCTAAAAGTAACAAAAGTGTCTACTTTTATTTAAAAATATATATATTTTATGAAATGTCAAAAACTGATTCTACATACATATTTGATTTTCCCCTTCTGTCACTCACTCGACGTTGTGTCGATGTAGTGACACTAAGGGTCGATCTTGAGAGCCTGAGACACCTTCAGATCTTTCAAAAAAGGCCAATGAAATTTGGCGAGTAAAATTTGCATGCCACTCCCCTGACATACGGGTTTAAAAGTGAGGCTGGAATTCGGATTCATTCAGATTTTTTCTTCGGAGCCGAGCGGTTGTATTTCTGAGAGCTGAATACTACTACTGATCCATTCAAGTCTTCAAAAGCGTGTGCTGTTGGATATGCTGTGCATTCCAGAGGACTTCGCCCAGTAGTTCTCAGTGGTGAAGCAACAGACGGAGACCATCCAGCACATCTTGCATCAGCAGTGTCAATGAGAGCGCACCTCAAACGCGAGCGCATGCAGTCGGTGCTGAACTGCCTGAAGTTATCCAGGTGGGAAATGTCGGTCCCACTGAAAGACTTTCAAAGGCTCCTGGGACATATGGCATCTTCAGCAGCGATCGTGGCACTCAGGTTGATGCATATGAGACCGCTACAGCACTGGCTCCAGACCAGAGTCCCGAGGTACACATGGCGCCGCGGCTCATATCGCGTGGCTCTCATGCCCACCTGCCGCTGCCTTTTCAGCCCATGCGTTCCTGTGGGCTAAAGCCCCCATACAGCAAGTGTCCATGTGCGTCATGGTTATGACGGATGCTTCTAAGTCCCCACCCCCCCCAGGATTGTTGGGAATTACATGACATTTTGGGGTGTCTGGGGAGGCTACGTGCAGTCCGAATGCATCTGTTCCTACGCTCACAGTAGCTTGCCTACAACTGCATCGGCAGTTCACGTAACACATTTCAGCCATTGTTGCGTTTCGTATTGGGACCCTTAGTGTCACTACATCGACACAATGTCGTGTGAGTGACAGAAGGGGAACATCTCGGTTACTGTCTTAACCTCCGTTCCCTGATGGAGGGAAGGAGACGTTGTGTCCCTCTTGCCACAGTCTGAAATACACCACTGTAATGGCTGGGACCTTGTCTCAGCACCTCAGTGCAAAAAAATGAATGAATCCGCATTCCAGCCTCCCTTTTATACCTGTATATCCGGGGAGGGGCATACAAATTCTACTTGACAATTCTCATTGGCCTTTTCTCAAAGATCTGAAGGTGTCTTGGGCTCTAATGATTGACCCTTATTGTCACTACATCCACACAACGTCTCATTCCCTCTATCAGGGAACGGAGGTTACAACAGTAACCAAGACATTATTATTGCTGGTAAGAAAACCTTCTTCTGATTTTTCTCTTTAGATCAGCCAATGTCAAGCCAGAAGTTAAGTGGATCATGGCTGTGTCATCTGGCTATTGTAGTGACATTTGTATGTCTTGTCTTTCTGAGCATCATGTTTTTTCAGTCATCACCTCCGACCAACCATCCAGCACCATTACCTATACCTAAAGAATCCTCACAAACACACTGCCCAAAGATAAACAACACACTTCCTGTTGCAGATGAAGATAAACCAATACTTTTGTTATGGTTCTGGCCTGAAAATTACTATTTTGACTTCAGTGATTGTAAAACATTTTACAATTATGATGGCTGTGTGCTGACAGATGATAGATCTCTCTACAGCAATGCAGATGCCGTCCTTCTTTTCCACAAGGCCATTGGTTGGGACTTGTCTAACCTTCCTCCATCTCCTCGTCCTCCATTCCAGAAGTGGATATGGTTTAATGTAGAATCACCAACCAACACACAGAAAAAACCAGGTCTGGAAAACCTGTTCAATCTCACTCTTAGTTACAGAGAAGACTCTGATATTCCTGTACGGTTGCGCTTGACCACAAATAAGAAAGCTGAGGACTTTGTAATTCCCAAAAAGGAAAAACTGGTCTGTTGGATTGTAAGCAACAACAGCCCTCATACAGGCGTCAATGCAAGAAACAAATATTTCCATGAGCTTAGCAAGCACGTCTATGTGCATGTGTACGGGAAGGCGTATGGAACATTCCTGGATTATAAGGACTACTATTCTACCATAGCGAGCTGCAAATTTTATTTATCCTTTGAGAATTCGCTTCACAAGGACTATATCACTGAGAAGTTAAATGGGCCACTTGCAGCAGGTACTGTCCCTGTGGTGTTGGGTCCTCCCAGAAAGAACTATGAAAAATTTGTTCCTGGTGACGCTTTTATTCATGTGGACGACTTCCCAGATGCAAAGTCACTAGCGGAATATCTGAAGCAGCTGGATACGGATGATGATGCATATCACAGGTTCTTTAACTGGAGGAAACATTTGTCTGCAAGGCCTCATTTAATACTACAGAATCAAGAGTTTATTCTGGCTATTTGCACTGCCTGTGATCATGTAGGAAGACACAAGGAATATAGAGAAGCTCATGATATTTATGAATGGTTTTTTAACTAATGTTACTTCAGATATAGTTTCAAACTGCGAACATTTTGCAGACGTATTTTGATAATAACTACCTATGGATGCTAAAGTAATCGGTCACCTAAAAATAAAAGTGTCATTATTTACTTACCCTAATGTTGATCCTACAGCCTAGCCTAGACGATTTTTCCAGCAATTTTCAGGTGTAAGCATAATTTACATTAACGCCGGCCAATAGTGAAAGACGAAGCGTGCATTAGCATCTGTCAGCGAGAGGATTTAATCTCTTCACTGACAGAATTCCCTGCAGAGTTAATGTTCTAGCTAGAGATGCCGCGATTATACGGTTTTACTATTAACCGCGATTAAAAATGTCACGATAAGAATTTAGAATCCACAATTAAAAAACAGTAAATGCTTTACGTACATATGGCAAAAATGTAGCTTATATGGAGTTTTTCGCAAAATTTTGTAAGCCTAAATGTGAAAACTGTTGTGCCTATGTGGTTAGTGGAGCTGTTGCTATGGTTACGGACAGTGACCGCGTGGGGCTTGGCCATGTGTCGCGGACTTAACTGAACTTTCAATTAATGTGAAACTGAAGCTTAAGCACACGAATTCCAAAATATAACAGAGGAAGTCAATCTACTAGGCTCATGTCCATCAAAAAAGCTGTTTGGGAGCATTAAAATGACTGACTGAAGATGTCGGATGTAAAACAAGAAGTCAGAGGTAGAAGACACACATTCTACAAATGGGCAGGGTTGCAGAGTAACAGAATACATGTAACGGGATTACGTATTTAAATACAAAATATAATTAAATGTATTCCACTACAGTTACAATGTAAATCGTTGGTAATTAGAATAGTTACATTCAGAAAGTATTTTGATTACTGAAGAGATTATTTAGCATTTTATTGTCATTTGTTTCATTTAATATTTTGTAATTTCAGATGGAAAACATGTATACATATAAATGATGCGATCCAAAGTGCATTTGAACAGCGGTGACACACTTTCTTACGATGTGTTACATTCATACGAGCAGACAGAGAAGTAAGAATGGAAATAGAAATAAACCTTGTGTAATTTGTCAGCTTTACGCTAAGCTAAAATGCAATTTCTAGCCATTTTACATGCACTTTACCTGGCAAAATATCTAAAAATCCTTAAAATAAGATCAATTTGATGTATCTTGTTTTAGAAACAACACTGCATAAGATATTTGGGTTTTTCAGATAATGTATTTTTAACATGTGTATTTTGTCTTTCTGTACTGTCAGAGTTTTTATAGTCAAAACAAGAGGAAAAAAATCTACCAGTGCTGAAGAAGTAATCCAAAGTATTTTGAGTACATTACTGACCTTGAGTAATCTAACAGAATACATTACAAATTATATTTTACAGCATGTACTCTGTAATCTGTAGTGGATTACATTTCAAAAGTAACCCTCCCAACCCTGCAAATGGGACAGGGTGCTTCACTATTTGTCCAACAACAAACTAGTAAGTTTAATATTTTTAGCTGTGGTGATTTTAAATTGATAAATTAAAGATGCCACTTCTTGAAATGTTTAAGCAAGCTGACAGTGCACTGTGCATTTGCGAGTAGTTACTATCAGTGTTGTTTCTGTACAAATTCACCGCATTCAACAATAAATGTCCATGTCATGATCATGATCAGACTTTTAGTTGCATAGTCCAAAGGTTTATTTGCGAGATGCTGTGGACCGTATTTTATAGTGTGTGTAGTCGATTCTTTATGTTGGGGTGTCTGACAGACAACAGATTGCTTTAATAAACTGATGCAGAAGAACAAACTGTTGGATAATGTGAACTACAAGTTACGCATCCACAATAATCTTACAATTTTGCACTTTTGAAGCACTCTGGTTACACTGAAGCACATCAAGCTCAGTATGCACTAAAGCGATGTTGTGCCCTAGATTAGAGGATCTCTTATTACGAACCTCCTATTTATTTTTTGGTGTATTTATCAGATTTCTTCTTGTAGGGATGCCCTTAACGTCCACATATCCCCTCAGAAATACATCCAATTAAATGTTCAAGAGTTATATGATGTGCATTTTTTGCATCAATGCAGTTGCATAATAAGAAAATTAGCAAATAATCGTAACGGTAATCTACCAATCAACAACTCTTTAATATCTATTCATGTGAATTTCAGCCTGTATGAAAATGTACATTCACAAATCAAAATTCTAGTCAAGTAATACTATAATTTTTTAATGAACAAGTTTTTAATTTCTGAGTTCAAAGTCATTTTTATTTGTATTTTTTTTTCTGGGGCATAATTTCAAAAATGTCCATGTTTAAGTTTTAAGTTTATGTTATGTTTTAGTCATGTTTATAGTTAGGGCTTTTGGTTTTCACTTTGATTATTAAACTGCACTTGGGTTCTTCATTTCATCGTCTTCGTCTTCATCATTGCCATTGCCAGCTACAATCCTTACACGTACATTCACACATATTAAAGCTAGAAGTATCATCTGCCGCTCACTGGATATTTTTCGGTTTTGGCACCATTCTGAGTAAATTCTAGAGACTATTGTGTGTGAAAATCTCAGAAATACTCAAACCAGCCAATCTGACCAGTCTGACCTCAGAGTGCCCATGGTGACCCCTGTCCTGCTTAAAACAGATTTTTCTATTTTCATAAGCAATGCATACATATAAACATTGTACATTTACCCACCATCCCAGTAACAGAGCATAAAATTAGCATCAAATGCATTTAATACTAACTATAATAATATTAACTTGAGCAAAGTGGCATTAGCACTACATCACATATTACAGCGCAGGTTTCAGACTTTTATATGATGATGAGCAGCCATAAGAGCCACTGCAGTTTAAATTAGGTCGAAATTTTTGCTACATACATTTCTCAAAAATGATACAAGGATATTTTTCCTAACATTTTATAGTCATGATAATTTTTTTTTATTGATATCTATTTTGAAATTAAAGCCTTGTGCTATTTGTAAAAGATAGATGTGTATTTTTTAAGTTGGTTTGGTGATTTGAAATGCACAGAGGTCAATCGATATTATCCTGCATGTCAATCATTAACTCTCCTGCACTCTGATTTATGATATCAAGAGCATGTGACTGAAATTAAATATCAGAGATAGAGCTGACAGAAGTGTCCCAGTTTATAAAGTGTCCAGTGTGTGTGTGTGTGTGTGTGTGTGTGTGTGTGTGTGTGTGTGTGTGTGTGTGAAATCAGACATGATTTTTCCTGCCATGCTTCTCTTTCTGGAGCTCGATGTGTGTGGGATGGGAGATGACACCCGATGCGAAGTCTAAGGCTAGACAATAGGCATTAGTAACAGGTCAAATATCTCAGATTGTCAATATGCAGCATTCAATCTTGTTAAGCCTTGTCAAAGTTGTCAGGATGCTCATGTCCAGTAATTCAAATCTTAATTAGAGCACTGAAGAGTTTATTAAGCATAAACAGGATCTACAATGATTTTTGTTTAGGAGCACTCATGCCCATAAGTGAAACATTTTAAGGGCTCGGTTAATAACAGAGTTAATATTTTTATGTATAACTGTGGCTGTTTATCAGGGATGCACCGATGTATTGGTTGCTAAAATGTATCAACCAAATATTGGCCAAATTAAAACCATCAGCATATCGGCAATAAGCAGTGAAAAATCACTGTTTTATTTATAGTTAATTAGTAACACACTGAAAAAACCCAGAAATAATAATAGCCATATTATTTCGATGGGTTGGCACACCTAAGAAAATGTACAATAAATGTTTTATTCTTTCTTGTTCTCGTAATAACGTTGGAAAACTACTATAAACTGACGTGACCATAATGAAATTAGCTCTTACCTATAAGCCACATGATGAGGAAAACCATATAAATGCTTTGAAGCCAGTAGACTTTGACTTCTGAGATATTGGAATGATGTCTATTAATCTTGTATAAATGATTGACATCGTAATATGGCATTTAGTGGTTACTAAACCTTAGTCTGCATTCAGAGCTTCAGTCTGGACTTTAGTCAAGTACAAAATGTAAAAAAAATCATATCAATAATCTTTTAATATTTAGTCATTTTTTTATGTCTTTTTATCTTTTATTTATCTTTCATTGTGGCTCTCTTTAAAATGTTGGCCTGTTCTCAACAGATTCAATACATGTTCAATGGAAATTGTTTGTTGTTTGAACAGTAAAAAAGCTTTTGTGTCGCTTTGTGAATTTTTCAATTATAATGCCCCTTTATAAATTACAATTTTTTTCCACAAGAAAAATTGTGATCTGATGACAAAAAAGTTAAGTGGAAAAATATTGGTATCTTAATAGGTATCGGCAAAAAATGTTCATATCGGTGCATCCCTACTGTTTATGTGTATCACGACAGAGCTTGCACATACACAAGCAGGCATGAAGAATTTCTACAGAATTCCTAAACAAAAAATCCTTGAAAAAGATTGATCAGAAAATGGGTATTTTGTATAATGGGTGGCGTAGTGGGCTAAAGCACAGAACTGGTAATCAGAAAGTTGCTGGTTCAAACCCCACGGAGTGGTGGCGTAGTGGGCTAAAGCACAGAACTTGTAATCAGAAGGTTGCTGGTTCGTACCCCACGGCCACCACCATTGTGTCCTTGAGTAAGGCACTTAACTCCAGGTTGCTCCGGGGGGATTGTCCCTGTAATAAGTGCACTGTAAGTCGCTTTGGATAAAAGCGTCTGCCAAATGCATAAATGTAAATATATTGAGGACACTTTATCCTTCCATTTGCCATTAACAAACATATACTGTAGCTAATTCTTAACAGATTAGTAGTTAAACAACATTTTAATCTATTAAATAACAATTTCATGACGTTCATAACGATATCAATGTATTTTCAGTTTTTCTTTAATGCTTAATGCTAAGGTTATTCATGAAAATTATAAAATGTAAGTTTTAAATAACATTTTGTATGACACACATAATGATACCTTTCTATGTCTGTAGGCATATATGCTATTTTTAAATTGCTTCTCTATGACAAAATGTGCTAGACCACTGATTCCCAACCACTGTAAAAAAAAAAAACAACTTGCAAATTGTTAACTCAGTTAACAAGTCAAGTGGACAAATTTTTAGCAACATGTTGAGTTTATATATAAAAACAAGTTAGCTGAATGTTTACTACTATTTCGCTGAATTAATATAAACAAGTAAGTTGAGAAAACTTAATATTTCGATTGCTTCATTCAAGCGATTAACTCACGTCATTGCGCATGCGCAATATGCCGTCGCCGTAATATGCACGTACCGCTTCAACC
This sequence comes from Moxostoma hubbsi, assembly GCA_032164185.1. Lineage (NCBI taxonomy): Eukaryota > Metazoa > Chordata > Actinopteri > Cypriniformes > Catostomidae > Moxostoma > Moxostoma hubbsi. The sequence goes on from JAVLUX010000018.1 coordinate 4,414,714, forward strand.
ACATTGTCAAAGGGAGTGGATGTCATCTTGTCAAGGTAAGTGTTCTTTTCTAACTAGCATTAATATAGAAGATAATCTAAATAAATTACACAGTTTAAAATACAATTTTATGCTACTAAAAAAAAACATGCATACAAAACCACTATTTCAGTCAACCAGCTATTATTTGAAAGGTATGTATCAAAATGTATGGTTAGAAATATGGTTGAAATGTCTATGTTGGTTAAACGAGTATACAATTAACAGTATTCAGTATTTATTTTTGTTTCTAAATTTGCGTATTTTAAAAAAAAAATAAAAAATTTTCAAATCCTATAATATCGGTGCACATATGAAACAATTGCATCTATTCCGCGGCCAACAAAGATTGTGCTGACATTGTTCGCCATGAAGAAACACGCATTAATGATAAAATAAAGTGCAGAGCGTGCTTTATGTTAAAAAGTATCAACATCGAAAAATAACAGTCTGAAATTAGATTAAACAGAGAAATTCGAATGCGTTTTAGGATATTGGATCTGTGCATTATGCCTCAAACCTGCTGCTGTCAACAGTATGCCATTCATTTTACAAAATGCAATAAGAACACACACTGTTCTTGACTGAATAACTTTAGTAGCTTTAATAAGATTAGAATCAATTTATTTCGTAAAGTGAAGATCATGCAGTATTTTATTTTAAACATGATTTAATTTCTGTATTATTTCTTACTCCAATGCTACTGTTATATAGAGCAACTGTATCAGTAAAAACTGTATTTATTTGTATATTTCTTATATTGTGTTTGTCCTATAATTTGTTATTTGCATTTTCTTATTTTTAATAGTGGAGTTAAAATAAAATAACTATCATGAAATATATTGTTGTCGTGAATTGTCGTATTGTTGCCCTTCAATATATGATATTACAATGTTTTTATATTTTATGCACTCCTGAAAGTGAAGTAAGCCACTATACATATGTAACGACCCAGTCATGCACTGAAAAAAATACCTTGATATATGGTGAAACCGCCAGATTCGTAAAAAAAAAAATTAAACAGAATTTTTTGCCATACCTCCCAGCACTAGTTCAACACATTCTCGTAAACGTACATTTACATGACTTAATATTGACTAAGTTTTAAGGAAATTTTTCGTCAAAAGACATCTGAAAAAAATAACACTGGTTGTAGAATTAATAGTAAACCGGTACCTCAGGTTAATCAGTAAGCGAACTCATTTCAATTGTTGAATTGCATTTTATATATAATATAGTGGAAATGTGAAAGTGTATATTAGTATTTTTATGTTTCAAACATTTAATGTCAATATTTAGTAGAAATCTAGCATTGCTCATTTTTAAACTTATTTTTTCATTTCTTAGATTTGGAATGCAGTGTAAACTTTGCAAAGCCGAGAGATCCTCCTGAAACACTACAGATTTCACTATCAAGGGCGATCCTGGCAGCTGCCTTGTTTGTACACTGACTTCATCTGCACTTTAAAAAGAGAAGGTGTGTTAAAATCACATCTGACGAGAGCACACAAGCAGACTGTTGCTGTTTTCAGAACACTTTTATTTTTCATTCGAGTTGTGTCATTTGAAAGATTTTTGTCAGCCGTCCCAATTTTTAAACCATTTCAGAAATCATGTTATGTGAAGAGACATAACACTGTCAAATGCCCTCGAAGTGGAGCATTTGGAGATGACATGAAAACCCTCCTATAACAAATTGATAATCAAGTAATTATTTTGCTTGTGGTCATAAATCTCTGGTTAAAGGGAGAATAGTGCCATCTCTACTCTTCTGTATGTCCCATGTTTCTGGTTGGATTTAACTTTTAATTTCCATTGAACAGTTTACTGATTACTGTTTGGTCTGTTATCTAAAACTAATGTTTGACTACTCTTTTATCAGCCAAGAGGCAGACACAGTCAGGGGAAGGGTAAAACTGAGCAATGATTTATTGAATAATCGTAGTTGTGTCTTTAATAGTGTTCAGTCTGACTTTATCTGATCAGCACAAATTCAACACTATATTATACAAAAGCAAAGGAAAATTACTGCTTCACAACATAGTCCTGTGACATTGAAAATCTTGAGATGGAGACATTCTCTTTAATCTCCAACCTCTGAAGACAACACACAACAAAAAATTAAACCGTAATATAGCTAGAGCAAAGTGTAAGTAAAAATAACTTGAAATAATATGAAAAAATAAATAATGTATATGAATATAGAAGACAAACGGCAAGCAATAAAACACAAATGTATGTTTGCTATCCTGAAGCTACCCACGCAGGCTGCTATTTAAAGGAATAGTTCACCCAAAAATGAAAAATGGCTGATAATTTACTCACCCTTAAGCCATCCAAGATATATCTGAGTTTCTTTCTTCGTCAAAACAGAATTTAAGATTTTAAGGACTTCATTTCAGGCCTCCTCCTCTAAACAATGCAAGTGAATGTCCTCCATTTTCTGATGGCCCAAAATGCATATTTAGGGTGCATCAAAATAATCCACATGACTCCAGTCGACAAATAAAGATCTTCTAAACCCAAGCTATTGATTATTTTTAGAAACAAAACAATACTTATATACTTTTTAACTACAAATGTTCACATCCATACATGTTTGTGACGTGCACTCATAAGAGGGATGACGTAAGCTCGTTGGTAAGGTCATGTGTCACGTGGAGGAGGAGGCAGGAAGCGCATCATTGTTTACATTTTTTGGATTATTATTATTTGGAAATAATTTTTTATTTTAGTTTAGTTTTGGACTGTTTTGGTTTGTGAACGGCGATTGGTCTGTGGTCCGTGCAAGTTTCTCTTGTAAACAATGACACAGTTCCTAACTCCACCACGTGACGCGTGACCTTCCCAACGGGTTTACCTCATCCCTCTCATGAGCGAGTGTCACAGAGATGTACGGAAGCGAACATTTGTAGTTAAAAAGTATATAAATATTGTTTTGTTTCTAAAAATAATCAACTTTTGAAGAACTTTATTTCGAGTCGAGATTATTTTGATGCACCCTAAATATGCATTTTGGACCGTCAGATAAAGGAGTACATTCACTTGCATTGTTTAGAGGAGGAGGCCAAAATGAAATCTTGAAAATCTTAAATTCTGTTTTGATGAAGAAAGAAACTAATTTTAATCAGCAAATGTTCATTTTGGGATGAAATATTCTTTTAAAACTCAAATTCGATCTGATCTTTGACTGATTGATTTTATTCTGCTTTTTACTGTAGGACACATAGCCAGAGGACATCCATGCCAAGGGGAAGATGGAGATCTTGACAATCGTTGAAGATGATGTTGCCACCATCCACTGAAATCCGAATATAAGGTGCCTAGCTGTAGTACTAGAGGAGCATTGATTGTGTTGGATGATGTACATGACCTTCCTCTTTGGCTTAATTTATGCCCTCAATATGGACTACTCTAAAGAACTAAAATACACTTTTGAAACCATTCAAAAAGTGTTTGTGTAACTGATGGATCAAGATGAGGATATATGGTTTGTTGTGACTTTTGGTTTAGGACTTTGGAGGATTGTTCATTGTTGCAGCATTTTTAGATTATTATTGTTACATCACTATGGCATTTTAAGACAATTTTGTGTAACTCCAGCTCTTTAAGAGCATTTGTTATTTGGAAATGTTCTTACATGTAACATATACTAAATGCAGAAAGTGGAGTGGAACTGCATCACATTTTGTACCTTTTAAATGTGCCATTTTTCAGAATGCCAATAAATACATTCTGTAATGATGACAAAATCTTGTTTTTTTGTATTTACAGTATGGTTTGTACTCTTAAATTATGTGAGGAGCATACACGAATCTGGGTGAGAATCAAAACTATAAATTAGAAGGGGAAAAGGTAGTTGAATCAACTTAAAAAAGTAAAGCAACTGGCTGCAAAGCTTTTTTGTGTTTACTGAACTTTAGGACTATGTAGTTGTGCCAACTAATTTTGTAAAATTAGTCTGGTAGTTCACTCAACCCCTTATTCCTCTTTCGACAAACTCAAAGTGTATATTTAGATGTACTTATTGAGGAAGGTAGACTGAACTTAAACCGGTAGTTTTAGTGAACTTTCATGTATGATTTGGCACAACTTCAACCACTGAATTTGAATAAACTCAAAAATGCTTTGCCGCCAGTTGCTTTAGTTTTTTATGTTAACTCAACTTTTTATACTTTTTTTACACCTCGCACTCAGTCAGCATCTGGCCTTGTTGTAGGTTCCTTGGACTCCCCTTTCTCTCTGCTCCAGAGGAAAATAACATAACAGGAGTGGTGGTGGTGGTGGTGGTGGTGGTGGTGGTGTAGTGGGCTAAAGCACATAACTGGTAATCAGAAGGTTGCTGGTTTGATCCCCACAGCCACCACCATTGTGTCCTTGAGCAAGGCACTTAACTCCAGGTTGCTCCGGGGGGATTGTCCCTGTAATAAGTGCACTGTAAGTCACTTTGGATAAAAGCGTCTGTCAAATGCATAAATGTAAATGTATGTATGTTAACATACCTGTTTATCAACGATCTGCTCTGGATGTGCAAGATAAGTGACTTTGAGAACTCGGAGTTTGCCTTATAACTTTAATACTGCTCCTCAGTTTATGGATGTTGCGAGTCTGTTACCTGGTTTGAAGTTTGTTTCCTGTTTTGGCAAGGATTGTACCTGAAATACAGATCTGTGGATCCTTGTGGCGATCAGTGTTTGTTCTCTGGTTTTTACAAAGGACGTGGTGTTAATAAGACTGTTGCCCGTAGACTCACCTCACGCTACTTACATGTTTCCTCTGTTCTGTTTAATAAACTCCCGCATCTGGGTTCATCTCCAGTTCCTGTGTTGGTGTGTCATTTACAGGTTTAGTCTCTGTTTGGGCTTTCACGATTATTTGTCAAACAAATTGTCATATTTCTCAAGGTGTACGTGTGTTATACGCCTTATAAAGTCAATTTTTATTTAACTTCAAATATATAAATCAAATAATTAAATGGGGATATATGATTCCCTATTTAAGGTTATAAGTTGTTTCAAAACATAATCTTTCATGTCATTCCTATTGAAATGTTTCTCTTTTTGTCAACTTTAGTCTTGGTCCATTTTACATTTACACTTGTTTTTGGAACCCAGCCGATCTGAATATTATTTTATATGCAAGAGTAAAATACTTCTGTCCTATATTCTTTCACTTTGTTTCTGTGTAGATGATAAAATGAAGAAACAAAGTAAGCGGGCTCTGTTTCGCTGTGTGTCATTAACATGGGAGTGTGTGAATGAATGGTCCCACAATGACATGGAACATTTTCCATTATGTAATCTTTTATTTAAAGTGAAACCAGAGAGCTTTATGTTCTCTACCTCCATTTAAGCTTGCCTCAAAGCACTTGAGAAGAGGTTGATCTTCACGTGCTGTTCATGAGCTGCTCTGGGTAAAGTCTGCGGTGCTGGTCATTGAGAGTTCAACAGAATGAGATGCTCAAATGCACCGCTCATGGCATTTATACTGTATATTCGCTTAAATCTCCCTTATTTGGACAGTAAAATGTGATCAGAATGTAAACTGCACAACAATAAGATGATTATTTAATAATCACAACAGGTTTAATCAATGTCATGGATGGGCTCTCTCTCTCTTTAGCAGCTCTGTGTGTGCACGCAAGAGAGAGTGACATCATCCGTGGCTGTGAGAATGCAAAAAAGGATAAAAATATGATGATTATAATACAATGATTTTTTGGAATATGCATAACTTGTCATGTGGCGAGATTTTGCATCACCGAAATAGACATGATGCTTCATACGTTTCTACCAGCCTATAGTCATCTGTGACGCAGAGTCTTGCAGCTGCTTGATGTCTCCTTATTAAGTGTGAACATGTCAACAAGGTATGCCGTTTTTAAGAGGTTTTTGCTGTCTTGCAGTGCATGGTTATGATGTTGTAGAATTTCCATGTATTTTGAGGATCCAAGAAAAAGAAGCCCACACGCACTTGGCCACGTGACAGCCAGCACTCCTCAGTTAGAAGCAGAATACCTCACGTGTTGTGCAAAGAGGCTCTGGCTGGTAGAGCGATATTTCATAAAGTTTTGCTACAGCTACCAGGGTGTCAAGGTCATTGTATGGCTTTTCATTTTTATGTTGAGATAGACAAGGATGCTAACATGCCATTTTACTCATATCGTGCATTTTATGGATCTTTCACTCACTATTTTTCTCATAAAACTTGTGATCACGCGCAAGATTCTAAGACATCCAGCAATCCATCTGTTTTTCAAAATGCTGTCCTTCATTTTACAGTTAAATAAACGAGCAATAAACTCTCCTTAAACCATCTTTATGATGTGGATCTTCACTTCCTCTCTCGGACTCTGTGAGCATGTGTGAGAGAGAGAGAGATAGAGAGAGAGAGAGATAGAGAGAGAGAGTGCTTGCTGCCATGCGAGAGTGAGAAAACAGCACTTTTAATGCAAAAATAACTAGCACACTTTTTTTAAGTACTTTGTATATCAAGCAACATGCATTAAGGAGTTTTTTTTCTGATGGTAGGCTGCAATATTAAGTTCATATCTTTGAGAGTTAGGACAGCAGTCACATGCATTATTGCAATAAAAGCAGACTGGGTTTATGATTATTGCATACATACTGTAATTAGTACAACAGTAAACTGAATTTACAGGTGAGAGATTGGCAGTTTTGTGTCATAAAATTTTATAGTTTATACTGTATGGTAGTACATTTGCTGTTGCTTGCAAAGAAACCACAAGGCTCAAATTACCTTGCAAACAGTGGTCAAATTAACCAGGGACCACAAACCAGGTAGTGTTCTTCATGGGAGATCTGTTTTCAATTAATTTTTTTATTAATTGCATTTTTTGTGTTTTAATAACTTCATGATTCTAATCAAACTGAAATCATTTAAACTGTAAAACTACACATCCATCAAGCCTCTAATACAATCAGGGTCTGCCATATTCCATGCTGGAGCTGAGGATGTGGGCGGGGCATAAACAGTAAGAGGAGTGCAGTTCTTTTATGTTCATCTCGGTGTGCTCGCGCCTCTCCGCCTTTTTTCTTTTGGCGATTGGTGCACATGTTTGAATAATTTGAGTAATTTTTATATTTATTGTTATTTATTATTTATTTATCACTTATTCATAGAACTATAAATGAAAATTGCTTTACAACACACCACTGCATTAAATCAAATAAAGTGCTTATATACAGATCCTCTCAACACAACTCAAAACAGAAAATTTAATTTATTTTTTTGCCAAATAAAGTGCTGCACAGCAAAGCATCACAGTATTAATGAAAACATTGAGAACTTTTATTTAGGACAACATGACTCTTGCTTGCGATATATTGCCTGCATATAAATGTAATTATTATTGACATTATTTATTATTATTCATTACAACATTGAATTAGGGCTGGGTGGTTTATCCGATTTTTCTGATTCATTTCAATTTGCATTTTAACACGATTTATTATCATTATATAAATCGAGGAATCAAGATTTTGCAAAAAATATATTGTAAATGCTAAATTTATATACATTGTAAATACACCAAAGGCTAAATAAGGAAGCAAAAATGAATTCACAGTGCTTGTCTGAATGTATTTTTTATTTTTCTGCCATATCGCTATATTAAATTTTATAATACAGAATAAATATATTCATATCGCATTTTCACGTTAGTTACATTTTTTTATTTAGCAGCTCGCTATATGTATTAATGTGCTTAGTAAACCACAAATTCTGTGATTTAATTATATAAACACAGTGAATAAGCACTCTGTTCTGTCATCTATTACAACACAAACAGCTTATGTTTGTGTTGGTGTGGGCGATATGCAAGAAATATGTTCACAATATTTTAATAAAAAAATATTGTGATTTCCGATTGCATCTCCTTTTTTTCAATTTGCACCTGTAGTTTTATTTAGATGGAAGGATTTTTAGAGTATATAAGTAGTAGAGCTTGATATTTGGTCTTTCACTTAGAAAGTGTTTTAATGTGCATTTTAAAAACCCACTTGACATCTAGAGAAACCAGAATGTGTAATGCTTTTTCTGTCACAGGAGCACAAATGAAGAGACTGGGATGACATCAATACTTCACTCATACAAAACACAAAAACACAGTGTGTTTGGATGGGAGGCATGTTTGGAGCGTGGGATGAAAGTAATTGAATTTGCTTTAACGGTGGCTCAAGTAAAATTTCATGCGGCATAAGCGGATTCAGTGTCATTTTTTTTTGCATTCTAGACAAGCTTTTCATCTAATGACACGTGCAGCAGTCAGTGAAAAACGTCTAGGTTATGTATGTAACCTCCGTTCCCTGATGGAGGGAACGAGACGTCGTGTCGAAGAAGCGACACTAGGGGTCCACTTCAAAACTCGCCATGCGCTGAGCCGTGTACGTGTACTGCTTACACAGAAGCGGGCAGGTATTTCTACGTGCACAGCGACCAACTGTGTTCAGGCTGCACGTACTCTTCCCCAATGCCCCGAAAGAGTCGTCAGAATCCTTTTGGTTACCCTAGGGGGGAACAAAGTGACGCTCCCAACTAGGGAACGGGCCAAGCCTGGCTGGGCCTCTTTTCTCTCTATGTTTTCTCGGCATAGAGCAAGAGCAGCCGGGGCCCTTACCACATCGAGGGAAGGGGGTCTTACCCGAATTCCTATTCTTTCAGGGGGAAAAGACCCTGCGGAGGCCACACCCGCCCAGCAGGGGAGGTAAAGGTGGCAAAATACATCACATGGCCACTTTGGGCATGTGGGAAAAAATGGCTGTTCTGCCTCGGAGAGGGAAACGGCGCTGGAAACAAGCGATTCACCCGGTCAGATCATCGGCGTGTACCGAGTTCTACGGGCTCGGACCTGAGAGAACACGGGACGAGACTGACTCAACCCTGAGATCGTAAGGGTGTTAGGTGCTGCCCAGCCCGCAGCTCTGCAAATGTCTGCTAGGGAGGTGCCCCTAGCCAGTGCCCATGAGGATGCCACGCTCCTAGTAGAGTGGGCTCGAACCCGCAAAAAGGGGGGGGGCACGGCCTGGGTGTGATAGGCCAACTGAATGGCATCCACCACCCAGTGAGACACCTCTGTTTGGAGACAGCGTTCCCTTTCTGCTGTCCTCCAAAGCAGACAAAGAGCTGCTCAGAGCGCCTGAAGCTCTGGGTGCGTTCCAGGTAGGCACGCAAGGCACGTACCGGACACGACAGTGAGAGGGCTGGGTCTGCCTCCTCCCGGGGCAGCGCTTGTAGGTTCACTACCTGATCTCCAAAGGGCGTGGTAGGAACCATGGGCACATAGCCCGGTCGAGGTCTTAGGATCACATGAGTATCTGCCGGACCGAGCTCCAGGCAAGTGTCGTTAGTAGAGAACGCTTGCAGGTCCCCGACCCTCTTGATGGAAGCGAGCGCGATCAGCAGGGCCGTCTTTTTAGGAGAGGGCCCTGAGCCAACTGATTCTAGCGGCTCGGGGGGGGGACCTCTGAAGACCGGCGAGGACCACCGAGAGATCCCAGGAGGGGAAAAGGTTTGGCCGGGAGGGGTTTAACCTCCGGGCACCTCTTGGGAACCTGACGATTAAGTCGTGCTTACCCAGAGACTTGCTGTCTACTGGGTCGTGGTGAGCTGCGATAGTGGCAACATACACCTTCAAGGTGGATGGGGACAGCCTCCCCTCCAACCTCTCCTGTAGGAACAGGAGCACAGACCTAACTGTGCACCTCTGGGTCTTCTGCCCGGGAAGAACACCAATTCACAAACAGATGCCATTTCAGGGCGTAGAGTTGCCTGGTAGAAGGGGCTCTGGCTTGGTTGATCGTGGCTACGACCGTGGTGGTAGACCAGCTAGATCTTCTGCATCCCGTCCAGGGGCCAGACGTGGAGGTTCTAAAGGTCTGGGTGCGGATGCCAGAGCATGCCCCGTCCCTGAGAAAGAAGGTCCTTCCTCAGGGGAATTCACCAGGGAGGAGCTGTCGCGAGGAGTACGAGGTCCGAGAACCGGGCCCGGGTGGGCCAATAAGGAGCCTCGAGAGTGACTCGCTCCTCGTCCTCCCTGACCTTGCACAGCACCAGTGCAAGAAAGCTCACTGGGGGGGATGCGTACTTGCACAGCCCCACTGGTCAGCTGTGTGCCAGTGCATCTGCTCCGAGGGGAGCGTATGAGCGGGCGTACCAGAGCGGGCAGTGGGAGGTCTCTCGGGAGGCAAAGGGGTCTACCTGGGCCTTGATGAACCATTCCCAAATCAGCTGAACCGAGTGGGGGTGCAGCCTCCACTGTCCGCCAGGCAAGTGTTATCGTGACAGCGCGTCCATTGTCACATTGAGGTTGCCAGGGATGTGAGTGGGACGCAGCGACTTGAGTCGGTGCTGGCTCCAAAGGAGGAGACGACGGGCGAGTTGTGACATGTGGTAGGAGCTTACGCCGCCTTGGCGATTTATGTACGTGACCGCAGTGGTGCTGTCCAACCCGACTAGGATATGTTCGTCCTGAATTAACGGGAGAAACTTCTGCAGGGCAAAAAGGACGGTCAACAACTCGAGGCAGTTGATGTGCCAACGCAGCTGGGCCCCTTTCCAACGGCCTGAGGCTGTGTGCCCGTTGCAAACGGCGCCCCAACCCGATCTGGATGCGTCGGTTGTGACCAGGATGCGTCTGGACACCTGCTGTAGGGGTACTCCTGCCCGTAAGGAACAGAGGTCTGTCCAGGGGTTGCATGCTTGGCGGCAGGCGGGGGTGATTGATACCCGGTGCATGCCGTGGTGCCATGCTCATCTCGGGACTCGGGTCTGACGCCAGTGTTGGAGCGGTGTCATATGTGTCAACCCCAGCGGCGCGACCGCCGCGGAGGACGCCATATGCTCCAGGAGCCTCTGGAAAAGTTTTAAAGGGACCGCTCTGCCTGGCCTGAAGGCGGCGAGGCAGTTCAACACTGACTGGGCATGCTCGTTGGTGAGACGTGCCGACATTGAGACCGAGTCTAACTCCATCCCGGAAAAAGAGATGCTCTGAACTGGAGTAAGCTTGCTCTTTTCCCGGTTGACCTGAAGCCCCAAGCGGTTGAGGTGCCTGAGCACCTGGTCTCTGTGGGTGCATAGTCACTCTCGCGAGCGGGACAGAGACATGCCGAAGGGAAGGACTTGTACTGATACGCCTGGCCATCGAACGTAAACCGCACTTTTAAGGGGCGGTGTCGAGGCAGGATGGAGACGTGGAAGTACGCGTCCTTCAGGTCTAGCGCTGCGAACCAATCTAGATGCCGGACGCAGGCTAAGCATGAGCATTTTGAATGGGAGTTTGTGCAACGCTTGGTTGAGAACTCGCAAGTCCAAGATTGGTCATAAGCCGCCGCCTTTCCTGGGTACGATGAGGTAAGGGCTGTAGAAACCCTCCTTCATCTCGGTTGGACGGACCGGCTCTATCGCATCTTTGGCCAGAAGAGTCACGATTTCCATGCGCAGGGACTGCGGACGGATGCCCATGAAGGGGGCGGGGGCCTGGCAAACTGAATTGCGTAACCGAGTCGGATGGTCCGGGCCAGACAGCGAGACGGGTTGGGAAGTGAAAGCCACGTGTCCAACCTCTGCACTAGGGGCACCAAAGGGATGATTAATTTTGACGTACCCGGCGGGGCTTCGCAGCGGGGCGGAGCAGGTAGGGCAGCGTTGGGCGGTGACGGGGCGACCCACGGCTGAGGTGCTGAGAAGAGACTCAAGCACTTACCTTGCTCCGCACACCCGGCAGGGGGCGGGTTAGCGACTGAAGAGGAGGTCCTGGGTAGGCGTCCTCTGGACTCGTCGGAACCGGCCGGCCGGGGAACAGTCGTGGGGCTGAAGACTGGTGGTCCATGTCCAGGGGGCCAGGACTGTTGATATCTGGGGGCAAAGTGCCGTGAGAACGGCATTTGCGGGCCAGGTGACCCAGAGACAAAAGGAAATAGCTCATTACAGAAAATATGAGAATGTGAAAATTAATTCCTAATTATCCTCCCGGCCCTCCACCGGGGACGGAGTGGTCTTACCACCTCCGGAGCTTACATCTTGGTCCCTGGGTCGAACGTCTATGGACAGCCTGGGAGCCTTCTGGGTCCTCGAGGGGGTCCGTGAGACGGGGGCGTCTGCTTCCTGCGGAGTGCTCGACGCTGGGGCTGAGAGCTGGGCCCGGGTTGAGGCGGAGCAGGGTGTTTCATAGCCGCAGGAGGACGCCCTCGGCGAGCAGACGGAGCATGGCCCATTGCGGCAGGCTTGCGGCGGGGCAGGGTGGTGGCCTCCATCTGCCTCACCGCTGAGGACTGCTGGGCAGAGTCATCAAAGGTGGCGCCGGATGGACGGAGCTGGAAGACGGGGGTGTGGGAGAAGGCGTGCCTTGTCTACCTCCCGCATTTCGACCAGGTCCAGTCCACAGGTGCGTTTCTGGACCACAAGGGGTGGCCATCGCCTGTTCGAGTGCCGGTGCTTCTGACCTCTGTGGCCCGGGGGCGCGGTTGGTCATCCAGCGCAGTTCCTGCAGCACATCAAGAACAGGACTACCCAAGGTGCAAGTTTTGAAGTGCCTTGGCCTGGCGTTGGTTGCAGGAAGGCGTGTTGCGTGGCGTGCTGAGTGGAGGTCGGTCTGGGACCGTTCCACCGCGAGGGTAGTGAGAGCGGAGAAGCGAGGAAGCCTTGGCTTTGCTCAACTCGTAATGCACGTCAGAGAAGAAAGGAACCGGGGGGGCGTGGCTGTGAGTGGCGCACCTGCCCGCGGAACCGATCAAGTAGCCCGGGAATGCATAGTGGATCTCCGTGTGTCAGACTCGGGCTGGGCGGCAGACCCGAAGGTGGCGGGCCAGGCGAGTGATCAGCATCCGATGCCGCTGTAACGCTCTCCGATGCAGCGGTTATTTCATCCAATTCTGAAGCAAGGAAGCGTGCCGGGGAGGCGGGTGGTTCGAGGGGGTTTACCCGGCGAACAGAGCCAGTCATTGTCCCCAAATCGCCTTCATCGCCCGTGGCGCCTGCGTCAATCCCGTAGGAAAGAGGCGAAGCGTGGGGGGCGGCTGAAAGTGGCTTTCTCTCATTACAAAAGCAGCCGTGCGACCGCAATGCTATAACGGCCATGTTCTCACACTGAGAAGATGAACCATTGGAGAGCATGCTCATCCCGAGCTCAGACGGAAGCAAAACAAGCGTGCCGGGGAGGCGGGTGATTCGAGGGGGTTTACCCAGCGAACAGAGCCCGTCATTGTCCCCAAATCGTGTTCATCGCCCGCGGCGCCTACGTAAATCCCGTAGGAAGGAGGCGAGGCGCGGGGGGCGGCTGAAGTGGCTTTCTCTCATTACAAAAGAAAGCCGCACGACCGCAATGTTGCCATGGCTATGTTCTCGCACTGAGATCGCTTCGTGTGATCGCAGCCCAGGCAAGTCAGACAGCTTTTTATGACCGAGAGAGGTGGGGAGAAACACCGCATCCAGAAACTACACAGGGGCGGAAATCACATCTTTATAAAGACGCGTCCTGAAAAGGACGTTCAACGCCGCTGTGTAATGCTCTTTCAGAGAAATAAACTCCTTTACAGAGAAAATCACTCTTTTAACTCTTTTAACTCTGCGCTGTCGAAGCGCTCAGGGGCAGACTGCGTGCCGGCAGTGAACAGAAAAGCCGCTGAAGTGCGCCGTAAATCCAACAGCAAAGCAGAGCGTCAGAGGATCAGAAGCAGGATCAGTTGTGTTACTCGCAGCTGACAGCATACACACGACCATCGGCTCCGAAGAAAATTACTGAATGAACGAGCGTATTTCCCTCGCCTTTATATCCGTATCCGGAGGTGGGGTATGCAAATACTGTTCGCCAACTCTCATTGGCCTTTTTTCATAGATCAGAGGCACCTTTCGGCGCTCAAGAGAGACCCCTAGTGTCGCTTCTTCGACACGACGTCGAAGTGAGCGACAGACGGGGAACTGTGTCTCACTTGAAGCCCTGACCACTGATACGGGAGATCGGGAACAAACTAACACTTTTTGGTTTTCTTAAGTTTGTGTAAATGTACTTGGAGTTCAATGTATTTTTCTTTTTTCACATTAATTTCACATGAGTCTATTACACATATGTGGTCTTGTTTCATGAATACAGCATATACTTTTTCACAATCTACCTAGATCAAAAAGAAAGTGAACAGGTGAGGGGCACATTGTAACAAGACCATATAACCGCTTAAAATCCCCCTCTAACAACTGTATTTGATCTCATTAAAAAGCCTAGAAGATAAACTACATTTTCATGTCAAGAAAGGCCATTTCTTAACTTTGTCATATATAATATAGCAATCATTTTGACACTTTACAATAAATACACAACAAAGCCACAGCATTGACCGAAATAATGCATGGATTGATTACAACACACACACACACACACACACACTTAGGGGAATTCTGTAAATTACATATCTGACTGCATGGAACTGCATATATTTTTTTGGAATTGGGGCACACTGTAACGCAGTGTTACAACGTGCCCCGTTGGTGCAAAACCTCGCTGGTCAGTTCTGTTGGCTATCTGAGAATTAAAAGTCTATATAAGATTCTAGCTAAAAGATTGGAGATTAAAATGATACCAAGTTCATCTAATTTTCAATAAACAGTAAAAACAGTGAATTTTTACTTTTGCTACTTTAAAACTTTAACTTTTGGTGATATCTTCCAAAGTTATCTACGCAGTTCATATGGCAACAAGTAAACAAATGAAGTTTTGTCTCACCAGCATGTGTGGAAATGCTTAAACCATGTGTGTTACAACTAGCCCCGTGTTACTTTGTGCCCCTCGCTCCCCTATGTGCACATGATATATCGATATACACAATGTACAAACCTTGCAAATCGCTGTTTTCTGCTCAAAAGTCAAGCCAATTCCATACAATTGAAATGAATTTGAGGAATGAGCTGTCCCTCCGCCTTCCTCCATTTATCCGACAGAGTGCATAATGCATACATGTTATGTGCTGTAAATTTCTATTGGTTTATTATGTCTAACTGTATATCGCTCATCACTAGTTGTGCTCTATACTTAGAAAGATACTGCCCAAAGAAACTGAGTGATTGTAAAAGATTTTTAAAAAAAAATCTCAATCTTCCAGTCCTCTGTTCCAGAGAAGGATATGATTTCAAAGTTAGAATCAAAGTTTCACCAACCAACACAAAATATATTACTCATAAAACTGTGTTCACCCTGAAAGTATATGTATACTAGTGGTCTACCAATATATCGCAAAAGGCCGATAACTCGGCCAATGTTCAGAATATTGTAGTTATCGCATCGGCCGATACATTTTCCAATTTTGCCGATTGGTTCTTTAAGGCCATAAGGGTGCAGAGAATTGCTTGCTTGCATGAGAAGGAGCCTCTGAGACATGTTAACGACCAATCACAGTTCCATTTATTGTTACGTGCCATCGTGTTACTACAATAGACCAGTGTGCAACACAGTCTCATTTAAATAATCCACATATTAGAGCCACTGCGCGTTAAAGTGCTCGCCTGTTTCCTTCTCCATTTCTCTCCTCAACAGTTGCCTGTATCTCTTAAATATCTTGTCTAATGACAAACAGTTTTTCTTCCTGTCAAGCGCTCTTCTAATATCTTCCTCTGAAGTGCGTATTCCATTAGCCAGAATCTAAACTTCAGGATAAGGATCAAATGTTCCTCTAATAATTCACAAATCATAATGGTCATTGTGTGATAATCCAAGCAGGCCTTCCACAGGATTTTAACTCTCAATAGATTTTTTTTGCCAATGTGTCAACTTTTTGTAACACAACTTTAAAAAATTAGCCCTTCCCGGACTTCCTAGGTTGCCTATTAAAGTCTGTAGACTGATTTTCATGCAAAGGGAGCGGGTCGCATTTGCCGGGAAAATCAAAAGGATGTGACGTTTATGCGCTACCGAGAGCCTTGCCTCAGTGCTTCTCTTCTGATATTCAACAGCGACAACAGACAGACTGTAACACTAGGTAACATTATCTTAGAGATGGATTCCAGAAAAAAATCCAGCTCCAAGCACAACAACGGCTCCTACACAAACTCAGAGTAAGCCAAAAAAATAAATAAAACATTTTATCTACTGAATCCCATCTGACTAATCGGGAATGTGATCGTGGTCGAGCGAAACTAGAGTGAACATCAGCAGAGTATTTGATTCCTGGAGGGACCTTCGTTCAATTTTGGGGATCAAAACTGACCCTGAATTGGGGTTGCTCTTAATGGACAGATAAGCTTACATACCTGCAAGGCATGTGAAATATAGTGCCATAAGGATTGATGTGTGTCAGTTTAGCTAACTTGATCTTGCCTGCAAACGCTGACGTTATGAAATGTACATTCTATTTTATAAAAGCTACTGACATCATCCACCAAATTTAGCTAACAGCTATTGATAAATCTGGCTAGCTATCTAACGCCGACATAGGTTATCGTATAAATGCAGTCAATGTATCATGCAAAGAAAAGTGATTACTTCAAACTTGTATAGTCAGATCTATATCCACACATTGTTTTATCCCTGTTCCAGCACTGGAGAGTCGAATATAATATACAGTCTCAAAGTGTCTAAAACAATCATAACTGTGTAATTTTAATTATGCTACCTCATCTGTCAGCATGATGCCGGTGAATCACGTTCAGTCTCTTTGTTTTGGTTGATGATGTCCATGTCCCTATAGAGTGTGTGCGCAATCACGAGCAAACAGATAGCTGGCTGCAGTTCATTTAACGTCCACAGGTGTCATTAATAAGAAGGGTTTCTGAATCTTTAAGTATATAGTGCAAACACACAAAGAACGTCCTTCTACAAAATTACAAATGAACTCAAATTACTCTTCTAGCTTGAAGCAAAAAAGTCCAAACATCAGAATAATTATAAATACAAGGTCTCAGTCACATTACAAATAAATCATAAGCATGATACATTTCTTAAAGGTGCACTCAGTAATTCTATTCCAATACACTTCATCAAATTCTGCAATTATCTCCTCTGCTAGGTGTCCGTTCTGTGGGTGGGCTAAAAAAAATCTATTATTTGTACACCAGTCCTGGCTCTGTAAATGAGAAAAAAACAAAGTGGATCGGTCCGATCTACACAAAACTACTCCAGCCAATCAGCAACAGGGGGTGGTTCTTCTTCGTGCACAGGGTGGGGGGTGGGGGCAGAGCGTGAGGGAAATTCACAAGAAGAGCAACGGAAAATCTGGCTAATGCAAAACCAAAAGGAAAAAGGTCAGACGAATATAAACTAAAAAAGAAGGATCATAAATCAAGGGCTAGGAGCCACGTCAACATCGGCGAGGCTTTTCAGCGGTGGAGAGACCTCCAAGAGGTAAAAGGCTTGAAGACGGATGCAGAAGATGCTCTTTTTCTTCTCAATAGGTGGGTAACATAAATTTTGCTATGTTTCACTGAACCCATATATGCTGTTGTTGTGATGTTAGATTTAGTAGCAGGAGATTTATGAGTGTCTGGAGCTGGTGTGGAGTTTCTCTTCAGGTTACCTTTGCAGCAGCAAATTTGGGGGGCGGAGCTTCCAAAGGAACACTGAAGGTTGGGGTGTGTTTATTTTGGCAGCCAAGTTCGAATATCAACAAAGTTTCTCAGGAATCACTGAGTGAACCTCTAAACAACAAAATAGAACAACATCTTACAGTTTAACTTGTTTGTAGCGCAGAGCAGGCGAGACATGCTTCCACTACTCTAGCCATGCTAACTTCCTCTAATCTACACCTAACTTTATTGCACACTAACACCCCTAGTGGTGTGGAATATTATTACAAATTGAATGCAAACTGTTAACACCATGTGGAGACTTTGGAATGGGGGAAATGTCATGATTTGTGTGTCTAACACTTTAATAGCTTATCAATAATGTAAACTTAAGCTTTCAGTGTGACCCACTATTGTAAAAACACTACACATTGTTCTGCTGCTGTATGCGGCATGTGTCGGCAGACTCTATTCACCCATTGTGCACGATAACACGTTATATAGTTTTGTCACCCACCCAACATACACTCACCTAAAGGATTATTAGGAACACCTGTTCAATTTCTCATTAATGCAATTATCTAATCAACCAATCACATGGCAGTTACTTCAATGCATTTAGGGGTGTGATCCTGGTCAAGACAATCTCCTGAACTCCAAACTGAATGTCAGAATGGGAAAGAAAGGTGATTTAAGCAATTTTGAGCGTGGCATGGTTGTTGGTGCCAGACGGGCCGGTCTGAGTATTTCAAAATCTGCTCAGTTACTGAGATTTTCACGCACAACCATTTCTAGGGTTTACAAAGAATGGTGTGAAAAGGGAAAAACATCCAGTATGCGGCAGTCCTGTGGGCGAAAATGCCTTGTTGATGCTAGAGGTCAGAGGAGAATTGGCCGACTGATTCAAGCTGATAGAAGAGCAACTTTGACTGAAATAACCACTCGTTACAACCGAGGTATGCAGCAAAGCATTTGTGAAGCCACAACATGCACAACCTTGAGGCGGATGGGCTACAACAGCAGAAGACCCCACCGGTACCACTCATCTCCACTACAAATAGGAAAAAGAGGCTACAATTTGCAAGAGCTCACCAAAATTGGACAGTTGAAGACTGGAAAAATGTTACCTGGTCTGATGAGTCTCGATTTCTGTTGAGACATTCAGATGGTAGAGTCAGAATTTGGCATAAACAGAATGAGAACATGGATCCATCATGCCTTGTTACCACTGTGCAGGCTGGTGGTGGTGGTGTAATGGTGTGGGGGATGTTTTCTTGGCACACTTTAGGCCCCATAGTGCCAATTGGGCATCGTTAAAATGCCACGGCCTACCTGAGCATTGTTTCTGACCATGTCCATCCCTTTATGGCCACCATGTACCCATCCTCTGATGGCTACTTCCAGCAGGATAATGCACCATGTCACAAAGCTCGAATCACTTCAAATTGGTTTCTTGAACATGACAATGAGTTCACTGTACTAAAATGGCCCCCACAGTCACCAGATCTCAACCCAATAGAGCATCTTTGGGATGTGGTGGAACGGGAGCTTCGTGCCCTGGATGTGCATCCCACAAATCTCCATCAACTGCAAGATGCTATCCTATCAATATGGGCCAACATTTCTAAAGAATGCTTTCAGCACCTTGTTGAATCAATGCCACGTAGAATTAAGGCAGTTCTGAAGGCGAAAGGGGGTCAAACACAGTATTAGTATGGTGTTCCCAATAATCCTTTAGGTGAGTGTATTTTGTTCATTTAAAATCCAGCAGTCGTCGGCTTGGTTGTAAAAGGGTTCCAACAGCAGAAACACTATAGACTCCCATACAAGACATTGCTTTACTTGTTTTAATTTAATATGCACATTTGATTTGCTTACTTAAGGTTGTGTTCAATAAAACCCGCACTAGGGAAACCTTTACCTCTCATGGTTCCATCTTTAATGTTAATGTTATTATTTGAATATTTATGCACACAACAAATGCATTGTACAAATACATAGTCTGGCTCGGACCTGACAAAACATGGGACGAGACCGAGTCCACCCTGAGATCGTAGAATCTGGCGAAGTAATTGGGTGTTGCCCAGTCCGTTGCTCTGCAGATTTCTGCTAGGGAGGTGCCATTGGCCAGTGCCTACGAGGATGCCACACTTCTCGTAGAGTGTGCTTGAACCCATAAGGGGTCTGGAATGCCATGGAAATGGCGTCGACGACCCAGCGGGCAGCCTCAGTTTGGAGACGGCGTTCCCTTGCCGCTGTCCGCCGAAGCAGACAAAGAGCTGCTCAGAACATCTACAGATCTGTGTGCGGTCCAAAAAAAACATAGTTTAGTATGTTTTTTAAGCAATTTGAATTATGGGGACACTAGAAATGTCCTCATAACCAACATTTATAGCATTATACCCTTGTAATTACCAGTTTGTAACCTAAAATGACATCCTTGTAAAACATTCAATCTCACCCACACACACACACACACACACACACACATGTTTACTAAAAAACAAAAAATAAAAAAGATAATGTGCATAATGAACAAATGCTCATTATAGATTATAGGAATTGTACAACCACAACCTATTCACTTAGTCTTTAAGACATTTTATCAATATCCAGAATAAAAAAACAAGCTTTCATGATACTCGATCGGTTCCTCGGGTCATGGCGCCGCTTATAGCCACGCCCCCCCCTTGGTTCCATCGTTCCCAGAAGTGCATGACGAGCCAACGCGGTCGGAACCACCCTCTGCTTGTCCGCTCTCACTACCCTGGATGGCGGAACACCAGGTACACCAGCGGGACTGCCCGGTACTCCTCTCCAGAGCCGTAGAATGATGTCATCATTGACCTCAAAAGTCTACAGCACCACTGGATAGGCCGCCTCCACCCTGCATGCCATGCCTCTCCTGCAAATTCACTAAGCCAAGGCACTCAAAGATCTGCACCTGGGTATTTCCAACCCCGATGTGCTGCAGGAACTGCGCTCTGCTACAACCTCGCTCTCAGAGCTACGATGGTCACGGTGCAGGCACTCGGGTGGACGATGGCCACACTCATGGTCCAGGAGCGCCACCTCTGGCTGAACACGGTCGAGATGCATGGCGTTGACATGTCATGATTTCTCAACACTCCTCCCTTTGCCCAGCAGTTCTCGGTGGTGAGAAAGCAGATGGGGCAGTTTCTCACATCATGCCATGGTGCCACCCAGTCAGCGCACCCGCAACCCGCCTGCTCGCCGAGGACGTCCCCCCCGCAACCAGAAAGCAACAACAGGTAGCTCCACAACCCGGGCCCAGCTCTCAGACCCAGCATCGAGCACCTCGCTGGCGGCGTACGCGCCCCGTTTCCAGGACCCCCTCTCGGGCCAGCCCAGGCAGTCGATGTTTGCTCCAGAGATGGTTTCAAGACCACTCCGTCCCCCGGTGGAGGGCCGGGAAGAGAATCCTTGCTTTCACCTGCCGCACCTCCTTTGGGCTGCGATACCCACAGAGCAATTCCCTCACTCCCTGGGTCATTCAGCCGGTGTGTGCCATTCTCACAGCACCCCGGCCCTACATCTCTCCAGTCCCAGTTTCCCGGACGCAGCTCTCTCGCCTCCGGCCCCGCGACTGTCCAACCCCGGCAGGCCAGTGCTGATGAGTTTCGAAGACGCCCTCTCGGGACCTCTTCCTCAGTCTCTAAACTGCCCCTTGCTGGGTGTGCGGAGTAAGGTAAGTGCTTTGAGTCTTTTCTCAGCACCTCAGCCTCAGGACGCTCTTTTGCCTCCCGACGCAAAGCCCTGCCCAGTACGTCAAATGTGATCGTCCCCTTAGTCCCCCTCGCACGGAGCTTGGAGGCGTGGTTATCACTTCCCAACCTGTCGCGCTGGTTGGCCAGGACCATCTGACTCGGCTCCGCGATTCAGTTCGCCCGGCTCCCGCCTCGTTTCAGCGGTATTCGCTCCACTCTAGTGCGCGGCCAAAAAGCCAGTGCCTTAGAGCAGAGATTTTTACACTGCTTCCACTTACAAGGGTCTCTACAGCCCTTACTTCATCGTACCCAGAAAAAGTGGCGGGTTGCGACCAATCTTGGACTTGCGAGTTCTCAACCGGGCTTTGCACAGACTCCTGTTCAGAATGCTCATGCGGAAGCAGATTCTCACCTGCATTCGACAGCTAGATTGGTTGATCTGAAGGACGCGTACTTCAACGTCTTAGGGCTTCAGGTCAACTGGGAAAAGAGCAAGCTCGCCCCGGTTCAGAGCATCTCTTTTCTCGGTATGGAGTTAGACTCGGTCTCGATGACAGCGTGTTTCACCAACGATCGCGCTCGGTCAGTGCTAAGGTGCCTCGCTTTCTTCAAGCCCGGCACAGTGGTCCCTCTCAAACATATGGCATCCTCAGCCGTGGTCATGCCTCTCGGGTTGATGCATATGAGACCGCTACAGCACTGGCTACAGACCCGAGTCCCGAGATGGGCATGGCGCCACGGCATACATCGTGTGACAATCACCCCTGCCTGCCGTCAAACTTTCAACCCATGGACAGACCTCTGCTTCCTACGGGCCGGAGTTCCCTTGCAGCAGGTGTCCAGACGTGTTGTGGTAACCACAGATGCCTCTTGAATTGGGTTGGGGCGCCGTGTGCACGTTATCCTTGCTCTACGGTGGTTTATTCCACTAATCCGTGGCAAGAACATTCTGATCCGTTCAGACAGCACTGTGACGGTAGCGTACATAAATCGCCATGGCGGCGTGTGCTCTTGTCATATGTCTCAACTCGCCCGCCATCTCCTCCTCTGGAGTCAGCTGCGACTCAGGTTGCTGCTAGCCACTCACATCCCTGGCAACCACAACACGACAGCGGACGCGCTGTCATGGCAGGTCTCGCTCAGCGGAGAGTGGAGGCTCCACCCCCAGGTGGTCCAGCTCATTTGGGACCAATTCGGCAAGGCACAGGTAGATCTCTTTTCCTCCCAAGACAATTCCCATTGCCCGCTCTGATATTCCCTGATGGATGCTCCCCTCGGGACAGACGCGCTGGCACACAGCTGGCCCCGGGGGCTGCGCAAGTACGCATTTCCCCCAGTGAGCCTTCTTGCATCGGTGCTGTGCAAGATCAGGGAGGACGAGAAACAGGTCACCGTGGTGGCCCCTTACTGGCCCACCTGCACCTGGTTTTCGGAACTCATGCTCCTCGTGACAGCCCCTCCCTGGAAAATCCCCCTGAGGAAGGACCTCCTTTCTCAGGGACGGGGCACCCTCTGGCACCCGCACCCAGACCTCTGGAACCTCCACATCTGGCCCCTGGACGGGACATGGAAGATCTAGCTCATCTACCACTTGCTGTCATAGATACGATCAATCAAGCCACAGCTCCCTCAACCAGGCAGCTTTACACTTTGAAATGTTGTTTGTTCGCGAATTGGTGTTCTTCCCGGTCCGAAGACCAACAGAGATGCACAGTTTGGTCAGTGCATCTATTCCTGCAGGAGAGGGTGGAAGGGAGGCTGTCCCCCTCCACCTTGAAGGTGTACGTAGCCGCTATCGCTGCCCACCATGACGCAGTAGATGGCAAGTCCCTTGGTAAGCACGACTTGATTATCAGGTTCCTGAAAGGTGTCCGGAGACTACATCCTCCCCGGCCTAACCTGTTTCCCTCTTGGGATCTCTCGGTGGTCCTCTCGCGCCTTCAGTGACCCCCTTTTGAACCGCTTGATTCAGTCGAGCTTAAGACCCTCTCCCTGAAGACGGCCCTCCTGATTGCGTTAGCCTCAGTTAAGAGGGTTGGAGACCTGCAAGCATTCTCTGTCAGCGTCACCTGTCTGGAGTTCGGTCCGGCACTTTCTCACGTTATCCTGAGACCCCGACCGGGCTACGTGCCCAAGGCTCCCACGACCCCTTTCAGGGACCAGGTCGTCGACCTGCAAGCTCTGCCTCGGGAGGAGGCATACCCAGCCCTTTCGTTGCTGTGTCCGGTGCATGCTTTGCGTATCTATGTGGACTGCACACAGAGCTTTAGATGCTCTGAGCAGCTCTTTGTCTTTGTCGGAAAGGGAATGCCGTCTCCAAACAGAGGCTAGCCCACTGGGATGTTGACGCTATCGCTTTAGCCTATCACGCACAGGGCATGCCTGCACCCCTGCAGGTCCGAGCACACTCCACTAGAAGTGTGGCGTCCTCGTGGGCACTAAGCCACGGCACCTCCCTAGCAGACATCTGTAGAGCAGCAGGCTGGGCAACACCCAATACCTTCGCCAGGTTTTACAATTTGAGGGTTGAGTCGGTCTCATCCCGTTTCCTGTCAGGTCCGAGCCAGTAGAACTCGGTAATGCGGCACAACTGACTGGGTGTTTCGCTTGCATCTGCGCCCTTCACCAATGCGATCCAATGCACCTTCTGTCCCAGGTCAGCCACTGAGCGTCGCTGCCTGGATGCCTCTTCCTCCCCAGCCTTCTGGCTGGCGAGTTCAGCAGAGCAACTCGCGGCTAGACCTAGTACGAGTCTCTTGGCTCTGTACTGGGGTCGGGCTCCACGGGCATAGTTCCCCTTCATTAGGCTAACTCCCCGTGATGTATTTTCCGCGATGCGGTCCCCCTTTCGGCGGACCCGCGTTTCCCTCTGGAAGCTCGCTGCCTCAGCCCTGTGTCTGTAGAGTTCCCCCTTATCAGGCTGGACCTACCACCATGACGTATCCCATGTCCGGCTTCACAACCCTCGTGGAGTATTTGCCATGCATTTCCTCCCCCTAGACTGGGCAGGGTATGGCCTCTGCAAGGTCTTCCGCTCCTGAAAGGATAGAAAATCTGCGGGCTGGACGCTATCTTGCCTCTGGTCCCGCCTAGGCGCCTGGCACGCCAGTGCCAACGAGTTTGAAGATGCCTCCATAGGCCTTTTCCTCAGTCTTTAAGTCACTCCCTGCCAGGTGCAGGGAGCAGTCCGCTGCGCCAAGCACAGACTCTTCTGCTCCCCCCCGGGGAATGACCGCCTTCCCCGACATAGGTTGGGCCCCAGCCGCTTTACATCCTATGTAAGAGACATAGTGTGAGAGAAGGCCGCGGCTGCTGGGCTTGCTCCCATGCTAGCGTAATACCTTTTTCTCCCTCAGGGGTGCGAGAAATCATGAGGTTGGTATGCTAAACTCTTGAGGGGGTGTTTCTGGAGGGCGACGTGCATTCGGTTCAGATGCCTCTAACACGCAATAGCCTGTTTTGCCCCTGCTCCGACAGTCGCGTCACACGGTCAGTGTGTAGCGTGTTTATATGGACCCCTTGTGTCACTTCCTTCGACACTATGTCGAGAGAGTGACAGAAGGGGAATGTCTCGGTTACTGTTGTAACCTCCGTTCCCCGAGGGAGGGAACGAGACGTAGTGTCCCTCCTGCCACGGCACTAGACCTAGCACAGTACATGGCCGTGCTTCATCCTTTCGGCTTCTCAGTGCAAAATCCTGAGTGGCATTCGCTGCCCCGCTTCCCTTTATACCCATATGTCCGGGGCGGGGCATGCAAATTCTGTCTGCCAACTTGATACTGGCCTTTTCTCAGGTTCAGAAGTACGATTCGGCGTCCGAGAAGACCACTTGTGTCACTTCCTTCGACACTAGTTCTCGTTCCCTCCCTCGGGGAACGGAGGTTACAACAGTAACCAAGACGTTTTTTGACTTGGAAAATTAAAATCAATAGGCAATTAAAAGGAATAATTAATTATGAAGAAGCATGTCTGTGTTTAAATAGGATGATTCATTAAGTAGAGATTTCATCTTTAGGTAGTGTTCTGGAAATATCAATATTTGGATCACATGAAACTGAAAAGTGAAGATGCATTTATTTTGTTTTCAATAGTAAAATTACTGATATATTTCTAATAATTTGAAAGTTGACTATTCTACCTTTATTCCATTTTTTGTCTTTTTTATATTCTATTCATATTGTTGTTTATTTTCCTATATTGAATTCTGTGTCGTCTCCAGTTTGATCCTTTCAACTAGTTTTGCATCTTTGTGGTTTTTCATGATTTTGGAGTCATTTGCTGATTGCTCGTGTCAGTCGACATGCGGTTCGACTAAAACATCTACATTACAGATCGATGATGTTTAATGCAGCTTTGAGGTTTTTCTGTAAGTCATTATCTGACATAACCACTGTCCATTTGAAGTGATGTTTCCTGAGTGAATTCAGACTATAAAAGAAGCATGATCAGCTCATAAACACACTTCTTCAGTCCTGATTCCAGGTAAGATCTTGTCATCTCATGTGGACATTGTGTTGTCTATATAGTCAGCTGTCATTGTGGATCTTTACAACATCTTTTCTTTGGGTGTCTTCTTTCAGGTCCTTGATGTGCCAGAATCACTCTGTATTTTATGTGTTGTGTTCTTTGTTCATTTGGAAGATTAAAGTCCTGTAAGATATCACGATCAGCTCCTAAACAGCATCATCTACTGGTGAGCAACATCTTCAGTCCTGTAAGTGGATCTACAGTCTGATTCAGGTGAGATCATGTCCTCTCATGTGTGTGTTCATATTGTCAGCTATCTTTGTGTTTTACACTCCGCTTTCACTCTGATTCTTTCAGTGAATAAATCTAAATGCATGTGATTTTTAATCATGTTGATTCAACTTGAATGAAAATGTAAAGTGTGAACCTGATGAGTAACTCGAGTGACATCAATTAAACAGATAAAAAGAAACATGTTCAGTGATTTGACCGACTGCATGATATTGACTGAAAACATCAACGTGTTTATTTCTGTTATGAAATCATGTAAAATTAATGACAGGTTTGATATTTTATATTTCAGTGTTTCCTGTGAAGATTTCATGACATCATGACACAATACAACAACATCACCAACAACTCACAAGCAATGAATGATGATAAAAGGCAAGATGTACCTGCATTTTTGGCTAAACTAGAGTTTGCAGAATCGTTGTTTATTTGGAATATTTCGATCGTTCAGGTTCCATTCATGCTCGTAACTCTGTGTGCGATCTGTTTTCTCATCAAGTCTCAACGTGCTGCTTCAGTTTTTGTCATAAATTTGATTCTTTCAGATGTCATACAGATTATTTGTATGTTAATATTAGCACCGGATTGGTCTGGTAAACTGTGGATTGTATATTTTTATTCTTTGGTCGCGAGTGTTTATTTTATGGCATGTGTCGCTTTTGAAAAATATCTGTTGGTTTCTCATCCAATCTGGTACAAAACTCACAATTCACTCAAATTCTCCTGTTTGATTTCTGTCATCATCTGGTTTGTGCCTCTCATCTTTACAACAATAAGCACCGGTTTTATTCATTTTAGTTTCCTGTCTCGGGGTACTGCGTTATTGATCCCCTTCCCAATCATCATTCTGTGTTTTGTTGGTACTTGGAGAGGTCTCCCTCACTCAATATCACTTACTTCTCAGAAGCGCAAATTCATTTTGGGCAGTCTGTTCCTGGTGCTGCTGAATTACACATTTATCATCCTCCCTACAGCAATTATTTGGTTTTTGTTTGGCATCAATGTTATTGAGATACAGAAGGGTTCAACCAATTATAGAATTTATAATTTTTTTCTCTGTGTCCAGTATCTGAATCCACTTGTTGATTATATATTGTACTTGTTCATGAGGAGTGATGCTGGTGATATAATGAAGTCTCTCTTTCACAGACATCAGAATTCAGCATAACACACAACCAGTACAAACACTGAGCATCATAATGTGCAGTAGACTAACAGGTGTGTAAAGTGTGACAGTATTTCCATGTGATTGTGATACGATTATTTCTTCATTTCTGTCTGATGGATTTTGTGTGTATATTTTTCCGACTGTATCTGTAAATATGTTTATAAAAATATATTGAATGTGTTTGGAATATTGATATTATTATTGACGATCTGATTAGATGTTCATAGATCAGTTTGTATACAATATTTATCATCTCAGAAAATGATATGTATATCTACAGAATAGTGTTCTCAGATCATGTGAAAACTTTCATTATTTTCCATGAACTGTCTCAGAATATCACAAACAGTTAAATGTCATTGTGTGTGTGTGTGTGTGTGTGTGTGATGATGATGACATCAGTAGAGATGACAGAATCAATACTCTGGATGTGCAAAAGTGAAAACAAGATGTACAAGAACTTCAGCACAATTAAGTTTTATGTACCGTTAACAATCGTTGCATTTCTGTCATTTTTGCTCTAAAGGTTTTTTTAGCGCTGAGTGTGTTTCTCAAAACTATTCACACAGATCACTAAATAAGCTCTTAATTTTGAGAACAATTCAATTTCACAATATTTTCTGATAATGCATTTAATTAAACATAACCTCAACATGCTGTGCAACATGCCAAACTAAATCTGGGTTGTTTTATGGTTACATCTATTACAGTTTTATAACCTTCATTAAAAAAAACAGGAACTTCAGTAATTGTAATTTAATTTAGACAATTAAGGTAACATACAGGTCTTCTATACGACATTACACAAGTTAAAGAGCATGTCCTGTACTGTGTCGTGTATTTACTGTATCACATGTTTATGACTCTTGTACTGATCATTTGTGACAATGTAAGTCAACTTTGTTTTGTTCAACAGTAAATGTTCTTCTGTATCATGTTGTATCATATTTTAAAAGCACTAGCGCCAAACACAGCAACACAAGTCATGAGAACAAAAAATTGACTTACAATGTTTACCTGCACACTTGAATGTTTAATCTAGTATTATGTGCTATAATAACCTCAAATCTTTTAATTCTCATGTATTCTTGACATTTCTCTAAATGTATTTTCGTACCAAGCGTCTCATTTCTGCTTGAATAAAAATCTCACAGTGATGTGACAGCTGAATCCATGCCTGGCATCCATGTGCCACACTATCTCTGCGAGTCTCTTCTGATGTTAGAGAAGAGTTATTTCATCATAGAGGTTGATGTCTAACACTTTCCATCTCCAGGAGGAAAATTACTCAGAACTGGATTCAGAAAAGAAGAATATTTACCATATGTTCGGCCCCATGATAGCAGAGTAAAGCAGTGATTCCCAAAATGTTTTCTGCCGTGGCACACTTTTTAGGACTAAAACATTATATGGCACACCACTATCCCACATAGGCTAACCATCGTCAGTGTCGTAACATGTTTCCTGTTCGTCTTAGTAGTGTGTTTACTTGTAATGTTTGAAAAACATTTTTCTTGTGATTACACATTGTTCGGAGACTATTTTTTAATTTCCACTTTATTGTTGGAATCTCTTCTAAAAATTATCTCTTTTTTTACTGTTTACTGTTTAACATTAATTCACATTATTATGCACAGTAGCTCAAACACAGACAGTAAATAGTCGACTGCTGTTATTGCAATATCATTAACTCATGCGTAGGTCTACATATAAAACTCCAAAATATTATTTGATGATTATATTTGGCTCAGCTGAAGAAGGTTATAAACATAATAAATTAAATATAAATGTGTTCTGACATTATTTGAACATTTTAAATGACTTAAGTCAAGTGTAAATAATAATCACACATTGTAGGCCTACATGTCTGATGTGTAAGACTATTTTAAAGCATTTGATAAATTAATAAAAGTACAATCATTCAAGCAAAAATTCAGTGGAGGGCAGAGCAGATGTTACTGGTCAGAGTCAGTGTTAAACTGGGTAAGATGATCCAGAAATGGTTGCAATATATTGTTCAATTTATCAAGGTTACCCATAATTCCATACCGCACTCTCTCCATGTGGAGTATTCCAGTGAGGTAAGTCAACCAGGTCATGAACTGAGGAACAGTATCTGATTTCCAAAATCTTAGAATGATGGTCTTAGCAATAATCATTCCATAAATAATAGTGCTTTGTACAGAGACATTATGGTCTGACAGAGAAACAGAATATCCAAATAATGCAATCTCCAGATCAGGGTTAAACACAAAACCGTACATGTCAGAGAACCATTTAAATATGTTACACCAGAATTCGTAAAGCTTAGGGCATGTCCAAAAGAGATGAGTAAGAGTGCCCTCTGCAGATTTACACTGGTCACATGTAGGAGAAATGGTGTGGAAAATTCTATGTAATTTAGATTTTGAATAGTGCAATCTATGCATCACCTTAAAATGAATTAACTGATGTCTAGAGTTAATAGAACAAGAACGAACCCTGCTAAGGCTCTCCTCCCACACTTCAGCTCCAATCTGTGTACCCAATTCCTCCTCCCAAGCATTTTTTAAAGAATGTGTAGAATAACACATTTCTTCAGAAAACACAGAAACAAAATCTGAAATCAAATGTTTGGAACCAGGCGAGCCCAACAATAGTCTATAAATCCTCCTTTCCTCTGTCATAGATTCAAAATTAGGCATTGCATGGCGTACATAATTTCTAATCTGTAAATGTCGAAAAAAGTGTGTTGTGGGTAGAGAAAACTTCTCTTTTAATTGAGAAAAAAGAAGCAAAATGTTTTTTAATATATAAATCCTCCAAAGGTAACAATACCATTCAGTCTCCACATGTTGAATGTTGCTTCTGAGAGAGAAGGGGGAAATGCGTGATTTCGATATACTGGGGCGAAAATAGCAGTATCAGGTAATCTGCATACCTTCTTAATTTGGCGCCATATTTTCAAATAGTTTGAAACAATGAAATTATCCACCTTAACAGATGTAGGCAATACAGGGGTTGAAAAGAGAAGTGCTGGAAGCGAACTATTTTTAACATCATTTTTTTCAATGGCAACCCAGGGGGGAGTGTCAATAGAAATTTCTGTTTTATAATCCCCCTGCCAATAAACAAGTGCCCTCGCATTCGCTGCCCAATAATAATGCAAGAAGGAAGGTAACCCTAGCCCACCCTTCTCCCTTGGTTTCTGTAAGTGTATTTTTGATATTATGTGAGCTTTAAAACCCCAGATAAAAGGCAGGATAATTGAATCTAATGTTTTGAAAGAAGACTTTGTCAAAAAAATAGGAATGTTTTGGAAGAGATACAATAATCTAGGCAGACAGACCATTTTAACAGCGTTTATACGGCCTATCATAGAAAGAGGAAGAGTTCTCCATTTGCAAATGTCTATCTTTAAATCCTCCAGTTTCTGAAGAAAATTCAACTTAAAAATTAATTTAGCGTTTTTGGGCAAAACAACTCCAAGATACTTAAGTCTGTCTGTAATTTTGAAAGGGAGATTTTGTAGAAATTCAGTATCCAGATCACCACTTAAAGACATGAATTCACTCTTCTGCCAATTGATTGTATATCCAGAGACTGTACCAAAAGATTCCATAAGATCTAACAGCAAAGGGACTGACTGCTCAGGATTTGACAGAAAGAGAACAACATCATCTGCATATAAGGAGATGTGATGATCTATATTTCCCAGTCTTACAGGCTCAATAGATGGATGGTTTCTAATACTAATCACAAGGGGTTCGATCGCAATTGCAAAAAGCAAAGGGCTGAGGGGACATCCTTGACGTGTCCCACGATGTAATAAAAATGACTTTTCTTGATTTGTGAGTATGGAAGAGATTGGGTGAGCATATAATGTTGTAATCCATGACACAAAACGACTACCAAACCCACATTCCTCCATAACTCTCACCATGTAAGGTCATTCCACCTGATCAAAAGCCTTTTCTATGTCTAAGCACAGAGCAGCCACTTTAGAGCCTTTTTTATATTTATGGTACATTATGTTCATTAATCTTCTAACATTAAAAAATGAAAATCTATTAGGAACAAAACCAGTTTGATCCATATGTATAATGGATGAAATGTATTTATTTAACCTATTAGCTAATAATTTTGTGAACATTTTAATGTCAGAGTTAAGTAATGCAATAGGCCGATAAGATGAAGGCTCAGTCTCATCCCTTCCTTCTTTTAATATTAGTGAGATATTAGCATCGTATAATGTGTCAGGGAATTTTTGAGTTTCAAGCGAATGAGTGAACATCCTCAGCAAAAGGGGAGCCAGCTTTCCAGAATATTTCTTATATAATTAAGAAATCATTAGGAAAAGATCCTATAGAATCAACAATCTCTGAGATAGTAATTTCAGAGTTTAAAGCCTCACAGGCAGCATCACTCAATTTAGGAAGATTCAAATGTCCTAGCCAATTAGAAATGTCCCCTTTTGGTCTTGATGTATATAATTGTTCATAATATTCTCTAAAGCGATCATTTATACTTTTAGGATCCACAAGCATGTCCCCTGCTTTTGATTTCATTTTGTGTATAGCTTTATTTGCCTGTAAACCACTCAGCTGTCGCGCCAGCAATTTATGGGGCTTATCCCCCAACTCAAAATATTTTTGTCTTATTCTTAACAATTGATCCCATACCTGTCCAGATAAAATAGTATTGTATTCATACTTTAATTTAAGAATATTCTGCAAGGTAGAGGGGCCAGAGGAAATTCTATAGGAGGGTTCCAATTGAGATAATTCCTCTTCTATTTCTGCAAGGCGTCTACGTTTGGCTCGTCTGGCCAAAGACTCAAAAGAGATAATATGACCCCTAATCACAGCCTTAAAGGATTCCCATAAAGTGGAGTCAGTGACTTCAGAATTATCATTAATATCTAGAAAATCTGAGATTTTTTCAGAAATAAATTGGCAAAATGATACATCAGAAAGTAGAGATGGATGAAAACGCCAGCAATATGGTTTAGTCTTATGGCCAAGATCAAGAACCACTAAAGTCGGAGAATGATCAGAGATTAAGATGTTGTGATAGTCTTTAGAGATCACGTTTGATATAAGTTTTGAGTCAAGTAAAAAATAATCTATTCCAGAAAAAGACTTGTGTCTTTGTGAAAAAAAGAATAGTCTCTACCTGTGGGATGTATCAGTCTCCATATATCAACTATATTCATAGAGGACATAAGGTTATTTAAAACTATGGAGGCAGAAAGTAACTGGCTTATTTGGGCTGACCTGTCCAAGACATTATCAAGCACACAGTTAAAGTCACCACCTACAATAACATGCGAATCAGTAAAATCAGACAGTAAATTAAATATTTTAGCAAAGAAAGTAGGGTCATCAAAGTTAGGCCCATATACATTAATAAGTGTAACATGAAATGAATAAATGTAACCAGTTACCAAAATATATCGACCGTTTCGATCACTCAGAGTAGAAACATGTCTAAAAGGAACTGTCTTATGGATTAAAATTGCAACTCCTCTTGCCTTGCTAGAGAACATGGACTGAAAGATATGGCCAACCCAGCAGCATTTAAGCATCTTCTCTCTCGTAGGCCTAATATGGGTCTCCTGTAAAGAACATCACATCAGCGGACAGAGATTTCAAATGTGAAAATACTTTAGCTCGCTTGATCACATGACCCAGGCCACGCACGTTCCAGCTGGTAAAAGTGATGCCACTGCCCTTTGAAGGTAAACTAGGATTCATACAAAAGTTGAAAATAAACAATGTACAAGCCTGGTGCCATTTCAAAACAATTAATGGTAAAAATAAAAAAGTAAAAAAAAATACAACTCGTGGAAAAAGAACATTACCCCCCAACCCCCGTCCCACTTTCCCAAACAAAGTGAGAACACCCATCCCAAAAACTGTTCCGGTTGCCAGAACAGTAGAACTACAGCTAGAAAGCCCTAACTCCCTCTCCAATCACTTGAACACGTTATGAACAAAGGAAACGGCCATATACATGTCCCAGTCCGAGTAACGGTAGCTGTTGAATAAACATCACATACCAGAGCTGCTAAGCCAGCATGTATGTAGGCAATAAATGCTTTTCAAGACAGCGTCTCAATGAAGGCCTCAGCTTCCTCGGGTGAGGAAAACACCTTGTCAGTGGTACCATGAGTGACGCTCAGTCTTGCCGTATAAATGAAGCCGTTTCTCACACCGGTTTCTCAGAGATGCTTCCTGACATCATTGAATGCCTGCCGCTGCTCCAGAAAACTGTCTCCCGAGACGATGAGCTCGATCCACTTCCAACGGCTTCGAGAAGTTGCTAGCGCCCAGCAAGTCTAGAATAAACTTCGTAAGAAATTCCGTGGGGCGCCCATTCTCTATCTTCTCAGGTAGGCCTACGATTTTAATGTTTTGTCGTCTGGAGCGAGCCTCCAGATTGATTACTTTCTCGCGGAGTGATTTGTTCTCTGACTGAACTTTTGCGTACTTTTGCTCAACGAGGGAAAGGCGGCGGTCATAATCGGCAGTAGCATTCTCCACCTCCTTAATTCTATCCCCGAGGCACACGAAAGTTGCTTGAGTGGACGCCAAATATACTTCCAGAAGATCAATTCGATCAGTCATCGTTTTGTTCATGTTCTGTATTGATAGAAGTATACTGGTAGATTCCGCATCAGCTTCGCCACTCGACCCCGGGGATGCCTCGGCCTGCCCTGCCATCTCCAACTGTGACTGAGCAGGGGATTCATTCAATGCTTTATCCAACTTCTTTCCCTTTTCAGCTTTTGGCTTAGTCATTATACAGCTCTTCAATAAAGACAATTATAAAGTAATGCCGGTAGAGAAAAAGCCCGAGAAATTTAAACAATGACCGAATAATTGGAAATATGGAGAGGAGCTCAGCAAAACATGTCTACTTCATGCGGTACTCCATAGCACCCCCCCTTAAATGTAAAGTTGAGAAAACCTTGACTGTTAGGATTTAAAAAAAATAACTGAAATGTTTCTATTTGTGTAACATTTTGTCTGAAGCTCCTCGATTTCACCACTAGATGGCATAATTTCTACTCAGATTACTACCTTGTTAATTTTGTTGCAATGCGCTCACCTGTGTTGAATCACTCCTAATGATAAACCCTATTTAAGGCCTCATTTACCTTTTGTTTTGTTCAGTCCTGATGTTTTCCCTAGCTTGGCCATTCTGAAGGATGTTTTGAGGTTTGTTACTTTATGAGTCTTCTATTTGTTCTTGGATAATCGGTTTCTCTTACCTTTAGTGGATTGTGGACTTCTGGACCCATCCTTTGCATTGCCTCTTAAGGAGAGATTTTTGAGTCACCCTATGGCACGTTAACCTAAGGTGCCACTTACCAACCTCGATGACCCACTGACCATAACTGCATTGGATGGAAGGCCACTGGGTTCCGGTCGGGTGTGTCTGAGCACTATTCCTGTACATCTCCGGGTTGGGGGTCACCAAGAAACTATACAGTTTTATGTAATCAAGTCACCAGAATTTCCTTTAATCCTTGGTTTTCCTTGGCTAGCCTGTCATAACCCCCAGATTGACTGGTCATCTGGTAACATTGTCAAATGGGCGCCTAACTGTGATGGCATGTGTTTCTTTGCTTCATCTCTCGAACCCCTTGTTTCTCCCAAGTTTGGTCGGGTCACTACTCTGCTGTTAAAGACCACTCTGCAGTTATCTGGGACCCCTCCAGAACTATCCTGTGATCCCCCTGAATATGCAGACCTGTTAGAAGTGTTCAGCAGGAAGATGGCCTTGTCCATGCTCCCCCACAGACCTTATGATTGCGCAATCGACTTGTTACCTGGAACGTGCCCCCCAAGGGGGAGACTATTTTCCCTTTCACAACCAGAGAGGAAGGCCATCGAGAATTACATCCAGGAGGCCCTGACGTCTGGTTTTATATGTCCCTCGTCTTCACCAGCAGGAGCTGGATTCTTTTTTGTTGCTAAAAATGATGGGGGGCTCCGTCCCTGTATCGATTACAGGGGTCTCAATAAGATTATCATTAAGAACCGTTATCCTCTTCCATTAATGTCTACGGCCTTCTAGCTGCTTCAGGGGGCTACTATGTTCACTAAACTGGACCTTCGCAATGCTTTTCATCTAGTCTGCATTCGTGCTGGTGATGAATGGAAGACAGCTTTTAATACACCCACAGGCCACTATGAGTATAAAGTCATGCCTTTTGGTTTGGTTAATGCCCCTGCAGTATTTCAAGCTTTGATTAATGACGTGTTAAGAGACATGCTGAACAGATTTGTATTTGTATACTTGGATGATATTCTTATCTTTTCCAAGGACCTCCAGGAGCATGTGCAGCATGTTCGCCTAGTTCTCCAGCAACTCCTGAGAAACCATTTGTTCATCAAACTTGAGAAGAGTGAATACCATGTTCAAGAGGTTTCCTTTTTGGGCTTCATTGTCTCTACTGGTCATATCCAGATGGACCCTGCCAAGACCAGAGTGGTTAAAGACTGGCCTCAACCCACCTCAACCAAGGAGGTACAACGTTTTCTCAGCTTTTCTAATTTCTATTGAAAATTCCTACGAAATTTCAGTGCCATTGCTGCTCCACTTACGGTGCTCACTGGGAAGAACACTAAGGGTTTCCAGTGGCTCGTAGAGGCTGAAAGGGCATTCTACAAATTAAAGGACAGATTTACATGCACCCATTCTCACTATCCCAGATCCCGAGCTGCCCTTCATTGTCGAGATGGATGCCTCTGAGGTAGTTGTCGGAGCTGTACTTTCCCTGCGGGCCAGAAAGGATGATAGACTGCACCGTTGTGCCTTCTTTTCACACAAGCTCTCTTCTACCGAAATAAATTACGATATTGGGAATAGGGAATTATTTGCAGTCAAGCTAGCATTGTAAGAATGGAGGCACTGGTTGGAAGGGGCCAAACATCCCTTTGTCGTATGGACCGACCACAAAAATCTAGCTTACATCCAAGAAGCCAAGAGACTGAACTCTCGCCAGGCCCGATGGGCTCTATTCTTTAATAGTTTTGACTTTGTTCTCTCTTATAGACCAGGTTCTAAGAATCAAAAGCCTGATGCTCTCTCCAGGCAGTTTGACCCACCCAACTTGATTTCAGCCCCAGTGACGATCGTCCCCCCTTCCAAGATTCTTGCTCCAGTTAGATGGGGAATTGAGACCATGGTTAGAAAAGCACAGCAGCAGGATGCCAATCCAGGTAATGGGCTACCTGACCGTCTCTTCGTACCCAAGAAAGTGCACACTAATGTTTTACAGTGGGGACACTCCTCATCAATCACATGCCACCCAGGAGTTAGTAGTTAGTAGTTAGTAGTTTCTGGTGGCCAAAGATCACTGATGACGTCAAATCTTTTGTTGCTGCCTGCCCCATTTGTGCCCGGCATAAGGACACCAGGTCTCGTCCACAAGGTCAACTCCTCCCCCTCCCTGTCCCTGCCCGACCTTGGTCACATATTTCTGTGGACTTTGTAACAGGCCTACCACTCTCCCAAGGTAACAGAGTGATTTTGGTAGTTGTAGATAGATTTTCAAAGGCTTGCCACCTTATACCATTGCCAAAACTCCCCTCAGCCCCACAGACTGAGATTGTATTGCAGCATGTCTTTAGGTTGCATGGCTTTCCCCAAGATGTGGTTTCAGACCGTGGCCCTCAGTTTGCATCCAGGTTCTGGAAGGCCTTCTGCAAAATGATTGGGGCTTCAGCCAGCCTGTCATCTGGTTTTCATCCCCAGTCTAATGGTCAGACTGAAAGAACTAACCAAGAGATTGAGACAACCTTGAGATGTCTAACCTCGTCCAACCCAACGTCCTGGAGCAAGCACCTGATATGGGCAGAATTTGCCTGTTATACTCTTCGCCATTCCTCAACAGGTATGTCTCCTTTTGAGTGTCAATTTGGGTATCAACCACCTTTGTTCTCTGAGCAGGAATCTGAGGTGGGAGTTCCAGCAGCCCAACATCTGGTTCAACGGTGCCACAGGGTGTGGTGGAAGGCCCAGGCTGCACTTATGAAAACTTTACAGCTTCAACAGCAACGGGCCAACCTTTGCCGTAGACCAGCACCATATCTACGTCCAGGACAGAATGTCTGGCTTTCCAGTAAGGACCTTCCCTTCAAAGTTGAAGCATGCAAATTGTCTCCCAGAATCA
Source organism: Moxostoma hubbsi (assembly GCA_032164185.1). Classification (NCBI taxonomy): domain Eukaryota; kingdom Metazoa; phylum Chordata; class Actinopteri; order Cypriniformes; family Catostomidae; genus Moxostoma; species Moxostoma hubbsi. The sequence continues at coordinate 4,452,056 of JAVLUX010000018.1, forward strand.
TAGGCCCCTTCAAGGTTTTAAGGAAAGTTAACCTTGTTTCTTACCATCTCCTACTTCCCAAGTCTTTGCGCATACATCCCACCTTTCATGTTTCCCGCTTAAAACCTGTCAAACACATTCCTTTGTATCCTGCCACCAGGCCACCCCCAGCACCACAGATTATTGAGGGCCAACCAGCATACAGGGTCAGGCGGATATTGGACACTCGTCTGGTTAGTGGTAGATGGCAGTTTCTAGTGGACTGGGAAAGATTTGGGCCGGAAGAACGGTCTTGGATCCTGACTCACCATATCCTGGATAAGAGTTTGATCAAGGACTTTCATCGTCTCCACTCAACCTGAGCCATTGGGAATGTCAAGAGCCATTCCTAAAAGAGGGGGTTCTGTAACATTTTGTCTGAAGCTCCTCGATTTCACCACTAGATGGCAAAATTTCTACTCAGATTACTACCTTGTTAATTTGTTGCAATGCGCTCACCTGTGTTGAATCACTCCTAATGATAAACCCTATTTAAGGCCTCATTTCCCTTTTGTTATTGTTCAGTCCTGATGTTTTCCCTAGCTTTGCCATTCTGAAGGATATTTTGAGGGTTGTTACTTTAGGAGTCTTCTGTTTGTTCTTGGATAATCAGTTTCTGTTACCTTTAGTGGATTGTGGACTTCTGGACCCATCCTTTGCATTGCCTCTCAAGGAGAGATGTTTGAGTCACCCTATGGCATGTTAACCTAAAGTGCTGCTCAAGACTATAATTTATATTTTTGTTTTTCATCAAAGATTTTTGAAATCACATTGTTCCTTATTCCTCCGCATTTGGGTTCCACCTTACTCAGTGGTGGAGCGGTCTGCCTCTTGGATACACACTCCACAGACCTGGGCTCGATCCCCAGCTGGATCATAACAATTTATGTGTGTTTTGTAAACATAATGGTTTAAAAAAAATTATTCACAGTCAAAACATGTTTTGTAATTAATGTTCTGCAATTTATATATATTTAAATGAACAATCAAAAGATTTAATTTAGTTTAATAGTTTAAATTTTTTTTTTTTTATTTCAAATTACATTGTAATGTCATTTCAACTTACATTGTTAACATGTTATTTTAAATAACAATTTAAACATGTTATTTCAGTTTATGGTTAAAACACCAATTTAATTTTGCAGTCTAAACATGTTAATTCACTTCTTGGTCTAAATCAGTCTAAAGTGTATTTTAAACGTATGGCACCCTGTGCTGCCATGCATTTACTGTTATTTTATATTTATGTTTTGTTGTTGTTGTTTCAGTCTAACAATTTGCAATAAGGTGGTATTCATTTACATTAGTTAATCCATTTAATGCATTTGATGTCATGAGTTTATAATCTCATCATTTTTGTGTGTTGAGCAGTTGGTGATGTGAAGTGAATTCGTTAGCCAGTGTTTAATACAACAGCTCTTTGTGATCGCTTGTATTACTATTACACTACTAAAGCTAGGAAATAGCTTTAAATGGCTTTAAATGAACAACTTCAGCATTACGGCTCATCACAGCTGAGAGACACGTCAGACTGATTAATTACACAATGAGTGCTGTTAAAATGACGGAGGACATAACAGTTTCTGTATTGATCGACTCTTGCACACTGGCTAGCGCAAAATAGGGAGAAATACCCCCCCGCTTGGACACTATTTTTCCCCTTTCTTCAGAAAGCTGACAGCATCACTGCTTGGGAGTGGCTACAGGTAATCGCACACGCTCCATCTATCTCTCTCTATTACACACTCTCTCTCTCTCTCTCTCTCTCTCTCTCTCTCTCACACACACACACACACATCCTTGTTTCTCCAATAACTTGTTAGAAACAGCACAAGCCGTGATACTATTTCTGCAGTGACATTTTTTAATTACTAATGAAAACTTGTGTTTATTGTTGATTTGTCTGTCTTTGATTTGCCGATAAGAAAACCTGATGCAAAAGAGAACTGTGAACATTACCAGAAACCAAGAGTTATTTTTGTTGTATTGTATTGTATTGGCTCCGACCAGGTAGCTAAGAAAGCTTACAACTAACTTACAAAGTTTTGGCCTTGATTGAAGATATATTTATCCAGTCATATCCAGCCCGACCAGGCGTATATGCATACTTTGGCTTGCCATACGCGTGCACGAACACCGCTTGCGCACCACCTCTGCCGCGATGTGCCTCTTTCCGCGTGACTCTCAATGAAAATTAACTAGATACTCGTAAAAGTGAACGTTCTAAATGCTTGCTAGTGTGTAACGGCCTTTAGAACGTTCGCTTTCCAGTGAAGACAGCTTCAAGCCGTGCAACATTGATTATGCCAGACAACCGACCAAAACTCCGAAAAAAGGACAGGCTCAAGTAAAAGAGGATGTGGTCAGTCTATTACTGCTCATATGTGGCTGTTGTTTGTGTGTTGGATGTTAAGTATCCTACTTCAATAGAGACTAAACGTGATCAATTATCTGCTGAGCGGAACAAACCGATTCGGTGAGAAGCGCGACATGACCCATTTCAATTCACCAAAACCATATCAATTATCTTATTTCAAATAAAAGCAATAAGTAGCCTACATTTTCTTACTGGAATATGATGATTATCATGTGAGCTATTTTGCGTGCGACAAAATGTATTTTATTTTTATTTGGAAACTATTAGTTTATTCTGTCAGATTTGATTGGGTGGACCAGTGCTGCTCGTCATAGTAACATCATTACAATTGTGCGTAACTTTAGAAACATGATAAATATGTTGGAGCCAAGATGGCGCCGTGCTGAGTAGGTTTGTAATTTGCACCACCTCCTCTAGAATTTTTTGGTCAACGGGTCATTACTTTGTTCCTATGCCGGATGATTTTATTCGATAAAGTCTTTAAAATAAAAGCTGGAATCCGCCTTTGAGTTTAATGGGTAAAAAACGAGTTAATAGGAACCTGCGCGCCTCGTGGAACTTCGACAATCTGATGTCTCGTGAATCTCTTGAACAAAATATGGAGGACTCCGTGCCTGAATTTGAAGATGCCTCCATTAGATCACAAGATAAGTTTGAAAGTGATTTCGATGCGTGTGCTACACCCAGCAAAAGTCCTCCTGGAAAAAAGAAAAAAGCTGATAGTGTTGTATCGCTTACAGAGATATTTGATGCTATTCAATCCCTGAACTCCAAGTAAGACGCGGTTTTTCAAAAGATAACTCGCATCGAGAGCTCCATTGAGATCACAACTGCGGCTGTGAACTCTTTGTCTGACACCGTAAATCGACTCCTGTCAGATGTTGCCACTCACGGCGAAAAGATTGGTAAGGCCGAAGCTTCGATTCAACATACAGTATGCAACAGGAGAATGTTTCTCTCATGTCTAGAGTGGAAGAGCTAGAAAGGTACAGCCGCAGATGGTGTCTGAAATTGCTTGGAGTGAAAGAACGTGAGGAAGAAAATGTCCGAACGATCACCATCAATCATCTTGCCAGGGTGGTCCCGCGAATCAAAGACAAGCTGGAGGAGGTTGTGGATGTGGTCCATCGTGTAGGCAAACAACGGCTGGATGGCTCGCCGCGACACATCATCATTCGTTTTGCCATGCGGAGATACCGCGACATCATATGGATGGGAGCTAAGAATTCTATCTACCTCAGAGAGAATGCTCTCTATGTTAAGGAATCACTCTCCAAAGTGGACATTGAAAGTCGAATTAAACTTTGGGCCCTTGTCCTGGCTGCACGGAAGGAAGGAAAGAAGGCCGGGTTCAGCGGTCCCTTTGCTGTTATCAATAACAAGAGAATCGCTGCCAATTCAGCACAGCTTCTGTAAAATGGGTTTCTAACCGCGTGTTAGGCTTGATCTACCTTTTTCTGCATATGTTTGCCCAGTTCCATTAGTTGACATTCTTCTAAGGGATTTTCGACCGTTCTCTATTGATTCCCTGATCCTTCTTAAAGGAAACAATGTTACAGTTCTTTCAAGTTACAGTAGGTGTTCAATACATGTTTTGGTTGTCTTTTTCCTTTTCTTTCTTTTTTCCCTTAATCTTTTTCATACTTTTATTTGTTAATGGACAATTTCGAGTTCAACCAATTGAACATTGTTTCTTTAAATGTGCGGGGCTTAAGAGATGACATTAAAAGAAAAGCAATTTTTCTGTTTTGTAGACGTTATAATGCAGATTTTATTTTCTTGAAGAGACTCATTCAGTTGCTTCTGATTCAAAATTTTGGAAAGCTCAATGGGGCGATATGGTTTTTTTTAGTCATGGGTCAAATAATTCAGCTGGTGTTCTTATTTTAATTCATAGGTTTAAAGGAGATATTGTAAATTCTGTGTCCTCCCCTGATGGCAGATGGGTTATTCTGACTGTTAAACTAGATAATACCATCTTTGTTATCTGTAATATTTATGGGTTTAACTCACACTCTTTGAATAATTCCTTTTTCACTGACATTTCTCTTATTTTATCCCAATTGATGAAAACAAACCCAAATGCTAAGTTAATAATCGCGGGAGATTTTAATGAAGTCCCTGATGATATGATGGATAGGTTCCCAAGGAAAGTAAGACCCCACTCTCAAAGCTATAATATTATTGATTCCTTATGCAAAGATCTATCTTTAGTGGATTTGTGGCGATACTTTAATAGTAATTCATTTGAATATACATGGAGTAATGCGTCAGAATCTTTAAAATCAAGAATTGACCTATTTCTTATTACATCCAATTTGTTACAACATGTTCAAGATATCTCCCATCATTATGCTCCCTTTTCAGATCATCTTCTGATTAAGTTGTCTTTACAGACTATTCGTAAACCCAGTTGCCTCCGTGGATATTGGAAACTTAACAATTCTATATTAGAAGATAAAATTTTTACAAAAAATATTGAAATGTTAGCTACTAATATCTTTTATTCAGAGAAATCAGATTATGCAGCTAAATGGGAGTTATTCAAATTTAAATCCAGAGAATTAGCTATTAGGAAAAGTAAGGAATTAAAAAAGAAAGAAATTGCATAGAAACAGAACTATTAAACAAAATTGATAATCTTTGGAAGGTTGGGTCGCTCTCTCAAACAGAGGAATGTGAGCTCCAGTCCTTAAAATTAAAACTTGATGACTTGTATATCAGCAAGGCTAATGGAGCTTTTGTACGCTCAAGAGCTAGATGGATAGAAAAGGGAGAGAGGAATACAGCCTATTTTTTTGCACTTGAAAAAAGGAATTTTAAGAGAAATTCTTTGTCTGCATTATATATTAACAACACCTTATGCAAGGATCCCAAACTAATTTCAGAGTTTGTCAGCTCCTTTTATGAAAAACTTTATCAGTCTAACTTTAATTATGACTTTTGTAAATCATTTACTAATGAAATTCAAGATTTTATTCCGTTAATTAGTAATGACTTTAAAAATCTTTGTGATTCCGACCTTAAGAAGGAGGAATTACTCTCAGCTCTTCAATATATGAAAAAGGGTAAAAGTCCGGGCCCAGATGGGCTTTCAATTGAATTTTACCAACACTTTTGGAAGGTATTGGAAGATCCCCTTTTCTTATTGTTTAATGAATGCATTAAAAAAAAGGATTTGGTCACAACTATGAAACAAGGATTAATCTCCCTGATTCCTAAACCAGATAAAGATGCCCAAAATATAAATAACTGGAGACCTATTACTCTATTAAATATAGACTATAAATTGTTTGCTTTAGTGTATGCAAAAAGATTAAAATCCGGATTGAGTGAAATCATTAATGAGACTCAAACAGGTTTCATGAAAAATAGACACATTAGTAATAATATACGCCTTATAATTGACCTTTAAGACTATTCTGATCAAATTGATTCAGGGGCTCTTATTGTGTTGTTAGATTTTTGTAAAGCCTTTGACACCATCAAACACGGATTCTTACTTCACTCACTGAAAACTTTTGGTTTTGGCAATAACTTTATTGATAGTATAGAAATGTTTTATAAAGATATTAATAGCTCTATTATTCTTAATATGGGAACCTCTAAAAGATTTGGGATCCATCGTGGCATACGCCAAGGCTGTCCAATCTCTCTCTTTTTATTTTTATTAGTGGCTGAACTTCTCTCTATTCATGTTTTGAATAATCACAACATTCTGGGACTTAAAATATTTGATAGAGAAATTAAAATTTCTCAATTGGCAGATGATACTGCTTTATTTTTGAGAGATAAATTGCAAGTTAAAACAGCCCTGGATTGTATTTCCAAATTTTCCAAATCCTCTGGCTTAATGTTAAATCTAAATAAATGTGAAATATTATTTATACATGATTCTATATATATAATTGTTGAAAACATTCCAGTAAAGGATTCTGTTAAATACCTGGGAATTCATATCTCTAAAAATAAACATACACGTGAACAACTGAATTTTATGCCTAAAATTTAAAAAAAAAAAAAAAAAAACACTCTGAATAACTGGTTACAAAGGGATCTGACTTTGTTAGGGAGAGTTTTGCTTTCCAAAGCTGAGGGTCTTTCCAGATTTGTTTACCCAGCTCTCTCCCTTTATGTCAGTGATAAAACTTCCAAAGTAATTAATAAAACCTTTATCAACTTTATTTGGAAAAATAAACCTTGTAAGTTAAAATCAGGCAAAAGAATTGATGGTGGTTTAGAGATGTTAGATTTTTTTGATATTAACAATACATTTAAACTTAATTGGCTGAGAAACTGTCAGAGAAATGAAAATTCATTATGGTTCTTTATTCCTCACTCCATTTTCAATAAGCTTGGAGGCTTATCTTTTCTATTGAGATGTAATTATATCCCTGGGAAATTACCAATTAAACTATCTCAATTTTACCAGCAAGCATTATTAGCTTGGAAAATTGGCTTCCTTCACAATTTTCTCCACATAAAATGCTTATTTGGAATAATTATCTTATTACCTCTAGGAAAAAATCTTTATTTTTACACAAATGGTTTGATAAAAATATATACTTTGTCATGGATTTGTTTGATGAAAATGGAAATGTTTTGCCTTATGAAGCTTTTATGTTAACCTACAATTTCCCAATTCCATTTAAAGAGTTTCAGCAAGTTGTAAAAGCTATTCCAGATGGGTTGAAACATTTGATGAAAAGTCACCTTGCTTTTGGAAGTAACAAAAGTAAACTTCCTGAGTTAATAGTTGATGGTATCAGTCTATTTTCTCAATCCTGTAATAATAAAAATATCAGATTAATTTTTCAATCCAATCATAAAATCTCTCCTAGAGGAAATTTTTTTTGGAATGCACAAATTATTGATATTCATTGGAAAGAGGCATGGTTAATTCCATATAAATTTTGTATGCTGAATAAAGTTAAAGAGATAGATTTTAAAATACTCCATAAAATCTACCCATGTAAAGCTTCATTATCCAAATTCATGGACATTGACAACAAATGTTCTTTTTGTAATGTATACGAGGAAGACTTGGCTCATTTGTTTTATGGATGTGATTTTTCTCAAAAATTTTGGTCTGATGTTAGTCATTTTCTTTTTGCCCCAAGAAAAGTGAACTGTAAACTATCTCTAAAAGATGTTATTTGTTCTTATGCCCATAAAAGCAAACTGTATGAATATGTGGTGAATTTCTACATCTTGCTTGGTAAATATTATATCCATAAAAAAAATTTGCAAAATGCATACCTAAATGTAGCCTATTCTTATTAGAGATTGAATCACTGAGGAAGTCATTAAAATTAATTAAAAATAAAAAGAATGAAATGCTGTTAAACTTTATGGAAGAATTCTTTAGATTGTAATTAATGCCCCATCTATGCTTGTCAAATTTTTATGAACATTTGTTGTGTAAATAGGAAAAAGGAAGAAATATTTAATTATTATTATGTTTTTTTTATTATTTATTTATTTTTATTATTATTATTATTTATGTATTTATTTATATATTTTTCCCTATTGTTGTCCTGCTTAATTTGGTTCAGAATATATGTTTTCTCTATTTTGTCTTTTTTTCCCTTCTTTCTTTCTTTCTTCTTGTGAAGTTCCCTTGCATATTGTAATTTTGTAGTTTGAACTGTTTGTATAATTTATTAAATAAACAATAAAAATTTTTTTTAAAAAAAAACTGATTTAGTTGGCAAAAAAAAGAAAAAAAAAGTAACTTTAGAAACATTTGTAATTGACCACTCAAGAGACGGAATCCATCATTTAATGAATTGTACGCAAACATATTGCAAAATATTATTCTGTTTACCCAACAAATCATGCATGTGAGTTCTTTATCTAGATGTGAGACTTGAAGAGAACAAGCTTAAAGATGTTGAACTTTGACACAGTAACTGAATTCAACATGTTTCTTGTAGAAACACCATGTCATGGATATAGTATTGATTATTTTGCACTCTCTATATTATATGTTTGTACTTGTAAAACACTTAGCAATTAAGGTGAATTTAATTTGGTCAGTGCTAAGGGTTAGTGTCAGTCTCAGAAAGCATGAAATATCCACAGACCATTCACAGCAAGCATGAAGTAAATTGCTGCATAAATTACAAGAGCTGTCAGACAATCCGTTCTGATTGGCTGATTAAAAAAAGCATACATTCAAGGAGCCTCCAAAAGAAATTGCATAGGACTTCTCAATGTCTAGAACCGGCCCTGAATCACTGATTGATGTGTAGGTAGACATAGGCATAATAAATTAGGGAGACCACAGATTATTAAATTAATATGTAAGATGCAATTATTCCATTAATATGATTTGCTGGAACATGTCATTTTTTATTTATCATTGTACCATGGTGAAATCTGAGACTTATTTATTATTTATTTGCATTTCCTTAACTATATCAATATATATTAATGTCCATTGCTTAAGTAAATAATTCCAAAAAACCAAGGACTTCAACACATTCGAGGATTTTTAAAATCAGAAATGTAATTGACAGACATAAAATTAATAAAATTCAAATAATAAATGCTTCTTTATGGGAGTTGTCCGGTCAAACGCTGAAACCTTGGCCATTATGTCCAGGAGTTTGTCTCATGATAATTATGCGGAAATATTGACAAAATAAAATGTAACCTTGTCGAGATGCCGAACGTTAATGATGATCACAGATTTATTTAAATAAATAATGATGACTTTGGTAAGATGGGTTTCAGATTGATGCTCAACTTTATATAGATTAATAATAGAAATGTATGTATGTGAATGCATGCAATGTCAATCATAATAAGGGTCTCTAATGTTGCCAAAAGTTTGTTTCTTTTGCTGGAAACTGAACACACACTGTGATTGTTCTATTTCATGAAATACATCACACATTTATTTATTTTCCTAAATGAAGTTATTGAATCAGTGAATGTAAAACCTGGTGTAGAAATGTTTTCAATTAGTGCAAATTGTCCCTTCCTTTACGTGTGCATTTGTCTTCTGGATTTTGGAAAATAATTATGTAACATTCTAAAATAATTTAATCACATTTTATGACTAAATATTGAGCCTAATATTTCTATATATTAACAGGCCTTCCAATTCCATTGATAAAAGTGTCATTAATTTGTTTAGACTAATAAGTTCATTATAATTTAATGCAGGGCTAAATAGAAAAGATATTTAGTGCTAAAAAAAAATTACATTTGTTAATGGTAATTGTTGTTAAAGTTACAAAAAATTATCTGAAAAACTGTGAAAATGCGAGAAATTTTCATTTAAGTTGAACTTATGACTGCAGAGCGGTTCAAAGCCCTCTTTAATTCACAAAGTTTTTACTTTTCCTCTTTTATGCTTTTTGGGAAACGCGCAGGAGTTGCTATCTTTTTTCTGGTGGCACATTTCAGCTTATTGGGAAAATTCACGAACTTCCCAATGGCCAGTCCGCACCTGGTCCAGTTGCTTAATGAGAGTGAGATAATATGTAGTTGTATTAAAAGTTGAGTAGCGGTGGATAATTATTCTGGTGCACAGCATTGAGGAATTGATGATGATGTGTGTTGACCAATCAGTGACCGGCCACATGTGCAAATCAAATATGGATCAATTTTCTACCCATGAACAATTTTGAAAAACAAACTATCAAAGCATACATGGCTGTTCTCTCTACCTGTAGCTTTGGTCTTCAGCAGTCAACACACGAGAACGAACAGCATCAGGTGGAGATTGTGCATCGGTGCTCTGCTGCTTTTCCTGCAGTTCCCGGATGTTGAATTTCCAAATGAATTTGAGGAAGCCAATTTTGTTAAGCGAAATAGAACGGGCTGAATTTTAACCACTGAAAAATCGAAATGAACTGAATATTTTGGAAACGAACTTTGGAAGTTGAATATTTATTGTATCATTTTTAATAATTAAATGAGTTGTGAAATGTTTCCAAATGAAATATTCACTTCTTAAAAATACAACCATGTTAAATTTCAGCCTCCCAAAATGCAAACACTGTAAATTCAACACATTTAAACACAAGCACTGATAATACAATGCATTTATTTATTCGATTAGAGCAATTCAAAATGCTTTTATGCTTCAAAGAGTTCAGTCATGAATTAAGTTGTTTAGTTGTGCATGTTTGTGCAGCTATCATTATGAAGACTCTCCATAGACATAATGATTTTTATACTGTATGAACTTTAGATTCTGTCCCCTAAACCTCACAAAAAACTTTCTGCATTTTGACATTTTCAATAAAACATTGTTTATTATGATTTGAATTATGGGGACACTAGAAATGTCCTCATGAACCACATTTATAGCAGAATACCCTTTTATTGACCAGTTTATAAACTAAAATTATTTTCTCATAAACCACCTAAACCTGCCCAAACACACACTCAATACACACACACACACACACCACATGTTTACTAAAGACCAGAAGCAAAAATAAATTAATAAATAATACAAAAAAAAAAAAAAGATAATGTGCATAATAAACAAATGCTCATTACAAATTATAGGAAATGTACAACCACAACCTAATCACTTAGTCTTTAAGACATTTTATCCATATCCAGAATAAAAAAACAAGCTTTCATGATATTAATATTTGAGCAAATGGTTTGTGACCAAACTTCCTTTATCAGGGAAAGTGCAGATCTGATTCTCAAGAGATGTTGAACAGAAACACAAGAGAAAGCCTTTAGTACATATTGTACAGAGTAAATGTTAATAAATGACAAATATATTCTACATATATAACATGTAAATATACAGTATATACTGTATACAGGGTTGGGGAGTAACGGATTACATGTAACGGGATTAAGTATTTAAAATACAAAATATTAGTATCTGTATTCAACTACAGTTACAATTTAAATCGTTGGTTAGCAGAAAAGTAATCATTCAAAAAGTATTTAGATTACTGAAGAGATTACTTTAATTAATTTTATTGTCATTTATTTAATTTGATATTTAGTCCTTTCAGATGGAAAACATTTAAACATATAAATGATGCAATCCAAAGTGCATTGAACAGCGCTGAAACACTTTCTGATGATGTGTTACATTCATACAAGCAGACAGAGAAATACTATTGAAGTTTGAAGTAAGTTTGGAGTAAGTTTGAAGTAAGTTTGGAGCAGTAAACAGTAAATAGAAATAAACCTTGTGTAAAATGTTGTGAACATTTAGCTTTATGCTAAGCTAAAATGCTATTTCCAGCCAGTTTGCATGCATCTTTTACCTAACATGATCATATTTTTTTATCTAGAATATTCATGTAAGATCATATTTTTTTGTCTCCAGTAAGATGTCCTTTGATAATAGGCCAAAAATCGTATTCTTTATGATCATTTTTGTATTTTTTGTTGTTGATAAAAATATCTAAAAATCCTTAAAAGAAAGAAGTAGAAAGCCTTTATTATTGTCAAACATTATACATTTGTTTTTCATATATACAGTGAAATGTCATTGTTTTCACATATCCCAGCTAAGCTGGGGTCAGAGTGCAAGGTCAGCCATGAGACGGCGCCCCTGGAAGGGCCCAACAGTGGCATCTTGGTGAAATTGGGGCTTGAACCCCCGACCTTCTGGTCAATTAAAAGGAATAATTCATTATGAAGAAGCATGTCTGTGTTTAAATAGGATAATTCATTAACAACAGATTTCATCTTTAGGTAGTGTTCTGGAAAATCAATATTTGGATCACGTGAAACTGCAAGTACAGATGCAACTATTTTGTTCCCCGTCTGTCACTCACTTGTCACTGGGCGCTTCGACAGTGTAGTAAAAGAGTTTATTTCTCTAAAAGAGTTATTTTCTCTAAAAGAGCATATACACAGCTGGCGTTGAACGTCCTTTTCAGGACACGTCTTTATAAAGGTACCCTTCCGCCCCTGTGTAGTTCCTGGATGCGGTAGAGTGCTCTCCACTCCTGACGGCCACAGGCGCTGTCTCATGTGTCTGGGCAGTGATCACACCAAGGCCTCCCCCACATTGCTCCTTCTTCCCACGGGATTGAGGATGACCCGGCTGGCGATGAAGGTGATTTGGGGATAGCAGCGGGCTTGGTTTCCCCTGGTATGACCCGCAAACCACTCATTGACTTCCGTCCGGGCTCGAGGCAACAGCGGCTCGCCACACAGCCAGCCTGCCTATCTTCTTGAGCCCCCCGAGCTGGATGAGCTTGCCGCTGCATAGGAAAGCGGTCCGGCGTCTGACGTGGATGACTGGACTCGGCTGACACCCAGATGTCCGACATTCTTGCCCGGGCCACCGTCAGTGTAGGGCTGGACTGGAACCCTCCGTCCTCCCACAGCCTTCGCGGCTGGATGATTGGTTCCTCGGGTCTGCTCGCCGATCACAGCCGCCCCCCCCTACCCTCGACAGCGGTGCGGCCCATGGGTACATGGTTGTCCTTCAGGTGGACAGAGCGGTTGCGATCCACCTGTGCCCCGAGAACGCCGCCACCTAACGGGGTCACCCTGTGCTCCCCTCCAAGGCCTGTAGGATGACGTCTTCACTGACTGCCAAATCCTACAGCACCACCGGACTGGCAGCTTCCGCCCTGCATGCCATGGCACTCCTTCAAGTCCACGACGCAAAGGCACTTAAAGTTCTGCACTTGGGTAGTCCTGATCCCGATGTGCTGCAGGAACTGTGCTAAGCGACTGACCTCGCCCTCAGGGCCACGAAGGTCATGGCGTGGTCATTCAGGCAGGCAATGGCCACTCTTGTTGTTCAGGAACGACATCTATGGTTGAACCTGGTCGAGATGCGCGAAGTAGTCAAGACACACTTCCTCGACGCACCTGTTTCCCAGTTCTGTCTTTTTGGTGACACCATAGAGGACTTCGCCCAGCAGTTCTCAGCGGTGTAGAAGACCGCAACTGGGCCGCAACCAGGGTACGTACCCAAGGTTCCTACCACTCCCTTCAGGGACCAGTTAGTGAACCTGCAAGCACTGAAGCAGGCCCAGCCCCTTCGTTGCTGTGTTCGGAACATGCTTTGCATATCTACTTGGACCGCACGCAGAGCTTTAGATGTTCGGAGCAGCTCTTTGTCTGCTTTAGTGGACAGCTGGTAGAACTCGGTAACACGCTGTCAAACTGACCAGGTGGACCGCTTGCACCTAGCGCCCTTTCCCTCCGCTGAGGTAAAACCGTGAGCTCCTATCCGAGGAGATCCCACTGGCTCCCTGGATGACTCCTCCCAAGGCCTCTGGTCCACGAATTCAGTGAAGGAACTGGCCGACCAAATCCAATGTGGTACTCAATCTACCCTGTACTGGAATAGATGCTCCACGGGCTCCAACGTGGACTTATCCCCCTGTGTATATTTTCCGCAGTACGGTCCCCTTGCGAGCAGATCCACTTCTCCCATGGGCAGTTTCCACTGCCCCCTGGTTGCCGTGTCTGTAGGAACTCCTCCTTCCCAATGAGGCAAGATCTACCACGGCACCACTTTCCATATGTCATCTAAAAGCCCTTGTGATGTATTCACCACGCTTTACCTCCCCCAGTCTGGGTAGGTCTTTTCTCCCTGAAAGAATATAAACTGGGAAAGATCGCCTTCCCCAATGCATATGATAGTGTTAAGATGGCCACAGCCGCTTTAACTCTATGCAAGAAACATAGAGAAAAGGCACAGCTGACACGGCCTGCTTCCATGCTTGGCATGTCGCCTTGTTCCCCCCTGTTGGGGGTAAATAACCAGAAGGCTTTGACGATTTTATAGGGCGTTGGGGAAGGGTACGTGCAGTCTGAACAGCTGGTCGCTTTGGCACATAAAATACCTGCCCGCTCCTGTGTCAGCAGTACACGTACATGGCTCAGACACAACGTCTAAGTGAGCGATAGACGGGGAACGTCTAGGTTACTTATGAAACCTCCTTTCCCTGACGGAGAGAACGAGACATTGTGTCCTCCCGGCCACGTCACTGAACCAAGCCACTGTTGTGGCCGAACCTCATTGTCGGCTCCTCAGACAAATCCTGAATGAAACAGATGCATTTCCCTCCCTTTATACCTGTATGTCCGGGGGCGGGACATGCAAATTCTGTCTGCCAATTTCTCATTGGCCTTTTCTCATAGATCAGAGATGCGAAAGGCTCTCAAGATAGCTTCTTCGACACAATGTCTTGTTCTCTTCATCAGGAAACGGAGGTTACATCCGTAACCTAGACATTTTCAATTGTAAAATTTACTGATATAGTCAATGAAAGTTGACTATTCTACCTTTAATTTCATGTTTTGTCTTTTTTATAATCTATTCATATTGTTGTTTATTTTCCTGTATTGAATTCTGTGTAGTCTCCAGTTCGATCCTTTCTTTGTGGTTTTTCATGATTTTGGAGTCATTTGCTGATTGCTCGTGTCAGTCGACATGCGGTTCGACTAAAACATCTACATTAGAGATCGATGATGTTTAATGCAGCTTTGAGGTTTTTCTGTCAGTCATTATCTGACATAACCACTGTCCATTTGAAGTGATGTTTCCTGAGTGAATTCAGACTATAAAAGAAGCACGATCAGCTCATAAACACCATCATCTACTGATGAGCAACATCTTCAGTCCTGATTCAAGGTAAGATCTTGTCATCTCAAGTGGACATTGTGTTGTCTATATAGTCAGCTGTCATTGTGGATCTTTACAACATCTTTTCTTTGGGTGTTTTCTTTCAGGTCCTTGATGTGCCAGAATCACTCTGTATTTTATGTGTCGTGTTCTTTGTTCATTTGGATGTTTAAAGTCCTGTAAGATATCACGATCAGCTCCTAAACAGCATCATCTACTGGTGAGCAACATCTTCAGTCCTGTAAGTGGATCTACAGTCTGATTCAGGTGAGATCATGTCCTCTCATGTGTGTGTTCATATTGTCAGCTATCTTTGTGTTTTACACTCCGCTTTCACTCTGATTCTTTCAGTGAATAAATCTAAATGCATGTGATTTTTAATCATGTTGATTCAACTTGAATGAAAATGTAAAGTGTGAACCTGATGAGTAACTCGAGTGACATCAATTAAACAGATAAAAAGAAACATGTTCAGTGATTTGACCGACTGCATGATATTGACTGAAAACATCAGCGTGTTTATTTCTGTAAATCATGTAAAATTAATGACAGGTTTGATATTTTATATTTCAGTGTTTCCTGTGAAGATTTCACGACATCATGACACAATACAACAACAACAGCAACAACAACTCACATGCTTTACTTGCTAAACTAGAGTTTGCAGAATCGTTGTTTATTTGGGTTCTTTCGATCGTTCAGGTTCCATTCATGCTCGTAACTCTGTGTGCGATGTGTTTTCTCATCAAGTCTCAACGTGCTGCTTCAGTTTTTGTCATAAATTTGATTCTTTCAGATCTCGTACAGATTATTTGTATGTTAATAGCAGCAGTAAAAGGATGGTTTAATGAACTGCGGATTGCATATCTTTATACTTTGATCGTGACTGTGTATTTTATGTCATGTATCGCTTTTGAAAGATATCTGTTGGTTTCTCATCCTATCCGGTACAAAACTCACAATTCACTCAAATTCTCCTGTTTGATTTCTGTCATCATCTGGTTTGTGCCTGTCATCTTTACAAAACTACCCATCTATTTGTTTTTCATAGTGTTTTTGATCCCCTTCCCAATCATCATTCTGTGTTTTGTTGGTACTTGGAGAGGTCTCTCTCACTCAATATCACTTACTTCTCAGAAGCGCAAATTCATTTTGGGCAGTCTGTTCCTGGTGCTGCTGAATTACACATTTATCATCATCCCTTCAGTAATTATGATGTTTTTGTTTGGCATCAATGCTATTGAGGTGTGGACAGGTTCAACCAGTCATAGAGTTTTAAGATTTCTTCACTGTCTCCAGTATCTGAATCCACTTGTTGATTGTATATTGTACTTGTTCATGAGGAGTGATGCTGGTGATATAATGAAGTCTCTCTTTCACAGACATCAGAATTCATCATAACACACAACCAGTACAAACACTGAGCATCATAATGTGCAGTAGACTAACAGGTGTGTAAAGTGTGACAGTATTTCCATGTGATTGTGATACGATTATTTCTTCATTTCTGTCTGATGGATTTTGTGTGTATATTTTTCCGACTGTATCTGTAAATATGTTTATAAAAATATATTGAATGTGTTTGGAATATTTATATTATTATTGACGATCTGATTAGAAGTTCATAGATCAGTTTGTATACAATATTTATCATCTCAGAAAATTATATGTATATCTACAGAATAGTGTGTGTGTGT
This sequence comes from Moxostoma hubbsi, assembly GCA_032164185.1. Taxonomy (NCBI): domain Eukaryota; kingdom Metazoa; phylum Chordata; class Actinopteri; order Cypriniformes; family Catostomidae; genus Moxostoma; species Moxostoma hubbsi. The sequence goes on from JAVLUX010000018.1 coordinate 4,468,737, forward strand.
GTGTGTGTGTGTGTGTGATGATGATGATGACAGAATCAATACTCTGGATGTGTAAAAGTGAAAACAAGATGTACAAGAACTTCAGCACAATAAAGTTATGTACTGTTAACAATCGTTGCATTTCTGTCATTTTTGCTCTAAAGGTTTTTTTAGCGCTGAGTGTGTTTCTCAAAACTATTCACACAGATCACTAAATAAGCTCTTCATTTTGAGAACAATTCAATTTCACAACATTTTCTGATAATGCATTTAATTAAACATAACCTCAATATCCTGTGCAACATGTCCAACTAAATCTGGGTTGTTTTATGGTTACATCTATTACAGTTTTATAAACTTCATTAAAAAAAAACAGGAACTTCAGTAACTGTAATTTATCCTTTGGTCGAGCTTCGGGACATTTTTGTCTTTTTCATTTTTCGATCATTTTGGCTGTGTTAAAGGGATAGTTCACCCAAACATGAAAATTTGCTGGTAATTTACTCCATCCAAGATGTATCTGAGTTTCTTTCTTCATCAAAACAGAATTTAAGACTTTTAGGATTTCATTTCAGGCCTCCTCCTTTAAACAATGCTAGTCAATGTCCTCCATTTTTTGACGGTCCAAAATTCATATTTAGGGTGTATTAAAGAGCACCTATTATGGTTTCTCAAATGTTACCATTAATGTAGTGTGCTATATATCTGTATATATATATATATATATATATATATATATATATATATATATATATATATATATATAATGTTATATAAAAAAGTGCACCTCAAATGGAGTTATTGACTCCCAAAAGAAAGAACCGATTCTGAACACATGAAACGAGTCGTTAGTAATTCCAGACTTACTTCCTGTACTAACCCATGTAATTTGGTGACACAAAACCCGCCTCTGGTCTTCATTGGCTGCTTGTGAACAGCTTTGACCCGCCCTCAAACACTGCACAAAGCTGTAGACCAATCACAACAGACTGGGACATTTGACCAATCAGAGCAGTGTATGCTGTCTGAAAGGAGGAGTTTAGAATGAATGCTTTAGAACTGATCATTGAACAAGTCGTTTTTGACACGGGAAAAAAGGTAATGCTGCAATTTAAATTAGGAGCAAATGAAAGTCTTTTGTGACTTTGGATGCATGTAAATCTATAGTATGAGACATTAAAACAAAATTAGGCACGTATAAAACCATAATAGGTGCTCTTTAAAATAATCCACACGACTCCAGTCGACAAATACATTTCTTCTGAACCCAAATGATAGATTCATTTTAGAAACAAAACAAACTTTAATAATTTTTAATTACAAATGTTTACTTCTGTACATCTCTGTGACGCGCGCTCATGAGACGGATGAAGTAAGCTCGTTGATTAGGTCATGCAATATGTTGAGGAGGAGGTTTTCAAAACAATATAAAATAATAATAAATAATAATTTCCAAATAATAATATAAAACATTACTGCAGTAAATAACCATCCTTTATTTCGGAGAAATGCTGTTGTGTTTTCTACTTGTACTTTATCTTTAGCAGAAGTTTATTGGCTATATGACTGTCAGGAATTCAAGCCACACAAGTTGTAGTTAGTGAAACCAAGTGCGAGAGCGTTTACTGAGATTCACAGGATTGACACAGTGAGATCAATGGTACAGGTGATATCACACAGAAGAGAAGCTTCACAAACTTATTTATGCAGGCAGTGATGAGCGAGTGAATTGAGTGTAGGTTCGTTGAATTAGAGATATGGTGATGAGGAGCGCTGAGGGAGGTGCAGAGACCGAGGGAGAAGTTTTCACACTGAGTTCGCTGGAAACACAGCACGGGCACAGCCGAAGAATTCAGATATCCACCCTTTGATTCTTTTGACGGTCTGAACTCCTCAGATGTAAAATGTTCACTGCACCCCCTCCAATATTTGAGAGAATGTAGGGGTGTACCAATATCCAGGTTCAGCACGATAAGCCGAAGCTTCAATCTCGGAGGACATTCACTAGCATTGTTTAAAGGAGGAGGCCTGAAATGAAATCCTAAAAGTCTTAAATTCTGTTTTGATGAAGAAAGAAATTCAGATGCATCATGGATGATCTGAGGGTGAGTAAATAATCAGCAAATATTCATTTTTGGGTGAACTATTCCTTTAATGCCAACAGCCAAAAATTTGCCTAAGGTGTGTGTTTTGGGGGGAATTTTGATATTTCAACCTCAGTTCCTATAATACATCTATAATACACAAAATAGTTACACTCAGGACCTTCAGGACACAAATGTCCCCATTGAAACCCATTAAAATGGAAATACTTGATCTCAGTGCCATTAAAGCATAAAATTGTGAATTCTATTTCATTTCAGAGCCCTGGCTTCAAAATGTCATTTTTTTATATTTTCCACCAGATGGCGCCATTTTCTCATTTTTAGCCTGTGGAGCAAATACAAGCTTTTTTCCTATTTTCTGTTTGCTGTATTATTGAGCACTGCAGGCCAATTGAATAAACGCTACAGCTAAAATTGTGTGTGTGTGTGTGTGTGTGTGTGTGTGTGAATATGTGTGTGTGTGTGTGTGTGTGTGTGTGTGATCAGGACTGATGTTGGTTAAAAAAAATTAATATATTGAAAGTGGAAAATAATTATTCATATATAATATTATTATGGCAGTTTTTTGACATGGACATTTTTGTACTCAAAGAACCTCTGAGTAACTTTTTTTTATTGACGCACAATTTAGAAAATTAAGGTAACATACAGGTCTTCTATACGACATTACACAAGTTAAAGAGCATGTCCTGTACTGTGTCGTGTATTTACTGTATCACATGTTTATGACTCTTGTACTGATCATTTGTGACAATGTAAGTCAACTTTGTTTTGTTCAACAGTAAATGTTCTTCTGTATCATGTTGGGCCCTATTTAAAAGCACTAGCGCCAAGCACAGCGACACCAGTCAACAAAGTCAGTGGGCCATTAAGTTTTAATATTTTAATTCAAGCATGCGCTAAGTCTAGGCACAAGTGGGTTTGGCGAAATTGAGTTGAAATGTTTTAATTCTCATGTATTCTTGACATTTCTCTAAATGTATGTTCGTACCAAGCGTCTCATTTCTGCTTGAATAAAAATATCTCACAGTGATGTGACAGCTGAATCCATGCCTGGCATCCATGTGCCACACTATCTCTGTGAGTCTCTTCTGTTGCTTAGAGAAGAGTTATTTCATCATAGAGGTTGATGTCTAACACTTTCCATCTCCAGGAGGAAAAGGACTCAGAACTGGATTCAGAAAAGAAGAATATTTAGCATATGTACATGATAGCAGAGTAAAGCAGTGTTTCCCAAACTTTTTTCTGCTGCGGCACACTTTTTCGGACTAAAACATTCTATGGCACACCACTATCCCACATAGGCTAACCATCATCAGTGTTTTTCCTTTTCAAGAACTCGTCCATGTTTCCTGTTTGTCTCAGTAGCGTGTTTACATGTAATGTTTGAAATTAGGCAAAAAAAAAATGAAATAAACATAAGTCATATAGGCCGGCTACGCTGTGTGAGGTAACAGGTGGCAAGAGCACTAAATTGATAATGAAAAAACAACAAATTTGCTTCTTTTCTAATTTGTAGATTTGTTCTTGCAATGCCACAACAAATTACAGGGATGCAAACTCATGAGGGGTGAAAAAGTTCAGACAATCACTGATCCACGAACAGTTTTCTGGGGATATTTCTTTTAAAGAATAATCTAATTCCAGCTATTATTGCGACTCAAGTTTATTCAAGTTTACAATTGTGCAGAATTAACTGCAAAATAAAGAGTACTTTAGTGAGGCTTCTGTTTCACAAATTTGTTACATTTTATGAACTGATTAGTTCAGTGACCCCTTCTGGAAATGTCTCTAGGTGGCAACAAATGAGCATCTGATGTGCGATGAGTGAGTCAGTGAATCATTTTGAGTCGTTTATGAAATCTACCAAGAGACTTCATAGTGTTTAAGCATTAAAAGAACAAAGCAGATCTAGAGTCTTCCTTCAGTCTGAGTTTCAGTAATGTTCTTTCGTCATTGTAAAGCGCATTTCACATGAATTGAGTCGAGGCGTCAAGCGCTGCATTACCCTCCACATGACAAGAGTTGCAGAAAGTGTCACAGAGGAACGATTGTACGAGTTTGTCACGTAAAAAAGTGGGAGGTGTGCACAATAAACATTGAAAACGTATTTGGAAGAGAGAGAAAAGATTGCAGTTGCTTTGATAGCAGAAAGTAATAAAAGGGACTCGTTTATGTTTAGAAGCATTTTCTTGGTGAATTTAAATGAGTTCAACAACTGGGGTCTCTGACACTCGTAAACGATAAGGTCATATTTAGTTCAAAGAAATTATGAGACATTCAAGAACAGAGTGGTGTAACATGCGCTCTCTTTGGTTCATAAAGACCAGACGTGCTGCTGCATTCTGGGTCATTTGCAGAGGTCTAGTTGCACAGTAGTCCAGTCTAGTTATGAGAAGTGACTGAATAAGCAGTTGTGTGGCATGTTCAGAGAGGAAAGGTCTTATTTTCCTGATATTGTAGAGTGTAAATCTAAATGATCTTGCAGTCTTTGAGATGTGGTCTGTGAAATATATCTTGTTATCGATGGTTACACCTAGATTTCTGACCGTTTTGGAAGGAGACACTGTAGTTGAACCCAGCTGTACGGTGATGTTGTGCTCAACAGCAGGGTTGGCTGGAAAGACAAGGAGTACGGTCTTGGCTGGGTTGAGTTGCAGGTGGTATTCCTTCATCCAGGCCGAGATGTCTGCCAGACAGGCAACGATTCAAGCAGTCACTGTGGTGTCGTTGGGCTGAAAAGACAATTAGTGTTGCGTGTCATCAGAATAGCAGTGGTAAGAGAAACCATCAGATCTGATGGTTGACTGTGTCAAAGGTTGCAGAAATGTGCAGCAGAATCAGAACAGATGATCTGGATTCAGCTTTCGCCTGTCTCAACGACTCCATGACAGACAGCAGACAGTCTTGGTGGAGTGTCCACTTTTGAAGCCTGACTGATTGTCATCCAGCAGCTTGTTCTCTGAGAGATAAGCAGAGATTTTACTGAAAACTGCCCTTTCAAGTGTTTTGCCATGAATGGGATGAGAGAGACTGATCTGTAGTGTTCTATCTACAGAAGAGGGGTTAAGTGCAGGTTTTTTCAGCAGTGGGGTTACTCGAGCATGCTTAAATGTAGTGGGAAAAGTGCCTGTAAGTAGAGATTTGTTAATTATGTGTGTAAGTGCAGGTAGGATGGATGGAGAGATGGCCTGGAGAATGTGAGAAGGAATGAGGTCAAGGGAACAGGAGGTGGGGTGGTTGGAGAGGAGTTTAGAGAGCTCAATGTCAGTCAGAGGAGAGAACATAGAGAAAGAATTGTTGCTTACAGGAGCCAGGTGTTTGACAGGGTGTGGTGCAAAAATGTGGCAAAGGTATCTGCTGTCAGTCATGTGTCATGTGGTGGATGGGGAGGACAGAGAAGTGTGTTGAATGTTCTCAATAAGCTACAAGTGTCTGTGGTGCTGTTGATCTTGGTCTGGTAATAGGAGGTTTTTGAAGATGTAACGTTATCTGAAAAAGTTGCAAGCAGAAATTGATATTTACCTAGATCTGCTGGATCTCTAGATTTATGCCAGCTCCTCTGAGCTGTTCTGAGATCAGTCCGATGTTCACGAAGAACGTCAGACAGCCAGGGGCTGGGTGGTGTAGTACGAGCTGGTCTAGAGGAGAGAGGACAAATGTTGTCTAGACAGGTTGTTAAAGTAGAGTTAAGTGTGTCTGTGGCAGTGTTTACATCAAGTGTGGAAAATACATTTATTGTGGGAAGAGCGGTAGAGACATCAGTGGAAAGGTGAGAAGGTGAGAGGGAACAGAGGTTACGGCAAAAGGAAACCAAAGGTGGAGTCAGTTTTACTATAGATGGGAGAATCATGTTGAATTGAACAAAGTAGTGATCAGAGACATGTAAAGGTGTAAAAAGAACATTTGAGGTGGTACAGTTACGTGTAAAAATGAGGTCCAGTTGGTTGCCCGATCTGTGAGTTGCTGTGGTGTGTAGTCTTTATAAATCAAATGAGACCAGAAGAGTATTCAGTTCAGTGGCCTGGGGCTTGTCTTGGTGTATGTTGAAATCGCCAAGAACCACAAGTGGCCTACCATCTTCTGGCAAGGAGGACAGCAGGACATCCAACTCCTCAAGAATGCTTGTCAGCTGACCTGGAGGATGATAGATGACAACAACATGTATTTTTGTGGGTTGCATTGTAGTAACGGCATGGAATTCAAAAGATGTATTGTTACATAGTGAAGCCTGTGTTGAAAAAGTCCAGTTATTATGAATGAGCAAACCTGTTCCCCCACCCCTACCAGTATGATGAGGGGTGTGAGAGAAGGAGAAGTTGTTGGAGAGAGCAGCAGGTGTTGCTGTATCCTCAGGACGTATCAATGTCTCCGTCAGTGCCAGGATGCTGAGGGTGGACTGTGTGGCATAGACTGGAATGAATGCAGCTTTGTTCACAGCAGACTGGCAGTTCCAGAATCCCACTGAGAACGAGAGCGGAGCAGGTGCTGAAGTGCAAAGTGGCCGTAGGTTGTGTGGGTTGCGTTTGGTCATGCATCTGTATCTTGTGAGCGGTCTATAACAGATAACAGGGATGTGCTTGAAGGCATGTGTTATTCGTGAACAAGCCATGTTAGTATGTAGAAGTAAAATAATAAAAGAGATAAAACCAAAAATACTTAAGTGCTATGGCGAGTGGCACCTTGTCAGTGTCCAGACTCGCTAATCTTTACAAGTGGAGGGCTTTACCTGAGGGCTACCAATTCCGCTGCCGCTTCAGCATTCAGTCCAATAAATACACACTTTTAACGAGCCGTTCAGTGGAAAAAGCAGCCAAGCCTTAATGCTACTTAGCACAACAAATCCAGTCATGTGATCAACCGAACCAAGGGTCGCGTGAGGTACCAAGCGCGGGAACAAACGCGACTTCCGTACACTGCAAATAAATTATGCTGCACTTCAGCAATAGATAATACTCTAAAATAGTGCAGTACGATTAATCATATCGCAATCACTATGTCAGCCTGGCGATTATATGACGGCAAATGCTGCGATTTTATTAAATGAATAAGTGCATATGTGGACGTGACAGCCCATTCTCTCTGTGAGCTGTTTGCCCATTTTCTACACCGCTAATAAAAAGATGACCAGTCAGTCTCAGTTTAGAGAGTGGCACGTGCGGTCATGTCATGTGAGTTTCTGGTGTGCAGCGTGGAAATCAGGTGAAGATAGATGCTGAGTAGACAGTGCTTCTGTTATTTTTTTCTGGTGGTCAGAAAAAATAACAGAAGCACAGCTTGGCGATATATCTTTATTTCATCAATAATTAAAGTTAATATAATACGGGAGCGTGACATGTAAATAAGCACAAACTCCAGTAGTGTCATTCTCTGTGAGCAATCTGAGCGGGAGTCGAGACCTGGAGAGATTTAAAGTACCGCCGGCTGATGCGCACTCTAACACAGAGACGCTCATCTCTCACCCCCGCTGTCTGCAGCTTGTAACGTGTTGCATCATTGATTAAATCTTCATAAGATCAATCTTATGTTAAAAATAACATTACATCAACAATAAAATGTGTGTGTGTGTATGTGTGTATATGTGTATATATATATATATATATTTACAACAACAACAAAAAGAGTGAACCACACTTTTGTATCCAGTTTCCTTTTCAAAAGAGTTTATACAAAGTACATGTTACATCCTGCTTAAATGTCCATGTTTGCTTGGACAATCTTATTTATTGTTCTATTTTATTTAGGTGTAATATTGAGAAAATAACAAGTTTGCAGTAATGCAAAGATATTATTTAATTTTGTACAAATATTTTAATTTGAAAACGCTGTGCATTTATAGTTATTGTTGTTGCTAGTTTGTGTGTTTGAGTTGAAAAATACAAATTTCAGCATTATCAGTAATCTATTTGTGCATTTTCCTTGATAACCAAGCAAGTTGACTCATGATATTCACAGCCCTACTCTAAAACAAGTGAAGCACTGTTTGCAGACACTAAAACGACGATAGTTTTACACACACTGGATAACCAACCCTAAATCTAGCAGCGAATACTTTGGGACAAGTCAAAACAAATATAGCGCACACACACAAACACACGTTTAAGACGATAAACAAACAGCACCTGATCTAGCAATGAATACCACTCTAACCACATTAAACACAATGAAATAAACACACTTACGTACAACTGCAGACTCCTGTAGATAGATCGCTTCTCCTTAATACATTTTATTTATGTATTAAGAAGTAAATATTACTTTGATATTTATTGCTGTACCGTAATGTTACAACATTCATGTATTGTACTTGCAAAATTCTTTAAAGGACTTTGAGGAAAACTGTAATATTCTTGTACGTAGCTCACATATGAGACACAGAGGGAAATGTACATCGTTTTTTATTCCACAGTTGACGAACACATGAGGCAGTTAGCATCAACAACTGAGAACTCTCCTTCAGTATTACAGACTCTCTGGTAATGTTCAATGTCTGACTGTATAGCGAAACTACAACATAACACTTACATTCACTACATCCCCTTCCCCCTGACACAACTAGTCCAAAATTAGATTAGACTTTCCATACCAGTAGTATTCTTATGTGTATCAGAATATAACAATATTTTTGTTATATATGAATATTTCACAGAACTGAGCTAGGGACTTTGGGTAGACTACCTCCATCCCAAGGGCGCATTCTTGCCCTGCGGCTGGGGAACTCAGCACTACTCTAGTTATAATCGTTCAGATAGCATGGAGTCTTTTTAGTACATGTAGACCTTCTCAACTTAGGTTTTTTCATTCCAAGGAAAGTTTCTGACAAATCCACTTCAGAAGTATATCCCAGTTTTTGTTTTACATGACTTTCCTCAGTGAATGAGGAACCTGAGTCTTTTGTAGATGACATTGGAATGTCCACATCTGGCAATGAAGTGTCTAACAACTCTGGTATTGGTGCTACAGACGCTGCATTATGCCTGTCTCTCACCTGATCAATATGTAGGCGCACTACTTGCCCACTTCCCAATGCTACTGTGCACGATACAGGACCAGTCTTTTTCTGAACAGTAGGTCCAGAGCTGAATTTCTTAGTATACACTGGGTCACCCTCCACAAGCTGTCTTTCTTTTGCATGTTGGTCATGGTACAATTTTTGTCTCAATTGCTTGTTACGCACTTGCCCATTTTTCATCTTTCCTCAGAAGTGCATGCAAGGGAGCCAACAAGGTTGACGAGTTGGGAAGAAATTTGTGGTAATAGTTCAACAACCCTAAATAACCTTTGGTTCACTTACATTTCGTGGTGTAGGAGCTAAATTTAAAGCTTGTACTTTTTCTGCAACCGGCTGTAATCCTGTGGCATTAATTTTGTGACCCAAAAATACCACTTCCTCTCCCATGAACTCGCACTTGCTCCTTTTCAGTCTCAGTCCACTCTTTCCTTGCCTACTCAGTACCTCATCTAAGTTAAGCTGATTTTCTTCTTCTTTAGCCCCTGAGACTAAAATGTCATCCAGATAAACTGTGACTTGTGTGATATTTTTCAGGATCCCTTCCATTGTGCGCTGGAAGATTGCTGGAAGCAATTCCAAATAGTAGCCTGTTGTAAGTATACAATCCCTTGTGCATGTTAATCGTAACATACTTCTTGGAATTTTTGTCCAGCATTATCTGCTGATACGCATGGCTCATGTCCAGTTTAGATAATTTTTTTCCTCCTGCCAACTTAAGAAATAAATCTTCAACCTCAGAAATTGGATACTGTTCCACACTAGATGCTCGATTTACTGTGATTTTGTAATCCCCACAAATATGGATAGAACCATCAGGTTTCTTGACTGGAACAATGGGAGCTGCCCAGCTGCAAACTGTACTGGTTCAATGATTTTGTCATCCACCGGCCTCTGGAGTTCTCTCTCTACCAGTGGTCTAACAGCATAGGGCACTCGCCTTGGCTTGTAGAATCGTGGCTGGGTCTTAGGGTTGACATGAATCTTAGCTGTTGTGCCTTTGTGCTGACCCAAATCTTCTTTGAACACCTCAGAGTGTCTTTCCAATATGTCAGCCAACTTAAGTACATTTGCTACTTTATTTACCAGCTGAGGCAACAAACATAATTCCTGTAGCCAACTTCGTCCCAACAAATTAGGCCCAATCAAGTCTAGTCTCTTCTCTATATTCTGGCTCTGCACTGGCACTGAAGCCATTCCCAGCACCTCCATTTTCTCACCGGTATATGTTTTCAACTTCAGATGGCAAGGGCTCTATTCTGGCATGTCTGTTTTTTTCCCGCATCTTTGAATATTGATCTTTGCTGAGGATCGTCACTCCACAGCCTGTGTCAACTTCAAATTTCACCTCCATGCCATTCACTTTAATGGTTTGCGTAATAGGAGCAACCCTAGGTAAGTTTTGAGATACACTGTCTATCGTGTTAATGTCACTTGTGTCATCTTTGTCAGTTATCCCTTCCTCTCTCACAAGAAATGTCCTGCTACCTTTTCCTTTTTCTCTCCTCTCCGCCCTTTGTGCAACACTTTTTTACCCACAGCAGCTACTGGCTTAGTCTCGCATGCCCTCTTTATGTGTCCGCGCCTTCCACATTTATGGCAAAGTTCATTAGCAAACCTGCATTCCGCTGGTGAATTTTGCCCTTTACATCTGTAACACATTTGGTCTTTTTGCATATCTTCTGCTCAGATGAGTACACTTTGTGTACTGCTGTTTTCCCTTTTACTGATCTCTCGGCCAGTCCAGTCTCCTCTGTCAGCAGTCCTTGCAGATCTTTTACATTTTTGTTTGCAGATTCCATAGCATGACATATATGAAGCACTTTGTCAAACGTCATTTCCACTTCAGCCAGCAGCCATCTTTGCATTCAGTCGTCATTCACTCCACACACGTGTCTGTCTTGCAGCATTTGTGGCAGTGTGGCCCCATACTCACAGTGCTCATTTTTTTTAACTCAGCCACATAGTCAGCTACAGTCTCTCCATTATTTCGTCTTATTTCGATTTCAGTCAGGTTGAAAATCGCCCCAGAAGTCTCTCATAGACTCTCATGTAAAATATTTTTTTGTCAAATATCAGATCTTTCAATACAATCTCTATGGGTTCCGGGAGGGCTTGCACTTACGTGCTTTCGTCATATGTAATGTAACCATGAACGTAATTAAGAAAAGAGCAGGTATCAGCGTCAATCAATTCACGTACTACTTGTCAAGATGGCTAGAATTCAGTGCAACTCAATTGTCTCTTTGAAAGAAGTTCCTTTTAGTCGGCGAACGAATCAAGATAAATTGTCAACGAAACAATTAGGACCTCCCAGACCAAATTTAATCATTCAACAGGTACGAACGAAAAACCTGGCTAGCAAGTTGCGACATAGCCAATGCAGTCTTCTGCTACCCCTGCCTACTCTTTCACCCTGAAGACAGCATGGCAGAAAGCAATGCCTGGACAGCGACTGGTGTAACAGACATGCACCATCTTTCAGAAAAGATAAAGAAACATGAGCTATCAAAGACCCACATGGATAGCTGTTTGAGATTGTCTGCTTTGGGGAGAGTGAACATTGCCACTCAACTGGATGAGGGATACAGGCTAGCTGTCCATCGCTACAACGATGAGGTTAGCAAGAACCGCCATATCCTCAACTGGCTAATCCAGTGTGTGAAGTTTTGCGGAGTGTTGGAGTTAGCTTTGCGAGGCAAAGATGAAACTTAGGGCTCCACCAACCCTGGTATTTTTCTTGGACTGGTCAACTTTGTGGCACAGTTAGATGAGCATCTTAAAAATGCTAAAGTTTTCAAGGGCACATCAAAGACAACGAGCTACTGGAGTGTATGCTAGCGGTCGTGAGGGAACATATTGTGGAAGTGGTGAAGTTGGCGAAATTCGTAGCCATCCAAGCTGATGAGACCACGGACGTTCCTACAAAGACACAGCTGGTGCTTGTGCTGAAGTACATCAACAGCAACCATAAAGTGCAGGAACGCTTTTTTGAGTTTCTTCCCATCTTGGAATCAACCTCATTCTCAATTGCCAGTGAGCTTTTGGAGAGACTGAACAGTCTTTTTGCCGATGACGATAAAGTCAAACTCATTGCGCAAGCTTACGATGGAGCCAGTGTGATGAGGGGAGAGAAGGCTGGTGTGCAGAAAAAGGTGCGTGAGCATTTCAAGAATGCCCATTATATGCATTGCTATGTGCATCAGCTGAATTTGATGATGCAGCAAGCTACTTCTCGCATTAAAAATGTGAATATTTTCTTTTCCGATCTGAGTGGGATTTCAACTTTTTTTTCCTGGTCACGCAAATGGACCAGCATTCTTGACAAGACTGTTGCACAAAGACTGCCCAAAGCTTCATCCACACAGTGGAACTTCAACAGCAGAGTCGTGAACACTGTCTACGAGAATCGAGATGACCTCATACAATGTTTTGAAGCCATCAGGACAGGTTAATTTGGTTCATTTGACCAGCCCACCGTGAGAGAGGCATCTGGATATGTGAGGACGCTACATGATGAAGATATAATTTTTTTCCTGTGGCTTTTTCACAAAATCATGCCCCACGTCGATACTCTGTACCAGAAGTTCCAGAAGAAGGACATCAATGCTGTCTTCATCAAACGTGCCCTCAACAGCTTCACAAGCAGTGTGCAGGCCATAAGGTAAGATTAAACAATATAATTTGATCGTTCTCAAAACAGAGCTTTGTCATTTGAAAATGTATGAAAGGAGACTACATTTGTGTTAGAAATAAATGGAAGCTTTAGCATAAGTTCTGCCAGGAAGACTCAATTGTTACGTCACTCATTACCTTCTCATCTATCCAATCGCGTTCTAACACTCGCAGTATAAAAGATGGGTACTTACACATGTCTGAGTTCACAGATGCTGACGCTTTTGTTCATTGTCGCGTCAGCTGCCGATCAAACACGTCTACGGACACGCAATTCGTTTGCGTTTACTCAGATTCTGACGATGATTTCGTCCCACCGTCTCCTCCTCCTGCTCGCCGCTGCTCACGCATCCGTGCCGTACTTCTCCATGGGCGCACTGGTCATTCCAGGCACGGTCATCTCTCTTGAGGACGCCGGCATACCAGTCAGCCAAGGCCCTTCTAGAGAAATCTTCTCCTTCTGGCCCAAAACACCCTGGGTAATCCGCCTGTTTCACCTTATTCGTTTTCAAAAGCTCCAACTTCGTCAGCTCATCTTAAACCAACTGGCAAGAAAAGATCGGCTAAATCATCTTCACCTCGTCTATCAAAAAGATCATCGCCGCCCGCTCTGTACCATCTCCTCCGCTGTCAACTGAAACTACAGACATGAATTACCAGATTTTCTCCGCAGTTCAAAGCCTTTCTCAAACCGTTAATGGACTGGAATCGAAAATGTCGGTTTTTCAAACATTTCTTCATCAACCCTAACTTCAGCTCAGTTCCGGCCTCGAACTCTTCAGCGATTCTTCAGTTTTCAACCCTCTCCTTTCGGATTAAGCAACCCTTCGAATGTGCCTTCTATTTCTTCTACTCTGCCTGCTTCTCTACCAATGATCCAGACGCCATTTCAAGATGTCTCCGCTTCTCAGGCTCCTTAAAATTTCACTTTATCCACAGCAACTCCAGCTCAAGCTTCTGGTAGGCGTTTTTGTTTCACCAGCTGCCGCATCAGTGTCCCCACAACCAAGAGCCATCATTATCCAAGGTAAAGATATTAACTTGGTGTCATTTCTGCTTCCGTCACCTGAGGCTGGCAGGAAAATGGTCAACTGTGGTGACGTGGCAGTCCCTCTTAAAACCTCCGAACCTCACCTTCAACGTAATCTCTCGTTTGGCAAATTTGTGATCGCTTTTAGTATCTACAGAGACATTTTTGTGCCAAAGTTATCCCGAGAGAAGGGAAGAGTTAGATCTCTATCTAACCATCATTGCAGACTTTAGCCAAGTCACGGGGGCACGTTGTTTCACGAATACCACCGCTCGTTCGCCATTTTAAAAAAAAATAAAAATTTTTTTTAGCCTGTACCATTTGCAGCGCTCACCGTGTTCGCATGCAATGATCCGGATGCTGTCCACGGTGCCGAAAACATAAGACTCTCGCCACGTGGCAAAATTTAATGGTGTCCCTATGTTTTCATTCCATGCATTATATAATTATATATTTCTGCATATACAGTCTTCGAGTTCGGAGTTTAATGGATTTGTGATTTTAGTGATATGAGTTCACATCTTGTATGTTTGTTTTTTCGATGCCTTGAAATAATGAATAAGTGCATTTCTAATTAACAACGATGCCAATGAACACTGTTTCAGTCCCCTTCTCCTGTATAAAAAAAGAAAAAAAAAGAAAAGGGGGCTAAACTTGAATTAGACTAACGATTATTATTAGTCTCGTGCAAATGACATTTTTAAAGTGCTGCATCATTGTGCGATGCTAGAAGGAGTGGTTGCTCAAGTGGGAAAAATATACGTCTTTCCTTTTGTACATGTGCTGGAACATATTTGCTGTGTCTAAAAACCTATAGCACTTTTGTGACTTTATAGACGTGTTTGCACACATGATCGCACCTGAAATGCCCAAATATGCCGTTTATGTGGGCAGCACACTTGTTTTTGAGGCAGCCATTTGAAACGTCCTGTTCCTCCTGTTTAGAGACTGTTGCGCAGACACCTGCAGCCCAGCACCTTGTGATATTCACCTTGGGGTGTAATTGCAGCATTTTGTCTTGATGGAGTGATTTAATAAGTACCGCATATTTATATTTGTACTACTTTTCCGATGCCGCCCCCTCTATTGGCTGCGGGGGGTTCTTTCAAAGGCAATGGTTCGCAGAAAAATGGCCTATTGCTTTTCCTAGCTGTCTTCTGGATCTGTCTCTTCCACACTCCACGAAATGTATCCTTTAGTTGTAGCCAGCGTCATCTGGGGCTCAGCGTTGGTTATTTTGCCAGACTATGATGCCTTTCGCGAGACGCTTAATCTGGCAATCTGTCGTCTTCATTTTATTATCAAAGCTGCTCTCATAGCAGGCAACTCCAATGCTATTGCCGACGCGCTCTCCCGTTTCGTTTTCAGACGGCTTTTGCCCTTCAGCCCTCACGGATCCAACTCCGTGCCCACCCCTATCAGCCATTATGTTAATTTAGTCGACTTGCTTAGTTCAGCCAGTCATTTCATGGCTAAAGGAGCAGCTCCTTTCACTTATAGAGCTTACATTCCGCTTGGTCTTCATTCTTTACGTTTTGCTTTTTCAAATTTCCGTAATTCCCCTTTTTGATTACGACCACTTGCTCCTCTCTCGTCTTCACCTCGAGAAACCTAATCTATACCTTCCTCCATCTGTAGATTACTAGCAGGCATTCAATTCTACGCAAATAATTCAACCTCGACTTTCCAAGTTTATTCACCGCTTCTCCTATTCGTTCATTGCTCATGCAAAAGCAAATCCTCTATGATTCTCCACATAACGGCTGCCTTTTACTTTGCCTTTATTGCAAAAACTAATCTTCTATTCTCCAAGGCTTTTTTCTACATACATCAATATTTTGCTAGAAGCTGTGTTTCTAACTGCTTTCTACGGTTTTATGCGTCCAGGGGAATTTACATCAGCTACCAATTATTTCGATCCCGCTCGTTATCTGTCCTTCTCCGATCTACTCCTTTCACCTAATTCTTTACTCTCTTTCTTAAGCACTCTATGAATGATTCCAAGGTTCCGGCATCACACTAACGATTTAAATTTATAACAATTTTGTCCCTTCTCATCTATGGCTAAATTTCTTAATTCGTCATAAATTTCCTTATTTCTACGTCAGCTACCATTCCTCGGGTAGATGGCGTTCCTCCGCATTCGAGTCTCTTATAAGTCCAGTCTCAAAAATTATCCTCGAAACTCAGCAAGCTCCTATAATGGTCCAGGTATATACCTATGCAACTACTGGTGGTGGTGTCATGCTCTTTCATTATCTGTCATAGTTCTAGCTCACTAGAACTAATATAAAAATATATATATATATATATATATATATATATATATATATATATATATATATATATACTGTATATATATATACTGTATATATATAATCTAAGCATATATATATATATATATGTTCAGTGTGGTCTACTGTGACCGTGTAGCCTAATGTGGCCTTGTCCCGTGGTCTTGTGGCCAGTTATGGCATTGGTTCTGTGTGGCCGTGTCTCGTTGGCCTCGTATCTGTGTGGCATTAGCCTCGTATCCGTGTGGCATTAGCAGCCTTGTGGCCTAGCGGGCCTTGTCTCTACGTGGGTCTCAAGGCCTTGTGGCATAATGTTGCCTTGTCCTGCGTGTGACCTACGTGGTCTTGTGGCCCTTACGGCCTTGGTTCCGTGTGGCCTCGTGGCTGTTGTCTCTGTCCTACCTCGTCTCAGTGTGGGCTCACAACATCACGGCCCTCGCGGCCCCATTCTATGTTCAGTGTGGTCTACTGTGACCGTGTAGCCTAATGTGGCCTTGTCCCGTGGTCTTGTGGCCAGTTATGGCATTGGTTATTTGTGGCCTAAGGCCGTGTCCATGAGTGATTCTGTCTCCGTGTGGCTTTAGCAGCCTTGTGGCCCAGCGGGCCTTGTCTCTGTGTGGGTCTAAAGGCCTTGTGGCACAATGTTGCCTTGTCCTATATGTAAAAAATGGCCAATGGTCTCGTGGCCCTTAGCGTCATTGGTTCTATGTGGCCTAGCGGCCGTTGTCTACGTCGCTTGTTCCGTGTGGTCTATAGTGGCCTCGTGGCATATCAATGCCTTGTCCTATATGTAAAAAATGGCCAGTGGTCTCGTGGCCCTAGTGGCATCGGTTCTATGTGGCCAAGCGGCCGTTGTATGTGTGGCCAAGCGGCCTCGAGGCACTGTAGCCTCGCTAAAAGATGGCCATGTGGCCCTCGTGGTTGGTTTTGTGTGGCCTCGCGGCCTTGTCCAGTCTACCTTGTTGTTATGTGCGGCACTAGATGCCGTCGTGGCTAATTGCCAGCCTCGTCTCTGTGGTCTAGCAAGGCCATGTAGCCAGTGTGGCTCCGCTTTGTGGTCATTAGGGCCGGTTCTATGTGGCCCAAGGTGGCCCGGCTCTGTGCGGCCCAAGGTGGCCTTGTTCTGTGTGGCCCAAGGTGGCCTCGTCCTGACGGCCAGGCGGCCCGGTTCTATGTGGCCTAGTGGCCGTTGTCTACGTCGCTTGTTCCGTGTGGTCTACAGTGGCCTCGTGGCATATCGATGCCTTGTCCAATATGTAAAAAGTGGCCAGTGGTCTCGTGGCCCTAGTGGCATCGGTTCTATGTGGCCAAGCGGCCTCGAGGCACTGTAGCCTCGCTAAAAGATGGCCATGTGGTCCTCGTGGTTGGTTCTGTGTGGCCTCGCGGCCGTGTCCAGTCTACCTTATTTTTATGTGCAGCACTAGATGCCGTCGTGGCTGATTGCCAGCCTCGTCTCTGTGGTCTACTAAGGCCGTGTGGCCGTGCGGCCTTGTCTCTGTGGTCTAGCAAGGCCATGTGGCCAGTGTGGCTCCGCTTTGTGGTCATTAGGGCCGGTTCTATGTGGCCCAAGGTGGCCCGGCTCTGTGCGGCCCAAGGTGGCCTTGTTCTGTGTGGCCCAAGGTGGCCTCGTCCTGGCGGCCCTGTTCTGTGTGGTCCTTCGCGGCCTCGTCTCTGTGTGGCCTTGTCTTCATGTAATCTTCAACGGCTCGTTTCCACTGACTCTCCTGACACTATATTAGCCTATTTCACAGTTATATCTCTATTCCTTCATGCTCATTTCCCTTCGACTCATTCTCAGGGATAAACTGGTGACCAGTCGTAGTGTGTCCCAAACTTCTCAAAAGTCGCTTGTACGAAAGCGTCAGCTCTATTAATGCTTACGTTTACGCAGCAGCAGAATTTTAATTGCATGATTGTATTCTTGTCTTCTTGTAATGTAGTCACCTCTTACTAATTAGCTATTGGCCTTAAAGGTGTTTTTTGTCATGCTCATTATTAACCCTCATCTCTCTCCATGTTTAGGCTCTCCAGGATTCACGACCGGTGGGTATACTCCTCTTTTCCGTTCTTTGGGGGTAGGTCCTGTCCCGGTGGAATTTCTCTTCCACCTTCTTTGGGGGTCGGCTGCACCCCTGCCTTCATCGCCAGGCAGGAAATGCAGAGTCCGGACCCACGGATTGCGAGCTACGGATGGGGCCTACGCCAAAGAACTTTTATCTTTATATTGTTGCCGAGCTGTAAATAAATGGTTAATTGTTCAGTATTATTCTCCCGAGTCTTTCTGGTAGAACTTATTTGCTTTTGTAAGACAATACTTTTGAGATCAGTCAATAAATGCTTCTGGTATTGACTTATATGCTGCCCCCGTCTTTATGTTGTTGCTGGACATATCTTTTTAAAAATGTGTCCTGTTTAGCTATTTTACATCACACAACATTGGATTAATGTAAGCAATGAATAAGTGGAATAATTAATTGTGGAGGCATGTCATTTTTGCTTATGAAGGCTCCTGGATGCTAATTTCTTACATAGCGTTACACCTGTAACTTATGTAGCTAGAGGGGAAATCTGTACTCATTGAATGTAATCATTTTCAGGAGCCGCCACGGAATTTGAACCCAATCACATGTGAGTGATAAGCTTTGTGCCTATCTTGGAAAATCCACAAATGTAGCATAATGACAGCATTGCAAAAAAAAACTTGTAAAACAGGTCTGATGTCTACATTGCTATCGCAAAATCTCGGACACGTCTTCTGGTTGGAGGAAATGTTCCCTCTGCGCTGTATCACGCAGCTGCACTCAAGAGACGCAATCCATCATTGAATGAACTGTACGCAAAAACAAGAGCAGGAGAAATTGAGAGGCGATCAAATGATCTGTTTTCTGTATTATTCTGTTTGCCCAACAAATCATGCATGTGAGTTCTTTATCTAGATGTGAGACTTGAAGAGAACAAGCTTAAAGATGTTCAACTTTGACCCAGTAACTGAACCGGTTGCTTAATGAGAGAGAGATAATATGTACTTGTATTAAAAGTTGAGTAGCGGTGGGTAATTATTCTGGTGCACAGCATTGAGGAATTGATGATGATGTGTGTTGACCAATCAGTGACCGCCCACATGTGCAAATCAAATATGGATCAATTTTCTACCCAGGAACAATTTTGAAAAACAAACTATCAAAGCATACATGGCTGTTCTCTCTACCTGTAGCTTTGGTCTTCAGCAGTCAACACACGAGAACGAACAGCATCAGGTGGAGATTGTGCATCGGTGCTCTGCTGCTTTTCCTGCAGTTCCCGGATGTTGAATTTCCAACTGAATTTGAGGAAGCCAATTTTATTAAATTATATAGAACGGGCTGAATTTTACCCACTGAAAAATCAAAATGAACTGAATATTTGGGAAAACAAACTTTGGAAGGTGAATATTTATTGTATAATTTTTAATAATTAAATGAGTTGTGAAATGTTTCCAAATGAAATATTCACTTCTTAAAAATACAACCATGTTAAATTTCAGCCTCCCAAAATTTAAACACTGTAAATTCAACACATTTAAACACAAGCACTGATAATACAATGCATTTATTTATTCAATTAGAGCAATTCAAAATGCTTTTATGCTTCAAAGAGTTCAGTCATGAATTTAGCTGTATAGACGGGCGTCTGGTGAAACCGGAAGTCACTATGACCCCACTCACTAAACCAAAAATCAAACATGGCGTCTTTTGCAACTACATTCCACCTCTTTTATTCTTCATTCTCTTCTTCTTCTTCTCTTTCTTCTTCTTCTTCTTCTACTTCTTCTTCTTCTTCTTCTTCCTCTCCTTCTTCTTCTCCTTCTTCTTCTTCTCTTTCTTCTTCTTCTTCTTCTTCTTCTTCTTCTTCCTCTCCTTCTTCTTCTCCTTCTTCTTCTCCTTCTTCTCCTTCTTCTCCTTCTTCTTCTTCTCCTTCTTCTTCTCCTTCTTCTCCTTCTTCTTCTCCTTCTTCTCCTTCTTCTTCTCCTTCTTCTCCTTCTTCTTCTTCTCTTTCTTCTTCTCTTTCTTCTTCTTCATCTTCTCCTTCTTCTTCTCTTTCTTCTTCTTCTCCTTCTACTACTTCTTCTTCTTCTTCTTCTTCTTCTTCTTCTTCTTCTTCTTCCCTTTCTTCTTCTTCTCCTTCTTATTCTTCTTCTTCTCTTTCTTCTTCTTCTCCTTCTACTACTTCTTCTTCTTCTCGTTCTTCTTCTTCTTCTTCTTCTTCTTCTTCTCTGGGTTTTCACAAATGTCCCTTTTATAGATGGCAATGTCAGGATGTTTGTGTGAATTATTTGTTCATTTCATTTTCTTTGCAGTGTGCAGCAGATATTAATATGATGCCACTAGACAACCTGACACATGAATTTGAGAATATTTCTTTATTTACTTTCTGTGTCGACTGTTTTGACAGCATGAACCTTTAAAATAAAGTATTTTTCAGATATATATGTTAATGATTTTAAGAATATTGACCTTAGATTGGAGAAATGTGTTGAACCTGTTGAGTAAAACTGTAATTTTCAATTCACAAACACACACACACACACACACACATATTTGTGCAGCATCATTATGAGGACTCTCCATAGACATAAATATTTTTATACTGTATGAACTTTAGATTCTGTCCCCTAAACCTCACAAAAATCTTTCTGCATTTTTACATTTTCAATAAAACATTGTTTATTATGTTTTTAAGCTATTTGAATTATGGGGACACTAGAAATGTCCTCATGAGCCACATTTATAGCAGAATACCCTTTTAATGACCAGTTTATAACCTAAAACAAATGTCCTCATAAACCATCTAAACCTGCCCAAACACACACTCAACACACACACACACACAACACATGTTTTTCTAAAGACCAAAAGCAAAAATAAATTAATAAATAATGCAAAAAAAACAAAACAAAAGATAATGTGCATAATAAACAAATGCTCATTACAAATGATGGGAATTGTACAACCACAACCTAATCACTTAGTTTTTATGACATTTTATCCATATCCAGAATAAATAAACAAGCTTTCATGATATTAATATTTGAGCAAATGGTTTGTGACCAAACTTCCTTTATCAGGGAAAGTGCAGATCTGATACTCAAGAGATGTTGAACAGAAACACTCAGAAAGCCTTTAGTACATATTGTACAGAGTAAATGTTAATAAATGACAAATATTATCTACGTATATAAGGTGTAAATATACAGTATATACTGTATACAGGGTTGGGGAGTAACGGAATACATGTAACTGGATTACCTATTTAAAATTCTAAATATTAGTAACTGTATTCAACTACAGTTACAATTTAAATCGTTGATTAGCAGAAAAGTAATCATTCAAAAAGCATTTAGATTAATGAAGAGATTACTTTGTATTTTATTGTAATTTATTTAATTTAATATTTAGTCCTTTCAGATGGAAAACATTTAAACATATAAATGATGGGATCCAAAGTGCATTTGAACAGCGCTGAAACACTTTCTGATGATGTGTTACATTCTTACATTCGCAGACAGAGAAATACTATTGAAGTTTGAAGTAAGTTTGAAGAACATTTGAAGTACGTTTGAAGTAAGTTTGAAGTACATTTGAAGTACGTTTGAAGTACGTTTGATGTTTGAAGTACGTTTGAAATAAGTTTGAAGCAAGTTTGAAGTACGTTTGAAGTATGTTTGAAGTTTGAAGTACGTTTGAAATAAGTTTGAAGCAAGTTTGAAGTACGTTTGAAGTATGTTTGAAGTAAGTTTGAAGTAAGTTTGGAGCAATATACTGTAAATAGAAATTAACCTTGTGTAAAATGTCATGTGAACATTTAGCTTTATGCTAAGCTAAAATGCTATTTCCAGCCAGTTTATATGCATCTTATACCTAACATGATCATATTTTTTATCAAGAATATTCCTGTAAATTCAAATTTGTTTTCTCTCTTGTACGACCTTTGATAATAGGCCAAAAATAGTATTCTTTATGATCCTTTTTGTATTTTTTTTTTTTGTAAAAATATCATCTAGGTTACGTATGTAACCTCCAGGGAACGAGACTTCGTGTCGAAGAAGCGACACTAGGGGTCTCTCTTGAGTGCCGAATATGCCTCTGAATCATGAAAAAAGGCCAATGAGAAGTTGGCAGACAGTATTTTCATACCCCGCCCCCGGACATATGGGTATAAAGGTGAGGAAATACTATGAGTTCATTCAGGACCTTTCTGAGGAGCCGGGAGTGTCCGGACACCTCAATGGCTTGGCTCAGCGACTTGGCCGGGAGGGCACGATGTCTTGTTCCCTCCATCAGGGAAAAGAGGTTACATACGTAACCTAGACGTTCCCTGTCTGTCGCTCACTTCGACGTCGTGTCGAAGAAGCAACACTAGGGGTCCACTTCAAATCATGGCATGCGCTGAGCCGTGTACATGTACTGCTGACACAGGAGCGGGCAGGTATTTCACATGCCAGGATGACCAGCTGTGTCAGACTGCACGTACCCTTCCCCAATGCCCCATAAAAGACGTCAGAATCCTTCTAGTTACCCAAGCATGGGAACAAGACAAAGCTTGCCAACCTGGGATGGGCCGAGTGTAGCCGGGCCTCTTTTTTCTCTATGTTTCTCTCATAAAGCCAAATGGCTGGGGCCCTTACCGCATTGTGGGAAGAGGGTCTTACCCATTTTCCTATTCTTTCAGGGGGAAAAGAGCCTGCGGAGACCACACCTGCCCACGAAGGGGGAGGAAACGTGGCATAATACATCACATGGGCCTCTTCGGTTACATGTTGGAAAGAATGGCACGGTGGTAGATCTAGCTTAGAGGAGGGGGTAGTTGCTACAACACGGCAACCAGAGGGCAGCGGGAACTGCCTAAGGGAGACGCGGGTCTGGTAGTAAGGGGACTGTACCGTGGAAAATACATACAGGAGGAGTCCGCGTAGGAGGCTTGATCTGTGGAGCACCTTTCCCAGTGCAGGGTAGATTTGAAATACCCACAGTGGATTGGGTCGGCAAATTCCTCAGCTGAATTGTGGACCCACAGGGCTAGGCAGGAGTCATCCAGGGAGCCGAGTGAGTGGGATCTCCTGGGAGGGAAAAGCGCACTGTTTTGCCTTGGCCGAGGGAAAGGGCGCTGGGCGCAAGCGATTCACCCGGTCAGACCATCAGCGTGTACCGAGTTCTACCGGCTCAGACCTGAGAAAACACGGGACGAGACTAACTCAACCCTGAGGTTGTAAAACCTTGCAAAGCTATTGGGTGTTGCCCAACCTGCAGCTCTGCATATGTCTGCCAGAGAGGCGCCCCTTGCCAGTGCCCACAAGGACGCAACACTCCTTGTTGTGTGTGCTCGGACCCGCAAGGGGGTGGGGGGGGGGGGGGCATGGCCTGGGTGTGGTAGGCCAACAGGATGGCATCCACCAGCCAGTGTGAGAGCCTCTGTTTGGAGACAGCGTTCCAATTCTGCTGTCCGCCAAAGCAGACAAAGAGCTGCTCAGAACATCTAAAGCTCTGCATGCAGTCCACATTGGTGTGTAAGGCACGTACCAGGCACAACAACAAAGGGGCTGGGCCTGCCTCCTCCCGGGGCAGCGCTTGCAGGTTCACTACCTGGTCTCTAAAGTGTGTGGTAGGAACATTTGGCACATAGCCCGGTTGCGTTCTTAGGATCACATGTGTGTCTGCTGGACCGAACTCCAGGCAAGTGTCGCTGACAGAGAACGCTTGAAGGTCCCCGACTCTCTTGTTGGAGGCGAGCACAATTAGCAGGGCCGTTTTTAGGGAGAGGGCCCTGAGTCCGGCTGATTCTAGCGGCTCGAAGGGGGATCTCTGAAGACCGGCGAGGACCACCGAGAGATCCCAGGAGGGGAACAGGCTTAGCCAGGAGGGATTTAACCTCCGGGCGCCTCTTAGGAACCTGATGACTAAATCGTGCTTACCCAGAGACTTGCCATCTACTGGGCCGTGGTGAGCTGCAATAGCGGCAACATACACCTTTAAGGTGGAAGGGGACATCCTCCCTTCCAACTTCTCCTGTAGGAATAAGAGCACTGACCTAACTGCACACCTCTGTGGGTCTTCAGTCCGGGAAGAACACCAATTTGCGAATAGGCGCCACTTTAGGGCGTATAGTTGCCTGATAGAAGGTGCCCTGGCTTGGCTGATCATTTCTATGATGTAGGTGGTAGACCAGCTAGATCTCCCGCATCCCGTCCAGAGGCCCGATGTGGAGGTTCCAGAGGTCTGGGCGCGGAGGCCAGAGCGTGCCCCGTAACTGAGAAAGAAGGTCCTTCCTCAGGGGAATTCGCCAGGGAGGGACTGTCACGAGGAATACGCGGCCCGAGAACCAGGCCCGGGTGGGCCAGTATGGAGCCACTAGGGTGACTTGTTCCTCGTCCTCCCTGACCTTGCACAGCACCTGTCCAAGAAGGCTTACTAGGGGAAATGCGTACTTGCACAGCCCCGAGGGCCAGCTGTGTGCCAGTGCGTCTGCCCCGAGGGGAGCCTCTGTTCAGGCATACCAGAGCAGGCAGTGGGAGGTCTTGCCGAACCGATCCTAAATTAGCTGTATCGCCTGGGGGTGGAGCCTCTACCAGGCAAGTGTTGTCGTACGCAGCGCGTCCGCTACCACATTGAGGTTGCCGGGGATGTGAGTGGCGCGTAGGGATCTTGAGTCGGTGCTGGCTCCAAAGGAGGAGACGATGGGCAAGTCGTGACATGTGGCGGGAGCCGCCTTGGCGATTTATGTATGCTACCACTGTGGTGCTGTCTGACCTGATTAAGATATGTTTGTCTCGAATTAATGGGAGAAACTTCTAATGGGCAAAGAAAACAGTCAGCAACTCTAGGCAATTGATATGCCAGTGCAGCGGGGCCCCTTTCCAACGGCCCGCAGCTGCGTGCCCGTTGCACACGGCGCCCCAACCCAATTTGGAGGAGTCGGTCGTGACCAGGATGTGTCGGGACACCTACTGCAAGGGTACTCCTGCCCGAAGAAAGCAGAGGTCTGTCCAGGGTTTGAGTGTTCGGCAGCAGGCAGCGTGAATATCACACGGCGCTATGCTCGTCTCAGGACTCGAGTCTGAAGCCTGTGCTGAAGCGGTATCATATGCATCAACCCCAGCGGCGTGACTGCCGTGGAGGATGCCATATGCCCCAGGAGCCTCTGTAAAAGTTTTAAAGGAACAGCTGTGCCCGGCCTGAAGGAGGCGAGGCATTTCAACACTGACTGAGCACGCTCGTTGCTGAGTCATGCCGACATTGAGACTGAGTGTAACTCCATGTCGAGAAAAGAGATGCTCTGAACTGGGGTGAGCTTGCTCTTTTCCCAGTTGACCTGAAGCCCCAAATGTCTGAGGTGCCTGTGCACCTGGTCTCTGTGAGCGCATAATAACTCTCGGGAGTGGGCCAGGATGAGCCAGTCGTTGAGGTAATTGAGTATGCAGATACCGGCTTCTCGGAGCGGGGCAAGGGCTGCCTCTGCGACTTTGGTGAAGACGGAAAAGGACAGAGACATGCCGAAGGGGAGGACCTTGTACTGATACGCCTGGCCTTCGAAAGCAAACCGAAGGAAGGGTCGGTGTCAAGGCAATATTGAGACGTGGAAGTATGCGTCCTTCAGGTCTACCGCTGCGAACCAATCTAGATGCTGGACGCAAGTTAAAGGGTTACTTCAGGATTTAGCATTAAGCTTTGTATCAGTAGATAACCAGTAGTATTTTCGAATTACCGAGCTCCCCCCTCTCATATCCCCCTGAAACGAGAGATTTATTTATTTTTAGTCTGGAAAAAATCCTCCGATGACGCAAAAATCGTCATTTTGCGTCATCAGAGGATTTTTGGGCCAGAGGCTTAAAACTACAGCCAGTATTCTGCATGTTTTCACCACGCCCATATGGGGCGTGGTGAAATGTGAAGATAGTGTCAGCCATCAGAATGTGAAGATAGTGTCAGCCATCTTTCTGTAGAAGCTAAGAAAACAGGCTCTTGCTCTGTGTAGAAAGTTTGGATACAAGTAGGTTAATCACGATGGCGGAAGGTAGTTTTGAAGTTGAAATGTCAGAAGAAGATTTCGAAGATCCGTTGTGAGAATCTGATGCTCGCGGCTACCTGTACGAGCCGCAATACAGCGATGAACAGGGGCAGCCGGAGCAGCTGCTGTAGCAGGGGAGCAAAACCTGCTTGGCAGGCAGGAGGAAGAGCCCGGCCAGACTCGAGTTGGGGCGGACTGGTGGTGTCAGTGCTCTCGCTGTGCGCCTATGGAAACAGATATTGCTGTCACGAATTTCAGCGATGCCATTTTCTTCTGGACGAGATCGCTGAATCTGCTGATTAAACTGCACCGCTAACTTGAGCATGTATAACTGAGCACCCAAGTTTTGTACCACACATGGACAGGGGAGTCCTGGAAACTTATTTTAGGATCCCGAAGATAAATTGGAAACGCCAGCCAAAAGCCCGCAGGGACAAACGGACGGCTTAGTGTAAAGTGAGTATTTTGTTTGTTTTTCTTTTTGTTACTAAGACGTCATGTACAGAGTTTGGACACCCGGAATTATAATGTTCTTCCCGCGTAGTCAGTCAATTTATCAACTAACTCACGATTTATAGAGTCACGATGTATCAAAGCAAGCGTTGTTGTATCATATTTTCAGATACTGCCGCCTGTAACCGGTAGGCGTGGTTTGGGAGTGGCCTCGTAAGGGCAGCAAAGCAAGTGCATTATGGGAGTTGTTGTCTTTCAGCCACATGTGTAAAAAATACATTTTCTGCCTTTTCTCAGTCTAGAATGCTTCAAATTCAAAAATAATTTCACATTTATACTATATAAATGACCAACTTTAAATACACATTCATCTTCCCAGAGGTGAAGTATCCCTTTAAGATGTGTTTTTGTGTGAGCATTTTGATTGGGAGTTTGTGCAAAGCCTAGTTGAAAACTCTCAAGTCCAAGATCAGTCGTAATCCACCTCCTTTCTTGGGTACAATGAAGTAAGGGCTGTAAAGACCCTTCTTCATTTTGGTTGGAGGGATAGGCTCTATCGCATCTTTGAGTAAAAGGGTAGTGATCTCCACACGCAGGGATTTGGCATGCTCGCCGTGTACTGCGGACGCCCATGAAGGGGGGCGGTGGCCTGGAAAATTGAATTGCGTAACCGAGTCAGATGGTCCGGGCCAGCCAGCGTGACGGATTGGGAAGTGAAAGCCACGCATCCAAACTCTGTGCTAGGGGCACCAAGGGGATGATTATTTTTGACGTACCCGGCAGGGCTTCGCAGCGGGCCGGAACAGGTTTTACGGCTTCAGGAGGCAATGACGTGTCCCGAGGCTCTGGTGCTGAGAAAAGACTTGATGCACTTAACTTGCTCCACGCACCCGGCAGGTGGCGGGTTCGTGACTGAGGAGGAGGGCTGGTAGAGTCGTCCTCTGTACTCATCCGAACCGGCCAGTCGGGCAACAGTCATGGGGCTGAGGGCGGAGGGTCCGCATCCAGCGTGCCGGGACTGTTGAGGTGTGGCGGCAGAGTGCCGTGAGAATGACATTTGCGGGCCGGGTGACCCAGAGACAAAGGAAATAGCTTTATTATTGAGAATCACAGCCCCGACTAGGGGGTCCGGCAAATAAAATAAATTCAACAAAGGATTCTCCTCGCGGCCATACACCGAGGAGCGCAGTGGTCTGCTTACCAGCTCCGGAGCTAACATATTGGTCCCTGGGTCGTCCATCTCAGGAACGCCTGGGAGCCGTCCAGGTCCTCGAGGGGGTCCTCGCGATGGGAGGCGTCTGCTTCCTGCGGGGCGCTCGACATGTGGGCTGAGAGCTGGGCCCAGGTTGAGGCGGAGCAGCCTGGTGTTTCATTGCAGGGGAACGCCCTCGGCGAGCAGACGGGGCATGGCCCCTGGCGGCAGGCTTGCAGCGGGGCAAGTTGTGAGAGACCGCCTCCGTCTGTTTCTTCACCGCAGAGAACTGCTGGGTAAAGTCCTCGACGGTGTCGCCGAAAAGGCCGAACTGGGAGACAGGGGCATTGAGATAGCAAGTCTTGTCGGTTTCACGCATCTCGACCAAGTTCAGCCACAGATGACATTCCTGGACCACGAGCATGGCCATCGCCTGCCCGAGTGACTGCGCTGTGACCTTCGTGGCCCTGAGTTCCTGCAGCACATCGGGATCAGGGCTACCCACATGCAGATCTTTAAGCACCTTGACCTGGTGGACTTACAGGAGGGCCATGGCGTGCAGGGCGGAAGCGGCGTGTCCGGCCGCGCTGTAGGCTTTAGCAGTCAGTGTAGATGTCGTCCTACAGGCCTTGGAGGGGAGCATAGGGCGACCCCGCCAGGTGGTCGGGTTTGGTGGGCACAGGTGGAGCACAACAGCCCTATCCACCTGGGGAATCGCTGTGTACCCGTGGGCCGCTCCGCCATCGAGGGTAGCGAGAGCGGATGAGCGGGTGGCATGACGAGTGGAGAGCAGTGCCCTCAACGTAGACGTCAGCAGTGGAAAGCTTTCTGTTGAAAGCGAGCCGCGACCGCAACGTTGACATGGTTATGCTCTCGCAGTGAGAGCATGAGCCATCCACAAACGCTGCCTCGGTGTGATCGCAACCCAGACACATGAGACAACGCCTGTGGCCGTCTGAAGTGGAGAGCACTCAAATGCATCCAGGAACTACACAGGGGCGGAATGGCATCTTTATAAAGATGCATCCTGAAAAGGACATTCAACGCCGCTGTGTATTGCTCTTTTACAGAGAAAATCACTTTTTTAAGAATTAGAACTATTTTAATTTTGTGCTGTCAAAGCGCCCAGGGGCAAACTGCACTGCCGTGAAGAGAAGGAGAAAAGCCACTGATGTGCGCCATAGATCCAACAGCAAGCAAAGCATCAGAGGAATATGAACAGGTGTGTAAATTGCAGTTGACTGCTGACACGACCAAGGCTCCGAAGAAAATTTCTGAATGAACTCATAATATTTCCTTGCCTTTATACCTGTATGTCCAGGGGCGGGGTATGCAAATACTGTCTGCCAACTTCTCATTGGCCTTTTTTCATGCATCAGAGGCATATTCGGCGCTCAAGAGAGACCCCTAGTGTCGCTTCTTCGACATGACGTCGACGTGAGCGACAGATGGGGAACTAAAAATCCTTAAAAGAAAGTAGAAAGCCTTTATTATTGTCAAACATTATACTTTTGTTGTTCATATATACAGTGAAATGTCATTGTTTTCACATATCCCAGCTAAGTTAGGGTCAGAGTGCAAGGTCAGCCATGAGACGGCACCCCTGGAACAGATAGGGTCAAGGGCCTTGCTCAAGGGCCCAAAAGTGGCATCTTGGTGAAATTGGGGATTGAACCCCCGAACTTCTGGTCAATTAAAAGGAATAATTCATTATGAAGAAGCATGTCTGTGTTTAAATAGGATGATTCATTAAGTAGAGATTTCATCTTTAGGTATTGTTCTGGAAATATCAATATTTGGATCACATGAAACTGCAAGTACAGTAAAAGTTACTGATATATTTCTAATAATTCACTGAAAGTTGACTATTCTACCTTTCATTTCATGTTTTGTCTTTTTTATATTCTATTCATATTGTTGTTTATTTTCCTATATTGAATTCTGTGTAGTCTCCAGTTTGATCCTTTCAACTAGTTTTGCATCTTTGTGGTTTTTCATGATTTTGGAGTCATTTGCTGATTGCTCGTGTCAGTCGACATGCGGTTCGACTAAAACATCTACATTACAGATCAATGATGTTTAATGCAGCTTTGAGGTTTTTCAGTAAGTCATTATCTGACATAACCACTGTCCATTTGAAGTGATGTTTCCTGAGTGAATTCAGACTATAAAAGAAGCACGATCAGCTCATAAACACCATCATCTACTGATGAGCAACATCTTCAGTCCTGATTCCAGGTAAGATCTTGTCATCTCATGTGGACATTGTGTTGTCTATATAGTCAGCTGTCATTGTGGATCTTTATAACATCTTTTCTTTGGGTGTTTTCTTTCATGTCCTTGATGTGCCAGAATCACTCTGTATTTGACGTGTCGTGTTCTTTATTCATTTGGATGATTAAAGTCTTGTAAGATATCACGATCAGCTCCTAAACAGCATCATCTACTGGTGAGCAACATCTTCAGTCCTGTAAGTGGATCTACAGTCTGGTTCAGGTGAGATCATGTCCTCTCATGTGTGTGTTCATATTGTCAGCTATCTTTGTGTTTTACACTCCGCTTTCACTCTGATTCTTTCAGTGAATAAATCTAAATGCATGTGATTTTTAATCATGTTGATTCAACTTGAATGAAAATGTAAAGTGTGAACCTGATGAGTAACTCGAGTGACATCAATTAAACAGATAAAAAGAAACATGTTCAGTGATTTGACCGACTGCATGATATTGACTGAAAACATCAACGTGTTTATTTCTGTTGTGAAATCATGTAAAATTAATGACAGGTTTGATATTTTATATTTCAGTGTTTACTGTGAAGATTTCACGACATCATGACACAATACAACAACACCATCAACAATGGCTCACATGATGATAAATGGCAAGCTTTACTTGCTTATTTGGATAAACTACACTTTGCAGAATCACCGTTTATTTGGATTATTTCGATCGTTCAGGTTCCATTCATGCTCGTAACTCTGTGTGCGATGTGTTTTCTCATCAAGTCTCAACGTGCTGCTTCAGTTTTTGTCATACATTTGATTCTTTCAGATCTTATACAGATTATTTGTATGTTAATAGCAGCAGTAAAAGGATGGTTTAATGAACCGTTGATTGCACATTTTTATTCGTTGACCGTGAGTGTGTATTTTATGGCATGTATCGCTTTTGAAAGATATCTGTTGGTTTCTCATCCAATCTGGTACAAAACTCACAATTCACTCAAATTCTCCTGTTTGATTTCTGTCATCATCTGGTTTGTGCCTGTCATCTTTACAGCAAAAGGCATCTCTTCTGGTAATTTTCTTAACCTGTCTCTTTGTATTGCATTATTGATCCCCTTCCCAATCATCATTCTGTGTTTTGTTGGTACTTGGAGAGGTCTCTCTCACTCAATATCACTTACTTCTCAGAAGCGCAAATTCATTTTGGGCAGTCTGTTCCTGGTGCTGCTGAATTACACATTTATCATCCTCCCTTCAGTAATTATGATGTTTTTGATTGACATGAATGTTATTGAGATGGGATCAACCATATATCGAGTTTTTAACTTTCTTGTCTGTCTCCAGTATCTGAATCCACTTGCTGACTGTATATTGTACTTGTTCATGAGGAATGATGCTGGTGATATAATGAAGTCTCTCTTTCACAGACATCAGAATTCATCATAACACACAACCAGTACAAACACTGAGCATCATAATGTGCAGTAGACTAACAGGTGTGTAAAGTGTGACAGTATTTCCATGTGATTGTGATACGATTATTTCTTCATTTCTGTCTATTGAATTGTCTGATGGATTTTGTGTGTGTTCATTTTTCCTAATTGTGTCTGTAAATATGTATAAATATTTTGACTCTGTTTGGAATATTTACATTATTAGTGAAAATCTGATTTCAACTGCGTGATCTTAAATATAAGTAGCCGAATAATGTGAAAACTTTATCCAAGGATTTTTCCATTAACTTTTTAAGAATATCACAAACAGTCAAATTTAACTTTGTGTGTGTGTGTGTGTGTCATATAGGTTGTCTCCCTCATTTTTAGAGTCAGTGACTGTTCTGTAATTATTGAAGTAGATTCATGATAAATGTCTTTCATATAAAAATATAATGCTGTGTTGTATACTAATTATAAAATAAATGAATTGCCTTTACAGTGATTGCATTTTCGGGGCAACAATTTAACATGGCTGTATTTTTACAATGTGAATATTCCACTTGAAAACATATTAAAGAGCATTTTATTTCTGAACCAGAACCATCTAGTCTAAAGAAATGTGTGTCTAAAAACTGCCAGGAAGGGGTCAGATTGCATTAATGTATGACATGTTGAAAACAGGATCTACCAAATCTTCGGTGTCAAGACTAACTTTGTGGAACTGAGGCACTGAAGACAGTTCGGAGACTAATATGCACAGACTAAATAGTGGACTGATGTTATTGCAATATAATTAACACATGCATAGTCCTACATCTACAACTCTGGAATATTATTTGAAGATTATATTTGCTTCAGTTGAAGAACGTTATAAACAAAATAAATTAAATGTAAATGTGTTCTTACATTATTTATTAAACATTTAAATTGTATAAGTCAAGTGTAAATAGAGAAATATGTTTACATTATGTAAATGATAATGGTTTGGAGTCCTGATTTACAAACATAACTGACCCAATTAACAAAAAACAATAGGCTTCTTTAAATACCACAAAATATTCACACATAATAGATCTACATTTCTGATTTGATAAATTAATAAAAGTACAATCATTCATTTCACCCAGAGGGGCATCTCAGCCAGTGGTGGCGATTTTCCAGAACAGCACTTCACAACGATTCACTTAAAGTATTAATCTTCTTCTCCAGTTACATCCTATAACACCCCTGTCAAGCACCAGCAATATAGACAAAGAGAGCACATTCATAAGATGTTTGTAGTGTAAATGGACTGTATGCAATAAATCAGAAGAGAAGAAATATAGACTTACGTTCTTTTGTGCATTAACTGCATTGAATGTCAGACATATTTCTATGACAGTGACACAATGACACAATGACCTCAGGAAAATGGTCAATTGAGCTTTGCACCACTTCATGAACATACAATACACACAGTTTTCATGCATACACCCACAGATAACACAAACACTCCCAGTCACACTCAATTGATTTGGCACAAACATTGTGCTTAGAATTAGCCTTTTCGTGAAAGTTAGATAAGTGTTTCATGTTCTGTTATGTTGAGATTCAGAAGAGTTTCTGTAATGTTTGAGTTTTGGAGGTTACTATTATGGTGAAGAGTTGAGTTTGAGATGAAAAGCTCCTAAAATGTTTCAATGTCATACTGTAAGATGTCTAAATGAACTTAAATGCATAGTTGAGAAAACCTTGACTGTTAGGGTTAAAAAGAAACTGAAATGTTGCTATTTGCTGGGTTGGCACAGAAATTATAGTAAAAATGTTTCTTTCTTTTTTTAATGGTCATTATTTTTTTCTATTCACACAAAACTATATCACTTATTTTCTTTTCAATCCGATACAAAGTACTTTTAGGCCAGTATATCGCTGTTACCTCTAATGAATTTGCGAAACCTTTGGATAAAATTTGTAACTTTATTACTTTAATATAGTAAAATTATTCCTTAATTTTTTCTCTCTCTCTCTCTCTCTCTCTATATATATATATATATAGATCTAAGCAGAAAATGATTAGGCTGAATTGTTTACCTTTTAAAAATTAGTAAGTATAAGCAACATAAAGTAGTAAAACCATGTTTAATTGTATGTAAACTTTGGTTACTGCCAAAGAAAAAAAAAAAAAACATGGTTAATACAATATTGATACAGTAAATCAATGAGTAGTTTTCTTAAGGGTATCATTTATTATTGAGGAGTCAATGTTTTAACACTGAATTTAAATAAACCTGTAAAAATGGTCACACAAGCCCACTATAATTCATGTCACATCAAGATTTGTCATTAATTAGTGTAAATAACTCCAGATGCTGTTTTTCTGTCATCATGAAAACACTGCTCCCTCTTTGAACGAGCACTATGAATGAAAGTGTGATCACTGTCTGTCTGCTGGTGTATTTCAGCATTTCTGTGATTCCAGATGAGAAAAAATAGTTCTACCAGAAAGACTCGGGAGAATAATACTGAACAATTAACCATTTATTTACAGCTCGGCAACAATATAAAGATAAAAGTTCTTTGGCGTAGGCGGGGGTCCGGACTCTGCATTTCCTGCCTGGCGATGAAGGCAGGTGCGCAGTTGACCCCCAGTGAGGTATGGGAAGGGACCATCCTGGTGGTGGTGTGTAGGAAGGAAGGGATCATCTTGGTGGTGGGGAGGGTGGAGGAGAACGAAAGCGTCAGCATCTGTGAACTCAGACATGTGTAAGTACCCATCTTTTATACTGCAAGTGTTAGAACATGATTGGATAGATGAGAAGGTAATGAGTGACGAAACAATTGAGTCTTCCTGGCAGAACTTATGCTAAAGCTTCCATTTCCGGTGCCATGCAACGATTCGCTCATATAATTATTCTTTCCCACTTCGAAGCTTATGAGATGCCTTAATATTCATGTTATCTAAATAATAAGATCACTAGTTAAAAAAAACAACAACTTAAGAATCAATATTTTCATGAGGATCGATATTATTGATATCGGTATTGGAAGTATTTATGCTTTAGTATCGATCCGCCCATCCCTAATTCACAGTTTTGTAATTAATTATCTGCAATTTATATATATATATATATATATACTGTATATATATATATATAAGGAATAATTGACTCTGGC
The DNA here is from genome assembly GCA_032164185.1 of Moxostoma hubbsi. Lineage (NCBI taxonomy): Eukaryota > Metazoa > Chordata > Actinopteri > Cypriniformes > Catostomidae > Moxostoma > Moxostoma hubbsi. The sequence continues at coordinate 4,503,331 of JAVLUX010000018.1, forward strand.
CCGTTTAATTGTTTATAAATAATGCACACCCGATGTGGTCACGACGCGCGGTGGAGTGACCGTTGCACCTCTGGTGTGCATTATTTTTAAACAATTCAACGGGCCGGAGTCAATTATTCCCCTTATACCACAGTTACCACACCTTAAGACATCGTTCAGAGTTTTACCTAAAAACAATACTAGTTTCCATCCCTAAAACGCTCTTGTAAGTGGAACTACTTTCTTCCGCCACATATTCAGTGTCTTGCTTTAATACAGCAGGAGCCTTCGTTGCTAATTCGAAAAAATCACGTTAGAACTTGGAACAGATGCTTGCACTGACTCTCTCACTCTCTCTCTCTCTCTCTCTCTCTCTCTCTCTCTCACACACACACACACTCTCTCCTTCTCTCTCTCTCTCTCACTCTCTCTCTCTCTCTCTCTCTCTCTCTCTCTCTCTCTCTCTCTCTCTGTGTGTTGTGCGCATGCGTGAGTGGTTGCTGAGTGAGCGTGGAGAGTGTGTGGTGAGTTCGAGTGTTTTTTCTGCCCGCTGTGGCTTTTCCTTACTTGAACTTTGCTATTTTCTAAAAAAAAAAAAAAAAAAAAAAAAAAAAAACGTTTAATCTGTATTGAGTGGATAAAACTATATATTGTTTCGCGGGTGTACCGGTGTATCAACAGGGGCATGGCAGCCCAAAGTGTTGATTCACTCGGTTCACTAACGCGGCGTCATGGGGTTAAAGTGGTGACCGCTGCAAGTGTGGAAGATTGTATCTTGGCCATCGGTGAAATCGTTGGGCACAAGAGCATTCTTGCAGCATCAAGGATGAGCAACGCAGTTGTTTGTTTTTTAAACACTGTGGAGAATGCAAATGTCATTGTAGAAAGAGGAGTTGTGATTCATGGCCTTTTTACACCTGTGCTTCCTCTTTCAACCCCTGCTAAAAAGGTAATTTTGTCAAATGTCCCACCTTTTATCAAAGACGAGGCTTTGACTAAAGAACTGTCACGGTTTGGGAAGTTGGTTGCTCCAGTGAAAAAGATCACGATCGGGAGTAAATCGGACTTGATCAAACATGTGGTGTCGTTCAGGAGATTCACTTATATGATCCTGAGCGAAAATAGAACAGACCTGAATTTAAATCTGAAAGTTAGATCTGATAATTTTGATTATACTGTCTATGTATCTACTGACACATTAAAATGTTTCGGTTGTGGAAGAAACGGACATTTGGCTCGCGCCTGTCCCGAAAACGAGAGTACACACGTGAAACAAGTCGATGAGAAGACAGTACAAGAAGAGTGTGTTACTGGTTCTTCTGTGTCAGTACTTTTGAATCCAGTGCAGTCTGCCAAACACACAATAAATACAGTGCCTTGTGAACGGATTGTTGAAACCGCTCAAAATATGGTTGAGATCAAAGAAAACAATGATACGGCTGATGATCAAATGAATGTGACCTTGCTTGAAAAATCCACTGTCATAGAAAAACCAATAGACACACAAAAAAGTTCGCTGAACTGCTTATCTGATATAGAACCTTTATCAGATAATGTACATTTGTGTGAGGTAGACATGGATCACGATGTCTTCAAAACTCCTGTTAAAAGAAAAAAGAAAGACAGAAAGGAAAATTCAAAGCAAGCAAGAAAAGAACAAAAGAATGACACAGACAATGTTGACAGTGAAAGTGAGTTTTCTGACTCCAGTGTTTCAAGTTTTTCACAGAGTGAATGGAAATGTGATGACTATAGTGCTGATGAAATTAAGATGTTTCTAAAATTGACAAAAAATCAGAGAGGTGTACAGATTGTTGATTTCTTCCCAGACCTGAAACGGTTTGTGGTAAGCACTAGGAGTTTAATGAGTGAAGGTTACTTTCTAGATACGGAAGTGTATCGACTGAAAAAAATTATGGCAAAAATCCAAAATCAACTGAACAATAATGATGACAAAGTGGTATAATTATTTTATCTTCACTGGTTGTGGTTTTCTGTTTGGTTTTTATTGTTTTGTTTCATTTTTTTCTTTACTCATGGCGGATATCCGTATTGCATCCTTAAATGTAAACGGAGCCAGGGATGAAGTTAAAAGAATGCAGGTGTACGAAACAATGAAACAGAAAAAACTTGATGTTTGTTTTTTACAAGAAACACACAGTGATGATAAAAACGCTACAGACTGGAAAAAAGAATGGAATGGTTGTATTCTTTTAAGTCATAAAACTTCACGTAGTGGTGGAGTTGCCATCTTGTTCGCGAAGAATTTTACTCCATGCTCTTTTAAAATAGAAGAAATCGTGAAAGGGAGACTCTTGAAAATTCAAACCATTTTTGAAAAATATGTTCTGGTTTTTATTTGTGTGTATGCCCCCACTTTACCTTTAGAAAGAGTGGCTTTTATGGATGTTTTATGCTCAACACTAGATAAATGTAGTAATGAAGAATATCTTTTCCTTGGTGGAGATTTTAATTGTGTTGAACAAAATATCGATCGCAACCACGTAGAACCACACATGCCTTCCCGTAAGCGACTTTGTGAGATAATTGAAAGGAATGACTTATGTGATGTCTGGAGAAATTTAAATGGGACTTCAAGACAATATACGTGGGCTCACGCCCATGATAATTTATTGTCTTTAGCGAGATTGGATAGATTTTACAGTTTCAAACATCATCACAGTGTTTTTAAGAGTTGTATAATAAATCCAGTTGGTTTTTCCGACCACAGTGTAGTTATTTGCAGTGTTTTTTTAAATTCTGTGTCACCAAGGAGTGCATATTGGCATTTTAACACCACTTTTTTAAATGATGCTTCTTTTAAAGAGGCTTTTGCTTTTTTTTGGGAAAGTTTTAAAAATAAAAAAGATTCTTTTTCCTCTTTGCAGAGTTGGTGGGATTTTGGCAAGGTCCAAATCAAACTTTTTTGTCAACAGTACACTCAAAATATCACAAGGGAGACAGCTAAGTCTATGAGAAATCTGGAAACTGAAATTTTGAAACTTCAAGGTATGGCACAACTAGGTGGAAATAAAGCTTTTATTGATTCTCTTTTTCTAAAGAAAACCGCTCTGTCTGACCTACAAGAGATGAAAGCACAGGGTGCTTTAGTTAGATCGCGTTTTAAGACCATAGAACAGATGGATATTCCATCAAAATATTTTTTCAGCTTAGAAAAAAAAAATGGACAGAAACGTTTTATTCATTCACTGCTCTCTGAGTCTGGATCTTTATTATCAGGTTCAACAGAAATAAGAGAAAGAGCAGTCAGTTTTTATGAAAATCTTTATAAATCTGAATGTAAAGAAGATAAAGAGATAGAACAGTTTTTCTTTGAAAAATTACCTAAAGTGTCAGAAAGAGCAAATGTGACACTAATAAAGCCTATTGGCTTAGAAGAATTGTCTAAAGCTCTACAGGGCATGGAGAATGGCAAAGTTCCTGGATTAGATGGAATCCCTGTTGAATTTTACAAATCTCTTTGGTCAATCATTGGAGAAGATTTGCTAATCGTTCTCAATGATAGTTTAGCCAAAGGACTTTTGCCTTTGAGTTGCAGAAGAGCGGTTTTGACCCTTTTGCCTAAAAAGGGAATATTGAGCGATATAAAAAACTGGAGACCTGTATCTCTGTTGTGTTGCGATTATAAACTGTTGTCCAAAACACTAGCTACCCGTTTGGGAAAAGTTTTAGCTGAAATTATCCATCCTGACCAGTCATATTGTGTACCTAAGAGGTCAATTTTTGATAATATTCATTTAATTAGAGATATGTTTGATGTTTCTAATATGTTTGGTCTTGACTTAGGATTGATTTCTTTAGACCAAGAAAAAGCTTTTGACCGCGTAGAACACAATTATTTATGGAAGACTCTCCAAGCTTTTGGTTTTAATTCTAAATTTTTAGCTTATATTAAAGTCTTATACTGTGATATTGAGAGTCTACTGAAGATTAATGGTGGCTTATGTGCTCCTTTTAAAGTGTGTCGTGGGGTAAGGCAGGGTTGTTCTTTGTCAGGGTTATTATACACTCTTGCAATAGAACCGCTTTTAAGTGTTTTAAGGAGAGTTTTAGAAGGGGTGTTTTTACCCAATTTTAAAACTTCTTTATGTCTGTCTGCATATGCAGACGATGTTATTATAATGACAAATAAGCAAAACGATATAGATTTACTTTTGACGATACTAAAAGATTTTAGCCTAATTTCTTCTGCAAGGATTAACTGGAACAAAAGTGAGGCAGTTTTGATCGGACAATGGAAAAATGGAGTACCAAATCTTCCAGATGGTTTGCACTGGACAAGAAATGGTCTGAAGTATTTGGGAGTATTCTTAGGTAATGAAGCAGTAACCCAAAAAAATTGGATAGGAACAGTCGAAAAACTAAAGAGCCGACTTGAAAAATGGAAATGGCTCGTACCAAACTTATCCTACAGGGGACGCACTTTGGTCATCAACAATTTGGTGGCTTCCTCTTTGTGGCACCGGATGGCTTGCATTGATCCACCAGCTAGCTTACTTGGGAAAATTCAGTCTGTTCTATTAGATTTCTTTTGGGACAAATTACACTGGATACCACACAACATTTTGTACCTAAAAAAAGAAGAAGGAGGCCAAGGACTTGTTCATATACAAAGTAGGACTGCGGCTTTTCGACTACAATTTATACAACGTTTCCTTACCAGTTCAGAAACTTTGGCATGGAAATCAGTGGCCTGCGCTATTCTTAAATCTGTTGATGAACTCTGTTTGGACAAACACTTATTCCTGGTGGATCCAAAGAAACTCAGTACATCAAGACTCCCTGTTTTTTACAAAAATCTGTTTAGAATATGGGACCTTTTTAAATTGAAAAGGACTGAGAACACAGTTTCTCTTTTTTGGCTACTAGAAGAACCCATAATATATGGTGCCCGTCTGGATATTTTGGATACTTGTGGTCTACTAAATGGTGCATGCACCAAATCTAAGATTGTAACATTGGGGAGTTTAATTAATGTGTCTGGTCCACATTTTAAAAATGTGGAAAACGTAGCTGCCTCTTTAGGTGTTAAATCAATTCGAATTGTGGTAAAATTTCTTCAGAATTTGCAATCTGCACTCACAGTAAATGAAATGAACATGCTGGACTTTTTTTTTGCTGAGAAACGTCTACCTAATGATAAAGATGCTTTCCCAAGGTGTTTTTTGTCCCCAGATATAGAAGAACACTCTGGAATTTTTTTGGAAAATGTACCAGACATGGACTTATATGAAGTCGGGGGGAAAAAGTTGTACAATGCTTGTGTAAAAGTTTTTAACAAAAAAGGTCTGCATGGAAGAGTTGATTCACCCTGGCGTAAAATTTTTTCTGATAGAGATGTGAAACCGGAGTGGAGGGCACTCTATAAGCCACCATTAACAAAAAGAATTGGAGACTTACAGTGGAGAATTATACATGGTATAATTGCTGTTAATTCTTTTATTTCTATTTTAAATCCAAATGTTAATCATGAGTGTCCTTTTTGCTCCCAAAGAGAGACCATTTTTCATGTGTTTATGCACTGCTTAAGACTTAAGCCTTTATTTGACTTGCTGAAAGACATGTTCAGTTGTTTTGATGAAAATTTTACTGTGTCCATTTTTATTTTTGGTTTTAAATACACTCGAAAAAGACAACAAGAATGTCAATTAATCAATTTTATTATAGGCAAGGCAAAAATGGCAATATATGTTAGTAGAAAGAGGAAAGTTGAACAAAAGGGTGATTATGATGTTGTAATGATGTTTACAGCCATGATTAAATCGAGAGTGTTAATTGATTTTTATTTTTATAAAGATTTGAACTGTATGGAAGTGTTTGTAAACACATGGTGTTGTAGAGGGGTATTGTGTTCTGTGTTTGAAGATGGAATTTACTTTTCACATCTTTTATAAACACGATGTAATTTTTATTTTAATTTAAATGTTTTTAATTTTTCTGGATTAAATGTTTGTTTAAAAATCAAAAAAAAAAAAAATCTCTCTCTCTCTCTCTCTCTCTCTCACACACACACACACTCTCTCCTTCTCTCTCTCTCTCTCACTCTCTCTCTCTCTCTCTCTCTCTCTCTCTCACACACACACACTCTCTCCTTCTCTCTCTCTCTCTCTCTCTCTCTCTCTCTCTCTCCCACAATTCAATTCAATTCAATGGGCTTTATTGGCATGAAAGTTTCAAAAACAATGTTGCCAAAGCATCAAATATAATAAAATAAAATAAAAGCAAAATACATTTTGTCAAATAACTTGGACAGTATATAATATAATTATTAGTAATATAGAAATAACAGCAATATATTAATTATTATTATTATTTATTTGACCACATCACATTGCATGTGTGTGTGTTTGTCCAGATCCCTCACTGTCCCTCAGGTTGTGGCATGTTGATACATATTGGGCAGTAAGATGTGCCCTGTCTCCTTCTCCTAGGAGTATTTGTAATTTTGAGAGGTCATTTAGGTCTTTATAGTCTAAAGTTTCAGAGTTAGACTTGTTTATGTAAACGTTCCTTATTTCTCTGAATGTTTCACATTTTAGGAGGAAGTGCATCTCTGTCTCGACCTCACCTGTCCAACAGTGAGCACATATTCGGTTTTCTTTTGGTTGCCATGATTTTTTGTGTCTTCCTGTTTCAATTGCCAATGTGTGGTCACTGAGCCTGTATTTGGTGAGGGTTAGGGTCTGTCTCTGTTTTCTATCTCTGACAGTAAAGAGATATTTTGCCAACTCATACTCTCTGTTTAGGGCCAGATAACACTCTAATCGACTTTGGCTTTTAGTTTCTTCTTCCCAATGTTCCAAATAGGTTTCTTTGCATTGCTTTATAATTTGGTTTACTCTGATTGGTGTTTGGAGAACAGTGTTGATGTGAGACTGGTAAAAGTGTGTTTGAGGGGGGACGATTAGTCTCAGCAGCAACTGATGTAGGGGACTCTTTTCTGGGCTCAGCTCTTGGATTTGGAGGTCTTTGGATTTAAGGTGAATGAAGAATTTAAGTGCTCTCTTTTGAATGCTTATTATCAGTGGGTATCTGCCTAATTCTGCTCTACATGCATTTGTTGGTGTATTTCTGTGTACATGTAAGATGTATCTGCAGAATTCTGCATGTAAAGATTCGGTTGGGTGTTTGTCCCAGCGTGTATAGCTGTGATGACTGAGTGGACCCCATACTTCACTACCATACAGCGCAATAGGCTGGATGACACTATCAAATATTTTCAGCCAGATTTTAATTGGAATTTGGAGATTATAACATTTTCTCTTAATTGCGTTTAGGGCGCTTCAAGCTTTTTCATTGAGTGCATTCACTGCCATGTTGAAACTCCCTGATGCTGTTATTGTTATACCAACGTAGGTATAACTCATGCTGTGTTCAATTACATGATTATTCATCGTAAACTTGTATTTATTTTCATGACACTTGGGCCATTTCTGAAAAATCATGACATTAGTTTTCTTCATGTTTACTGCTAGGGCCCAGTTTTGACAGTATTTGTCAGCTATGTCCAGCTGCAGCTGTAGTCCTTGTTCAGTAGGAGACAGTAGCACAAGATCATCAGTATAAAGCAGATACTTCACCTCTCCATCTAGGAGGGGGAGAGGATGAGAAGCACATTGATCCAACTGAACAGCAAGTTCATTTATATATACATTAAATAAAGTTGGACTTAAATTGCAACCCTGACGGACACCTCTTCTCTGGGTGAAGAATTCAGTTTGTTTGTCTCCAATTTTAACAGCACACATGTTTTTTGAATATGTTGATTTGATCAGATCATATATTTTGCCACCTACACCACAATGTAGAAGTCTATAATATAGCCCTTCATGCCAAATAGAATCGAAAGCTTTTTTGAAATCAATAAAACAAGTGAATATTTTACTATTTTTTGTTTGGTGTACATGTTTGCGGTGTTTTGGAAGAAAGCCAATTAGATTTTTACACAAGATGGAGTGTTTGTCAAGGAAATTAAGTATTCTTTTGTTAAGAATACTGCCTAATAGTTTACCTAGACAACTGCTGACACAGATGCCACAGCAGTTTCTCTCTCTCTCTCTCTCTCTCTCTCAATTCAATTTAAATTACTTTATTGGCATGATTGTGATCAATTAATATGCAAAATATTGTTATAATAAACATCAAAATAAGATTTTTTTTTACATTTAAAAATATTATTGTGGGTAATTGACATGAAATTTTAAGCTTTGTCATCAGTGTCCTGCTGTGTGACACTTTCTTCATCTAAGTACTTTAAACAACATTTTATGATCTTGCATAGCTATATATACTGTACATATATAGTATATTATTATTATACTTGTTGTTTCCGAAACCTCCTATTAATATATGAGACGATAGTTTATTTGCACTTCTAGAAAAAATTGGAAAGATGATTAAGATCTTTAAAAAGAAATGCTGACTTATCACAGCACCTAAAATACACACTTTCCCTTGTGCTTTCCTTTACATTTTAACCTAACATCTGTATGTTGGGAAAAAAGATTTTGGACATGTTAACTGTCCGAACTATAAAGTGCTTATTTTAGTGCTTTCTCTAAAAAATCCACTCACAATCACCTTTACAGTGGTTTTATACTGTGTGTTATGACAATTTTTGCAATGTTGGGCCCGTTGTCATGACTAGCAGATAGAACCCATAGAAATGTTGGGTTTCTTTCAACACAAAAATGTGAAATTGAGCTGGAAAATGAAATCAATGAAACGTCTCGGTTACGTATGTAACCTCCGTTCCCTGATGGAGGGAATGAGACGTCGTGTCGAAGAAGCGACACTAGGGGTCTTTCTTGAGCATTGAAAGATGCCTCTGATCTATGAAAAAAGGCCAAAGAGAGTTGGTGAACATTATTTGCATACCTGCCCCCGGACATACGGGTATAAAGGTGAGGGAAATACACTCGTTCATTCAGGATTTTCCTGAGGAGCCGGGAGTGTTCCGGGCACCTCAGCGGCTCGGCTTAGTGACGTGGCCGTGAAGACCCCTCCATCAGGGAACAGAGGTTACATACGTAACCGAGACGTTCCCCGTCTGTCGCTCACTTCGACGTCATGTCGAAGAAGCGACACTAGGGGTCCACTTCAAAACTCGCCATGCACTGAGCAGTGTACGTGTACTGCTGACACAGAAGCGGCAGGTATTCTACGTGCACAAGCGACCGACTGTGTTCAGGCTGCACGTACTCTTCCCCAATGCCCCAAAAAAGTTGTAAGAATCCTTTTGGTTTCCCTAGGGGGGAACAAGGTGACGCTCCCAACTAGGGTAAGGGAACCTAATGGCTTCGTGGAAATTTTCCCATTCATTTCATCGGCCATTGTCACCATCATGGAAGCATGGGACGATGCAAGGTTTGTGTACCGCCGTCTAGTCGAGTAACTAAATTAACGAATGGACATTATCGTTTTTCAAGGGACCGTTTTCCAGAAAACTATGGGTCCGGTTTACATGGTCAAATGGACCCAAACAAACTTAGATAGGGGGCGACAGTGCGCTTTGGTGGCATCTCCACTGCCTCCTGAGACCCCCCGTCCCCCAGAGTCCCACGGTCCCACTATCTGCCACCTAACCACCTATTCTGCACAATGACCATAGTGAGAGGGTTAAGGCTGTCCACAGACAAGTTATCCTTCCCCTTCCCAATTGTTTTGAGCAGGGTATACCCGCGTGCCACCCTGGGGGGGCGGGGCTGTCCACGAACCCATTATCATGCCCCTGACCACTTATTTTTCCCAAATTGACCAGTGAGACCCCCAGACCGCCCAGAGGGGGCGGGGCTGTCCATGGACCCATTATCATCCCCCTGACCCACTATTTTTTGAAAATGGTCCAATGAGACCCCCTGCCCACCCTGGGGGGGGCGGGGCTGTCCACAGACACATTATCATCCCCCTGACCCGCTATTTTTTCAAAATGGACCAATGAGACCCCCTGCCCACCCCGGGGGGGGCGGGGCTGTCCACGGACCCATTATCATCCCCCTGACCCACTATTTTTCCAAAATGGACCAATGAGACCCCCTGACCGCCCCGGGGGGGGCGGTGCTGTCCACGGACCCATTATCATCCCCCTGACCCACTATTTTTCCAAAATGGACCAATGAGACCCCATGACTGCCCTGGGGGGCGGGGCTGTCCACGGACCCATTATCATGCCCCTAACCAACTGTTTTTCCCAAATAGCGTTTTTACGCTCCGGGATTTCACGAGCCGCACGTTTGGTGGCCGCGGTGCCCGCCCGCACCCTCGAAAAGGCACATTTTGAAGGTGAAAAAAAATGATCACAGTAGGAGTCTGCCCTCTTAGTATGTGATAGAGGGGCACCAGATGGGTAACCGAGCGAAATTTCAGCTCCGTTGGAGCTCAGGGAGCAAAGTTAGAGCATGTCCCACTTTCAATTTGTACCATTCATTTTCACAGCGGGTCCGTGGACATGGCTCTGAAAGGTCCAAACGACTCCAATTTGCCCCGGGGGCCCCCAAATCAGGCCCTAAAATTTGGAGGCTCTAGACATTGTCTGAATGCACTCTTTCAGCTCTAGACCTTATATTAACACCCAAATTACTCTGCACGTGCAAGAGGCTCTCTCTGGCTTTGAGAGAAAGAGGCCTGTGAGGTTGATTCTTTCATTAAAGAAAAAAAATGTTCTTTCTAGAGACTTGCACTTTTATTATGACACACCAGGGGCCCCGGACTACCAGCATGTGAAGTTTGGGGCCCAGAGGAGCTTTCTAGAAAAAGTCCACGTGCAATCAGTTTCATTCATTTTCTCAGTGAGTCCGTGGACGTGGCTCCAAAAGGTCCAAACGACTCCAATTTGAAATCTTGGGCTTCTCAGGGGCTCCCTAGTCAGTGTGCAAAGTTTCAAGTCCCAACGACTTCGTTAAGTGCTTAATTGGCTGACTAATGAGTGAAAAGTGACATTTAATTTCCTGTAATATTTTTCTTGATTTTTTTTAAGGTACTTCCTTAACTCTGAGAGACACACCTTTTTAATACGCTGTTTCTGAGGGCCCATCGATGACGCATTCGAAGCCCCCAGGTCTTAGCACTAAATTTAACCCCGTCCACGAAACCGCTGTGGAATTGCATTGCTTTAATGGGCAAGTGGGATTTCTTGTAAAAAGGGGTCAAAAGGTCGTAGGACCTTGAAATTTAGGATTCTGGAGTCCCGGGGGCCCCCAAATCAGGCCCTAAAATTTGGAGGCTCTAGACATTGTCTGAATGCACTCTTTCAGCTCTAGACCTTATATTAACACCCAAATTACTCTGCACATGCAAGAGGCTCTCTCTGGCTTTGAGAGAAAGAGGCCTGTGAGGTTGATTTTTGCATTAAAGCAAAAAAAAAAATTATTTCTGGAGACTTGCGCTTTTATTATGACAAACCAGGGGCCCCAGACTACCAGCACGTGAAGTTTGGGGCCCAGAGGAGCTTTCTAGAAAAAGTTCACGTGCAATCAGTTTCATTCATTTTCTGCAACGGGTTGGTGGACGGGGCTCCGAAAGGTCCGAGCGACTCGAAAACGACATATGCGCATCGTCGTGGTGCCCTTAGACGGCGTGGAGAGTTTCGTGACCTTTTGACCTTATTTTCCATTCATTTGGCCCATTTAGGGACGTTGTCCACGAACACGTTGTGAAAAATGCATTGATTCAAAGGGAAAGTGGGATGTCTGGAAAAGAGGGGTCAAAAGGTTGCAGGCTCTTGAAACTCCAGAAAGTCGAGCGTCATGTCCCCCCGAATCAGGAACCAAAGTTTGGGGTCTCTAGAACCTTCCTGAGCCTATATCCAAACCCTAAACCTAGTTGTCTGATCATTCAGCAGGGTTCTTTCAAGCTTTTTGTGCAAGAGGTCTTTGTGAGAGATAGTTGCACAAACGGCCCAAAAAATATTTTCCTTTTTTCTAGAGCTTCGTGCTCTCAGTATGTCTTACGAAGGGCGTCAGGCTACCACCGTGTGAAATTTGGGGGCTGTGGGAGCTTTCTAGAAAAAGTCTATGTGCAATCGGTTCCATTCATTTTCTACAACGGATTGGTGGACGGGGCTCCGAAAGGTCCGAACGACTCGAAATTGACATATGCACATCATCGGGGTGTCCTTAGACGGCGTGCAAAGTTTCGAGTCCCAACGACGTCGTTAAGTGCTTAATTGGCTGACTTGTGCACGTAAAGTCATTTTTCTGGAATATTTTTCTTGATTTTTTTTAAGGTACTTCCTTAACTCTGAGGGACACACCTTTTTAATACATTGTTTCTGAGGGCCCAACGATGAAGCATTCGAAGCCCCCAGGTCTTAGCACCAAATTAAACCCCGTCCAGGAAACCGCTGTGGAATTACGTTGCTTCAATGGGCAAGTTGGACGTCTAGAAAAGGGGGTTCCCAAGGTCGCAGAACCTTGAAATTTGAGATATTCGATCGTCTGGGGCCCCCAAGTCAGATCCTAGATTTTGGAGGCCCTGGGGGCTTGCTAAGTATTAAAGCCTCTGATGCTGTTGCACACAAGGCCTAAAATGAAGCCTGTCTCATTGATTCCAATGACAGGCAGAGAGATCTGTTGAAAATAATGAAAAATACTTTTTTTGCACCCTAGGCATTAGTCCTCTTAATATGTCGATAAGGGGCCCTTGACGTGTCACCGTGTGAAATTTGGGGTCCGTAGGACCTCAGGAAGAGCAATCCCACTTTCCATTTGTACCATTCATTTTCACAGCGGGTCCGTGGACATGGCTCAGAAAGGTCCAAACGACTCCAATTTGAAATATGTGGCTTCTCAGGGGTCCCCTAGTCAGTGTGCAATGTTTCAAGTCCCAATGACTTTGTTAAGTGCTTAATTGGCTGACCTCTGAGTGTAATGTGACAATCATTTCTCAGGAATATTATAATAATGGAATTTAATCAAGGGTGGACTTCAAAGACACTGGTCACTAATCTTGCAGTTCAAACACAATCACTGTCTAAATACTGACCCTTAGCACTTAGTAAGTTTAATAATTTTTTAAATCATGTTTTTTAACTATAAATAATTCTTATTTACATTATTCATGATGTTAGCCAGAGGGGAACTGGCCCCCACAGTGAGTCTGGTTTCTCCCAAGGTTATTTTTCTCCATTAACCATCATCTTTTGGAGTTTTGTGTTCCTTGCCACAGTCGCCTTCGGCTTGCTCACTGGGGTTATTAATACAATTATTATTTGATTATTTTTAAACACGATAAAGAATCATATCTTATCTAATTCCACAACAGGGCTCCAAACAAAAAAATCAATTAAGGAGCGATTGGCTCCTATAGGGGGAAAAACAGGCGCCAAATTTTTTTTTTCATTTTTAACTCCTTCCATTCCTTTTCGTCCCGCAGCTCGCTAACAGTGTAGTCTGTGGAGCATTCTTCGCAATTATGTGATCACGTGCATTTTTTATGCTTGTTACTGTCACCGTGTTTTCTAACAGTCTCTTTTTTGAAATGGTTAGTTCCTGCAATGAACTCCGTTTTCCCCGCTATTTCTTTGATATAAACTTTTGTAATGTATCTTGGGAAATGTAATGCAAATTTTAAAATCAAAGGGAGTAAACTTTTACTGTCGCCAATGGCGACCTTGACAGAAATTACACTTACAAATAAATTTATTTGGTCACAAATGCGACCATTTTTAGTCGCAGTTTGGAGCCCTGCACAAGGATGATGATTTATCGACTTTATAGACATTACATTTTTATCGTCTGTTAATGCTGAACTTCTGTAAAGCTGCTTTGAAACGATGTGTGTTGTGAAAGGCGCTATACAAATAAAATTGACTTGACTTGACTTGACTTGACTTAATAAAGCATGCTGTCTCCCACCACTACAACCTCAATTGCATGTATAGACTTGTATTTGGAGCCCCACACCCTTAATCCATTTACAAGCCTATTGCAGTATTTCTCCAACTATAAGTCTATTACAATGGTGATGATTAATAATTGAGCATTGAGTCTCACACTTAAGCAAATTATGCATGTTTTTGAGTTGTTAGTTGCATCAACTTGTTGTATTGTGTATTCTGAGTGCTGCCAAAAGTGATTTTGTCTATCAAATTGAATGCAAATATCACTCAAAGTGTTTCAATTGATTAGCCCACGATTCTGCTGTTGAGTCTCCATAGAACAAATTGCTAATGGACACAAATTTTTTTATGCTAATTATGCATGTTTATGAATTGTAAGTTGCATAAACATGTTGTATTTTGTATTCTATACAGGAGAACAGGTTTCAGCTTCTTAAGTCTATCCAGAGCTGAGATCTGGGCATACCACTTACAATGTGGTGATGATTTCTGGCCCATTGAAATGAATGGAAGTGGGACTACCCACTTGCAATTTATTTGCATTGGTTGAAATCGTCACTTGGTGGACTTCATTTTTATAGCTCCAGGATCAAATTTATGACATATAATCACATTTATGTGACTCAGTGAAGCCCCCTGAACACAATGCACCCTTCAAAACATTAAAAATCCACTGTCCACCAAGTGATGATTTTTGGCCCACTGAATTGATTGGAAGTGGGACTTCCCACATACCCACTTCCAATTTATTTGCATTGGTCAAAATCATCACATAATGGACTTTATTTGTATAGCTCCAGGATCAAATTTATGACATTTAATCACATTTATGTGACTCAGTGAAGCCCCCTGAACACAATGCAGCCTTCAAAGCATACAAATTTCACTGTCCACAAACCCTTCACATTTGAGAATGGGAAAAATTGTACGTGGGATCTCCAGATCTCAGCTTTGGGGTGATTTAGGAAGCTAAAACTTGAGTTTCTGTTCTAATCTCAACCTCCAATTTCTATGTTGTGAGTTTCAAGAAGATCTGAGGATGTAGAAATTTTTGTGCCAAAAAACTCTTTAAGATATTGTAAAACAGATCAAATTCATGGGTCGTCCCCATCAACCTGGATGAGGGAGGGGGCAAGGGGAGGGAAACAACAACAAACAATTAAAAATGGGTGGGAGGGTTCCTGCAATGGGCGGTACCTCCCCTCCCACGAACACCATAATTTAAAAAAAGAGGGAAAAGGCCAAGGCAGAGCGGTAGCGAGAGAGAGAGGAGAGAGGGATTAAAGAGAAAAAAAACCCTTACTCGCCAGTTCTCTGATACGCCGTAGCTCGTTCCTCAGCCACTTCTCTACCCTCTACAGGACGACAGCCGCGCCTCTCCAGGCAGTCGGCAGCGAGCCCCTCCCCGCACGCGGTCGGCGGTCTCCAACCCCGCCGCGTTTCAGCGGCTAGTAGGGGACTCCCCCGCCCCTGACAGTGGCCCTAACCACTCCAGGCGGTCGGCCAGGGGCCCCTCCTCCCCTCGCGGTCGGCGGCCGTTCCTCCGCGTCCAGGCGGCTGGGCTCCTCTGTCCCCCGGCAGATGGCCGCGGCTGCTCCGCTGGGCAGTGGCGAGAACTCCGCTACAGCGCACCCCTCTTCCTTCCCGGGCTTCGGCACCAATGTAAAACAGATCAAATTCATGGGCAAGGAAGAGGCGAGAAACCGGCTTGACATATAACGTAAAGGTTTAATGTAAAACTCAAAAGACAAACACATAAGATAACGGACATGTCCGTAATTGAGCTCTCTCTCTCGATCGCCGTCTGCGAGTAGCCTTTATCCCTCTTGATGGCTTAATTAGCCTAATACGAGACCTGGCATGCGTAATCACGCGCCGGTCCCGCCCTCCACCGTGCCACAGATATTTTGCGTGAAATTTTCAACTTCCTCCGACCTTCTTGAAATTTATACCATAGAAAGAGGAGGCTTGGAAAAGATCAGAAACATAGGTTTCAGCTTCCTAAGTCTGTCCAGAGCTGAGATCTGGACATCCCACTTACAATTTGTCCCCATTCATAGAAATAAAGGGTTCGTGGACAGTGGAATTTTTATCTTTTGAAGGGTAAACTATGATCAGGGGGAGTCCTACAGCCACCTAAATGTGATTATATGTCATAAATGTGATCCTGGAGTTATAAAAATTATGTCCACCAAGTGATGATTTCAGCCAATGCAAACAAATTGCATGTGGGTATGTGGGAAGTCCCACTTCCAATCATTTTAGTGGGCCAAAAATCATCACTTGGTGGACATGATTTTTATAACTCCAGGATAACATTTATGACATATAAAGACATTTGGGTGACTGTAAGATTACCCCTGAACATAGTGCACCCTTTAAAACATAAAAATCCCACTGTCCATGTGTTGGTGTACACAGGGGAAATATACCAATACAATCACTGGCTAATGGACAGTGATTCTGTACACAGAGCTATGTAATCACTTGCTAATGGACAGTGATTCTGTACACAGAGCTATGTAATCACTTTTTAATGGACCGTGATTCTGTACATAGAGCTATGTAATCACTTGCTTATGGACAGTTATTCTCTACACAGAGCTATGTACACACAGCTATGTAATCAGTTGCTAATGGACAGTGATTCTGTACACAGAGCTATGTAATCACTTGCTAATGGAGAGTGATTCTGTACACAGAGCTATGTAATCACTTGCTTATGGACAGTTATTCTGTACATACAGCAACACAATCACTGGCTAATGGACAGAGAGTCCTTTGGCCCATTAAATTACTTGGAAGTGGGACTACTCACTACAGATATAATGTGCATACAGAAATAAAATCACTGGCTAATGGACAGAGAGTCCTTTGGCCCATTAAATTGATTGGAAGTGGGACTACCCACTCAAGTTATTCTGTACCTAAAGCAATACAATCACTGGCTATTGGATAGAGAGTCCTTTGGCCCATTAAATTGATTGGATGTGGGACTACCCACTACAGATATAATGTACATACAGCAATACAATCACTGGCTATTAAACAGAGAGTCCTTTGGCCCATTAAATTGATTGGAAGTGGGACTACCCACTACAGATATAATGTGCAAACAGCAATACAATCACTGGCTATTGGACAGAGAGTCCTTTAGCCCATTAAATTGATTGGAAGTGGGACTACCCACTACAAATATAATGTGCATACAGCAATACAATCACTGGCTATTGGACAGAGAGTCCTTTGGCCCATTAAATTGATTGGAAGTGGGACTACCCACTCAAGTTATTCTGTACCTAAAGCAATACAATCAATGGCTATTGGACAGAGAGTCCTTTGGCCCATTAAATTGATTGGATGTGGGACTACCCACTACAGATATAATGTGCATACAGCAATACAATTACTGGCTATTGGACAGAGAGTCCTTTGGCCCATTAAATTGATTGGAAGTGGGACTACCCACTCAAGTTATTCTGTACATACAGCAGTACAATCACTGGCTATTGGACAGAGAGTCCTTTGGTCCATTAAATTGATTGGAAGTGGGACTACCCACTACAGATATAATGTGCATACAGCAATACAATCACTGGCTATTGGACAGAGAGTCCTTTGGCCCATTAAATTGATTGGAAGTGGGACTACCCACTACAGATATAATGTACATACAGCAGTACAATCACTGGCTATTGGACAGAGAGTCCTTTGGCACACTACAG
Source organism: Moxostoma hubbsi (assembly GCA_032164185.1). Lineage (NCBI taxonomy): Eukaryota > Metazoa > Chordata > Actinopteri > Cypriniformes > Catostomidae > Moxostoma > Moxostoma hubbsi. The sequence continues at coordinate 4,520,893 of JAVLUX010000018.1, forward strand.
TTATTCTGTACACAGACCTGTACAATCACTTGCTAATGGGTTTTGAGTCTGTTGGTGGACACATACACCTGTAGATTCAATTGGAAATGGGCAGATAGTCAGTTTGTGTTTACACACCTATGTGTTTCAGGTCAAAGTGGGCAAAATAGGTGGTTTGGGTTCAGATAGTGTGTCTCTGGACAGCTCCAACACTTACAGTTGGTCCGGGGTTCTCATTGGACAAATTGTGCAAAATAGATGGTTAGCTGGCAGATAGCGGGTCTGTAGACAGCCCCGCACCCTCTAAGTGGTCTGGGGGACTATTTGGGCAACTTTTGGAAAAACAGTTGGTCAGGGAGCAGATAGCGTGTACATGGACAGCCCCGCCCCCTCTGGGCGGTCTGGGGGTCTCATTGGTCCATTTTGGAAAAATAGTGTTTCAGTGTGATGATAACGGGTCCGTGGACAGCCCCACCCCCTCTGGGCAGTCTGGGGGTCTCATTGGTCCATTTTGGAAAAATAGTGGGTCAGGGGGATGATAACGGGTCCGTGGACAGCTGTACACTGTACACGGTTCTCTGCATAAGACACAACAGTCTGACATAAAGTCACAACAATCTGACATGAAGTCACAACAATCTGAAATAAAGTCACATGTTTGCCATTTCAAAACACTACCATTCAAAATGACACTACATGAGCTAATTGGCCAATACATGTGCCACCTGGACAAACACGTCAATGGTTAATTGTTAGCACTTCAATCAGGAAGTAAGCACTATGAAAAGCACCTTTTGTTTTACAACAACAATGGAAGACGTTGCAGAGAGAGGAAGAGGAAGAGGGAGGGTGAGAATGAGAGGGGGAGGAAGAGTGAGAGGTAGAGGTAGAGCTGGTAGAGGAGTTCATGGCCAAAGAAGTCCCAGCTGTGTGGCAAGATGCTGCCTAATTATTTTTCTTGCCGCTTTTTTTATATATATATTTTTTCAGCACATTTATTCGGCAATTTTCTTTTTCAGTTTACTGTATTTTGTGAGCATATTTTTGTTCAGTCCAATGTAAATATATCTGCTGTGCATATGTTGCACTGACTGTTGAAATATAAATAAATAAATGTTTCAACAGCATGTGTGTGTATCTGCAAATATTTCTGTAAATGTGAACAATCTGAAGAATTTTCTACAATTTGAACTATTTTAGTATTATGGCAAAGCATATTAAATATGAGAGTGCTTTTCATTATGCCCAACAGTATGTAGTTGGTTAGACAAAAATCTGGTATTATGAATGAAGTGTTTAATGTTTCGCCATTTCGCGCAAACGTTTGATTTTGATAATGCTATATGTGGTTTTGGTTGCAGTGCTTCATTTTGCAGGATAAATGAGGTATTTTGCAGTTTGGGTGTGTGGTTTTGTGAATTGAGTTAAGTATTTTGATAAAACCAGCCTAGTTTGCAAAATTGTGTGTTAGCAATTGGAAAAAAATTGTAATAGTTTTAATATAAAACTGAACAAAAAGACACCAACACACACATGACAGTCAGGTGCCCGTAAACAATCTCTCTCTGTTGCACCACCATCTCCAGTCGGCCTTTATCCCTCTCGTAGGCTTAATTAGCCTGATAAGGGACCAGGTGTGTATAATCATGACCCAGCCCCGCCCTCCGCCCTATCACATTCCTCCCTCATTCTCTCAGGCTGGGGAGCCCCCGGGCATGACGTCTATCCCCCTCCTTTGACAATATAAATAATAGTTTTAATACAAAACTGAACCAAAAGACACCAACACACACATGACAGTCAGCTGCCTGTAAATGATCTCTCTCTGTCGCACCACCATCCGCAGTCAGCCTTTATCCCTCTCGTAGGCTTAATTAGCCTGATAAGGGACCAGGTGTGTATAATCACGACCCGGCCCCACCCTCCACCCTGTCACATTCCTCCCTCATTCTCTCAGGCTGGGGAGCACCCGGCATGATGTCCATCACCCTCCTTTCCCTGGGGGAGGGTGTGCCCTAAGCCCGGGAGAGAGATGATAACAAGACAAAAAAACACTTACTCGCCAGTTCTCTGATATGCCGTATCTTGGTCCTCGACCACTCTTCCACCCTCTAACAGACAACAGCCGCGCCTCCAGCCCCTGGCGGACGGAACGCAGTACCGCGTTCTCGGGAAACAAAAGGGTTCTCCCCCGCCCCTGGCAGCGGTTCTCCCGCTCCAGGTGGTCGGCAGCGAACCCCTCCCCACTCACGGTCAGCGGTCTCAGACCCCGCCATGTTTCAGCGTCTGGTAGGGGACTCCTCCGCCCCTAGCAGTGTCCCTGACTGCTCCAGGCGGTCGGTTAGGAGCCCCTTCTCCCCTCGTGGTCGGCGGCCAGTTCTCCACTTCCAGGCTGCCAGGCTACTCCTTCTCCTGACGAGGCTGCTCCATTGGGGTGAATGGTAGTGCCGAGAACTCAACTACACCATATCCCTCCTCCTTCCTGGGTTTCGGCACCAGTGTAAAGGGGTTTGAGGGAAAGGAGGAGGTGAGAACCGGCTTGACAATATAAATAATAGTTTTAATATAAAACTGAACCAAAAGACACCAACACACACATGACAGTCAGCTGCCTGTAAACGATCTCTCTCTGTTGCACCACCATCCACAGTTGGCCTTTATCCCTCTCGGAGGCTTGATTAGCCTGATAAAGGACCGGGTGTGTATAATCACGACCCTGCCCTGCCCTACGCCCTATCACAAAAACATTTCAGCGTGGACCGCATGTTTGATTGGCTCAGCCTGGATTGCTTGTGAACCAGTCACAATATGATTCAAGCTTTGCAAAGGGTCTGTTATTGACAGAGGGGGCAGTTAAAAACCTACTTGACCACAAAAAGTATCTGAATATGAATATTTCCTATGTCATGACTGTCTGATAGTTTATAGTGGAGTGTTTACAGACTCACTCTCATTATAATATATAGCAATGTGCTTTGTGTTTGGAATATTCTGAAACTGAAGTCTTTATTCACTAATAATCAACCCCATCCACCAAAACACTCACAAAATCACTGCATTATAACAGAGTTGACGTCAGTGTTGTCATTTAAATGCATATTCTTACACCGATTATGATTAATAAGCCAACAACGTGTGGTCATATAAATGCAATAAACAGATTTCATATATCAACATAAATTCATAAACTGGTCAACACCCCTTTTGATTTTGAGGGCGATTTTGCTTAACATGTAAGCACCTTAACCAGCATTCTTCACAGCGTATCTAATGTATGCACATGTTAAGTGCAAGCTTATACATGTTGGACAATAATAGCATAGAATAATGCGATTATTTCAAATATCATGTTCTTATTTTATAAAGTTTTTTGTCTGGATTTTTAAATATGCTTATTTTTGAAAGTTAGCAGCATTTTGGCTCATTGGCTCTCATGCGACCGATTGTCAAAGAGTCAAATTTGGATATATATATTTTTGAATGATATATGACCTTGACGGCAGTGATCAAGGGAAGATTTTCAGCTGTTATTTAATTACATTTCACATTGTTCGTCACATAAAGCTATCATACACCTGCAGAGCTTAACGCAGTTGTTAAAACATCTTGTATAGTGTAATAATATATTTATAATAGAAATCTGATAAAACATATTGATGTTGAACACACTCATAATAAAATGAGAAGATTGCAGAGGCATTGACTGAATCCTCTGAACTGAGGTGAAAATGTCAGACGTGTGATGTTTTGGTGGTGCAGGATAAAAGAATGACGTTACACTTATGAGACTGAACTGAGACAAATATTTTAATTCTGCAGCACAGAGAGAATACAGGACTGTCTCTGACTTCAACAGTGAGGGAGATGACATTCAACTGTTCGTGTCATTCTGAGACAGTTCATGGAAACATTATCTGATGAGACTTCTTCAGATGTACATATATTTTTCTGAGATGGATAATATTTTATACAAAATCATCTATAAATTTCAATTACATTTAAGATCATGCAGTTAAAATCAGATCTTCAACAATAATGTAAATATTACAAACACAGTCTATATATTATACATATTTAAAGATACAAGTAGGAAAAGATGTGCACACAAAATCCATCAGACAGAAATGAAGAAATAATCGTATCACAATCACATGGAAATACTGTCACACTTTACACACCTGTTAGTCTACTGCACATTATGATGCTCAGTGTTTGTACTGGTTGTGTGTTATGATGAATTCTGATGTCTGTGAAAGAGAGACTTCATTATATCACCAGCATCATTCCTCATGAACAAGTACAATATACAATCAACAAGTGGATTCAGATACTGGAGACAGTGAAGAAATCTTAAAACTCTGTGATTGGTTGAACCTGTCCACACCTCAATAGCATTGATGCCAATCAAAAACCACATAATTTCTGAAGGGAGGATGATAAATGTGTAATTCAGCAGCACCAGGAACAGACTGCCCAAAATGAATTTGCGCTTCTGAGAAGTAAGTGATATTGAGTGAGAGAGACCTCTCCAAGTACCAACAAAACACAGAATGATGATTGGGAAGGGGATCAAAAACGCTATAAAAAAAACAAATATATGGGTAGTATTAGAAAGATGAAAGGCACAATCCAGATGATGACAGAAATCAAACAGGAGAATTTGAGTGAATTGTGAGTTTTGTACCAGATTGGATGAAAAACCAACAGATATCTTTCAAAAGCGATACATGCCATAAAATACACACTCGCGATCAAAGTATAAAAATATGCAATCCACAATTTATCAGACCATTTCTGTGCTGCTGATATTAACAGACAAATAATCTGTACGAGATCGGAAAGAATCAAATTCATGACAAAAACTGAAGCAGCACGTTGAGACTTGATGAGAAAACACATCGCACACAGAGTTACAAGCATGAATGGAACCTGAATGATCGAAATAATCCAAATAAAAAACGATTCTGCAAACTCTAGTTTAGCAAGTAATGCATGTGAGTTGTTGTTGCTGATGTTGAGTTGTGTCATGATGTCGTGAAATCTTCACAGGAAACACTGAAATATAAAATAACAAACCTGTCATTAATTTTACATGATTTCACAACAGAAATAAACATGTTGATGTTTTCAGTCAATATCATGCAGTCGGTCAAATCACTGAACATGTTTCTTTTTATCTGTTTAATTGATGTCACTCGAGTTACTCATCAGGTTCACACTTTACATTTTCATTCAAGTTGAATCAACATGCATTTAGATTTATTCACTGAAAGAATCAGAGTGAAAGCGGAGTGTAAAACACAAAGATAGCTGACAATATGAACACACACATGAGAGGACATGATCTCACCTCAATCAGACTGTAGATCCACTTACAGGACTGAAGATGTTGCTCACCAGTAGATGATGCTGTTTACCTGTCACGCACACTTTGCAAACTTTACGATCTATTGGGCACTAAATCGATTCGCACTAGCATGTACCATCCGCAGACAGATGGCCTAGTGGAACGTTTTAACAGAGCGCTCAAGAACATGATTCGTAAGTTCATACACGAGGATGCTAAAAACTGGGACAGATGGCTCGATCCCCTGTTGTTTGCAGTGCGAGAGGTCCACAAGCCTCAACCGGCTTCTCTCCATTTGAGCTACTGTAAGGGCGACGCCCACGCGGTGTCTTGGATGTTATACGAGAAGGCTGGGTGGAGGGATCTTCGAATAGCAAAAACAAAATTCAATACGTCCTTGACCTCAGAGCAAAACTCCACACTTTGGGGAAACTAACACAGGAGAATTTGCTCCGGGCTCAAGAACGCCAATGCCGACTGTACGACAGGGGAACACAGCTAAGGGAGTTTGCACCAGGAGATAAAGTTCCTGTATTGCTTCCCACATCGAGCTCCAAATTACTCGCCAAGTGGCAAGGACCCTTTGAGATCACACGACGAGTGGGGGATCTCGATTACTGTGTCGTTGGCCACGGTGGTTCCAGAGAGGGCGGAGCTCAGACCGGAGGTAAATCCAAAGCCCGATCACAATGCCCCGGTCATTTGTGGAGACCACCTCTCCCCGTGCCAATGATCAGAGGTTGCCAGGTTGCAAAAAGAGTTTGCAGACGTGTTTTATCCTCTACCGGGTCGTCATCGAACACCACATCGAGACCGAGCCGGGGGTGGTGGTTCGTAGCCACCCTTATCGCCTCCCCGAGCATAAAAAGAAAATTGTTCGGGACGAATTGGATGCGATGCTTGATATGGGAGTAATAGAAGAGTCCCACAGCGACTGGTCCAGCCCGGTCGTTCTTGTTCCCAAGAGTGACGGGTCTGTGCGGTTCTGTGTGGACTATAGAAAAGTCAACGCGGTGTCTAAATTTGACGCGTACCCAATGCCTCGGGTTGATGAACTGCTCGATCGATTAGGTACTGCTCGCTTTTATTCGACCCTGGACTTAACAAAGGGTTATTGGCAGATCCCCTTGACACCAATTTCCCGTGAGAAAACAGCCTTCACCACGCCGTTCGGATTACTCCAATTTGTGACACTTCCGTTCGGTTTGTTCGGGGCCCCAGCACGTTCCAGCGTCTGATGGACCGTATCCTCCGCCCGCACTCCGCTTACGCCACTGCCTATTTAGATGACATCATTATCTACACTAATGACTGGCAGCAGCATATACAACATCTGAGGGCGGTCCTGAAGTCGCTGTGGTGGGCGGGGCTCACTGCAAACCCCAAGAAGTGCACGATTGGCCGTGTGGAGGTATGGTATCTGGGGTTCCACTTGGGTCATGGCCAGGTGCATCCCCAAATTGATAAGACCGCGGCGATTGCGAATTTCCCTAGACCTAAGACCAAAAAGGGGGTGAGGCAGTTCCTGGGGCTGGCTGGCTATTATAGAAGATTTGTGCCTAATTATTCGAATGTCACCAGCCCGCTGACTGACCTCACTAAAAAGGGGGCTCCAAATCCAGTCCAATGGTCGGAGCAGTGCCAACAGGCGTTTACAAGAGTTAAAGCCGCACTCTGTGGAGGGCCGCTCTTGCATTCACCTAACTTCTCTCTCCCGTACTCTCACAGGTGGTGGAGGGGGAGGAGCGCCCGGTGCTGTACATCAGTCGGAAGCTCTCCTTAAGGGAAACGAAGTACAGCACTGTAGAGAAGGAGTGTCTGGCCATCAAGTAGGCGGTCCTCATGCTCCGCTACTACCTGCTGGGGTGGGCCTTCAATCTCTTCTCTGATCACGCCCCACTGCAGTGGCTCTACCGCATGAAGGATACTAACGCCCGGATCACCCGTTGGTATCTGGCTCTCCAGCCTTTTAAGTTCGAGGTGGTCCACAGACCGGGGGTGCAGATGGCTGTCGCAGACTTCCTCTCCAGAAATGGGGGGGGGAGTGGTAGGCAGGCCGGATGACGCCCCGACCTGAGTCGGGCAGTGGGGGTATGTGGCAGCGGGGGCGTGGTTAAGCGCCCGTCTGGAGAGGGAAAGCGGTAAGGGCGCTTGCACCTGAGCTAAATTATGTCTAACACCTGTCTCTAATTTCAGTGAGTACGGGGAGAGCGGCATAAAAGAGCCTGAGTGCCTCCAGTTCGAGAGAGAGTCGCCAGTCCAGTATTGGCAAATTAGAGAGACACTACATATCTGTTCGTTGTGAAAGAGTTTATGTTCAACAAGTCTACGTCTATGTTCTACCCCCGTGTATTGTTTATCCTGGAACTAAAATAAGCCTTACCTGAGTGTTGAACCCTGTTCCCGTGTCCTCCTTCCTGTCCTGTGAATCTTTGAACTGTTTACAATATGGTTCAGGAGTTCTTTCTTAAGTTAATTTTGCATTTAATATCAGTGGTCTAAACAGCTTTCTGTGGTTTAGTATCATCAGTTGCGCATGTTTTGGTGACTGCAGCAGCTTCTGACACATGATCTGAAGCTCATATTTTATTTTTCAGTGCCCGACGAAGAAAGAAAGAAATCAACACACTCACTGTAAAAAGATCTTTCACGTGTCTGCACATTTCCAGGTGTGAACGGCTCCATAGGAATCCATTGTTTCTATTCAAAATGTTGATCACGCCAAAAAATTGCAGTGAAAATTCTCGTTTAAGGCCTTTAGAATAGCTAGTTCTCTAAATATACCTACTTGTCCGAACCAAAAGGTGTTGCTAGACCCTATTTTGGAGGGTGGCTAAATTTAATATCATTGTAGTGCGAGACTGCTTTGGTAAATTTTCTTGGAGGTAAATAATGACTATAGCGTGAGCCAATAGCATTAGATTGCGGGCTGTGAAGGAGCATATCATTGGTTTGACCCGCTGAACGAATACACCACTTCACTTCAGGGACCTGCACATGGGGGAGAAGGATATAGCTGCTGCTGGTAGAGCTCCAAATCATCCACCAGCAAAAATAATATGAGCCTCTAACCTAACCATTACCGTGAGTGGAAGTGACACCCCCTTCTGGAGTTGTCGCAACCCCCTTTTGGATTAACCCTGCCCCCTTCATTTGTAAACCCGCCCTCTTTTGGAGATTCCGCCCCCATTTGGAGATCTCCATTCTGCAGCTATAGATAATTGCAAATGCATCAAAAATGTGCATTTACTATTTATAGTATTAGTATATTTTGTTAATAAATAGAGAAACTTAAACAAGCATGCCATTGTAGACATGATGGTCCAAAACAACACTATACGCCTTAAAGAAATTCAGCAAAGAATAGTACAGGACAATCAGCTATTCCACAATATTCACTAATGCAGTCTTGTCACAATTAATCATGTTGAAAGTAAAAATGCCATCCGGATGAAGCAAGTATACAAAGTGCCCTTTGAGAGGAACTCTATGAGAGTGATTACAGTTTATTTAAGTAAGTGTAAGCCACACAATTACTGTACTTTACAATACCAAGCTATTGTTTTTCTGGATGTATAAGTGTTGATATAGTGTTGTAAAAAATGCAGGCCTCTCTCTATGCCTAGTGCTGCATCAGAGTGGGAACAACAATCAACATCGTAATCACACTATTACTTTAGTAAAAAACAGAAACTTAATGTGTCTTGTGTTCTCTTTTCTCTCAAGGATTTTGGAGTTGAATAGCAGTGTTACATATTGTGGGTACCTTAATGAAGCTGGCTTTAATCTTAACAAAAAAATGGACAAAAGGAAGGAATGTGATTGGCCATCATGCAATAGTTAATGTCCCTGGACAACGGGTCGGCAACATCACCGTGTGTGGCAAAATTTCAACTAATGGTTGCACACAATGCTGTCTTGGGGCCATAAAACACAGCATAAAACAAGGATCCAAAAAAATATTAAATATACTCCGTTAAATCCGCTTCCCAAAGGATGAATGTGGGGATTGTAGTTGTATGTGATAATACATATCAGCATGTGGTGCTTTAGTGTTAATATTATAGAATTCAACATGCGATACTACTGAAACAGTTAATAGCCATGAATATAAGAGGGGAGGAGATGTTGTTTATTTCAGTTTATATGTTCTATTGTTTTGGGAACTACATTTCCCATCAGCCCCAGTACTGTATCCTATTCTTTACAGTTGCAACACTCGCTCCTGTGTCATGTTTAAATGCCTGTTTAAAGAGTTAAAAACATCTGAAATATGTTATGCATGCATCCGATCAGGGTTGGGAAGTAAAGGAATACATGTAACGGGATTATGCATTTAAAATACAAAATATTAGTAACTATTAATATTAAATCTTTTAAAATCAGAATGCAGTTACAGTCAAAAATGATTTTGATTAGTCAAAATATTGCTTTGCATTTTATTGTCATTTTATTTTGTTCCCTTTTAATATTTAGTCTATCCAGTTGGAAAACATTTATCCATTTAAATGATGCGATCCAAAGAGCACTTGAACAGCGGTAAAACAGTTTCTTAAGATTTGTAACATTCATACGAGGAGACAGAGTTTGAAGCAGTATCATTTTTACCTTTGTGTACATTTGTGTGAATATTTAACTTTATGCTAAGCTAAAATTATATTTCTACCCCTTTTACATGCACCTGTTGCCAGATACGATCACATTTTTAATCAGGAGTATCAATGTTAGATCTTGTTTTTTTTCTCTCAAGTATGACCTTTGATATTAGGGCAAAAATCGTATTCTTCATGGTAATTTTTTTATTGTTTTTTTTTGTAAAAACAAATGGCTACAAATCTTTAAAACAAGACACATTTGCTTTTTCTTGTTTTATAAGCAACACTACATAAGATATCTAGGCTTTTTTCAGAGATTGTATTTTTAACATGTGTAATTTGTCTTACTGCACTGACACATTTTTTTTAGTCAAAACAAGTGCTGGAGAAGTAATCCAAAGTATTTAGATGCGTTACTGACCTTGAGTAATCGAATGCGTTACAAATTACATTTACATTAGCAAGTATTCTGTAATCTGTAGTGGAATCCACTTTAAATGTAACCCTCTCAACTCTGGATCCAATGTAATGAGTGGCTCTTGATTATTGTGTTGCGCTCTTTAGCCGGTAGAGGTCGCTCTAGTGAAATAAGTTTCCCTGTTCTTTGATGTGTTGAGGGGGTCCATTCGAGTCGAGCCGACCTAGACTTGCTCCTTACAACAGCAGGACAACTTCAGCACAAACTTGTGCTGTTGTAGCGCCTCTGGAATCCAGGAACATGGACGATCTAGGTAACCAAATGCGCACATTCCCACATCTTGTTTGCAATGAGACACCAATATAGCTGGACAAATAATGGAGGAAACAGAAGAGAGGGGCTAACTGCTGTAGCCAGTTAGCTAACGGAAAGAATCGGTATGTAATGTAGTGCTTTGGCTCCTCCCACTCAGGTTGACAGAATGAGATTGTTTCTGTCTGCAGGTGTGTTATGCCTTGTGTTATGACCATGGACAGCAGCCCCACTTATCCATGCAACTAATGCTGCGTTCGAAACACCTTTATTTTCCATTTGTAATTTCTTCCAAATTTCGACCCCAAAGCCTTCCAGGTTGGCCCTGAACAACTCATGATACTTTGTCGAGTATAAACACAACTGAACCCTCAGCAGTGCCTTTGGTGTTAATTAAAATATTTTGATTAATGATTAATTGATTGATTAATTGACATCACTAGTTTCTTCCATCCAAAGAGGAGGGATCATGTAGGAACAGCAGAGGTAGTCACATATGATGTAGCAGGAGATGTGTAAAATAAAAAGCTTCATCTATTGTTATCATTCCAACTGAATTTTACATTTGGATCCACTGTAAGATTCTGTACTTTAACTCAAGTTCAGGAGTGATTGTCTGTGTTCCACATCTGCTTTCAGGTCCTTGAATAACGTATAATGTGCGAGCAAAGGTAGCCAGTGAACTTTCCGGGTCTCTCCTAGGGTAAGATGGTGCCCCCTAGTGAGTCGGTGCCCTACGCAGACTGCGTAGTATGCGTGTAGGCAGGGCCAGCCCAAGCCTTTATGGGGCCCTAAGCAGAATTTGATTTGGGGGCCCCTCGGTGCCGCCAATATGATTGAATATTGTCAATGTTCAAAATAAATCTAACACACCCCTTATCAATTGTATTAGTTGTAGCTGTGTTGCTTACAACATACCAGTGTCTGCCTAGCATGATTTTACCCTTCTATGGTTTTAATTGTAACAGTAGCACACCTATATTAACCCAATCTTGTTATCCCTCTGTTACCAGTTTTGTGGACTTCCTAGAGAACAGTTTGCAGCAGAAGCTGTAGACTGCATCATTTCTTTTTGACTCCACTTACATTATTTCCCCATTCATTAATTCTCTGTAGGTGTAGTGGTAGTGGAAGCTTCGGCCATCAGGTTTTTCAGGGAATGTGAAGTTTTCCTTTATAGGGAGTGTCCCACTGCTTACCAGATCAGTCCTTTCTGAGTCAGACAGGATAGATGACAACTCAGCTGGGTGAACTGGAGGAGCTGCTGATCCATGGTGTAGGCTGGAAGTTGCTAAGGGGGTAGATGTGACATCAATCCCAGTGACCATAAGATCATAAGATTTGACAGAACAGAATTTTATTTTCTCAACACAAATTATTATACACAGCAGCAAGTCATGTGTACTCCTAAAACAACAACTCTTAATCTATGACTAGCAAACTAAGGCATAATGATATTGGAATATAATAGCAAAGACCCCAAAATGGTAGACTAATGTAAATAATGTTAAGTTATTATCAGTACCAAGTTTTATTACAAAAAAATATACCCAGGAAAGTTATTTTCACAGAAGACAAAAACTTTAATAATTAATATGGTGTTCTATAATATATTAAGATGTCAAGGCTATTAACGGATGTTTAATCAAACTTTCCTAAAAAAGAAGATATGCTACATAGGCTATGTTAACTAACTAGCCAGCTAATGATAGCTTGTAACACCTTTATCTTGCTGTTTTTTCTCTTCCTCTGTTTTCTTCCTTTTCTCTGCACCAGAGTAATATGTAATTTTTTGTGACATTGTTGTTTTGCCGTCTGAATGTGCTTGCATCCTGCAGCCCGTTAACATAATATTGCATTTTTGTATAATTACCTTTGGCCATTGACATAGCATATCACAAAAACAAAAAACAAAATCAAAGCTGTCATTTCATGTGCTCTTGTGGGCCCCCTGGTGGCCACGGGGGCCCTAAGCAGCCGCTTAGTTCGCTTATGCCTTGGGCCGGCTCTGGGTCTGATTGTGTTTGAATCAGTTAAACACTCCTGTGCTCAACCTAAAACACTTTTAGCATTTACACAGAGAAAGTGTCAAAATAAATTCACCAACACCACATGACACCAATTGTGCAGACTAATGAAAATATGTATTTATTTTCATGTACTCAAGTGAGTCAATACTGAATATTTCAACAAAACATTTTCCAGTTTTCATACAGTATTACTGAACGTACCACTGTACTGTAAGCTTACAGTAATACTGTAACATAAATTACATATCCAGTTCAGTACCGAATAAAAAAGAAAAATAACCTAAACATCTCTCCACCTAGCTGGATCTGGCCACAGGGCCTCGTCAACATCACAGGCTATATTTTCATTTGCAAGGCAACGTGGGAAGATTCTTTTGGAGTGACGAATCCACCCTTGTATGGATGCAGTTTCAATTTGATCACATGCTTCCTCCATAGCTTGAATGAGGGCCATCTGGACATAGGGCCAGGGAAACATAAACCTTCCACCGCCATGCTGAGAAGAACTCCTCGATGGGGTTTAGGAAGGGGGAGTATGGTGGAAGGTATTGAACAGTAAATTGTGGGTGTTGATTAAACCATTTTTGGACCAGAGCAGGACGATGGAAAGCTACATTGTCCCAGATGACAATGTATTGCATCTGATCCCTTTGGTTTGCTGCTGTGATAATATTGTGTAATCTGTCTAAAAATGTAAGAATTAGGTAAGTGTTGGGTCTCATCCGCACTCTCCCTCTTCCTCTGACACCGTCCTTTTTTTTTGATGACAGGTGAACTTACCTGTTGCCTTTTTATAGTGCTTAAACCTGATTGGTGTGTCTACAATTAAGCACCAGTGTGTGTGTGTGTGTGTGTGTGTGTGTGTGTGCGCACACCTGATGTCTGTGTTTAACCAATTGGTTCATGGGTGTGTTCATTTGAAAGCCTTTGCTTTGAAATTGCAAGGAAATGACATCATGATAAATTTCTGTGTCAAATGCATACAAGTGTGTTTAGTGTTTTGCAAAAAGTGTGAATCTGACAGTGTGCTTACAGCTGTGCAAATCTAGTCCGGTGTTTTGCTCCTTGTGTGTAAGGTTTTAAGTTTAGTGTGTAAGCAATTGAAAAAAACTGTAATATATTCTGGCAGATTTGATTGGGTGGACCAGTGCCGCTCGTCATATTATAAACATTTGTAATTGACCTCCCTGGACATGTTAGATGAGATATATTCATCCTAATTAACTACATAATTACATTTTGTTTTGCAATAGTTTGTGCAGAACGATTGTGCATTTATTTTGCGCAATCAATGCTTCGTTCATCAGGTGTGCATTTAGTGGCGGAGCTAGGGGTGGCCGTGGCCACCATGGACCAAAGCCTGACCATCCCATTGGCCACCCCATTCGCAACTGCCTCTTTTGTCATTTTTTGTCTTGGGCATAATTTTGTTTTTAGAGGTGGAACTGTCTGTGTACAACCGCAACACACAGGAGTCTTAACAGTCTTAACAAGGTCGCCGCACCTCTCTGTCCCAGGTTTCACATGTTATTGTGGAGCGCCAAAAAAGGAGACTTGTGGAACCTGCACATTAGGGACATTCACCAAGCAAGAGGTCTGCTCTTTACTCCTAGAGGTGATAACAGTGGCAGAAATGTGATGCTGCACAACGCATGGTGTGGGCCAGAGTGCCCTTGGGTCTCAGAAAGAAAGAGGAGATGATGAGAAAAGTCATTGACCTTTTTCTGCTCTCTCTGATTTTATTTGATCTATTCATCCATATATATATCAATTTTATGCATTATTAATATTATTAGTATCATTATTATTATTATTATTATTAATCTTGGCTGGGTTTCCCAAAGCACTAAGTAGGACGTTAGTAACACTTAAGTAGTACTTAATATCTAATGCACATTTCCAAAAAAGCATCGTTATCTAAGTAGTTCATAAAAACATTCACAAATTAACACTCTTGAACCTCTCTTAAGTCCATTAAGTGTAACTTAAACATATCTTTCTGGCATCTTTCACAGTTTATCAAAGACGATGGGACATTTAATAAATTATATTAATATATTTTCATCATTGAAAAGCCATTGAGAACTATTTCAGAGGATAAAAAAGTGTTAAAAAAAATCACTATGAAATCAATAGGCAGTCTCCGCAGTCTGTACATGCAACGTGATTGGTGTAAATTGTCATGACATACAATACAGTACAACATTATATTAACCTTCATTGATAGACATAATTATAATGGCAATAGAAAGATGACATGCTCTTATTAAAGCTTAAGTTGCAACGCTGTCGGGAAACCCAGCCCTTGTCTATTAAGATGCTCTGTACGATTACTCTAGAGCGCTTATAAATCTAACAGCATTTTCAAGTACTACCTAAGTTATGATGGCTTTGGGAAACAGGAGGCAAAACTAAGATGAATCATAAGATGTATTATATGATCTAGTCTTAAAATGCTTTTGTGAAACGAGACTCAGAGCTATGCAGTGCACTCACATCTGCAATTAAAAACTTGAACCCAATCACATGTGAGCGATAAGTTTTGTGCCTATCTTGGAAAATTCACAAATGTAGCATATTGACAGCATTGCAACAAAAAAACTTGTAAAACAGGTCTGATGTCTACATTGCTATTGCAAAATCTCGGACACGTCATCTGGTTGGAGGAAATGTTCCCTCTGCGCTGTATCACGCAGCTGCACTCAAGAGACGCAATCCATCATTGAATGAACTGTACGCAAAAACAAGAGCAGGAGAAATTGAGAGGCGATCAAATGATCTGTTTTCTGTATTATTCTGTTTGCCCAACAAATCATGCATGTGAGTATCTAGATGTGAGACTTGAAGAGAACGAGCTTAAAGATGTTGAACTTTGACCCAGTAACTGAATTCAACATGTTTCTTGTAGAAACACCATGTCATGTGTTCCTCTAACAGACTATTCATATCGACAGATCATGTATAATTAATATAATAACATTAGAATGAATATAATGTAAAATAAATGTTAATACAAATATTTATTAAAATGTTTGTATTTATTCTTGTAGTGTTAATAAAAAGCAGGAAAAAGGAAAATGTTCTTTGGTTTGTAGGAGTTTGAGAAATGTCTAGAATTGATCTGAACATGTATATTAATGCAATGTCATTATTATTTCATAGTTTCTGTACTTGTAGAACACTATAAAGTCAAGAATGTTTGAAGGTGAATTTAATTTGGTCATTGCTAAGGGTTAGTGTCAGTCTCAGACAGCAGGAAATGGCCACAGACCATTCAGCCAATAGGCTATTTCTAAAACACACAACTAATATTTCTCTGGCACATGTAGGTGGCAGAACGCATGTCTACACAGAAGTATGTTGGCATGAAGCCCCTTCCCTAACTAGTATTTTTGTGTCACACTTTCCTTAGTCCGGTTGCTCAGTGAGAGAGAGATAATATGTAGTTGTATTAAAAGTTGAGTAGCGGTGGATAATTATTCTGGTGCACAGCATTGAGGAATTGATGATGATGTGTGTTGACCAATCAGTGACCGCCCACATGTGCAAATCAAATATGGATCTATTTTCTACCCATGAACAATTTTGAAAAACAAACTATCAAAGCATACATGGCTGTGGTCTTCAGCAGTCATCACACGAGAACGAACAGCATCAGGTGGAGATTGTGCATCGGTGCTCTGCTGCTTTTCCTGCAGTTCCCGGATGTTGAATTTCCAACTGAATTTGAGGAAGCCAATTTTATTAAATGAAATAGAACGGGCTGAATTTTACCCACTGAAAAATCAAAATGAACTGAATATTTTGGAAACAAACTTTGGAAGGTGAATATTTATTGTATAATTTTTAATAATTAAATGAGTTGTGAAATGTTTCCAAATGAATTATTCACTGCTTAAAAATACAACCATGTTAAATTTCAGCCTCCCAAAATTTAAACAAGTCAAGTCAAGTCAAGTCAATTTTATTTGTATAGCGCCTTTCACAACACACATCGTTTCAAAGCAGCTTTACAGAAGTTCAGCATTAACAGACGATAAAAATGTAATGTCTATAAAGTCGATAAATCATCATCCTTGTGCAGGGCTCCAAACTGCGACTAAAAATGGTCGCATTTGTGACCAAATAAATTTATTTGTGAGTGTAATTTCTGTCAAGGTCGCCATTGGCGACAGTAAAAGTTTACTCCCTTTTGATTTTAAAATTTGCATTACAAGAAGAAACACTGTAAATTCAACACATTTAAACACAAGCACTGATAATACAATGCATTTATTTATTCAATTAGAGCAATTCAAAATGCTTTTAAGCTTCAAAGAGTTCAGTCATGAATTTAGCTGTATAGACGGGCGCCTGGCGAAACCAGAAGTCACTATGACCCCACTCACTAAACCAAAAATCAAACATGGCGTCTTTTGCAACTACATTCCACCTCTTTTTTCTTCATTCTCTCCTTCTTCTTCTTCTTCTCTGGGTTTTCACAAATGTCCCTTTTATAGATGGCAATGTCAGGATGTTTGTGTGAATTATTTGTTCATTTCTTTTTCTTTGCTGTTTGCAGCAGATATTAATATGATGCCACTAGACAACCTGACACATGAATTTGAGAATATTTCTTTATTTAGTTTCTGTGTCGACTGTTTTGACAGCATGAACCTTAAAATAAAGTAATTTTCAGATGTCTATGTTAATGGTTTTAAGAATATTGACCTTAGTTTAGAGAAATGTGTTGAACCTGTTGAGTAAAACTGTAATTTTCAATTCACAAACACACACACACACACACACACACACATATTTGTGCAGCATCATTATGAGGACTCTCCATAGACATAAATATTTTTATACTGTATGAACTTTAGATTCTGTCCCCTAAACCTCACAAAAATCTTTCTGCATTTTTACATTTTCAATAAAACATTGTTTATTATGTTTTTAAGCAATTTGAATTATGATGACACTAGAAATGTCCTCATAAACCAGATTTATAGCAATTTTTTTTAGGTTATAAACTGGTCAATAAAAGGGTATTCCTTTTATTGACCAGTTTATAACCTAAAAAAATTTCCTCATAAACCACCTAAACTTGCCCAAAACAGACACACACATACACACACACACACACAACATACACACACACACACACACACACCCAACACACACACAACACGTTTTTCTAAACACCAAAAGCAAAAATAAATTAATAAATAATGCAAAACAAAACAAAAGATAATGTGCATAATAAACAAATGCTCATTACAAATTATAGGAATTGTACAACCACAACCGAATCACTTAGTCTTTAACACATTTTATCCATATCCAGAATAAAAAAACAAGCTTTCATGATATTAATATTTGAGCAAATGGTTTGTGACCAAACTTCCTTTATCAGGGAAAGTGCAGATCTGATACTCAAGAGATGTTGAACAGAAACACTCAGAAAGACTTTAGTACATATTGTACAGAGTAAATGTTAATAAATGACAAATATTATCTACGTATATAAGGTGTAAATATACAGTATATACTGTATACAGGGTTGGGGAGTAACGGAATAAATGTAACGGGATTACGCATTTAAAATTCTAAATATTAGTAACTGTATTCAACTACAGTTACAATTTAAATCGTTGATTAGCAGAAAAGTAATCATTCAAAAAGTATTTAGATTACTGAAGAGATTACTTTGCATTTTATTGTAATTTATTTAATTTAATATTTAGTCCTTTCAGATGGAAAACATTTAAACATATAAATGATGTGATCCAAAGTGCATTTGAACAGCGCTGAAACACTTTCTTATGATGTGTTACATTCATATGAGCAGACAGAGAAATACGTTTGAAGTAAGTTTGAAGTACGTTTCAAACTTCCATCTAGGGAGCCGAGTGAGTGGGATCTCCTGGGAGGGAAAAGTGCACTGTTTTACCTCGGCTGAGGGAAAGGGCGCTGGGCGCAAGCGATTCACCCGGTCAGACCGTCAGCGTGTACCGAGTTCTATCGGCTCGGACCTGAGAAAACATGAGATGAGACTGACTCAACCCTGAGGTTGTAAAACCTTGCAAAGGTATTGGGTGTTGCCCAACCCGCAGCTCTGCATACGTCTGCCAGCGCTTGCAGGTTCACTACCTGGTCTCTAAAGGGTGTGGTAGGAACATTTGGCACATAGCCCGGTTGCGTTCTTAGGATCACATGTGTGTCTGCTGGACCGAACTCCAGGCAAGTGTCGCTGACAGAGAACGCTTGAAGGTCCCCGACTCTCTTGTTGGAGGCGAGCACAATTAGCAGGGCCGTTTTTAGGGAGAGGGCCCTGAGTCCGGCTGATTCTAGCGGCTCGAAGGGGGATCTCTGAAGACCGGCGAGGACCACCGAGAGATCCCAGGAGGGGAACAGGCTTGGCCAGGAGGGTTTTAACCTCCGGGTGCCTCTTAGGAACCTGATGACTAAGTCGTGCTTACCCAGAGACTTGCCGTCTACTGGGTCGTGGTGAGCTGCGATAGCAGCAACATACACCTTTAAGGTGGAAGGGGACAGCCTCCCTTCCAACTTCTCCTGTAGGAATAAGAGCACTGACCTAACTGTGCATCTCTGTGGGTCTTCAGTCCAGGAAGAACACCATTTTGCGAACAGGCGCCACTTTAGGGCGTAAAGTTGCCTGGTAGAAGGGGCCCTGGCTTGGTTGATCATTTCTATGACGTAGGCGGTAGACCAGCTAGATCTTCCGTGTCCCGTCCAGAGGCCCGACATGGAGGTTCCAGAGGTCTGGGCATGGATGCAAGAGCGTGCCCCATCCCTAAGAAAGAAGGTCCTTCCTCAGGGGAATTCGCCAGGGAGGGACTGTCGCGAGGAGTACGAGGTCCGAGAACCAGGTCCAGGTGGGTCAGTAAGGAGCCACTAGGGTGACTTGTTCCTCATCCTCCCTGACCTTGCACAGCACCTGGGCAAGAAGGCTCACTGGGGGGAAATGCGTACTTGCACAGCCCCGAGGGCCAGCTGTGTGCCAGTGCATCTGCCCCAAGGGGAGCCTCTGTTCAGGCATACCAGAGCAGGCAGTGGGAGGTTTCTCAGGAGGCAAACAGGTCTACCTGGTCCTTGCAGAACCGATCCCAAATCATCTGTATCGCCTGGGGGTGGAGCCTTCACTCTCTGCCAGGCAAGCGTTGCCGTGACAGTGCGTCCGCTACCACATTGAGGTTGCAGGGGATGTGAGTGGTGCACAATGACCTGAGTCGGTGCTGGCTCCAAAGGAGGAGACGACGGGCGAGTCATGACATGTGGCGGGAGTGTACACCGCCTTGGCAATTAATGTATGCTACCGCGGTGGTGCTATCTGACCGGAGTAAGACAGCTCCGAACTAATGGGAGAAACTTCCGCAGGGCAAAGAAAACAGTCAGCAACTCTAGGCAATTGATATGCCAGCGCAGCGGGGCCCCTTTCCAACGGCCTGCAGCTGCGTGCCTGTTGCACACTGCGCCCCAACCCAATTTGGAGGAGTCGGTCATGACCAGGACATGTCAGGACACCTGCTGCAATGGTAATCCTGCCCAAAGAAAGTTGAGGTCTGTCCAGGGTTTGAGTGTTCAGCAGCAGGCGGGGGTGAATATAACACGGTGTGTGCCAGTGTTGCCAGATGTACGATAATTATCGTATTTGTACGATAATTTTGACCTCTGTACGATGTCCGATCAATAATGAAAAAAATCCCATAATGTACGATAATTTCAGACTTTTCAGTCGTTCGTCCAAACACACATCCTACCGCTTCTCTCTCGGACCCCGAATCATTTCGCCTGCACTCAAGCACGTACACACACACACACACAGCACAAGTGGATGTGGCATCCGATGATGACAGCGACTTAGAGATCGAATTTGAATCTTTTTTGTGTTGTGCACTTTTTTCTTTTTTGTGCACTTTTTTTCGGCATATCTTTTGCACTTTGGAAAAAAAAGTTATTCAGACTTCCTCCAGTTAATGTGAGCGTATTATACAGCTTGTTCAAATTGGCTGTAAAATTATTTGGAAAATAAAATTGTTGGAAAATAACTATATTTTATGCGTTTGGTTTGTGTACGATAATTTTTTTTTAAAAAACGATAATTTTGAGGTTTTGGTACGATACTTCGACATTTCTAATCTGGCAACACTGGTGTGTGCCGTGGTGCCATGCTCGTCTCGGGACTCGAGTCTGAAGCCAGTGCTGAAGCGGTCTCATATGCATCAACCCCAGCGGCGCGATTTCCGCGGAGGATGCCATATGCCCCAGGAGCCTCTGGAAAAGTTTTAAAGGAACATCTGCGCCCGGCCTGAAGGAGGTGAGGCATTTCAACACTGACTGAGCATGCTCGTTGGTGAGTCGTGCCGACATTGAGCCCGAGTCTAACTCCATGCAGAGAAAAGAGATGCTCTGAACTGGGTTGAGCTTGCTCTTTTCCCAGTTGACCTGAAGCCCCAAATGGCTGAGGTGCCTGAGCACCTGGTCTCTGTGAGCACATAATAACTCTCGGGAGTGGGCCAGGATGAGCCAGTCATCAAGATAATTGAGTATGCGGATGCCGGCTTCTCGGAGCGGGGCAAGGGCTGCCTCTGCGACTTTGGTGAAGACGCAAGGGGACAGAGACATGTGAAAGGGGAGGACCTTGTACTGATATGCCTGGCCTTCAAAAGCGAACTGAAAGAAGGGTCGGTGTTGAGGCAATATTGAGACGTGTCCTTCAGGTCTGCCACTGCGAACCAATCTAGATGCTGGATGCAAGTGTTTTTGTGTGAGCATTTTGAACAGGAGTTTGTGCAAAGCCTGGTTGAAATCTCTCAAGTCCAAGATCAGTCGTAAGCCGCCGCCTTCCTTGGGTACAATGAAGTAAGGGCTGTAGAGACCCTTCTTCATTTTGGTTGGAGGGATAGGCTCTATCGCGTCTTAAAAGGGTAGTGATCTCCACACGCAGGGATTTGGCATGCTTGCCGTGTACTGCGGTAAAGTGGACACCTGTGAAGGGGGCGGAGGCCTGGTAAACTGAATTGCATAACCGAGTCGGATGGTCCGGGCCAGCCAGCGTGATGGATTGGGAAGTGAAAGCCACGCATCCAAGCTCCGTGCTAGGGGCACCAAGGGGACGATTATTTTTTAACGTACCTGGCAGGGCCCTCAGCTAACAGAAGGGGCATGGCCCCTGGTGGCAGGCTTGCGGCAGGGCAGGATGTGAGAGATCGCCTCCGTCTGTTTCTTCACCGCGGAGAACTGCTGGGTAAAGTCCTTGACGGTGTCGCCGAAAAGGCCGAACTGGGAGACAGGGGCATTGAGAAAGCAAGTCTTGTCGGTTTCACGCATCTCGACCAAGTTCAGCCACAGATGACATTCCTGGACCACGAGCGTGGCCATCGCCTGCCCGAGTGACTGCGCTGTGACTTTCGTGGCCCTGAGGGCGAGGTCGGTCTCTGAGCACAGTTCCTGCAGCACATCGGGATCAGGGCTACCCACGTGCTGATCTTTAAGCACCTTGGCCTGGTGGACTTGCAGGAGGGCCATGGCGTGCAGGGCGGAAGCGGCGTGTCCGGCCGCGCTGTACGCTTTAGAAGTCAGTGTAGAAGTCATCCTACAGGCCTCCTCATCCTACAGGCCTCCCTCCAGGTGGTTGGGTTTCCAAGGCACAGGTGGAGTGCAACAGCCCTATCCACCTGGGGAATCGCCGTGTACCCGTGGGCCACTCCACTGTCGAGTGTAGCGAGAGCGGATGAGCGGGTGGCATGACGAGTGTAGAGCGGTGCCCTCAACGTAGACGTCAGCTCATCATGCACTTCCGTGAAAAATGAGACCGGGGGTGTGCGCGGCTGTGAGTGCTGCGGTGTTTCCAGGAACCAGTCATCCAGTCACGATAGCTGTGGGGAGGACAAAGGGTTCCAGTCCAGCCCCACGTTAGCAGCGGCCCGGGCAAGCATATTGGACATCTGCACATCTGCCTCAGCCTGGGTGTTTTGGCCTGAAAGTGGCAGCCCAGGGGAGTCGTTTGCATCAGACGGCGTGCTCTCCGATGCATCGGTGAGCTCATAAATTTCTAGCTCTAGAGGATAGGCTGGCCATGAAGTGAGCCGCTGTTGCCTCGAGCACGGACGGGAGTCAACGAGCGTGCCGGGGGGTTGGTGGTCCGTGGGGGCGTACCCGGTGGAGCTGCACCCGCTGCTGTCCCCAGATTGCCTCTCGCAGTGAGAGCATGAGCCATCCACAAATGCTACCTCGGTGTGACCGCAACCCAGACACATGAGACCATGCCTGTGGCCGTCTGAAGCGGAGAGCAATAAACCACATCCAGGAGACGCGTCCCGCATAAAGACGCGTCCTGAAAAGGATGTTCAACGCCGCTGTGTATTGCTCTTTTAGAGGAAAATACTCTTTTACAGAGAAAATCACTCTTTTAAGAATTAAAACTCTTTTAATTTTGCGCTGTCGAATCGCCCAGGGACAAACTGCACTGCTGTGAAGAGAGGAGAAAAGCCACTGATGTGCGCCGTAGATCCAACAGCAAGCATAGCGTCGGAGGAACAGGAGCAGGTGTGTAAATTGCAGCTGACTGCTGACACGACCAAGGCACCGAAGAAAATTTCTGAATGAACTCAAAGTAATTCCTCGCCTTTATACCTGTATGTCCAGGGGCGGGGTATGCAAATACTGTCTGCCAACTTCTCATTGGCCTTTTTTCATTCATCAGAGGCATATTCGGCGCTCAAGAGAGACCCCTAGTGTCGCTTCTTCAACACGACGTCGAAGTGAGCGACAGATGGGGAACTAAAAATCCTTAAAAGAAAGAAGTAGAAAGCCTTTATTATTGTCAAACATTATACATTTGTTTTTCATATATACAGTAAAATGTCATTGTCTTCACATATCCCAGCACCCCTGGAACAGATAGGGTCAAGGGCCTTGCTCAATGGCCCAACAGAGGCATCTTGGTGAAATTGGGGCTTAAACCCCCAACTTTCTGGTCAATTAAAAGGAATAATTAATTATGAAGAAGCCTGTCTGTGTTTAAATAGGATGATTCATTAAGTAGAGATTTCATCTTTAGGTATTGTTCTGGAAATATCAATATTTGATCACATGAAACTGCAAGTACAGTAAAAGTTACTGATATATTTCTAATAATTCACTGAAAGTTGACTATTCTACCTTTCATTTCATGTTTTGTCTTTTTTATATTCTATTCATATTGTTGTTTATTTTCCTATATTGAATTCTGTGTAGTCTCCAGTTTGATCCTTTCAACTAGTTTTGCATCTTTGTGGTTTTTCATGATTTTGGAGTCATTTGCTGATTGCTCGTGTCAGTCGACATGCGGTTCGACTAAAACATCTACATTACAGATCGATGATGTTTAATGCAGCTTTGAGGTTTTTCAGTAAGTCATTATCTGACATAACCACTGTCCATTTGAAGTGATGTTTCCTGAGTGAATTCAGACTATAAAAGAAGCACGATCAGCTCATAAACACCATCATCTACTGATGAGCAACATCTTCAGTCCTGATTCCAGGTAAGATCTTGTCATCTCATGTGGACATTGTGTTGTCTATATAGTCAGCTGTCATTGTGGATCTTTACAACATCTTTTCCCTCCAAACTTTATCTTTGTGTGTTTTCTTTCAGGTCCTTGATGTGCCAGAATCACTCTGTATTTTACGTGTCGTGTTCTTTGTTCATTTGGAAGATTAAAGTCCTGTAAGATATCACGATCAGCTCCTAAACAGCATCATCTACTGGTGAGCAACATCTTCAGTCCTGATTCCAGGTAAGATCTTGTCATCTCATGTGGACATTGTGTTGTCTATATAGTCAGCTGTCATTGTGGATCTTTACAACATCTTTTCTTTGGGTGATTTCTTTCAGGTCCTTGATGTGCCAGAATCACTCTGTATTTGACGTGTCGAGTTCTTTGATCATTTGGATGATTAAAGTCCTGTAAGATATCACGATCAGCTCCTAAACAGCATCATCTACTGGTGAGCAACATCTTCAGTCCTGTAAGTGGATCTACAGTCTGATTCAGGTGAGATCATGTCCTCTCATGTGTGTGTTCATATTGTCAGCTATCTTTGTGTTTTACACTCCGCTTTCACTCTGATTCTTTCAGTGAATAAATCTAAATGCATGTGATTTTTAATCATATTGATTCAACTTGAATGAAAATGTAAAGTGTGAACCTGATGAGTAACTCGAGTGACATCAATTAAACAGATAAAAAGAAACATGTTCAGTGATTTGACCGACTGCATGATATTGACTGAAAACATCAACGTGTTTATTTCTGTTGTGAAATCATGTAAAATTAATGACAGGTTTGTTATTTTATATTTCAGTGTTTCCTGTGAAGATTTCACGACATCATGACACAATACAACAACAACAGCACCAACAACCCACATGCACTGAATGATTTGCGAGCTTTACTTGCTTTTTGGGCTAAACTAGAGTTGGCAGAATCGTTGTTTATTTGGATTATTTCGATCATTCAGGTTCCATTCATGCTCGTAACTCTGTGTGCGATCTGTTTTCTCATCAAGTCTCAACGTGCTGCTTCAGTTTTTGTCATAAATTTGATTCTTTCAGATCTCGTACAGATTATTTGTATGTTAATAGCAGCAGCACAAAAATGGTCTGATGAATTGCGGATTGCATATTTTTATTCTTTGGTCGCGAGTGTTTATTTTATGGCATGTATCGCTTTCGAAAGATATCTGTTGGTTTCTCATCCAATCTGGTACAAAACTCACAATTCACTCAAATTCTCCTGTTTGATTTCTGTCATCATCTGGTTTGTGCCTCTCATCTTTACAACAATAAGCACCGGTTTTATTCATTTTAGTCTCC
Organism: Moxostoma hubbsi; assembly: GCA_032164185.1. NCBI lineage: Eukaryota > Metazoa > Chordata > Actinopteri > Cypriniformes > Catostomidae > Moxostoma > Moxostoma hubbsi. The sequence continues at coordinate 4,546,438 of JAVLUX010000018.1, forward strand.
TGTCTCGTTGGGCTGCGTTATTGATCCCCTTCCCAATCATCATTCTGTGTTTTGTTGGTACTTGGAGAGGTCTCTCTCACTCAATATCACTTACTTCTCAGAAGCGCAAATTAATTTTGGGCAGTCTGTTCCTGGTGCTGCTGAATTATACATGTATCATCCTCCTTCCAGAAATGATGTGGTTTTTGAGGTTTTTGAAATTTATTGAGAGGAGTTCAACCAATTATAGAATTTTTTATTTTCTTCGCTGTCTCCAGTATCTGAATCCACTTGTTGACTGTATATTGTACTTGTTCATGAGGAATGATGCTGGTGATATAATGAAGTCTCTCTTTCACAGACATCAGAATTCATCATAACACACAACCAGTACAAACACTGAGCATCATAATGTGCAGTAGACTAACAGGTGTGTAAAGTGTGACAGTATTTCCATGTGATTGTGATACGATTATTTCTTCATTTCTGTCTGATGGATTTTGTGTGTATATTTTTCCGACTGTATCTGTAAATATGTTTATAAAAATATATTGAATGTGTTTGGAATATTGATATTATTATTGATGATCTGATTAGAAGTTCATAGATCAGTTTGTATACAATATTTATCATCTCAGAAAATTATATGTATATCTACAGAATAGTGTGTGTGTGTGTGTGTGTGTGTGTGTGTGTGTGTGTGTGTGTGTGTGTGTGTGTGATGACATCAGTAGAGATGACAGAATCAATACTCTGGATGTGTAAAAGTGAAAACAAGATGTACAAGAACTTCAGCACAATAAAGTTTTATGTACCGTTAACAATCGTTGCATTTCTGTCATTTTTGCTCTAAAGGTTTTTTTAGCGCTGAGTGTGTTTCTCAAAACTATTCACACAGATCACTAAATAAGCTCTTCATTTTGAGAACAATTCAATTTTACATCATTTTCTGATAATGCATTTAATTAAACATAACCTCAACATGCTGTGCAACATGTCCAACTAAATCTGGGTTGTTTTATGGTTACATCTATTACAGTTTTATAACCTTCATTAAAAAAAACAGGAACTTCAGTAACTGTAATTTAATTTAGACAATTAAGGTAACATACAGGTCTTCTATACGACATTACACAAGTTAAAGAGCATGTCCTGTACTGTGTCGTGTATTTACTGTATCACATGTTTATGACTCTTGTACTGATCATTTGTGACAATGTAAGTCAACTTTGTTTTGTTCAACAGTAAATGTTCTTCTGTATCATGTTGTATCATATTTTAAAAGCACTTCTGCCAAGCACAGCGACACAAGTCATAAGAACAAAAAATTACCTTACAATGTTTACCTGCACACTTGAATGTTTAATTTAGTATTATGTGTTATAATAACCTCAAATCTTTTAATTCTCATGTATTCTTGACATTTCTCTAAATGTATGTTCGTACCAAGCGTCTCATTTCTGCTTGAATAAAATATCTCACAGTGATGCCTGGCATTGATGTGCCACACTATCTCTGCGAGTCTCTTCTGATGTTAGAGAAGAGTTATTTCATCATAGAGGTTGATGTCTAACACTTTCCATCTCCAGGAGGAAAATTACTCAGAACTGGATTCAGAAAAGAAGAATATTTACCATATGTTCGGCCCCATGATAGCAGAGTAAAGCAGTGATTCCCAAAATGTTTTCTGCCGTGGCACACTTTTTAGGACTAAAACATTATATGGCACACCACTATCCCACATAGGCTAACCATCGTCAGTGTCGTAACATGTTTCCTGTTCGTCTTAGTAGTGTGTTTACTTGTAATGTTTGAAAAACATTTTTCTTGTGATTACACATTGTTCGGAGACTATTTTTTAATTTCCACTTTATTGTTGGAATCTCTTCTAAAAATTATCTCTTTTTTTACTGTTTACTGTTTAACATTAATTCACATTATTATGCACAGTAGCTCAAACACAGACAGTAAATAGTCGACTGCTGTTATTGCAATATCATTAACTCATGCGTAGGTCTACATATAAAACTCCAAAATATTATTTGATGATTATATCTGGCTCAGTTGAAGAAGGCTATAAACATAATAAATTAAATATAAATGTGTTCTGACATTATTTGAACATTTTAAATGACTTAAGTCAAGTGTAAATAATAATCACACATTGTAGGCCTACATGTCTGATGTGTAAGACTATTTTAAAGTACAAAAAAGTACAATCATTCATTTCACCCAGAGGGGCATCTCAGCCAGTGGTGGCGTTTTCCAAAACTGCATTTCGCAACGATGCACTTAAAGTATTAATCTTCTTCTCCAGTTACATCCTATAACATTCCCTGTCAAGCACCAGCAATATAGACAAAGAGAGCACATTCATAAGATGTTTGTAGTGTAAATGGACTGTATGCAATAAATCAGAAGAGAAGAAATATAGACTTATGTTCTTTTGTGCATTAACTGCATTGAATATCAGGCATATTTCTATGACAGTGACACAATGACACAATGACCTCAGGAAAATGGTCAATTGAGCTTTGCACCACTTCATGAACATACAATACACACAGTTTTCATGCATACACCCACAGATAACACAAACACTCCCAGTCACACTCAATTGATTTGGCACAAACATTGTGCTTAGAATTAGCCTTTTCGTGAAAGTTAGATAAGTGTTTCATGTTCTGTTATGTTGAGATTCAGAAGAGTTTCTGTAATGTTTGAGTTTTGGGGGTTACTATTACAGGTGAAACTTGAAAAATTAGAATATCGTGCAAAAGTTCATTAATTTCAGTAATTCAACTTAAAAGGTGAAACTAATATATTATATAGACTCATTACAAGCAAAGTAAGATATTTCAAGCCTTTATTTGATATAATTTTTATGATTATGGCTTACAGCTTATGAAAACCCCAAATTCAGAATCTCAGAAAATTAGAATATTGTGAAAAGGTTCAGTATTGTAGGCTCAAAGTGTCACAATCTTTGCCATTCTGAAGGATGTTTTGAGGTTTGTTACTTAATGTGTCTTCTGTTTGTTCTTGGATAATCAGTTTCTGTTACCTTTAGTGGATTGTGGACTTCTGGACCCATCCTTTGCATTGCCTCTCAAGGAGAGATGTTTGAGTCACCCTATGGCACGTTAACCTAAAGTGCTGCTCAAGACTATAATTAATATTTTTGTTTTTCATCTGAAATAAAGAGCTGAGGATAAAACTCAAGATTTTTGGAATCTCGTTGTTCCTTATTCCTACGCATTTGGGTTCCACCTTATCCAGTGGTGGAGCGGTCTGCCTCGCGGACACACACTCCACAGACCTGGGTTCAATCCCCAGCTGAATCATAACAATTTGTGTGTTTTTTAAACATAATGGTTTAAAAAAAATTATTCACAGTCAAAACATGTTTTGTAATTAATGGTCTGCAATTTATATGTATTTAAATGAACAGTCAAAACATTTAATTTAATAGTTGAAACTTTTTTTATTTCAAATTACATTGTAATGTCATTTCAACTTACAGTGTTAACATGCTATTTTAAATAACAATTTAAAAATGTTATTTCAGTTTATGGTGAAAACACCAATTTCATTTTGCAGTCTAAACATGTTAATTCACTTCTTGGTCTAAATCAGTCTAAAGTGTATTTTAAACGTATGGCACCCTGTGCTGCCATGCATTTACTGTTATTTTATGTTTTGTTGTTGTTTCAGTCTAACAATTTGCAATAAGGTGGTATTCATTTACATTAGTTAATGCTTTTAATGCAGTTGGTGATGTGAAGTGAATTTTTTAGCCAATGTTTAATACAACAGCTCTTTGTGATCGCTTGTATTACTATTACACTACTAAAGCTAGGAAATAGCTTTAAACAGCTTTAAATGAACAACTTCAGCATTATGGCTCATCACAGCTGAGAGACACATCAGACTGATTAATTACACAATGAGTGCTGTTTAAAATGGTGGAGGACATTAAAGTTTCTGTATTGATCGACTCTTGCACACTGGCTAGCGCAAAATAGGGATAAATACCCCCGCTTGGACGCTATTTTTCCCCTTTCTTCAGAAAGCTGACAGCATCACTGCTTGGGAGTGGCTACAGGTAATCGCACACGCTCCATCTATCTCTCTCTATTACACTCTCTCTCTCTCTCTCTCTCTCTCTCTCACACGCACACACACACACACACATCCTTGTTTCTCCAATAACTTGTTAGAAACAGCACAAGCCGTGATACTATTTCTGCAGTGACATTTTTTTAATTACTAATAAAGGTTGACCACAGATTTTAAACAGGGCACACTTTGTTTACTGTTGCACTTCATATAGTAGTTCAATAAAATCAGCAGATTGACAATTAAATAACAGAAGTCAGATGAATAATCGGTTATTACATGAGACAAACAAATGATGAAATAAAAACGGCACTTGTGTTAATTGTTGATTTGTCTGTCTTCGATTTGCCTATAAGAAAACCTGATGCAAATTTAGTACAGAATTTATTTGTATTTGTTGTTTAGAATTTCATTAGAATTAAGTAAAATATTTATGGGTATGGTTTATGATTAGCATTGACGACGTCACCCATTGAAATCAGTTCATTTTAAAATTAGGTTTCATTTTGTAATTTTTTGTCATTTTTAACATGCAAATCTACTTGGTTACTCATATGCTCCCAGGTCTTGGCTTTCAAATAATATATCTTTATGCAATTTTCAAAGGATCATGTAGTTCGGGAATTTTACTGACATGTATCTTTTCTTCCATGTTTTCAGCAGTCTGATAAGAGCTCAGTAAAATGTTGTATGATTGGCTGTGAATAATAGCCTAAGCAGTACAGACGCTCCCTACACGCATACTACGCAGTCTGCGTGGGGCACCAACTCACTAGGGGGCATCATCTTAGAAAGTCCACCGGGTGCCTTTACCAGCACATTATACGTTATTCAAGGACCCAAAAGCAGTTGCGGAACACAGACGATCACTCCTGAACTTGAGTTAAAGTACAGAATTTATCAAAATATTTTAATTAACACCAAAGGCACTGCTGAGGGTTCAATTGTGTTTATACTCGACAAAGAATCAGGAGAATTTCATGGCCAGCCTGGAACGCTTTGGGGTCGAAAGTCATAAGCAATTAAAAATGGAACACTTCTGAGGTGTTTCGAATGCAGCATTAGTTGTATGGGGGGGGGGGGGGGCTGCTGTCCATGGTGCTGAAATAAAAAAATAAAAAAAACCTGTGAACATTACCAGAAACCAAGAGTTGTTTTGTTGTATTGTATTTTATTGGCTCCGACTGGGTAGCTAAGAAAGCTTACAACTACCTTACAAAGTTTTGGCCTTGATTGAAGATATATTTATCCAGTCATATCCAGCCCGACCAGGCGTATATGAATACTTTGGCTTGCCATATGCGTGCACGAACACCGCTTGCGCACCGCCTCTGCCGCGATGTGCCTCTTTCCGCGTGACTCTCATTGAAAATGAACTAGATACTCGTAAAAGTGAACGTTCTAAACGCTTGCTAGTGTGTAACGGCCTTTAGAACGTTCGCTTTCACGCATCCAGTGAAGACAGCTTCAAGCCGTGCAACATTGATTATGCCAGACAACCGACCAGAACTCCGAAAAAAAGGACAGGCTCAAGTAAAAGAGGATGCGGTCAGTCTATTACTGCTCATATGTGGCTGTTGTTTGTGTGTTGGATGTTAAGTATCCTACTTCAATAGAGACTAAACGTGATCAATTATCTGCTGAGCGGAACAAACCGATTCGGTGAGAAGCGCGACATGACCCATTTCAATTCACCAAAACCATATCAATGATCTTATTTCAAATAAAAGCAATAAGTACATTTTCTTACTGGAATATGATGATTATCATGTGAGCTATTTTTTCAATAGTTTGTGCAGAAGGATTGTGTATTTCTTTTACACAATCAGTGCTTCAGTGGCGGAGCTAGGGGGTGACCATGGCCACCATGGACTGAAGCCTGACCCCATTGGTCACCCCAGTCGCAACTGCCACTTTGGTAATTTTTTGTCTTGGGCACAATTTAGTTTTTAGAGGTGGAACTGTCTGTGTACAACTGCAACACACAGGAGTCTTAACATGTGTGTGCACAAGGTCACCGCACCTGTCTGTGTCACATGTTATTGCGGAGCGCCAAACAAGGAGACTTGTGGAACCTGCACATTAGGGACATTCACCAAGCAAGAGGTCTGCTCTTTACTCCTAGAGGTGATAACAGTGGCAGAAATGTGATGCTGCACAACGCATGGTGTGGGCCAGAGTGCCCTTGGGTCTCAGAAAGGAAGATATATCTATGCATATATCTTATTCATATTATTATTAGAATTATTATTATTACTATTAATCTTGGGTGGGTTTCCCGAAGTACAAAGTAGGACGTTAGTAACACTTAAGTAGTAATTAATATCTAAGGCACATTTCCAAAAAGCATCGTTATCTAAGTAGTTCATAAAAACATTCACAAATTAACGCTCTTGAACCTCTCTTAAGTCCATTAAGTGTAACTTAAACATATCTTTCTGGCATCTTTCACAGTTTATCAAAGACGATGGGACATTTAATAAATTATATCAATACATTTTCATAATTGAAAAGCCATTGAGAACTATTTCAGAGGATAAAAAATGTTGAAAAAATCACTATGAAATCAATAGGCAGTCTCCGCAGTCTGTACATGCAACGTGATTGGTGTAAATTGTCATGACACACAATACAGTACAACATTATATTAACCTTCAGCGATAGACATAATTATAATGGCAAAGGAAAGATGACATGCTCTTATTAAACAGATTATTAAGAAGACATGTGAGACATGTGACCACACAGTTTAAAAATTCAATAAATATGACTTAATAAATAGTACAAATATGGTTAACAGAGGAGATTAGAGTGAGAGTGTGCAATGAGAGATTCCTCTCTCTCTTCCTCCTCCTCTTCTTCTTTCCTCCAATGGCTGGTTCAAATCGGCTCACCTGTAGTCTTTTTACAAGGCAGTAATAAACTGCAAGATGTATAATGATGCCTAATTTCTTTCATTATATTCTGTAATAGTTTGTTAATACATTTTTGCACCTCTACAAGGTTACAGACAACTGTATGTTTGTCAGTATTTCCACCTTATTTTCATTTTGAGAAGACAAACTCTTGGACATACTGGTCAAAGTGATCAGCACCTTTGGACTGGACAGCTCCTGTAATGAAGCACTTAAGTTCTCCTTTATAATGAGCGATCTATGTGCTGGTTTGGGAAACAGGAGTTACTCTATCGTAAAATAACAAGCGACATCAGTTAAGATGACCGTTAAAGCTTAAGTTGCAACGCTGTCGGGAAACCCAGCCCTTGTCTATTAAGATGCTCTGTACGATTACTCTAGAGCGCTTATAAATCTAACAGCATTTTCAAGTACTACCTAAGTTATGATGGCTTTGGGAAACAGGAGGCAAAACTAAGATGAATCATAAGATGTATTCTACGATCTAGTCTTAAAATGCTTTTGTGAAACGAGACTCAGAGCTATGCAGTGCACTCACATCTGCAATTAAAAACTTGAACCCAATCACATGTGAGCGATAAGTTTTGTGCCTATCTTGGAAAATCCACAAATGTAGCATATTGACAGCATTGCAACAAAAAAACTTGTAAAACAGGTCTGATGTCTACATTGCTATCGCAAAATCTCGGACACGTCATCTGGTTGGAGGAAATGTTCCCTCTGCGCTGTATCACGCAGCTGCACTCAAGAGACGCAATCCATCATTGAATGAACTGTACGCAAAAACAAGAGCAGGAGAAATTGAGAGGCGATCAAATGATCTGTTTTCTGTATTATTCTGTTTGCCCAACAAATCATGCATGTGAGTATCTAGATGTGAGACTTGAAGAGAACAAGCTTAAAGATGTTGAACTTTGACACAGTAACTGAATTCAACATGTTTCTTGTAGAAACACCATGTCATGTGTTCCTCTAACAGACTATTCATATCGACAGATCATGTATAATTAATATAATAACATTATAATGAATATAATGTAAAATAAATGTTAATACAAATATTTATTAAAATGTTTGTATTTATTCTTGTAGTGTTAATAAAAAGCAGGAAAAAGGAAAATGTTCTTTGGTTTGTAGGAGTTTGAGAAATGTCTAGAATTGATCTGAACATGTATATTAATGCAATGTCATTATTATTTCATAGTTTCTGTACTTGTAGAACACTATAAAGTCAAGAATGTTTGAAGGTGAATTTAATTTGGTCATTGCTAAGGGTTAGTGTCAGTCTCAGACAGCAGGAAATGGCCACAGACCATTCAGCCAATAGGCTATTTCTAAAACACACAACTAATATTTCTCTGGCACATGTAGGTGGCAGAACGCATGTCTACACAGAAGTATGTTGGCATGAAGCCCCTTCCCTAACTAGTACTTTTGTGTCACACTTTCCTTAGTCCGGTTGCTCAGTGAGAGAGAGATAATATGTAGTTGTATTAAAAGTTGAGTAGCGGTGGGTAATTATTCTGGTGCACAGCATTGAGGAATTGATGATGATGTGTGTTGACCAATCAGTGACCGCCCACATGTGCAAATCAAATATGGATCTATTTTCTACCCAGGAACAATTTTGAAAAACAAACTATCAAAGCATACATGGCTGTTCTCTCTACCTGTAGCTTTGGTCTTCAGCAGTCATCACACGAGAACGAACAGCATCAGGTGGAGATTGTGCATCGGTGCTCTGCTGCTTTTCCTGCAGTTCCCGGATGTTGAATTTCCAACTGAATTTGAGGAAGCCAATTTTATTAAATGAAATAGAACGGGCTGAATTTTACCCACTGAAAAATCAAAATGAACTGAATATTTTGGAAACAAACTTTGGAAGGTGAATATTTATTGTATATTTTTTAATAATTAAATGAGTTGTGAAATGTTTCCAAATGAATTATTCACTGCTTAAAAATACAACCATGTTAAATTTCAGCCTCCCAAAATTTAAACACTGTAAATTCAACACATTTAAACACAAGCACTGATAATACAATGCATTTATTTATTCGATTAGAGCAATTCAAAATGCTTTTATGCTTCAAAGAGTTCAGTCATGAATTTAGCTGTATAGACGGGCGCCTGGCGAAACCAGAAGTCACTATGACCCCACTCACTAAACCAAAAATCAAACATGGCGTCTTTTGCAACTACATTCCACCTCTTTTTCTTCATTTTCTCCTTCTTCTTCTTCTTCTTCTTCTTCTTCTCTTTCTTCTTCTTCTTCTTCTTCTTCTTCTTCTTTTATAGATGGCAATGTCAGGATGTTTGTGTGAATTATTTGTTCATTTCATTTTCTTTGCTGTGTGCAGCAGATATTAATATGATGCCACTAGACAACCTGACACATGAATTTGAGAATATTTCTTTATTTAGTTTCTGTGTCGACTGTTTTGACAGCATGAGCCACATTTATAGCAGAATACCCTTTTAATGACCAGTTTATAACCTAAAACAAATGTCCTCATAAACCATCTAAACCTGCCCAAACACACACTCAACACACACACACACACACACACACACACACACAACACACACACAACAAATGTTTCTAAAGACCAAAAGCAAAAATAAATTAATAAATAATGCAAAAAAAAAAAAAAGATAATGTGCATAATAAACAAATGCTCATTACAAATTATAGGAATTGTACAACCACAACCTAATCACTTAATCTTTAAGACATTTTATCCATATCCAGAATAAAAAAACAAGCTTTCATGATATTAATATTTGAGCAAATGGTTTGTGACCAAACTTCCTTTATCAGGGAAAGTGCAGATCTGATACTCAAGAGATGTTGAACAGAAACACTCAGAAAGCTTTTAGTACATATTGTACAGAGTAAATGTTAATAAATGACAAATATTATCTACGTATATAAGGTGTAAATATACAGTATATACTGTATACAGGGTTGGGGAGTAACGGAATAAATGTAACCGATTTACCTATTTAAAATTCTAAATATTAGTAACTGTATTCAACTACAGTTACAATTTAAATCGTTGATTAGCAGAAAAGTAATCATTCAAAAAGTATTTAGATTAATGAAGAGATTACTTTGCATTTTATTGTAATTTATTTAATTTAATATTTAGTCCTTTCAGATGGAAAACATTTAAACATATAAATGATGCATTCCAAAGAGCATTTGAACAGCGGTGAAACACTTTCTGATGATGTGTTACATTCATACGAGCAGACAGAGAAATACTATTGAAGTAAGTTTGAAGTAAGTTTGACGTACATTTGAAGTACGTTTGAAGTAAGTTTGAAGTAAGTTTGAAGTACGTTTGAAGTACGTTTGAAGTAAGTTTGAAGAAAGTTTGAAGTACGTTTGCATTACGTTTGAAGTATGTTTCAAGTTTGAAGTAAGTTTGGAGCAGTATACTGTAAATAGAAATTAACCTTGTGTAAAATGTCATGTGAACATTTAGCTTTATGCTAACCTAAAATGCTATTTCCAGCCAGTTTATATGCATCTTTTACCTAACATGATCATATTTTTTATCAAGAATATTCCTATAAATTCAAATTTGTTTTCTCTCTAGTAAGACCTTTGATAATAGTCCAAAAATCATATTCTTTATGATCCTTTTTGTATTTTTGTATTTTTTTTTTTTTTTGGTAAAAATATCATCTAGGTTACGAATGTAACCTCCATTCCCTGATGGAGGGAACGAGACTTTGTGTCAAAGAAGCGTCACTAGGGGTCTCTCTTGAGTGCTGAATATGCCTCTGAATCATGAAAAAAGGCCAAAGAGAAGTTGGCAGACAGTATTTTCATACCCCGCCCCCGGACATATGGGTATAAAGGCTAGGAAATAGTATGAGTTCATTCAGGACTTTTCTGAGGAGCCGGGAGTGTCCGGCCACCTCAATGGCTCGGCTCAGCGACTTGGACGGGAGGGCACGACGTCTCGTTCCCTCCATCAGGGAAAAGAGGTTACATACGTAACCTAGACGTTCCCTGTCTGTCGATCACTTCGACGTCATGTTGAAGATGCAACACTAGGGGTCCACTTCAAGTCACGCCATGCGCTGAGCCGTGTACATGTACTGCTGACACAGGAGCGGGCAGGTATTTCACATGCCAAGATGACCAGCTGTGTCAGACTGCACATTCCCTTCCCCAATGCCCCATAAAAGACATCAGAATCCTTCTATTTACCCAAGCAGGGGAACAAGGCGAAGCTTGCCAACCTGGGATGGGCCGAGTGTAGCCGGGCCTCTTTTCTCTCTATGTTTCTCTCATAGAGCCAAATGGCTGGGGCCCTTACTGCATCCTGGGAAGAGGGTCCTACCCATTTTCCTATTCTTTCAGGGGGAAAAGAGCCTGCGTAGACCACACCTGCCCAGGAATGGGGAGGAAACGTGGCATAATACATCACATGGGCCTCTTCGGTCACATGTTGGAAAGAATGGCACGGTGGTAGATCCAGTTTCGAGGAGGGGGTAGTTGCTACAACACAGCGACCGGAGGGCAGCGGGAACTGCCTAAGGGAGACGCGGGTCCGGTCGTAAGGGGACTGTACTGCGGAAAATACACCAGGGCTAGGCCAACAGGACTGCATGCAGTCCACGTTGGTGCGTAATGCACGTACCGGGCACAGCAACAAAGGGGCTGGGCCTGCCTCCTCCCGGAGCAGCGCTTGGAGGTTCACTACCTGGTCTCTAAAGGGTGTGGTAGGAACCTTGGGCACATAGCCCGGTCGCGGTCTTAGGATCACATGTGTGTCTGCTGGACCGAACTCCAGGCAAGTGTCGCTGATAGGGAACGCTTGCAGGTCCCTGACCCTCTTGTTGGAGGTGAGTGCGATCAGCAGGACCGTTTTTAGGCAGAGGGCCCTGAGTCTGGCTGATTCTAGCGGCTCGAAGGGGGATCTCTGAAGACCGGCGAGGACCACCAAGAGATCCCAGGAGGGGAACAGGCTTGGCCAGGAGGGATTCAACCTCCGGGCACCTCTTAGGAACCTGATGACTAAGTCGTGCTTACCCAGAGACTTGCCATCTACTGGGCCGTGGTGAGCTGCAATAGCGGCAACATACACCTTTAAGGTGGAAGGGGACAGCCTCCCTTCCAACTTCTCCTGTAGGAATAAGAGCACTGACCTAACTGCGCACCTCTGTGGGTCTTCAGTCCGGGAAGAACACCAATTTGCGAACAGGCGCCACTTTAGGGCGTAAAGTTGCCTGGTAGAAGGGGCCCTGGCTTGGCTGATCATTTCTATGACGTAGGTGGTAGACCAGCTAGATCTTCCACGTCCCATCCAGAGGCCCAACGTGGAGGTTCCAGAGGTCTGGGCGTGGAGGCCAGAGCATGCCCCGTAACTGAGAAAGAAGGTCCTTCCTCAGGGGAATTCGCATGGGAGGGACTGTCGTGAGGAGTACGAGGTCCGAGAACCAGGCCCGGGTGGGCCAGTAAGGAGCCACTAGGGTGACTTGTTCCTCGTCCTCCCTGACCTTGCACAGCACCTGTCCAAGAAGGCTTACTAGGAGAAATGCGTACTTGCACAGCCCCGAGGGCCAGCTGTGTGCCAGTGTGTCTGCCCCGAGGGGAGCCTCTGTTCAGGCATACCAGAGCAGGCAGTGGGAGGTCTTGCCGAACCGATCCTAAATCAGCTGTATCGCCTGGGGGTGGTGCCTCCGCCAGGCAAGCGTTGTCGTGACAGCGCGTCCGCTACCACATTGAGGTTGCCGGGGATGTGAGTGGCGCGTAGCGACCTTGAGTCGGTGCTGGCTCCAAAGGAAAAGACGACGGGCAAGTCGTGACATGTGGCGGGAGCCGCCTTGGCGATTTATGTATGCTACCATGGTGGTGCTGTCTGACCTGATTAAGATATGTTTGTCCTGAACTAATGGGAGAAACTTCCGCAGGGCAAAGAAAACAGTCAGCAACTCTAGGCAATTTATATGCCAGTGCAGTGGGGCCCCTTTCCAACGGCCCGCAGCTGCGTGCCCGTTGCACACGGCGCCCCAACCCAATTTGGAGGAGTCGGTCATGACCAGGATGTGTCGGGACACCTACTGCAAGGTTACTCCTGCCCGAAGAAAGCAGAGGTCTGTCCAGGGTTTGAGTGTTCGGCAGCAGGCGGCGTGAATATCACACGGTGCGTGCCGTGGCGCCATGCTCGACTCGAGTCTGAAACCTGTGCTGAAGCAGTCTCATATGCATCAACCCCAGCGGCGCGACCGCCGCGGAGGATGCCATATGTCCCAGGAGCCTCTGGAAAACTTTTAAAGGAACAGCTGTGCCCGTCCTGAAGGAGGCGAGGCATTTCAACACTGACTGAGCACGCTCGTTGCTGAGTCGTGCCGACATTGAGACCGAGTCTAACTTCATGCCGAGAAAAGAGATGCTCTGAACTGAGGTGAGCTTGCTCTTTTCCCAGTTGACCTGAAGCCCCAAACGTCTGAGGTGCCTGTGCTCCTGGTCTCTGTGAGCGCATAATAACTCTCGGGAGTGGGCCAGGATGAGCCAGTCGTCGAGGTAATTGAGTATGCGGATACCGGCTTCTCGGAGCGGGGCAAGGGCTGCCTCTGCGACTTTGGTGAAGACGCAAGGGGACAGAGACATGCCGAAGGGGAGGACCTTGTACTGATACGCCTGGCCTTCGAAAGCGAACCGAAGGAAGGGTCGGTGTCAAGGCAATATTGAGATGTGGAAGTACGCGTCCTTCAGGTCTACCGCTGCGAACCAATCTAGATGCTGGACGCAAGTTAAGATGTATTTTTGTGTGAGCATTGTGGGAGTTTGTGCAAAGCCTAGTTGAAAAGTTCAAGATCAGTTGTAAACCGCCTCCTTTCTTGGGTACAATGAAGTAAGGGCTGTAGAGACCCTTCTTCATTTTGGTTGGAGGGATAGGCTCTATCGCGTCTTTGAGTAAAAGGGTAGTGATCTCCACACGCAGGGATTTGGCATGCTCGCCGTACTGCGGTAAAGCGGACGCCCGTGAAGGGGGGCGGTGGCCTGGCAAATAGAATTGCGTAACCGAGTCAGATGGTCCGGGCCAGCCAGCGTGACGGATTGGGCAGTGAAAGCCACGCACCCAAGCTCTGTGCTAGGTGCACAAAGGGAACGATTATTTTTTACGTACCCGGCAGGGCTTCGCAGCGGGGCGGAGCAGGTGTTATTGCTTCGGGAGGCAATGACACGTCCCAAGGCTCTGGTGCTGAGGAAAGACTCGAAGCACTTAACTTGCTCCACGCACCCGGCAGGGGGCGGGTTCGTGACTGAGGAGGAGGACTGGTAGAGTCGTCCTCTGGAATCATCCGAACCGGCCAGCCGGGGAACAGTCATGGGGCTGAGGGCAGAGGGTCCGCATCCAGTGTGCCGGGACTGTTGGGGTGTGGCGGCAGAGTACCGTGAGAATGACATTTGCGGGCCGGGTGACCCAGAGACAAAGGAAATAGCTCTGTTATTGAGAATCGCAGCCCCGACTAGGGGTTCCGGCAAATAAAATTAATTCAACAAAGGATTCTACGAGGAGCGCAGTGGTCTGCTTACCAGCTCCGGAGCTAACATCTTGGTCCCTGGGTCGTCCATCTTAGGAACGCCTGGGAGCCTTCCAGGTCCTCGAGGGGGTCCCGTCTGTTTCTTCACCGCGGAGAACTGCTGGGTAAAGTCCTCGACGGTGTCTCCGAAAAGGCAGAACTGGGAGACAGGGACATTGAGAAAGCAAGTCTTGTCGGTTTCACACATCTCGACCAAGTTCAGCCACAGATGACATTCCTGGACCACGAGCATGGCCATCGCCTGCCCGAGTGACTGCGCTGTGACCTTCGTGGCCCTGAGGCCAGGGCTACCCACATGCAGATCTTTAAGCACCTTGGCCTGGTGGACTTGCAGGAGGGCCATGGCGTGCAGGGCGGAAGCGGACTCCAGCCGCGCTGTAGGCTTTAGCAGTCAGTGTAGACGTCGTCCTACAGGCCTTGGAGGGGAGCACAGGGCAACCCCACCAGGTGGTCGGGTTTCCGGGGCACAGGTGGAGCGCAACAGCCCTATCCACCTGGGGAATCGCTATGTACCCGTGGGCCGCTCCGCCGTCGAGGGTAGCGAGAGCGGATGAGCAGGTGGCATGACGAGTGGAGAGCGGTGCCCTCAACGTAGACGTCAGCTCATCATGCACTTCTGGGAAAAATGGGACCTGGGGTGTGCGCGGCTGTGAGCAGTGCGGTGTTTCCAGGAACCAATCATCCAGTTGCGATGGCTGTGGGGAGGACGGAGGGTTCCAGTCCAGCCCCACGCTAGCAGCGGCCCGGGCAAGCATATCGGACGTCTGCGCGTCTGCGTCAGCCTGGGCGTGCTGGCCCGAAGGTGTCAGCCCAGGGGAGTCGTCTGTGTCAGACGCCGCGCTCTCCGATGCAGCGGCGAACTCATCCACTTCTAGCTCTAGAGGATAGGCAGGCTGGCCATGAAGTGAGCCGCTGTTGCCTCGAGCATGTACGGGAGTCAACGAGCGTGCCGGGGGGTTGGTGGTCTGAGGGGGCACCATCCATAATCCCGTGGAGAGAAGGAGCGATGCGGGGGGGGGGGGGGGGGTTGGGGGTGCGGCTAGAGGGGTGTGCTTTCTGATGAAAGCAAGCTGCGACCGCAACTTTGACATGGTCATGCTCTCGCTGCCTTGGTGTGCCTCAGACACACGAGACAACGCCTGTGGCCGTCTGAAGTGGAGAGCACTCAAACGCATCCAGGAACTACACAGGGGCGGAATGGATCCTGAAAAGGACATTCAATGCCGCTGTGTATTGCTCTTTTAGAGGAAAATACTAATTTACAGAGAAAATCACTTTTTTAAGAATTAAAACTCTTTTAATTTTGTGCTGTCAAAGCGCCCAGGTGCAAACTGCTCTGCCATGAAGAGAAGAAGAAAAGCCGCTGATGTGTGCCGTAGATCCATCAGCAAGCAAAGCATCAGAGGAATATGAACAGGTATGTAAATTGCAGCTGAATGCTGAAAAGACCAAGGCTCCGAAGAAAATTTCTGAATGAACTCGTAGTATTTCCTTGCCTTTATACCTGTATGTCCAGGGGCGGGGTATGCAAATACTGTCTGCCAACTTCTCATTGACCTTTTTTCATGCATCAGAGGCATATTCGGCACTCAAGAGAGACCCCTAGTTTCTTCGACATGACGTCAAAGTGAGTGACAGATGGGGAACTAAAATTCTTAAAAGAAAGAAATAGAAAGCCTTTATTATTGTCAAACATTACACATTTGTTGTTCATATTGTAACAAGGGACTAGACTGGACAGGGGAAGAAGGACATGGTGACAGGCTGGTGAACTCAAAGGTAAGGTTTCTTTAATTTGTCGGGGAACGGGATAACATAAAGGTGAACACAAAGGATCTTTTATAAATGGTCTTGAATAAGGCTGCCAACACTGGACTGGCATCGTGCGCCCCGACTGGCGGTGTTGTGGCTCTTTTATGCCGCTCTCCCCGTGCTCACTGAAATTAGAGACAAGTGTTAGACATATTTTAGCTCAGGTGCAAGCGCCCTTACCGCTCCCCCTCTCCGGACGGGTGCTTGACCACGCCCCCCCTGCCACATACCCCCACCGCCCGACTCAGGCCAGGGCGTCATCCGGCCTGCCTACCACTCCCCCCCCATTTCTGGAAAGGAAGTCGGCGACAGCCATCTGCACCCCCGGTCTGTGGACCACCTCGAACTTAAAAGGCTGGAGAGCCAGATACCAACGGGTGATCCGGGCGTTAGTATCCTTCATGCGGTGGAGCCACTGCAGTGGGGCATGATCCGAGCAGAGGGTGAAGGCCAGCCCCAGCAGGTAGTAGCGCAGTGTGAGGACCGCCCACTTAATAGCTAGACACTCCTTCTCCATGGTGCTATACTTCGTTTCCCTCAAGGAGAGCTTCCTACTGATGTATAGCACCGGGCGCTCCTCCCCCTCCACCACCTGCGAGAGTACGGCCCCCAGCCCCCTGTCTGAAGCGTCCGTCTGTAATAAGAAAGGGAGAGAGAAGTTAGGTGAATACAAGAGCGGCCCCCCACAGAGTGCGGCTTTAATTTGTGTGAACGCCTGTTGGCACTGTTCCGACCATTGGACCGGATCTGGAGCCCCCTTTTTAGTGAGGTCAGTCAGCGGGCTGGTGACGTCCGAATAATTAGGTACGAACCTTCTGTAGTAGCCAGCCAGCCCCAGGAACTGCCTCACCCCCTTTTTGGTCTTGGGCCTAGGGCAAGTCGCAATCGCCGCGGTTGTATCAATTTGGGGACGCACCTGGCCATGGCCCAAGTGGAACCCCAGATACCGCACCTCCACACGCCCAATCGCACACTTCTTAGGGTTTGCAGTGAGCCCCGCCCGCCACAGCGACTTCAGGACCGCCCTCAGATGTTGTATATGCCGCTGCCAGTCATTACTATAAATAATAATATCGTCTATTTAGGCAGCGGCGTAAGCAGATTGCGGCCGGAGGACACGGTCCATTAAACGCTGGAACGTGGCTGGGGCCCCGAACAAACCGAACGAAAGTGTCACAAATTGGTGTAATCCAAACGGCGTGGTGAAGGCTGTTTTTTCTCAGGAGATTGGTGTCAAGGGGATCTGCCAATAACCCTTTGTTAAATCCAATGTCGAATAAAAGCGAGCAGTACCTAACCGATCGAGCAGTTCATCAACGCGGGGCATTGGGTACGCGTCAAATTTAGACACCGCGTTGACTTTTCTATAATCCACACAGAACCGCACCGACCCGTCACTCGTCACTGGGAACAAGAACGACCGGGCTGGACCAGTCGCTGTGGGATTCTTCTATTACCCCCATATCAAGCATGGCATCCAATTCGTCCCGGACAATTTTCTTTCTATGCTCGGGGAGGCGATAAGGGCGGCAACGAACGACCGCCCCCGGCTCGGTCTCGATATGGTGCTGGATGAGGTTCGTGCGACCCAGCAGGGGAGAAAACACGTCCGCAAACTCCTTCTGCAACCTGGCAACCTCTGCTCGTTGGCACGGGGAGAGGTGGTCTCCACAAATGACCGGGGCATTGAGATCTGGGTTTGAATTTACCTCCGGTCCGAGCTCCGCCCTCTCCTGGACCACCGTAGCCAACGATACAGGGACCACCTCCCTCCATAATTTAAGGAGGTTGAGGTGGTAAATTTGACGCGCATTCCCTCTATCATTCGCTTAACTTCATAATCGAGATCCCCCACTCGTCGTGTGACCTCGAAGGGCCCTTGCCACTTGGCGAGTAATTTGGAGCTCGATGTGGGAAGCAATACAAGAACTTTATCTCCCGGTGCAAATTCCCTCAGCCGCGTTCCCCTGTCGTACAGCCGGCATTGACGTTCTTGGGCCCGGAGCAAATTCTCCTGTGTTAGTTTTCCCAAAGTGTGGAGCTTTGCTCTGAGGTCAAGAATGTATTGAATTTCATTTTTGCTAGTTGTAGGTCCTTCCTCCCAGCCTTCTCGTAAAACATCTAAGATGCTGCGCGGGCGTCGCCCGTACAACAGCTCAAATGGAGAGAAGCCGGTGGAGGCTTGTGGACCTCTCGTACTGCAAACAACAGGGGATCGAGCCATCTGTCCCAGTTTTTAGCATCCTCGTGCACGAACTTACGAATCATGTTTTTGAGGGTTTTGTTAAAACGTTCCACTAGGCCATCTGTCTGCGGATGATACACGCTAGTGCGAATCGATTTAATGCCCAATAGATCGTAAAGTTCGCGAAGTGTGCATGACATAAACGTTGTGCCTTGATCGGTGAGGATTTCTTTTGGAATCCCCACCCGGGAGATTATTTTGAAGAGCGCCCCAGCAACACTACGTGCTGAGATGTTGCTTAGAGGCACTGCTTCCGGATATCGCGTTGCGTAATCCACTAGGACTAACACAAAGCGATGTCCTCGTGCTGTCCGCTCTAATGGCCCGACGAGGTCCATTCCAATTCTCTCGAAGGGGACCTCGATCAACGGAAGAGGGCGCAATGGCGCTTTTGGGGTGGCCGGTGGGTTTACCAGCTGGCATTCACGGCACGCCGCACACCACCTGCGGACGTCACCGCTAATGCCCGGCCAATAAAAACGGGCTATTAGTCGGAGAAGTGTTTTTCTTTCCCCTAGATGACCCGCCATGGGATTATAATGAGCCGCTTGGAATAACATTTCCCGGCGGCTCCGTGGAATCAAAAGCTGTGTCCTATTTTCTTTAGTTTGAGTGTCCTGCGTCACTCTATACAGTCGGTCATTTATAACATCGATCACTTTTACCTGACCAAAGGCATGTTTGAGGGTTTCGTCCCACGACTGCTCCAAAGGGAAATCCTCGTCAGGGAATTCCCTGCGAAGAGGAGGGGCGGAAGCCTCGCCCCTCTCCTCGTCATCCCGATTTGGAGCAGCCGAGGACGGCCCCGGCTCCGCCTCCCCTGTCAAAGCATCGCACATCGCACATCTCCCCACTTTAGTGCAGGACCCATCCATACAAACTCCCCCTAGCACATCTTTAAATGCTGGCCAATCGGTCCCCAAAATCAGAGGATGGGTGAGGCGGGGACTAACCGCTGCCTCCACTCTATGCTTTTTTCCCCGGAATTTCACTAACAAGGTCATCATCGGGTACTTGTGAATATCCCCATGCACACACCTCACCCTCACCCGTCTAACTGTGCCCAAAGCCCCGGGTTGAACCAAGCATTGATGGATGGTGATCTGATTGCAACCGGTATCCAGCAATGCTTGGTGTGTACCCCCCTGGATTCTTACCGGAATCCGGTACGCTCCAGCCCGATCGGGGGCAGCATGCGGGGGATCGGAGACCCGAACCACCGTCCCCACTTCCATCATCGGACACTGATCGCAGAAGTGGCCCGGGTCCCCGCACCTCCAACAGGCTGGCCCAGGCGCCACACCCGTACCTGCGTCGGTGGACGCCCCCACCTGAGGGGGAGAGTGGCTGAATGTGGCGGGGGGGGTGTGCGATGCCACCGTGGGTCTCTGCCAGGCTCCTCACCTGCGGGGGGCAGGAATGGACCCTGGAAGGAAGACAGAGCGAGAGTGGGGAGGGGGATGGGGAAGAGCGGAAAAAAACACAGGGGGAGGGGAGGGAGAGAGAGAGAGAGAGGGCTCATCCGCCCTCGGGATCGCCGCCATGTGGTCCTCCGCAAGCTGCACGGCTGCCTCCAGCGACGTCGGGCGGTGGCACTGGACCCATTCCGCCGTTCTCTTGGGTAATCGCTGGGTGAATTGCTCCAGCACCACCTGATCGATGAGATCCTCGACGCCGTGGTCCCCCACTAGTAGCCACTTCCGGCAGGCATCACGGAGCCGTTGAGCAAACGCGAACGGGTGGTCGGCTTTGTCCAGCTTCATGGCCCGGAAGAGCTGACGATTCTCCTCGGGGCTCCGACCAACCCGTTGCATAATGGCTCTCCTCAGATCGGGGTAGGCCAGGAGGTTCGTTGCCGGCAGTTGTTGAGCCGCGAGTTGGGCTTCCCCGGACAATAGAGGTATGAGGCGGGCTGCCCATTGATCGCGCGGCCAGACCCAGATCTCCGCGGTTCGCTCGAACAGGTCCAGAAAGGCCTCTGGATCGTCCGTCGCCCCCATCTTCTGTAACATGGGAGGGGGCAACGGAGAATGATTGTCCGGGTTCGCGGCTGTGGCGGGAGCGACCTCCCGGCTGAGGAGGCTCCGGATGGCAAGTCGGTCCTCTGCTTGAGCCCGCATGATCTTAAAGAACCGTCGATCCTGGTCCTCTCGGAGCTCAAGCAGGGAGTGCTGGTGGCTTTGGTGTAATGTAGCGAGGGACTGGAGGACTTCGGTCAGCTGGGAGGACTCTACGGGACGACCTTCCATGTCTATTTTTCCCGGGTTTCGGCACCAGTGTAACAAGGGACTAGACTGGACAGGGGAAGAAGGACACGGTGACAGGCTGGTGAACTCAAAGGTAAGGTTTCTTTAATTTGTCGGGGAACGGGATAACATAAAGGTGAACACAAATGATCTTTTATAAATGGTCTTGAATAAGGCTGCCAACACTGGACTGGCATCGTGCGCCCCGACTGGCGGTGTTGTGGCTCTTTTATGCCGCTCTCCCCGTGCTCACTGAAATTAGAGACAGGTGTTAGACATATTTTAGCTCAGGTGCAAGTGCCCTTACCGCTCCCCCTCTCCGGACAGGCGCTTGACCACGCCCCCGCTGCCACACATATATACAGTGAAATGTCATTGTTTTCACATATCCCAGCTAAGCTGGGGTCAGAGTGCAAGGTCAGCCATGAGACGGCACCCCTGGAACAGATAGGGTCAAGGGCCTTGCTCAAGGGCCCAACAGAGGCATCTTGGTGAAATTGGGGCTTGAACCCCCGACCTTCTGGTCAATTAAAAGGAAAAATTCATTATGAAGAAGCATGTCTGTGTTTAAATAGGATGATTCATTAAGTAGAGATTTCATCTTTAGGTATTGTTCTGGAAATATCAATATTTGGATCACATGAAACTGCAAGTACAGATGCATTTATTTTGTTTTCAATAGTAAAAGTTACTGATATATTTCTAATAATTCACTGAAAGTTGACTATTCTACCTTTCATTTCATGTTTTGTCTTTTTTATATTCTATTCATATTGTTGTTTATTTTCCTGTATTGAATTCTGTGTAGTCTCCAGTTTGATTCTTTCAACTAGTTTTGCATCTTTGTGGTTTTTCATGATTTTTGATTAATTTGCTGATTGCTCGTGTCAGTCGACATGCGGTTCGACTAAAACATCTACATTACAGATCAATGATGTTTAATGCAGCTTTGAGGTTTTTCAGTAAGTCATTATCTGACATAACCACTGTCCATTTGAAGTGATGTTTCCTGAGTGAATTCAGACTATAAAAGAAGCACGATCAGCTCATAAACACCATCATCTACTGATGAGCAACATCTTCAGTCCTGATTCCAGGTAAGATCTTGTCATCTCATGTGGACATTGTGTTGTCTATATAGTCAGCTGTCATTGTGGATCTTTACAACATCTTTTCTTTGGGTGTTTTCTTTCAGGTCCTTGATGTGCCAGAATCACTCTGTATTTGACGTGTCGTGTTCTTTGTTCATTTGGATGATTAAAGTCCTGTAAGATGTCACGATCAGCTCCTAAACAGCATCATCTACTGGTGAGCAACATCTTCAGTCCTGTAAGTGGATCTACAGTCTGATTCAGGTGAGATCATTTCCTCTCATGTGTGGGTTCATATTGTCAGCTATCTTTGTGTTTTACACTCCGCTTTCAATCTCATTCTTTCAGTGAATAAATCTAAATGCATGTGATTTTTAATCATGTTGATTCAACTTGAATGAAAATGTAAAGTGTGAACCTGATGAGTAACTCGAGTGACATCAATTAAACAGATAAAAAGAAACATGTTCAGTGATTTGACCGAGTGCATGATATTGACTGAAAACATCAACGTGTTTATTTCTGTTGTGAAATCATGTAAAATTAATGACAGGTTTGATATTTTATATTTCAGTGTTTACTGTGAAGATTTCACGACATCATGACACAATACAACAACATCAGCAACAACGGCTCACATGATGATAAATGGCGAGCTGTACTTGCTTATTTGGATAAACTACACTTTGCAGAATCAACGTTTATTTGGATTATTTCGATCATTCAGGTTCCATTCATGCTTGTAACTCTGTGTACGATGTGTTTTCTCATCAAGTCTCAACGTGCTGCTTCAGTTTTTGTCATACATTTGATTCTTTCAGATCTCGTACAGATTATTGGTATGTTAATAGCAGCAGTAAAAGGATGGCTTAATGAACTGTGGAATGCACATCTTTATTCTTTGATCGCGAGTGTGTATTTTATGGCATGTATCGCTTTTGAAAGATATCTGTTGGTTTCTCATCCAATCTGGTACAAAACTCACAATTCACTCAAATTCTCGTGTTTGATTTCTGTCATCATCTGGTTTGTGCCTCTCATCTTTACAGCAAAAGGCATTTCTTCTGGTAATTTTCTTAACCTGTCTCTTTGTATTGCGTTATTGATCCCCTTCCCAATCATCATTCTGTGTTTTGTTGGTACTTGGAGAGGTCTCTCTCACTCAATATCACTTACTTCTCAGAAGCGCAAATTCATTTTGGGCAGTCTGTTCCTGGTGCTGCTGAATTACACATTTATCATCCTCCCTTCAGTAATTATGATATTTTTGATTGACATGAATGTTATTGAGATGGGATCAACCATATATCGAGTTTTTAACTTTCTTCTCTGTGTCCAGTATCTGAATCCACTTGCTGACTGTATATTGTACTTGTTCATGAGGAATGATGCTGGTGATATAATGAAGTCTCTCTTTCACAGACATCAGAATTCATCATAACACACAACCAGTACAAACACTGAGCATCATAATGTGCAGTAGACTAACAGGTGTGTAAAGTGTGACAGTATTTCCATGTGATTGTGATACGATTATTTCTTCATTTCTGTGTCTGTAAATATGTATAAATATTTTGACTCTGTTTGGAATATTTACATTATTAGTGAAAATCTGATTTCAACTGCGTGATCTCAAATATAAGTAGCCGAATAATGTAAAAACTTCATCCAAGGATTTTTCCATTAACTTTTTAAGAATATCACAAACAGTCAAATTTCACTTTGTGTGTGTGTGTGTGTGTGTGTGTGTGTGTGTGTGTGTGTGTGTGTGTGTGTCATATAGGTTGTCTCCCTCATTTTTAGAGTCAGTGACTGTTCTGTAATTATTGAAGTAGATTCATGATAAATGTCTTTCATATAAAAATATAATGCTGTGTTGTATACTAATTATAAAATAAATGAATTGCCTTTACAGTGATTGCATTTTCTGGGCAACAATTTAACATGGCTGTATTTTTACAATGTGAATATTCCACTTAAAAACATATTAAAGAGCATTTTATTTCTGAACCAGAACCATCTAGTCTAAAGAAATGTGTGTCTAAAAACTGCCAGGAAGGGGTCAGATTGCATTAATGTATGACATGTTGAAAACAGGATCTATCAAATCTTCGGTGTCAAGACTAACTTTGTGGAACTGAGGCACTGAAGACAGTTCGGAGACTAATATGCACAGACTAAATAGTGGACTGATGTTATTGCAATATAATTAACACATGCATAGTCCTACATCTACAACTCTGGAATATTATTTGAAGATTATATTTGCTTCAGTTGAAGAACGTTATAACCATAATAAATTAAATGTAAATGTGTTCTTACATTATTTATTAAACATTTAAATTGTATAAGTCAAGTGTAAATAGAGAAATATGTTTACATTATGTAAATGATAATGGTTTGGAGACCTGATTTACAAACATAACTGACCCAATTAACAAAAAACAATAGGCTTCTTTAAATACCACAAAATATTCACACATAATAGATCTACATTTCTGATTTGATAAATTAATAAAAGTACAATCATTCATTTCACCCAGAGGGGCATCTCAGCCAGTGGTGGCGATTTTCCAGAACTGCACTTCACAACGATTCACTTAAAGTATTAATCTTCTTCTCCAGTTACATCCTATAACACCCCTGTCAAGCACCAGCAATATAGACAAAGAGAGCACATTCATAAGATGTTTGTAGTGTAAATGGACTGTATGCAATAAATCAGAAGAGAAGAAATATAGACTTACGTTCTTTTGTGCATTAACTGCATTGAATGTCAGACATATTTCTATGACAGTGACACAATGACACAATGACCTCAGGAAAATGGTCAATTGAGCTTTGCACCACTTCATGAACATACAATACACACAGTTTTCATGCATACACCCACAGATAACACAAACACTCCCAGTCACACTCAATTGATTTGGCACAAACATTGTGCTTAGAATTAGCCTTTTCGTGAAAGTTAGATAAGTGTTTCATGTTCTGTTATGTTGAGATTCAGAAGAGTTTCTGTAATGTTTGAGTTTTGGAGGTTACTATTATGGTGAAGAGTTGAGTTTGAGATGAAAAGCTCCTAAAATGTTTCAATGTCATACTGTAAGATGTCTAAATGAACTTAAATGCATAGTTGAGAAAACCTTGACTGTTAGGGTTAAAAAGAAACTGAAATGTTGCTATTTGCTGAGTTGGCACAGTAATTATAGTAAAAATGTTTCTTTCTTTTTTTTAATAGTCATTATTTTTTTCTATTCACACAAAACTATATCACTTATTTTCTTTTCAATCCGATACAAAGTACTTTTAGGCCAGTATATCGCCGTTACCTCTAATGAATTTGCGAATTCTTTGGATAAAATTTGTAACTTTATTACTTTAATATAGTAAAATTATTCCTTAATTTTTTCTCTCTCTCTCTCTCTCTCTCTATATATATATATATATAGATCTAAGCAGAAAATGATTAGGCTGAATTGTTTACCTTTTAAAAATTAGTAAGTATAAGCAACATAAAGTAGTAAAACCATGTTTAATTGTATGTAAACTTTGGTTACTGCCAAAGAAAAAAAAAAAAAAACATGGTTAATACAATATTGATACAGTAAATCAATGAGTAGTTTTCTTAAGGGTATCATTTATTATTGAGGAGTCAATGTTTTAACACTGAATTTAAATAAACCTGTAAAAATGGTCACACAAGCCCACTATAATTCATGTCACATCAAGATTTGTCATTAATTAGTGTAAATAACTCCAGATGCTGTTTTTCTGTCATCATGAAAACACTGCTCCCTCTTTGAACGAGCACTATGAATGAAAGGGTGAGCGCTGTATGTCTGCTGGTGTATTTTAGCATTTCTGTGATTCCAGATGAGAAAAAATAGTTCCGGTGCCATGCACCGATTCGCTCATATAATTATTCTTTCCCACTTTGAAGCTTATGAGATGCCTTAATATTCATGTTATCTAAATAATAAGATCACTAGTTTAAAAAAAACTTAAGAATCAATATTTTCATGAGGATCGATATTATTGATATCGGTATCGTGTTTAGCCCTCCTCGTGTGAAGACCTACTTGGGTAAAGACCAGCGAGTCTACCTGTGCGAGTCCACCGAGCAAGGACACCGACAAGGCGCCCTTCACCAAAGCACTTAAGTATTTTGTATTTTATTTATTCTCTTTTATTATTCTACTTATACATACATACTAACATGTCTAGCTCACTAATAACACATGCATTCAAGCACATCCCTGTTATCTGTTGTAGACCGTTCACAAGATACAGATGCAAGACTAAACGCAACCCACACAACCTACGGCCACTTTGCACTTCAACTCCTGCTCCACTCTCGTTCTCAGTGGGACTCTGGAACTGCCAGTCTGCTGTGAACAAAGCTGCCTTCATTCCAGCTTTCGCCACACAGTCCACCCTCAGCATCCTGGCACTGACGGAGGCATGGATATGTCCTGAGGATACAGCAACACCTGCTGCACTCTCCAACAACTTCTCCTTCTCTCACACCCCTCGACATACCGGCAGGGGTGGGGGAACAGGTTTGCTCATTAATAATAAGTGGACTTTTTCTCCACAGGCTTCACTATGTAACAATACACCCATTATCATCCCCCTGACCCACTATTTTTTCAAAATGGTCCATTGAGACCCCCTGCCCACCCTGGGGGGGCGGGGCTGTCCACAGACCCATTATCATCCCCCTGACCCGCTATTTTTTCAAAATGGACCAATGAGACCCCCTGCCCACCCCGGGGGGGCGGGGCTGTCCACGGACCCATTATCATCCCCCTGACCCACTATTTTTCCAAAATGGACCAGTGAGACCCCCTGACCGCCACGGGGGGGCAGTGCTGTCCACGGACCCATTATCATCCCCCTGACCCACTATTTTTCCAAAATGGACTAATGAGACCCCATGACTGCCCTGGGGGGCGGGGCTGTCCACGGCACATTATCATGCCCCTAACCAACTGTTTTTCCCAAATAGCATTTGGGATTTCACGAGCTGCACGTTTGGTGGCCGCGGTGCCCGCCCGCACCCTCAAAAAGGCACATTTTGAAGGTGAAAAAAAATTATCACAGTAGGAGTCTGCCCTCTTAGTATGTGATAGAGGGGCACCAGATGGGTAACCGAGCGAAATTTCGGCTCCGTTGGAGCTCAGGGAGCAAAGTTAGAGCATGTCCCACTTTCAATTTGTACCATTCATTTTCACAGCGGGTCCGTGGACATGGCTCTGAAAGGTCCAAACGACTAAATATGTGGCTTCTCAGGGGCCCCCTAGTCAGTGTGCAAAGTTTCAAGTCCCAACGATTTCGTTAAGTGCTTAATTGGCTGACTAATGAGTGAAAAGTGACATTTAATTTCCTGTAATATTTTTCTTGATTTTTTTTAAGGTACTTCCTTAACTCTGAGAGACACACCTTTTTAATACGCTGTTTCTGAAGGCCCATCAATGAAGCATTCGAAGCCCCCAGGTCTTAGCACTAAATTTAACCCCGTCCACGAAACCGCTGTGGACTTGCATTTCTTTAATGGGCAAGTGGGATTTCTTGTAAAAAGGGGTCAAAAGGTCGCAGGACCTCGAAATTTGGGATTCTGGAGCCCCGGGGGCCCCCAAATCAGGCCCTAAAATTTGGAGGCTCTAGACATTGTCTGAATGCACTCTTTCAGCTCTAGACCTTATACTAACACCCAAATTACTCTGCACATGCAAGAGGCTCTCTCTGGCTTTGAGAGAAAGAGGCCTGTGAGGTTGATTCTTTCATTAAAGAAAAAAAAATGGTTCTTTCTAGAGACTTGCGCTTTTATTATGACACACCAGGGGCCCCGGACTACCAGCATGTGAAGTTTGGGGCCCAGAGGAGCTTTCTAGAAAAAGTCCACGTGCAATAAGTTTCATTCATTTTCTCAGTGAGTCCGTGGACGTGGCTCCAAAAGGTCCAAACGACTCCAATTTGAAATCTTTGGCTTCTCAGGGGCCCCCTAGTCAGTGTGCAAAGTTTCAAGTCCCAACGACTTCGTTAAGTGCTTAATTGGCTGACTAATGAGTGAAAAGTGACATTTAATTTCCTGTAATATTTTTCTTGATTTTTTTTAAGGTACTTCCTTAACTCTGAGAGACACACCTTTTTAATACGCTGTTTCTGAGGGCCCATCGATGACGCATTCGAAGCCCCCAGGTCTTAGCACTAAATTTAACCCCGTCCACGAAACCGCTGTGGAATTGCATTGCTTTAATGGGCAAGTGGGATTTCTTGTAAAAAGGGGTCAAAAGGTCGTAGGACCTTGAAATTTGGGATTCTGGAGTCCCGGGGGCCCCCAAATCAGGACCTAAAATTTGGAGGATCTAAACATTGTCTGAATGCAACCTTTCAGCTCTAGACCTTATATTAACACCCAAATTACTCTGCACATGCAAGAGGCTCTCTCTGGCTTTGAGAGAAAGAGGCCTGTGAGGTTGATTTTTGCATTAATGCATCTAGAGACTTGTGCTTTTATTATGACACACCAGGGGCCCCAGACTACCAGCACGTGAAGTTTGGGGCCCAGAGGAGCTTTCTAGAAAAAGTTCACGTGCAATCAGTTTCATTCATTTTCTGCAACGGGTTGGTGGACGGGGCTCCGAAAGGTCCGAGCGACTCGAAAACGACATATGCGCATCGTCGTGGTGCCCTTAGACGGCGTGGAGAGTTTCGTGACCTTTTGACCTTATTTTCCATTAATTTGGCCCATTTAGGGACGTTGTCCACGAACACGTTGTGAAAAATGCATTGATTCAAAGGGAAAGTGGGATGTCTGGAAAAGAGGGGTCAAAATCAGGAACCAAAGTTTGGGGTCTCTAGAACCTTCCTGAACCTATATCCAAACCCTAACCCTAGTTGTCTGATCATTCAGCAGGGTTCTTTCAAGCTTTATGTGCAAGAGGCCTTTGTGAGAGATAGTTGCACAAACGGCCCAAAAAATATTGTCCTTTTTTCTAGAGCTTCGTGCTCTCAGTATGTCTTACGAAGGGCGTCAGGCTACCACCGTGTGAAATTTGGGGGCTGTGGGAGCTTTCTAGAAAAAGTCTACTTGCAATCGGTTCCATTCATTTTCTACAACGGATTGGTGGACGGGGCTCCGAAAGGTCTGAACGACTCGAAATTGACATATGCACATCATCGGGGCGTGCAAAGTTTCGAGTCCCAACGACGTCGTTAAGTGCTTAATTGGCTGACTTGTGCACGTAAAGTCATTTTTCTGGAATATTTTTCTTGATTTTTTTTAAGGTACTTCCTTAACTCTGAGGGACACACCTTTTTAATACATTGTTTCTGAGGGCCCAACGATGAAGCATTCGAAGCCCCCAGGTCTTAGCACCAAATTAAACCCCGTCCAGGAAACCGCTGTGGAATTACATTGCATCAATGGGCAAGTTGGACGTCTAGAAAAGGGGGTTCCCAAGGTCGCAGAACCTTGAAATTTGAGATATTTGATCGTCGGGGGCCCCCAAGTCAGATCCTAGATTTTGGAGGCCCTGGGGGCTTGCTAAGTATTAAAGCCTCTGATGAATGTACTGTTGCACACAAGGCCTAAAATGAAGCCTGTCTCATTGATTCCAATGACAGGCAGAGAGATCTGTTGAAAATAATGAAAAATACTTTTTTTTGCACCCTAGGCATTAGTCCTCTTAATATGTCGATAAGGGGCCCTTGACGTGTCACCGTGCAATAAGTTTCATTCATTTTCTCAGTGAGTCCGTGGACGTGGCTCCAAAAGGTCCAAACGACTCCAATTTGAAATCTTTGGCTTCTCAGGGGTCCCCTAGTCAGTGTGCAATGTTTCAAGTCCCAATGACTTTGTTAAGTGCTTAATTGGCTGACCTCTGAGTGTAATGTGACAATCATTTCTCAGGAATATTATAATAAAGCATGCTGTTTCCCACCACTACAACCTCAATTGCATGTATAGACTTGTATTTGGAGCCCCACACCCCTAATCCATTTACAAGCCTATTGCAGTATTTCTCCAACTATAAGTCTATTACAATGGTGATGATTAATAATTGAGCATTGAGTCTCACACTTAAGCTAATTATGCATGTTTGTGAGTTGTTAGTAGCATCAACTTGTTGTATTGTGTATTCTGAGTGCTGCCAAAAGGGATTTTGTCTATCAAATTGAATGCAAATATCACTCAAAGTGTTTCAATTGATTAGCCCACGATTCTGCTGTTGAGTCTCCATAGAACAAATTGCTAATGGACACTTTAAATTTTTTATGCTAATTATGCATGTTTATGAATTGTAAGTTGCATAAACATGTTGTATTTTCTATTCTATACAGGAGAACAGGTTTCAGCTTCTTAAGTCTATCCAGAGCTGAGATCTGGGCATACCACATACAATGTGGTGATGATTTCTGGCCCATTGAAATGAATGGAAGTGGGACTACCCACTTGCAATTTATTTGCATTGGTTGAAATCGTCACTTGGTGGACTTCATTTTTATAGCTCCAGGATCAAATTTATGACATATAATCAAATTTATGTGACTCAGTGAAGCCCCCTGAACACAATGCACCCTTCAAAACATTAAAAATCCACTGTCCACCAAGTGATGATTTTTGGCCCACTGAATTGATTGGAAGTGGGACTTCCCACATACCCACTTACAATTTATTTTCATTGGTCAAAATCATCACATAATGGACTTTATTTGTATAGCTCCAGGATCAAATTTATGACATTTAATCACATTTATGTGACTCAGTGAAGCCCCCTGAACACAATGCACCCTTCAAAGCATACAAATTTCACTGTCCACGAACCCTTCACATTTGAGAATGGGACAAATTGTACGTGGGATCTCCAGATCTCAGCTCTGGGGTGATTTAGGAAGCTAAAACTTGAGTTTCTGTTCTAATCTCAACCTCCAATTTCTATGTTGTGAGTTTCAAGAAGATCTGAGGATGTCAAAATTTTTGTGCCAAAAAACTCTTTAAGATATTGTAAAACAGATCAAATTCATGGGCAAGGAAGAGGCGAGAAACCGGCTTGACATATAACGTAAAGGTTTAATGTAAAACTCAAAAGACAAACACATAAGATAACGG
The DNA here is from genome assembly GCA_032164185.1 of Moxostoma hubbsi. Classification (NCBI taxonomy): domain Eukaryota; kingdom Metazoa; phylum Chordata; class Actinopteri; order Cypriniformes; family Catostomidae; genus Moxostoma; species Moxostoma hubbsi. The sequence continues at coordinate 4,577,532 of JAVLUX010000018.1, forward strand.
ACATGTCCGTAATTGAGCTCTCTCTCTCGATCGCCGTCTGCGAGTGGCCTTTATCACTCTTGATGGCTTAATTAGCCTAATACAGGACCGGGCGTGCACAATCACACGCCGGTCCCGCCCTCCACCGTGCTCCAGATATTTTGCGTGAAATTTTCAACTTCCTCCGACCTTCTTGAAATTTATACCATAGAAAGAGGAGGCTTGGAGAAGATCAGAAACATAGGTTTCAGCTTCCTATGTTTGTCCAGAGCTGAGATCTGGACATCCCACTTACAATTTGTCCCCATTCATAGAAATAAAGGGTTCGTGGACAGTGGAATTTTTATCTTTTGAAGGGTGAACTATGATCAGGGGGAGTCCTACAGCCACCTAAATGTGATTATATGTCATAAATGTGATCCTGGAGTTATAAAAATGATGTCCACCAAGTGATGATTTCAGCCAATGCAAACAAATTGCATGTGGGTATGTGGGAAGTCCCACTTCCAATCATTTTAGTGGGCCAAAAATCATCACTTGGTGGACATGATTTTTGTAACTCCAGGATAACATTTATGACATATAAAGACATTTGGGTGACTTTGTAAGACTCCCCCTGAACATAGTGCACCCTTTAAAACATAAAAATCCCACAGTCCATGTGTTGGTGTACACAGGGGAAATATACCAATACAATCACTGGCTAATGGACAGTGATTCTGTACACAGAGCTATGTAATCAGTTGCTTATGGACAGTTATTCTGTACATAAAGCTATGTACACACAGCTTTGAATTCACTTGCTAATGGACAGTGATTCTGTACACAGAGCTATGTAATCACTTGCTAATGGACAGTGATTCTGTACACAGAGCTATGTAATCACTTTTTAATGGACCGTGATTCTGTACATAGAGCTATGTAATCACTTCCTTATGGACAGTTATTCTCTACACAGAGCTATGTACACACAGCTATGTAATCAGTTGCTAATGGACAGTGATTCTGTACACAGAGCTATGTAATCACTTGCTTATGGACAGTTATTCTGTACATACAGCAACACAATCACTGGCTAATGGACAGAGAGTCCTTTTGCCCATTAAATTCCTTATAAGTGGGACTACTCACTACAGATATAATGTGCATACAGAAATACAATCACTGGCTAATGGACAGAGAGTGCTTTGGCCCATTAAATTGATTGGAAGTGGGACTACCCACTCAAGTTATTCTGTACCTAAAGCAATACAATCAATGGCTATTGGTCAGAGAGTCCTTTGGCCCATTAAATTGATTGGAAGTAGGACTACCCATTCAAGTTATTCTGTACATAAAGCAATACAATCACTGACTAATGGACAGATAGTCCTTTGGCCCATTAAATTGATTGGAAGTGGGACTACCCACTACAGATATAATGTACATACAGCAATACAATCACTGGCTATTCGACAGAGAGTCCTTTAGCCCATTAAATAATTGGAAGTGGGACTACCCACTCAAGTTATTATGTATCTAAAGCAATACAATCACTGGCTATTGGACAGAGAGTCCTTTGGCCCATTAAACTGATTGGATGTGGGACTACCCACTACAGATATAATGTGCATACAGCAAAACAATCACTGGCTATTGGACAGAGAGTCCTTTGGCCCATTAAATTGATTGGAAGTGGGACTACCCACTCAAGTTATTCTGTACATACAGCAGTACAATCACTTGCTATTGGACAGAGAGTCCTTTGGCCCATTAAACTGATTGGAAGTGGGACTACCCACTACAGATATAATGTGCATACAGCAATACAATCACTGGCTATTGGACAGAGAGTCCTTTGGCCCATTAAATTGATTGGAAGTGGGACTACCCACTCAAGTTATTCTGTACCTAAAGCAATACAATCACTGGCTATTGGACAGAGAGTCCTTTGGCCCATTAAATTGATTGGAAGTGGGACTACCCACTACAGATATAATGTACATACAGCAATACAATCACTGGCTATTGGACAGAGAGTCCTTTGGCACACTACAGTTATTCTGTACACAGACCTGTACAATCACTTGCTAATGGGTTTTGAGTCTGTTGGTGGACACATACAGCTGTAGATTCAATTGGAAATGGGCAGATAGTCAGTTTGTGTTTACACACCTATGTGTTTCAGGTCAAAGTGGGCAAAATAGGTGGTTTGGGTTCAGATAGTGTGTCTCTGGACAGCCCCAACACTTACAGTTGGTCCGGGGTTCTCATTGGACAAATTGTGCAAAATAGATGGTTAGCTGGCAGATAGCGGGTCTGTAGACAGCCCCGCACCCTCTAAGTGGTCTGGGGGACTATTTGGGCAACTTTTGGAAAAACAGTTGGTCAGGGACAGTTATGGACAGTTATTCTGTACATAAAGCTATGTACACACAGCTATGAATTCACTTGCTAATGGACAGTGATTCTGTACACAGAGCTATGTAATCACTTTTTAATGGACTGTGATTCTGTACATAGAGCTATGTAATCACTTGCTTATGGACAGTTATTTTCTACACAGAGCTATGTAATCACTTGCTAATTGACAGTGATTCTGTACACAGAGCTATGTAATCACTTGGTTATGGACAGTTATTCTGTACATACAGCAACACAATCACTGGCTAATGGACAGAGAGTCCTTTTGCCCATTAAATTCCTTATAAGTGGGACTACTCACTACAGATATAATGTGCATACAGAAATACAATCACTAGCTAATGGACAGAGAGTCCTTTGGCCCATTAAATTGATTGGAAGTGGGACTACCCATTCAAGTTATTCTGTACATAAAGCAATACAATCACTGACTAATGGACAGATAGTCCTTTGGCCCATTAAATTGATTGGAAGTGGGACTACCCACTCAAGTTATTCTGTACCTAAAGCAATACAATCACTGGCTATTGGACAGAGAGTCCTTTGGCCCATTACATTGATTGGATGTGGGACTACCCACTACAGATATAATGTGCAACCAGCAATTGGACAGAGAGTCCTTTGGCACACTACAGTTATTCTGTACACAGACCTGTACAATCACTTGCTAATGGGTTTTTAGTCTGTTGGTGGACACATACACCTGTAGATTCAATTGGAAATGGGCAGATAGTCAGTTTGTGTTTACACACTTATGTGTTTCAGGTCAAAGTGGGCAAAATAGGTGGTTTGGGTTCAGATAGTGTGTCTCTGGATAGCCCCAACACTTACAGTTGGTCCGGGGTTCTCATTGGACAAATTGTGCAAAATAGATGGTTAGCTGGCAGATAGCGGGTCTGTAGACAGCCCCGCACCCTCTAAGTGGTCTGGGGGACTATTTGGGCAACTTTTGGAAAAACAGTTGGTCAGGGAGCAGATAGCGTGTACGTGGACATCCCCGCCCCCTCTGGGCGGTCTGGGGGTCTCATTGGTCCATTTTGGAAAAATAGTGGGTCAGGGGGATGATAACGGGTCCGTGGACAGCCCCGCCCCCTCTGGGCAGTCTGGGGGTCTCATTGGTCCATTTTGGGAAAATAGTGGGTCAGGGGGATGATAACGGGTCCGTGGACAGCTGTACACTGTACACGGTTCTCTGCATAAGACACAACAGTCTGACATAAAGTCACAACAATCTGACATGAAGTCACAACAATCTGAAATAAAGTCACATGTTTGCCATTTCAAAACACTACCATTCAAAATGACACTACATGCGCTAATTGGCCAATACATGTGCCACCTGGACAAACACCTCAATGGTTAATTGCTAGCACTTCAATCAGGAAGTAAGCACTATGAAAAGACCACAGGTGAGCACCTTTTGTTTTACAACAACAATGGAAGACGTTGCAGAGAGAGGAAGAGGAAGAGGGAGGGTGAGAATGAGAGGGGGAGGAAGAGTGAGAGGTAGAGGTAGAGCTGGTAGAGGAGTTCATGGCCAAAGAAGTCCCAGCTGTGTGGCAAGATGCTGCCTAATTATTTTTCTTGCCGCTTTTTTTTATATATATTTTTTCAGCACATTTATTCTGCAATTTTCTTTTTCAGTTTACTGTATTTTGTGAGCATATTTTTGTTCAGTCCAATGTAAATATATCTGCTGTGCATATGTTGCACTGACTTGTTTGTTGAAATATAAATAAATAAATGTTTCAACAGCATGTGTGTGTATCTGCAAATATTTCTGTAAATGTGAACAATCTGAAGAATTTTCTACAATTTGAACTATTTTAGTATTATGGCAAAGCATATTAAATATGAGAGTGCTTTTCATTATGCCCAACAGTATGTAGTTGGTTAGACAAAAATCTGGTATTATGAATGAAGTGTTTAATGTTTCGCCATTTCGCGCAAACGTTTGATTTTGATCATGCTATATGTGGTTTTGGTTGCAGTGCTTCATTTTGCAGGATAAATGAGGTATTTTGCAGTTTGGGTGTGTGGTTTTGTGAATTGTGTTAAGTATTTTGATAAAACCAGCCTAGTTTGCAAAATTGTGTGTTAGCAATTGGAAAGAATTGTAATAGTTTTAATATAAAAGTGAACAAAAAGACACCAACACACACATGACAGTCAGGTGCCCGTAAACAATCTCTCTCTGTTGCACCACCATCTCCAGTCAGCCTTTATCCCTCTCGTAGGCTTAATTAGCCTGATAAGGGACCAGGTGTGTATAATCATGACCCGGCCCCGCCCTCCGCCCTGTCACATTCCTCCCTCATTCTCTCAGGCTGGGGAGCCCCCGGGCATGACGTCCATCCCCCTCCTTTGACAATATAAATAATAGTTTTAATATAAAACTGAACCAAAAGACACCAACACACACATGACAGTCAGCTGCCTGTAAACGATCTCTCTCTGTCGCACCACCATCCGCAGTCGGCCTTTATCCCTCTCGGTGGCTTAATTTACCTTGATAAAGGACCGGGTGTGTATAATCACGACCCAGCACTGCCCTACGCCCTATCACAAAAACATTTCAGCGTGGACCGCATGTTTGATTGGCTCAGCCTGGATTGCTTGTGAACCAGTCACAGTATGATTCAAGCTTTGCAAAGGGTCTGTTATTGACAGAGGGGGCAGTTAAAAACCTACTTGACCACAAAATGTATATGAATATGAATATTTCCTATGTCATGACTGTCTGATAATTTATGGTGCTGCTTGAGTGTTTACAGTCTCACTCTCATTATAATGTATAGCAATGTGCTTTGTGTTTGGAATATTCTGAAACTGAAGTCTTTATTCACTAATAATCAACCCCATCCACCAAAACACTCACAAAACCACTGCATTATAACAGAGTTGACGTCAGTGTTGTCATTTAAATGCATATTCTTACACCGATTATGCTTAATAAGCCAACAACGTGTGGTCATATAAATGCAATAAACAGATTTCATATATCAACGTAAATTCATAAACTGGTCAACACCCCTCTTGATTTTGAGGGCAATTTTGCTTAACATGTAAGCACCTTAACCAGCATTCTTCACAGCGTATCTAATGTATGCACATGTTAAGTGCAAGCTTATACATGTTGGACAATAATAGCATAGAATAATGCGATTATTTCAAATATCATGTTCTTATTTTATAAAGTTTTTTGTCTGAATTTTTAAATATGCTTATTTTTGAAAGTTAGCAGCATTTTGGCTCATTGGCTCTCATGCGACCGATTGTCAAAGAGTCAAATTTGGATATATATATTTTTGAATGATATATGACCTTGACGGCAGTGATCAAGGGAAGATTTTTAGCTGTTATTTAATTACATTTCACATTGTTCGTCACATAAAGCTATCATACACCTGCAGAGCTTAACGCAGTGGTTAAAACATCATGTATAGTGTAATAATATATTTATAATAGAAATCTGATAAAACATATTGATGTTGAACACACTCATAATAAAATGAGAAGATTGCAGAGGCATTGACTGAATCCTCTGAACTGAGGTGAGAATGTCAGACGTGTGATGTTTTGGTGGTGCAGGATAAAAGAATGACGTTACAATTATGTTACGTCCCAAGCTGTGTTAATATCCCTTGTTGTGGGAAAATGCTTGTGTGCTCTCTCTCTCTCTCTCTCTCTCTCTCTCTCTCTCTCTCTCTCTCTCTCTCTCTCTCAGGTTAATTACCATCAGCTGCAACTCGTTGTGACCATGCCTGAGACCAGGGACGTCACTAGGATTGGAAGACAGGGGGGGCTTAGCCCCCAGGGTATTTGTAACTTGCGTTTGCTAAATCTTTGCACTCACATCTAGAGCTACACTTATGTCAACAACCAGTCAAGAAACCAAGATGTTAACAAGTAAAACGTAACAGACATATCCTCTTCTTCCATTTCTACTCTGTTAAAGAAAAGTTACTGTAATGTTGCTTTTAGACACATCAAAGCTGGATGGGGGAATTTACTTAGGCCAGACTTTGCTCCTGATGAGTTATTCTATAAGCAATGACTTAAATGTCTGCTCATGTAAATGTATGATAAAGTAATAGCATACTATATCTAATTCCTCTCTATATATGATAAGTTGTCCACAGAATACTATTTAATTACTGTAACTGCGCTGTGGATTGGTTCAATCAGAGTGTAATTTCGCTGTGTAGTTTGGCTTACATACAGTTTAACCCAAGAACCAGAATTTTAAGGTCATAGTGAAATTTGACAAAACAGGTTTGAGCGTTTCTCAATTAAAGATGATTTATTCTGCCAAATGATGTATACAATGTATGATATAAATCAACAACAAAAAGGCAGTATTCAAATAAAGGAAAATTAAGAATGAAATCATTTTCAAAACCACAGTCAACAGTTACTTTTTGTTTATTGTCTACTTCATTGGTGGAAGCATCAAAAAGGGTTGTTTTCATTTTAGTTTCACATGTGTATCTGTGGGCATTTGCTCATCTTTAGCCTATTTAGGTAACATCTACGTATTTATTTAATTTATCACAGCCAATGAATGCAGAAAGTTAAATTGGTATAGCTAGCATATATAATAAATATAATGAAATAATTTAGTTTAGGCTATGCATAGTGCAAACAAAACAATCCTTAGACCTATAGACCATTACTGACCTCAATCACACCGGCTCCCTCAGAATCAACTGGCCTGCCAATCTCCTGCGGCTGCTTCTTTCTCTCTGCTAAAATATCTTCGAATATCCATCTTATCTGCTCAATTAATTGAAGGATACAACGGTAATAGCATTAACAGGGACCCTATGACATTTAGTTTTCAGTGACAACAACATTCTGTGGGGATTGATATTGTTTTATATGCCTATTATAGAGATAGGTTATATTATTGGCAAAGAATAAAGAGTTGTGATTAGCTTGCTAAGTTAACCATTTCTTGTATTTTGCTTGTTCACTCTAGCTAGACTACAGTTTTCCATAGCAAACCAAAATATCCCCTTTCCTTTACCTCAAGAAAACGTAGCTAAAGGTAAGCAGGTACTTAAAAACAACTTTTCACTCTGTATCATGACACTTACCAATCTTCCTTTCACCGTTAGCGTGTATCGGTGTGTGTGGGCGGGAGGGTGCATAGCGAGTTCAACTTCAGACCAAAGAGTAACGACGAGACGAGATGAATCCTCCAGTTACTTGCAGCGCTCCGGTCTGCAACACTCTGAAAGCTGCCACAGTTCACACCAATGCAACGTGACGGTGCGGTGCATCATCTTGATAGCACAACGACTCTTTGTACTTCTGTCCAACTTCCGACTTTTCGGCTATTTTTTGTAGCTGGATATATATCATTTGTTGCGTCTAATTATAAATATGAATGAGGATACGGTTATTGATAAATCGAATTGTTATTGTTGTTCTTATTATCATTTAGGGGGCTTAGGAACATTTTGGGGTAGCTTCAGCCCCCCTAAAATAGGCCTAACGACGTCCCTGCCTGAGACTGAGCAGAGGAGTATTAATGGTGCATTCAGAAAAGCATGTGCTGAGGAACACTTCTCCCCAGCCTTAGACTGGAAATTGTGTGCATGCATGTTAAGCGAGAACTTGTGCTTATCTTTGGGTTAGGAGTGGGACCTATGCTCATTTGTTGTGTGACAACAGTTACTTAGCTTACTTTCTAGTGTTCTCTAGTGTTGACTTTTAACCTGTGGGTAATTAAAAGGTATTGTATAATTTTCTATTAACTCGGTTCACTTATTGATGACTATCTGGGAAATGTAGGGAGAGGGTGCCTTTTTATTTTTGTATATACATTTTTTCTCCTGTTTTTGGTTAGAGAGGAAGCTCAGGGAAGTTTGTGTTGTTGATTTTCATCTTTGTTTTTATGCAGGGTAGGTAGCTCCCTTAAACCTTAGTTAGCTTCTGTTTTGTTTATTATTTTAGGCCATGCTCTCTCCTGAAGACTTATTCCCATCTTTTGTTCACCTTTTTGAAGGAAATAAATACTTTTACTTTTCCTTAAAGTTGTGTATGTTTTCACTCTGAGACTGAGGCTGAAGTGTGTTCTCCACATATTTTTACGTCTCTACATTACCTTTTTTTTATCATATTTTCTTTTCTTTTGTTACCTCCCCTCCAGACCCCTAGACTGGGAGGAGAATGTAGCACTTATGAGACTGAACTGAGACAAATATTTTAATTCTGCAGCACAGAGAGAATACAGGACTGTCTCTGACTTCAACAGTGAGGGAGATGACATTCAACTGTTCGTGTCATTCTGAGCCTGTTCATGGAACATGTGAAACAATATCTGATGAGACTCTTCTTCAGATGTACATATATTTTTCTGAGATGGATAATATTTTATGCAAAATCATCTATAAATTTCTAGACCTCTCCAAGTACCAACAAAACACAGAATGATGATTGGGAAGTGGATCAAAAATGCAATACAAAAAGACAGGTGTAGAAAATGAACAGAAAAGATGCCTATTGCTGTAAAGATGAGAGGCACAAACCAGATGATGACAGAAATCAAACAGGAGAATTTGAGTGAATTGTGAGTTTTGTACCAGATTGGATGAGAAACCAACAGATATCTTTCAAAAGCGATACATGCCATAAAATACACACTCACGATCAACGAATAAAAATGTGCAATCAACGGTTCATTAAACCATCCTTTTACTGCTGCTATTAACATACAAATAATCTGTACGAGATCTGAAAGAATCAAATTCATGACAAAAACTGAAGCAGCACGGTTAGACTTCATGAGAAAACACATCGCACACAGAGTTACGAGCATGACTGGAACCTGAATGACTGACAGAAAAACCTCAAAGCTGCATTAAACATCATCTAAAGCTAATGCACATATTTGAATACACTTTTCCTGACAAAGGAAGTTTTGTATCTGCCATTTGCTCTCATTTTACACTATGAAAGTGCTTTTGGTCTTTTAAAAAAATGACCACCAAAACCGTAATCTGCTTCTATATGGAACCTCTTTGTTCAATGGGTTTCTATACAGCACAGTATGTGTGAGTCTAACTGAAAAGTGTACTTACCTAAAGGTTAATGGATGTCCCCTGCTGTCTAACTGGTGGTATGAATATGATTATTTTGTCAAGGTTGTGAGCAGGATAGGACTAAAAGTGACAGAATGAGATTATTGAAGACAGCTCCAAAACAGTCAATACAAAGATAAAAAGCACTATAGTATCCAAAAACAGTCCAGGGTTTAAATACAGAATGGCACAGTAGTCTAACAGAAAACAAACTTGCAGAAGATAATAAGACAGGAAGGGTAACAACCAGAAACAGGACAGACAGATAAGTCAGAAAGACACAGGTACTGAAACTGGAAAGCACACATCATGGCATGGTACTTGGACGGCAACGTTCTCTTGGGCACCCCAACATGCCATGCCATGCCCCCACAGTAGTTCTGGTAAGTGACTAACTAGCTACTACATTTATTATATGATATAGTAGCAAAACAGCAGTTCAGTTATGTTCACGGTAACATAGCTTTTCTAATAATGAACTCATTTTCCCAACGAGTCATGGTGAAACATGATAAAGCCTTTCATTGTGTTTTGACACATTGTTGTGCCGCATAGTAAACCGGGATGCTAATCAAACACACTTAAATTTACCTAGAACATCCTCTTCTTTCTCTCTCATGGGAACTCCAAACCATTTAAGTGAATCGGTTCATTCGGACAGTTTCTGCAAGTAAACCGGTTAAAACAAATGATTCACCAAATCCATTGTTGCATTGATTTTGATGAATCGTTTGTTCGGAGAGGTCGTGTAAATAAATCAGTTGAAATCAACAATTCACCGATTCACTTGAACCCATGCACAGCATTCGCAGTTTCAAATGTAATCAAAACTTTCTTTAATTGCATCACTGTCGCTACTTTTATAGCTGGTTGTGTGTATAATAATTGTTACTGATATTTTTCTAGTTTTTTGTTTTCTAAAGGTGTGTTATACTTTATTTCCATGCATTGTCTATATTTGAGCTTTACTTTATTATTTTATTATTTCATTTTATATCTCCTGCAGAAACATAATTTGTTAGACCGTTTTATATGGCGAATTCTAAGTTGTCACTGCTTTGATATTTTCAATAGTTTTTGGATCTTTGATGTTTTTCATGATTTTGGATTCATTTGCTGATTGCTCGTGTCAGTCGACATGCGGTTCGACTAAAACATCTACATTACAGATCGATGATGTTTAATGCATCTCTGAGGTTTTTCTGTCAGTCATTATCTGACATAACCACTGTCCATTTGAAGTGATGTTTCCATAGATGAGACCACAGACTCCAAGGAAGTGCGTGCGGATAGAAGCTCAGATTCATCAGACTGGGCATCTATCACAATAATATAATTTGTAATTCCCTCTAAGCACAGGCAGACACAAGTGGTTTTCAAGCTACTGGTTTATTGAAGTCCTAGCTCCAAATCCACCGTGAAAAATCAAGATCTGCTTTAGCCAGCATGAAATTCTTCACCAGAACACACACGTGTCCATGCTATCTGCTGCCCGCTGGAGTTGAGCAACAGTACAACTCACGCGAGAGCAATCCAATGAAACTTGTAAGTGACTTCAAAACAAAAGCATAAATAACAACTGTTACTTAACAAGAAAAAGGGAAATATACAATTACAAAATGTTATTGCAAAAACAATTACACTCCCACCAAATCACACAAATCTTAATTTGGGATTTCTCTAAACACAATATTTGTTGCAAGTAAACACTTTACCTTCTCAATTAAACATTTCCTGTTCTTAAACATTTAACATGAAATTTCACACATTTCAAACATTTACACCTTAGTCTGCCTCAAGCAGAGTAACAACTTTATGTATAGGTCTATCAAGGAACATTGTTTTAGTTGTGAGTTTCCACCCTTTGCCCAATGTGGTGTCACTAAGCAGTAATCTCAGTTTTCTCACCCTACCATCTGAACTTGGATAAACTTCTGTGATTCTGGCCAGTTTCCATTCATTGCGTGGTGCCAGATCATCTTGTAGAAGGACGATGTCGTTGACCTTTAAATTCCTTCTGTTTTTGTGCCACCTTTGTCTTGGTTGTAAGTTCAATAGATATTCTGTCTTCCATCAAGTCCAAAACTCATTAGTCAAATACTGCACTCGGCACCACCTCTTGTGAAGATAAAGATCCTCTCTAACAAATTTACCAGGTGGGGGCAGAATGATTGTGGACTTCATTGTAAGGATATGGTTTGGAGTTAAAGGTTCCGGTCCAGATGGATCATTCAAATATTCAGCATTGAGTGGTCTGCTGTTAATGGTGGCCATAACTTCATACAGGAATGTCCTTAGAGAAGTGAGGTCAAGCCTTTGTGCTGAATGGTCGAGAATAGCAGTGAGAACACTTCTTATAGATCTTATTTGCCTCTCCCAGACACCACCCATGTGACTTGCTGCTGGAGGGTTCATAAGAAATTCACATCCTAGAGCCTTCACTCTTTCTTGATCCATTCCTTTCATAAGTTCTGCAAACTCTCTCCTTGCACCAACAAAATTGGTTCCTTGGTCACATCTTAGTTGACGAACATTTCCTCTTATGGCAATGAATGCTCTTAAAGAATTGATAAATGTGTCAGTTGTCATGTCATCAATCATCTCTATGTGTACGGCCCTTGGACACAGACAAGTAAGAGACCATATCTTTTGAGATCTTTCCTTCCTTCTTTAACATAGATTGGACCAAAGCAGTCTATGCCAATGTAAGTGAAAGGAGGACTTGTTTCTGTTCTCTCCTTTGGTAAGTCACCCATTATTTGTTCCTCAGTACTTCTTCTGTATTTTCTGCACTTGAATATTGACTGCACCGCTGCATCCCAGGATCCACCATCCAAGTACTGTGGTTCTTGAGCGTCTTCAGCCGGACATCGCTCTTGCATACCCCTATTTTGCGATTATAAATGACCGGTTGTACAGAGTGACGCAGGACACTCAAACAAAAGAAAATGTTACGCAGCTTTTGATTCCACGGAGCCGCCGGGAAATGTTATTCCAGGGGGCTCATTATAATCCCATGGCGGGTCACCTAGGAGAAAGAAAAACACTTCTCCATCTAATAGCCCGTTTTTATTGGCCGGGCATTTCCGGCGACGTCCGCAGGTGGTGTGCGGCGTGCCGTGAATGCCAGCTGGTAAACCCACCGGCCACCCCAAAAGCGCCATTGCGCCCTCTTCCATTAATCGAGGTCCCCTTCGAAAGAATTGGAATGGACCTCGTCGGGCCATTAGAACGGACAGCATGGGAACATCATTTTGTGTTAGTCCTAGTTGATTACGCAACTCGATATCCGGAAGCAGTGCCTCTGAGCAACATCTCAGCACGTAGTGTTGCTTGGGCACTCTTCAAAATAATCTCCCGGGTGGGGATTCCAAAAGAAATCCACAACATTTATGTCACGCACACTTTGCGAACTTTACGATCTATTGGGCACTAAATCGATTCGCACTAGCGTGTACCATCCGCAGACAGATGGCCTAGTGGAACGTTTTAACAGAACGCTCAAGAACATGATTCGTAAGTTCGCACACACGAGGATGCTAAAAACTGGGACAGATGGCTTGATCCCCTGTTGTTTGCAGTGCGAGAGGTCCGCAAGCCTCAACCGGCTTCTCTCCGTTTGAGCCACTGTAAGGGCGATGCCCACGCGGTGTCTTGGATGTTAAATGAGAAGGCTGGGAGGAGGGATCTTCGAATAGCAAAAATGAAATTCAATACGTCCTTGACCTCAGAGCAAAACTCCACACTTTGGGGAAACTAACACAGGAGAATTTGCTCCGGGCCCAAGAACGCCAATGCCGACTGTACGACAGGGGAACACAGCTAAGGGAGTTTGCACCGGGAGATAAAGTTCTTGTATTGCTTCCCACATCGAGCCCCAAATTACTCGCCAAGTGGCAAGGACCCTTTGAGGTCACACGATGAGTGGGGGATCTCGATTATGAGGTTAAGCGAACCGATAGGGGGGATGCGCGTCAAATATACCACCTCAGTCTCCTCAAATTATGGAGGGAGGCGGTCCCTGTGTCGTTGGCCACACTGGTTCCAGAGAGGGCGGAGCTCGGACCCCGGAGGTAAATCCAAAGCCCGATCACAATGCCCCGGTCATTTGTGGAGACCACCTCTCCCCGTGCCAACGATCAGAGGTTGCCAGGTTGCAAAAAGAGTTTGCAGAAGTGTTTTCTCCTTTACCGGGTCGTACAAATGTCATCGAACACCACATCGAGACCGAGCCGGGGGGTGGTGGTTGTAGCCGCCCTTATCGCCTCCCCGAGTATAAAAAGAAAATTGTTCAGGACGAATTGGATGTGATGCTTGATATGGGAGTAATAGAAGAGTCCCACAGCGACTGGTCCAGCCCGGTCGTTCTTGTTCCCAAGAGTGAAGGGTCTGTGCGGTTCTGTGTGGACTATAGAAAAGTCAACGCGGTGTCTAAATTTGACGCGTACCCAATGCCTCGGGTTGATGAACTGCTCGATCGGTTAGATACTGCTTGCTTTTATTCGACCCTGGACTTAACAAAGGGTTATTGGCAGATCCTTGACACCAATTTCCCGTGAGAAAACAGCCTTCACCACGCCATTTGGATTACACCAATTTGTGACACTTCCAGCGTCTGATGGACCGTATCCTCCGCCCGCACTCCGCTTATGCCGCTGCCTATTTAGATGACATCATTATCTACAGTAATGACTGGCAGCAGCATATACAACAACTGAGGGTGGTCCTGAAGTCGCTGCAGCGGGCGGGGCTCACAGCAAACCCCAAGAAGTGCGCGATTGGGCGTGTGGAGGTACGGTATCTGGGGTTCCACTTGGGTCATGGCCAGGTGCGTCCCCAAATTGATAAGACCGCAGCAATTGCGACTTGCCCTAGACCTAAGACCAAAAAGGGGGTGAGGCAGTTCCTGGGGCTGGCGGGCTATTATAGAAGATTTGTGCCTAATTATTCGGATGTCACCAGCCCGCTGACTGACCTCACTAAAAAGGGGGCTCCAGATCCGGTCCAATGGTCGGAGCAGTGCCAACAGGCATTTACACGAGTTAAAGCCGCACTCTGTGGAGGACCGCTCTTGTATTTACCTAACTTCTCTCTCCCTTTCTTATTACAGACGGACGCTTCAGACAGAGGGCTGGGGGCCGTGCTCTCGCAGGTGGTGGAGGGGGAGGAGCGCCCCGTGCTGTACATCAGTCGGAAGCTCTCCTTAAGGGAAACGAAGTACAGCACTGTAGAGAAGGAGTGTCTGGACATCAAGTGGGCGGTCCTCATGCTCCGTTACTACCTGCTGGAGCGGGCCTTCACTCTCTGCTTGGATCACGCCCCACTGCAGTGGCTCCACCACATGAAGGATACTAACGCCCGGATCACCCGTTGGTATCTGGCTCTCCAGTCTTTTAAGTTTGAGGTGGTCCACAGACCGGGGGTGCAGATGGCTGTCGCAGACTTCCTCTCCAGAAATGGGGGGGGGGGGGGTTGGGGGGTGGTAGGCAGGCCGGATAACGCCATGGCCTGTGGGGGTGGTGGGGGTATGTGGCAGCGGGGGCGTGGTTAAGCGCCCGTCCAGAGAGGGAAAGTGGTAAGGGCGCTTGCACCTGAGCTAAATTATGTCTAACACCTGTCTCTAATTTCAGTGAGTACGGGGAGAGCGGCATAAAAGAGCCTGAGTGCCTCCAGTTCGAGAGAGAGTCGCCAGTCCAGTATTGGCAAATTAGAGAGACACTACATATCTGTTCGTTGTGAAAGAGTTTATGTTCAACAAGTCTACATCTAATGTCTACCCCCGTGTATTGTTTATCCTAGAATTAAAATAAGCCTTACCTGAGTGTCGAACCCTGTTCCCGTGTCCTCCTTCCTGTCCTGTGAATCTTTGAACTGTTTACAATATGGTTCAGGAGTTCTTTCTTAAGTTAATTTTGCATTTAATATCAGTGGTCTAAACAGCTTTCTGTGGTTTAGTATCATCAGTTGCGCATGTTTTGGTGACTGCAGCAGCTTCTGACACATGATCTGAAGCTCATATTTAATTTTTTAGTGCCCGATGAAGAAAGAAAGAAATCAACACACTCACTGTAAAAAGATCTTTCACGTGTCTGCACATTTCCAGGTGTGAACGGCTCCATAGGAATCCATTGTTTCTATTCAAAATGTTGATCACGCCAAAAAATTGCAGTGAAAATTCTCGTTTAAGGCCTTTAGAATAGCTAGTTCTCTAAATATACCTACTTGTCCGAACCAAAAGGTGTTGCTAGACCCTATTTTGGAGGGTGGCTAAATTTAATATCATTGTAGTGCGAGACTGCTTTGGTAAATTTTCTTGGAGGTAAATAATGACTATAGCGTGAGCCAATAGCATTAGTTTGCGGGCTGTGAAGGAGCATATCATTGGTTTGACCCGCTGAACGAATACACCACTTCACTTCAGGGACCTGCACATGGGGGAGAAGGATATAGCTGCTGCTGGTAGAGCTCCAAATCATCCACCAGCAAAAATAATATGAGCCTCTAACCTAACCATTACCGTGAGTGGAAGTGACACCCCCTTCTGGAGTTGTCGCAACCCCCTTTTGGATTAACCCTGCCCCCTTCTTGAGTAAACACGCCCTCTCTTGGAGATTCCGCCCCCATTTGGAGATCTCCATTCTGCAGCTATAGATAATTGAAAATCCATCAAAAATGTGCATTTACAATTTATAGTATTAGTATATTTTATTAATAAATAGAGAAAAACTTAAACAAGCATGCCATTGTAGACATGATGGTCCAAAACAACACTATACGCCTTAAAGAAATTCAGCAAAGAATAGTACAGGACAATCATCTATTCCACAATATTCACTAATGCAGTCTTGTCACAATTAATCATGTTGAAAGAAAAAAGTGCCATCCGGATGAAGCAAGTATACAAAGTGCCCTTTGAGAGGAACTCTATGAGAGTGATTACAGTTTATTTAAGTAAGTGTAAGCCACACAATTACTGTACTTTACAATACCAAGCTATTGTTTTTCTGGATGTATAAGTGTTGATATAGTGTTGTAAAAAATGCAGGCCTCTCTCTATGCCTAGTGCTGCATCAGAGTGGGAACAACAATCAACATCGTAATCACACTATTACTTTAGTAAAAAACAGAAACTTAATGTGTCTTGTGTTCTCTTTTCTCTCAAGGATTTTGGAGTTGAATAGCAGTGTTACATATTGTGGGTACCTTAATGAAGGTGGCTTTAATCTTAACAAAAAAATGGACAAAAGGAAGGAATGTGATTGGCCATCATGCAATAGTTAATGTCCCTGGACAACAGGTTGGCAACATCACATGTGGTGCTTTAGTGTTAATATTATAGAATTCAACATGCGATACTACTGAAACAGTTAATAGTCATGAATATAAGAGGGGAGGAGATGTTGTTTATTTCAGTTTATATGTTCTATTGTTTTGGGAACTACATTTCCCATCAGCCCCAGTACTGTATGCTATTCTTTACAGTTGCAACACTCGCTCCTGTGTCATGTTTAAATGCCTGTTTAAAGAGTTAAAAACATCTGAAATATGTTATGCATGCATCCGATCAGGGTTGGGAAGTAAAGGAATACATGTAACGGGATTATGCATTTAAAATACAAAATATTAGTAACTGCATTTCAATACAGTCACAATTTAAATCCTTTGAAATCAGAATGCAATTACATTAAAAAATATTTTAATTAGTCAAAAGATTACTTTGCATTTTATTGTCTATTTTGTTCCCTTTTAATATTTAGTCTATCCAGTTGGAAAACATTTATCCATTTAAATGATGCGATCCAAAGAGCACTTGAACAGCGGTAAAACAGTTTCTTAAGATGTGTAACATTCATACGAGCAGACAGAGTTTGAAGCAGTATCATTTTTACCTTTGTGTACATTTGTGTGAATATTTAACTTTATGCTAAGCTAAAATTATATTTCTACCCCTTTTACCTGCACCTGTTGCCAGATACGATCACATTTTTAATCAGGAGAATCATTGTTAAATCTTGTTTTTTTTCTCTCAAGTAAGACCTTTGATATTAGGGCAAAAATCTTAATCTTTTTTTTATAGTTTTTTGTAAAAAAAAAAAAAAAAAAAAAATGTCTACAAATCTTTAAAACAAGACACATTTGCTTTTTCTTGTTTTATAAGCAACACTACATAAGATATCTAGGCTTTTTTCAGAGATTGTATTTTTAACGTGTAATTTGACACATGACACATTTTTTTAGTCAAAACAAGTGCTGGAGAAGTAATCCAAAGTATTTAGATTCGTTACTGACCTTGAGTAATCGAATGCGTTACAAATTACATTTACATTAGCAAGTATTCTGTAATCTGTAGTGGAATCCACTTTAAATGTAACCCTCTCAACTCTGGATCCAATGTAATGAGTGGCTCTTGATTATTGTGTTGCGCTCTTTAGCCGGTAGAGGTCGCTCTAGTGAAATAAGTTTCCCTGTTCTTTGATGTGTTGAGGGGGTCCATTCGAGTCGAGCCGACCTAGACCTGCTCCTTACAACAGCAGGACAACTTCAGCACAAACTTGTGCTGTTGTAACGGACTCGTTCTTTTCCAGATTCGGATATAGGAATTAAGCGCCTCTGGAAGCCAGGAACATGGACGATCTAGGTAACAAAATGCGCACATTCCCACATCTTGTTTGCGATGAGACACCGACATAGCTGGACAAATAACGGAGGAAACAGAAGAGAGGGGCTAACTGCTGTAGCCAATTAGCTAACGGAAAGAATCAGCGATACAAAGTAACACTTTCACATTCTCTTTAAACGCGGCGTCTCAATGATACATTGTAACTCCTCACGTTCCATTCTCACCGACACGCCGTTAGTTTGCTGTAACACTGACATCTTTAGCGAGTGACAGAGAAAATCAAGCCTGTTTAAAATACTTGAGGTGGAATATAACAAGTGTTTGAACGTAAACTAAAAATCGTCGCCAAATTGACTAGGTTATGTATCCATTTAAAATGGTTCTGTGTATGTTGAATAAGCTTTTGCATATTGCATTTAATTCATTTAAGGCACATTTCTTTGCTTTGCAGTCACTCATTCTGATTATGCTGTTGTATTGAGTTATTATAGACCTGTCAAACTATATACACAAATGACCCATCTCGTAATGTTCTGTTTATAACCGTTAGCTCATTTGCTTGTGATCATACAGCGCTTGTTTTTGAGCCATTGATTAAAGCTTTCTGTCTGGAGAAGTGATGCAATACGGGTTTGGATTCATTTGTTTTGGCGTGTAATGTCTCTTTTAAGAGTTTGATTGTATTAAGAGCTTCGTTTATATAAAAATCATGTGCGATTTGTTGTCAGTTGTCTCTCTAAAAAGGAAAAAAGTGACCAATACATTTATATTCTGTCATAATTTTCTCACCCTCGCGCTGTTCCAAACCCATATGATGTACATGAGTCCCTGGAACATCAATTGGATGTTTAGTAGAATGTCTGAGCTGCTCTCTTCCGTACAGTGAAAGTCAATGGGAACTGGGGCAGTCAAGCTCCATAAAGGACATAAACAGTTTTTGAATTTACAGTTTTCACCTGGTGGACAATACAACAGGTGGAAAAAAAAATCATGCAGAAATGCTAAAATACACCAGCAGACATACAGCGCTCGCCCTTTCATTCATAGCGCTCGTTCAAAGAGGGAGCAGTGTTTTCATGATGTAATGACAGAAAAACAACATCTGGAAGTAATGACAAACCTAGACATGACATGTATTATAATGGGCTTGTTTGACCATTATTACAGGTTTATTTAAATTCAGAGGTGTTAAAACATTGATAATGATCTGTAATCCTTGTTAATAATTGATACCCTTATGAATACATACCATGGATTTACTGTATTAACCATGACTAGTAACCACGACTGTAGTAACCAAGTTTTTTTCTTCTTCTTTTGGCAGTAAGGTTTCGATGCAGTTATTCATGGTTTTACTACAGCATTTCTGTGGTATCCATATGGTAACTTGGTTTTAGTACAATTCTTGTTGCACTTATATCGGTTTTGTATACTATTGTGATGATAGTGAAACTTTGTAGTATGGCACTTTTTGTACCACTGCCTCCTTAAGATGATTCGCTTATGTTTTTCCTCTTTTGTAAGTCGCTTTGGATAAAAGCGTCTGCCAAATGAATAAATGTAAATGTAGTAATAATAGCCATATAATAATATCTATGGTGGTTTTGAGGTTTTTATATGTGGCTTATTTGACTAATTTTTAAAGGGTAAACCAAGCAGCCTAATAATTTTCTGTTTAGGCCTATAAATATATAAAACATTTAAGTAATAATAAAGTTTATCCAAATAAAAAATATCCCCCAAAAAATTATTTTATCCAAATAATTAGTAAAAATTCAATTTAATAGAGGTATCAGTATCGATATCTTCGTTAGTGGCATAAAAGTACTTGGTATCAAATTGAAAATAAAATAAGTGGTATCGCCCATCCCTAGACCTAAGCCATATCTAGAGGCCAGAATATCATAGAGACATGGTGG
Organism: Moxostoma hubbsi; assembly: GCA_032164185.1. Taxonomy (NCBI): domain Eukaryota; kingdom Metazoa; phylum Chordata; class Actinopteri; order Cypriniformes; family Catostomidae; genus Moxostoma; species Moxostoma hubbsi. The sequence continues at coordinate 4,597,541 of JAVLUX010000018.1, forward strand.
TGGGCTCTTTTGACTTGGCCCATACCATTAAGTATCCAATCAGAACACCTTAGCAACCACGTTTTAACACCGTGGCAACCATCCACAAAACTGTTCTCTTTTTCAGCCTTGATGTCCTCTATGATCTTCATGAGCAGATAATATCAGATATTTATAAGCTTTATGGAGTATTGTTGGTGTATCCTACTGCCGCACATTGTAACTACAAAACCGTTGTGAACTTGAGATAGTGAGGAGTAAGAATTGACAGTGTTGAGAGCAACTGCAAACATTTGACAGACTGATTTGGAGGTGTAACATGTTTTAACAGCCTTATACTGCAACAAGCGATGGCCTTTGCCACAGAAACACATTTCCATGTGATTAATGGAGCCTGAGCATTTCTGACGCCTTCAGACAGTGATTGTGTGACTGACAGGAAGAACTTGTGTTCACTCATGTGATTTATTTATAGAAAACAAGAACTGGCTAATGATTTGGCAATATGTGGTGGCAATAGTAATCAGTCTACTGACAGATTTGTATTGTGGAGGATGAGAGTTTAAGAGATTTAATGCCCATTGCAATAAAAATAAAAAGATTAGTTCTTGCAATTAGTCAACTACCATTTAGACTTCGTTAAAAGTTTAATGTTACTTAAATTGGTGCTATTTTAGTGCGTTTCTATCTATATTATTGTGGAAGGCTTTGTTTGGAAAATGTTAATAAAGTATTAAGTTGTTTAGTTTTCTTAAGACTGAAATAAATGCTTTTTTTTTAAATAATTTTTTATCGGAAAAGAATTATATAAATAGTGTCAAGTTTCAACACTTTCAAAATCTGTGAATAGTCACAATTACAAAAAAATTATGTGATTAATCGCAGGTGTGTGTATATATACATTTTGAAATATTTAAAGATAACTATGTATAATTATTTCATCATTATATATTGAATTATTGTTATATGAGGGGCTTTCTCATCAAATATTTGTATGTTTGATTAAATGTGATTTAATTAATCGGGACACCATGTAATTAATTTGATTAAGTTTTTTATCAATTGACAGCCCTAATAAATATATATATATATATATATATAGGGCTGTCAATCAATAAAAAAATTTAATCAAATTGAAGAGTTCATCATTCATAAGACAATACATAAAACTTTAGAATACAATGTATTGTTTACTACCATATTATTGATCATAAGTCAATCATCGACACAGTTCACAGCAATCCATTACACAAGTGAATTTGTAAATCAGTTGGAGATTAATTATGAGGGCTTGTTTAAGGACCGTCAATGTACACCATGCTTGTGTAGCGTCTCGGGTGCGTTGCATCATAAACACATTTTTAGGTCACTGTGTTAAGTTAAATAAAGTTGAATACTTAGAACACATCTTGAGATCTCTTAGTTCACATTTGCACTCCTTCAAGTGTTTTGAACGTTATACATGTTTGTGTTGTTCTGCTGCTGAAGGTTGTTTTCTCCACATAGCTGAAATTTCAATTACTGCCCTCTGGAGTAAACAAGAGGTACTACAAGCTTGCATGTCTCAGGAATCTTCCTTATTATGGTCCAGGGGAAGTGCAATTAATTGATTAAAAAAGTTTTAACGCGTCATTGTTTATTTTTAAATCGACAGCCCTGATATATAATATATATATGTATGTGTGTGTATATGTATGTGTGTGTGTGTGTGTATATATATATATATATATATATATATATATATAAGGCTTGCATGGTAGACCAGTGCTACGGTAGTATCATGACACTAAAGCTTGAAAATTCGTCCGGTGTCACAGTATTTTTCAAACGGCAGTACTATTAATAAAGTAGTACTGTAAGTTATGTTGTATGAGTGGTAGTTAATATTATTTTTGATAAAAACCTTCCTTAAAATCAGACCTATGTCTGCAATAACATTAAAAATATGGTCATTTTGAGTGGCGTCCCATTTGCACAGTCCTTTAAGAGTGCAAAATGCTGTTTAGAATTTGCCCTTTACATGGTATTGTTTATTTTTCCTATGATGGTTTTCCCATACTTCAAACACACGTCTGAATCCCAGCGTGTTAATGTGGCGGTCGTGTCTCCTAATGGATAATATGGATTTAAGTCAAACTTTGGAGAGTGAGAAGCTTTGTGAACACAATTCACATAGCGAGATTTGGAATTATCTTGGGTTTTGGCTGATGAAACCGGGAAAACCCATCTACTGTGAATGTCTACAAAGATTTCAAGCCAAAGTGGGGAAAACCAGCAACCTTATTAAACACCTTCGGACACATCCCACTGCCTCTGCAGAATACACATGGGTTAGTGCCACTTAATTTAACCTAAATGCTTTATCTATTTACAGATTTAACATTTCTCTGAAAAATCGAAAGTTGCACTCGTTTAATTTATTCCAATTACAAATGCATGGCGGCCGTAACTTCACTAAGCTTGCACTTATGATTAGATCACATCACTAAGCCATGCAATCAAACTGGTATGTGCAATTTGCATTCATGCTGCTCTTTACCAGGAGACCCGTGCTGAAGCGGTCATATTAATGAAACAGCTGCTCAAAACACTCTTTTCAATGTTACAATATCTTTATTTGTATATTGCCAACATTCAAATAATAACAGAAATAATGGAATAAAAGTTTAAAGCCTTTAAAGTTTGCAGCGAATATTTTTTTATTTATTTTTTACATCAAACAAAGAATGTATTAGGCAGGGTTTTTCCTGCATAGAGAATTGCTAGGCGGCCGCCTCTGGCTGTCAACAAAACTCTGGTGGGTGTCTTCATGGAAAACACTAACAAGTGTTGCACTCGTCAACGGCAATAATAATGAAAAAATTGTTGAATAGTCGCTTGATGTCGTTTAACGTAACTTGAGATCATCTAAATCTGTAAAATGATGACATACGAGAGGAGCGCTGCAGCTCGAGTGTCTGATAGAAACACAGATCACAGCTTGGCGATATCTTTATTTCATCCTTAAGTAAAGTTCATATAATACAGGAGTGTGATATGTAAAACACAAACTCCAAAACTGTCATTCTCTGTGTGGTCAGAGCTGTTTCATCCAGTTGCGGAAGAGACCCAATCTGAGCGGGAGTCAAGACCGGAAGAGATTTAAAGTTCTGCCGGCTGATGCACGCTCTAACACGGAGGCGCTCGTCTCTCACCCCCGCTGTCTGCAGCTCGCAACGTCATCATCATGAGATCATCATGATAAGATCTTATGTGAAAAATAACAATAAAATGACAACAACAATAAAATGTGTGTGTGTGTGTGTGTGTGTATGTATATATATATTGATTTTGGATAGACTAGATTGATAAATGCTTATCAATAATACTCTTATGGCTAAAATGTTTACAGTGTTCAGTGACTAAAATGGCAATGTTAATAAAATATGACTAAAATGTCAGCAGTTTTCATTGACTAAAACTACATTATAATGCCCCGACTTTGTCAACTATAACTTTGTATATAAAAATAGGATAATGTTGACGAAATATCATAAAAACTAAAAAGGACATTTGACACAGGATTAAGACTAATTTGAAAAACAGATGTCAAAATTAACACTAGTATTCAGTTGCCAGGTCATAAGGAGTGTATTAATACAAAGCCAACATTTATGTGTTTTTAACGTCACTTTTTTGATTATGGAATCATGACAACCCTAATATACATATTTACATACACTATATGTACTGTATACATTTCACCAGATTTGTATTTTTATTCGGAGGAATATATCAAATATTATTGGCAACTATCGGCATAGATTTTTGGTCAATAACAGAAAGTTACAAAAATCAACTATCGGCTCTGATAATCTGTAAAACCGATATATCAGTCTTGCTCTAGGTGCTAATGCTTGCTTACCCAAGTCAAGAGTCCACCCTCATGTTTCAATTAAATTGTGGTGTTTATTTGTGACTATGGCCCGTTTGTCTATACCAGAGTTGCCCAAACTGTTTCCTACGAAGGGCCAAAAATCAAACAGACTTATTTTTATTTTTTTCCTCTTGTCATATATGGCAAGGCAGCCAAAATCAAAGGTCATCATGAGCCAAATTTGGCCCACGGGCCCTGATTTGGGTATCTCTATACTCTTGAAACCGTGTGAATTTTTTTTGTTTTCTGACTGGCCCCATTCGCTTCCAATATAAGTGCCATAATGTAACATCTAATCTTGTCTGTCTGTCTGTCTGTCTGTCTATCTGTCTGTCTGTCTATCTATCTATCTATCTATCTATCTATCTATCTATCTATCTATCTATCTATCTATCTATCTATCTATCTATCTATCTATCTATCTATCTATCTATCTATCTATCTATCTGTCTGTCTGTCTGTCTGTCTGTCTGTCTGTCTGTCTGTCTGTCTGTCTGTCTGTCTGTCTGTCTGTCTGTCTGTCTGTCTGTCTGTCATTATTAATTTTTTTTTTTTGATGGAAATCTTTATTATTCTGCAAATGCTGTTAATTGAGCTTAACTTGTATAGAACCTGTAACATTTCTTTAAGAATGAGGTATAGTGATGCTTGCCTTAGCACCACTAATTAGATGTTTTCCTATTTGATGTCCCGAGATTTGATGGCTGTAGTTCAGTGTAGGCTGTTGTGCTGCACTATTTTAACCCAATAGTCTCTACCAAACTAGAGAAAGACCTGATTGTGTTCAGAGTTGGAACCCGGCTGTCTCATTCAGTCCTGGTGCAGACCCAGAGGTTTGGAGCAGTGCATGCAATCACTGTGCTTGTATGTGCTGGTGTTGTCCTAAAACGGTCCACATCACACAGCGGTGCCATTACGGGGAAATCCAGCCCCTCCGTTTGCAGGAACTGACTCACACAAGGGTCAAAGGGTAAATGAGAGGAGTTTTTCCATCCAGCTGTTCTGTTGAATTCTTTATGAGCTTCGTTAGAGGCAAGTAGTGGAATTAGACTGTTGTGAAGGCAAACTTTACATTCATAGTTTTGTAAACCATTTCTTAAAGGGGGTAGTTTCCAAAAAAAAAAAAAAATCTGAAATTTCATTTTTGGGTGATTTATTCATTTAATGATAAAGTATACATATGTGAAAAGAGAAGCCTACTAGTCTTCCTGAACCTGTATTGTGAAATTGTTATATACTGCACATTTTTGAGAAATGTAATAGATCATCTGAGCACGGTATGAATACTGCTGCTGAATACTGTAGAAATAGTTCAAGTTGTATGGTAGTCTGCTATTCCGATCATAGCCCATGATTATATTAGACATTACAAAGCTATAGTGTTTACTAAAGTGCCAGACTCCAACGCAGGTCCCCTGAGAATGAGAGGAATTCATATAAACCTCTGAAATCACTTCTAAGGCGATATCGTCAGTGTTATAAAGCACTGCAGAAATGGGCCGTATATCCAAACACACACACACACACACACACACACACACATGCTGCCTGTTAAAGAGACCGTTGTGGTCACTGGACACAGGTGCACAATGGAGGTGTTGTTCAAGCTTCTCATCTGTGCATCATTGGTCATGTCGTCAAGGTAGTAATTTGTGGTGAAGAACAGAACAATGCCGATTTGTGTGTTTATGCATTTAAAGTATTTGGTTTTGGCATACTCAACAACAGCCTGGAGAACTCAGATCACCTTATCCACTTTCACACTACTAGTTGGCAAATATCACTCAAATGCAAACTGTGGTTTACTCGGTTGTGAAAAATATAACATAAGAAACTTAAAGGAATATTCCGGGTCCAATACAAGTTAAGCTCAATCGACATCATTTGTGGCATAATGTTGATTGATTACCACAAAATATTACTTTAGACTCGTCCCTCCTTTTCTTGAAAAAAAAAAAGCTACAGTTACAGTGAGGCACTTACAATGGAAGTGAATGGAGCCTATTTTTTGAGGGGTTACAAGACAAAATGTAAAGCTTATAATTTGATAAAAGCACTCACATTGATTCTTCAGTTAAACCTTTAGCGATGGGACCATGAGAAAAAAATTATCACCAAAATATTAACAACCATTAAGACGCCAAAGTCTTGACCAACACAAAATATGTATCCGTTTGAAAGATGAGAAGCTCTACTTTACAATGCATGTAGGCATTATGACCAAAACTGAACAAGTGCTTTGAAATTGGCAGACAAATCAGAAGTGTACTGTTTTGATTAAAAATAAATTAATTAATGAATTACATTGTACTGGTGCTGTCAGTCGATTCAGATTTTTTATCGCTATAAATCTCATTGTTTTTATTTTATCGCAGATTTTAAAAGTGCTGAAATTTGACACCATATATACTACTTTTCTTGGCAAAATATATTTATTTCCATCTTAGGAAACAAAACAATATGTAACAATATAAAGCTTTATTAACATTTTCCAAACAAAGCCTTCCACAGTATAAAGATAGAAATGCACTAAAATGGCACCAATCCAAGTAACATTAAACGTGTCCCAAAGTCTAACCTTGCATTCAGACCAGAGGCGGCGTGAGCTTCAAAATTAGCCCTGGCTGCCATGCCAACAACGCTAAGGAAGATTCGTGGATGCTCTGACGTAGTTGAAATGGGCGGCAGTGTTCGTTCATTATGCTTGGCTTTGTGAACTATATTTAAAGGGGCCGCAAAACATCCAGACATGTTGAACGGTATATTTTTACCGACATATCACAAGTAGCGTATATCCTCATGAAATCTTATAAATGTGAAAGAAATCAATCAATGGCTGATTATTTTTGTAATGCTATAACTTTTTATTGCTTTTTCAGCACAACCTTTCTCAGATACAGTTGTCATTATTTGGAATGAAACAAATGTTTTTCAGAGCCTGCTTATTTACACCCAGAGATATATAATGACAAATAAGAAAAAAGTAAATTTTTGGCTCAATCTATTTCTTTCTTTTTTTTCTTAAGCAGTTTCTTAGACTGAGTCTCAGAATGTATCAATCTATATTATTAAACAATTTGAAAAGTTTTCTTTACAATGATACCAAACACTTGACCCTCCTTGTTTTTATGGCTTTGTTTTTGTCGAGTTATAAGCCTTTCATTTTGGGTATGCCACTGAAACAGGAAAACACCTTAAATAGTTCAGTTCTGTATGTTATTTTAGTTGTAAAGCTTCAATCGTCATTTTAAGGTTTGCGGTGTTATGTCGTCATGGCAACAAAGTTGTAAAATTTGATGTAACTTGACACAGAAAAAAGCAGTAAGCAATTTTATGACACTAAAATCATGTTAAGACACATTGTTTATGTCGTGTGGCTATACTTTTGAAACAATTACTATTTTAACATTAACGTTTAACAGAAGTGTCTCAGTTTTTTTAAAGAAAAAAGGAGGGACAATAATAAATACATTTTGTGGTAATCAGCATTATGCCACAAGTGCTGTCAATTGAGCTTAATTTGTATTGAACCCGGAATATTCATTTTGATTAACATTTTTATTGATTCATACAGATAACAATGAAAAGCAAAACACATGTACACAGAATCAACATTTAACCTCCACTATTACCCCTCCCCAACCCCACCCTGACCCTCAACAAACATCCCTGTGGTCACATATAAGGTTGGAAATATTGGTTGGAAAAGCAGATAGTCACGCTTCAAAAATGATACCACTGGAGTCAATGTTGTTGTGTTGGGCTGATCAGGATGTGAATTGCTTACTTATAGTTGTCTGCATATTAAGATGGGTTATGAGTATGTATTTTTGCATTGAAAAATGACACGCTTCAGCTTTAAAGAAAGAGAAAGGATTCGCAAAGTGACATAGCAAAGACCCAACCATAGACCAAGTCAGTTTCCCTTCCCTTCCCAACACACACACACACACACACACACCCTGTTCATGGGCTGACCAGCCTTCAGACCAAGCCTTCAGGGTCTTGCCTCACTTCCAGCAGAGAGAGGAAGTCGCTTTGTGTTGAGCTTTATGAGCACATTTCAGAATCCACTTTATTGCCAGGTATGACATATACAAGGAATTTGTCTTGGTGACAGAAGCTTCCAGTGCACAAACAATACAGCAACAAGCAGAGATAATAATACAAAATTGAATAGAAAATAAAGTGTATATATAGAATACACACACACTCACACACACTCACATACATACATACATATACACTCACCTAAAGGATTATTAGGAACACCTGTTCAATTTCTAATTAATGCAATTATCTAATCAACCAATCACATGGCAGTTGCTTCAATGCATTTAGGGGTGTGGTCCTGGTCAAGACAATCTCCTGAACTCCAAACTGAATGTCAGAATGGGAAAGAAAGGTGATTTAAGCAATTTTGAGCGTGGCATGGTTGTTGGTGCCAGACGGGCCGGTCTGAGTATTTCACAATCTGCTCAGTTACTGGGATTTTCACGCACAACCATTTCTAGGGTTTACAAAGAATGGTGTGAAAAGGGAAAAACATCCAGTATGCGGCAGTCCTGTGGGCAAAAATGCCTTGTTGATGCTAGAGGTCAGAGGAGAATGGGCCGACTGATTCAAGCTGATAGAAGAGCAACTTTGACTGAAATAACCACTCGTTACAACCGAGGTATGCAGCAAAGCATTTGTGAAGCCACAACACGCACAACCTTGAGGCGGATGGGCTACAACAGCAGAAGACCCCACCGGGTACCACTCATCTCCACTACAAATAGGAAAAAGAGGCTACAATTTGCAAGAGCTCACCAAAATTGGACAGTTGAAGACTGGAAAAATGTTGCCTGGTCTGATGAGTCTCGATTTCTGTTGAGACATTCAGATGGTAGATTCAGAATTTGGCGTAAACAGAATGAGAACATGGATCCATCATGCCTTGTTACCACTGTGCAGGCTGGTGGTGGTGGTGTAATGGTGTGGGGGATGTTTTCTTGGCACACTTTAGGCCCCTTAGTGCCAATTGGGCATCGTTTAAATGCCACGGCCTACCTGAGCATTGTTTCTGACCATGTCCATCCCTTTATGGCCACCATGTACCCATCCTCTGATGGCTACTTCCAGCAGGATAATGCACCATGTCACAAAGCTCGAATCATTTCAAATTGGTTTCTTGAACATGACAATGAGTTCACTGTACTAAAATGGCCCCCACAGTCACCAGATCTCAACCCAATAGAGCATCTTTGGGATGTGGTGGAACGGGAGCTTCGTGCCCTGGATGTGCATCCCACAAATCTCCATCAACTGCAAGATGCTATCCTATCAATATGGGCCAACATTTCTAAAGAATGCTTTCAGCACCTTGTTGAATCAATGCCACGTAGAATTAAGGCAGTTCTGAAGGCGAAAGGGGGTCAAACACAGTATTAGTATGGTGTTCCTAATAATCCTTTAGGTGAGTGTGTGTGTGTGTATATATATATATATATATATATATATAATATGCAACAATATTTGTATTTAAATGAAGCCTACATTTTATGACAATTTTAAAACAAGGACTTTATTATAAGGACAAGATTAACTTAATGACGTTACCAGCTTTCATCAGTAGAGTCTTATAACTCAGTCTTTTCCAGATCGCATCTCAATTATGATCTTTGAGAGGCGAGCGGGTGATCAAGGTGTGGCATTGCCGTGTGTTTGCCTCCTGTTATGAGGTGATTTAGATTAAACGGCTCTGTTCCACTCTCTGTTGGCCTATGCTTCTCTTTGTGTCCTCCTCATTTTAAATCACTCATACCCCCATTCCACCCCTGCTCTCCCTCTTTGGCAGGGCGTCTGGCCCGAGACACAGCAGTGATTGTTTTCCTGATGGCCTTGAATGTTCCAGAACTCATAACTACAACAGAATTCTTCCCACATGACTGAATTTGGGAGATATTGCCTGTAGATGCTTGTGTAAAATGTTCCGATTGTCACATGTATTTGTGCGTGTGTGTGCGCGTGTGCGCGTGTGTGCGTGTGTGCGTGTGTGTGTGTGTGTGAGAGCTGGATGCCCAGAGAGGGCAGGTTATGCCTATACTGGAACCAAGGAGAAATAGAAACAGAGATACACTTGTTATTCACCTGCCCTAATTATAATGAAATTCCAAAACGTTTCTTTCCCAAATTTGAAATTATTTGCCCCAACTTCAAGAAGTTGAAGAATGATGCACAAGCTCAATATTTACTTGAACAAAGAGACTGAATTTCACTAGCAGCAAAATACATCAAATCCTGCCACAAAAAGAGGGAAGAGTCGACCAAACAGTGATGCGCCCATTTACACTCTCTCACACACACACAAGATTAGAGAGTGTGTGTGTGTGTGTGTGTGTGTGTGAGAGAGAGAGAAAGAGAGAGATCTATAGAAAAGACCAGATTTAATGCTGGGGTGTTTCTTCAACTTCAGGCACTTTTAGCACTGTTGATGTCTAGAAAGAAAAGTATTGTCAAAACATTTTTCACCCTATTACTATTTTTTTTTTTTTTTTTTTTTTTTTTACTATTGTGTATGCATGCATCCTTTTTTCATGGAAAGTCCCACCACAGTATCATTTCCATTGGAATGATGCTGATGGAAATTACATTTTTTGTATTTATAAAAAGAAATAAAAAATGTCCAACTTTGTCTTGCCAAGACTAATTTCGTAGTTAACATCTTATGTATTCTAAATGGAAAATGAAATAATATTTTCACACTTTTTGCACATTTTGCCGAAATTACAGCTTGATTGGAAATGATCGCAGAGAATTATAATACAAAAATGCAAAAAAAGTAAATACAGAAGCGGTGTCATCGTGAAATAAAGCTGAGCCGTACCTGATGTTCTGCTTGAGCAAAACTTGCCTGTCAGAGCATCTAGAAAGGAAACACTGCACCGTTATATACTGTATTTAATCCATCCTTTATGAAAGTTCAAATAATGAGGAAGTGGGCTTTATAAATAAGCACACATTTTCAACGTTTTCCTTTGCTGTAAACAATGCACGCTTCCGTGATTGTCACTTCTCGCCGGAGCTTATGCTACGCCTACGTCATACGCCTTAACTCAACTCTCTCGTGAATGCGCGGACGGCCGTAACCGGAAGCCAGTGATTTATTTATAAAGTTATAAATATGGATATTTTTCTAACAATAATGCATCGCTTTGCTTCAGAAGGCCTTTATTAACCCCCTGGAGCCGTATGGATTACTTCTATGATGAGTGGATGCACTTTTTTTGGGCTTCAAAATCTAAGGTACCATTCACTCCCATTATAAAGCTTGGAAGAGACAGGATATATTTTAATATTACTCTGATTGTGTTTGGCTGAAAGAAGAAAGTCATATACACTTAGGATGGCTTGAGGATGAGTAAATTATGGGATAATTTTCATTTCTGGGTGAACTAACCCTTTAAGTGCTTTAATGAAAGAAACCTGTCCTTTTGCACAAAATGAGTTAATGTCACAAATTTGCTTATTTAATTACTGATCACAAAATTATGTGGAATCTTCAATATTTCTTATATTATGTCATACATTTTTCAAAACCAAGCAAAGGGGTAATTGCTAGCATGCAAGCAATAGCAAGAGATGAGCAGGCCCTTTTATTTACAGTGCAATTGTAACAAAATGTGGAAAAAGTGAAGCGCTGTGAATACTTTCCGGATGCACTGTATATCGCGCCTGCAAAATCCTAAAACTTTATTTCCAGGTTTATTTTATATTTTGAATATCACAATGTGGGTTTATATTGTCTCTTTTAATCGTTTAATGTCATTTTGAGTGTGACTATGGTTTAAGGCCGGTGTACCTGTATTCTGGGTTGAAAATCCAGTTTTCCTTATTACATCACGTGTTGTTCTGAAAGCAAAAAGAAACGAATGAAACACAATGTAGGCTGTCATCTGTGCAGTCTGTCTGAAACAAAGCGTTCGCGTTTACTTGTGTGATTAATCGAAAGTGAAGCGCTGCCGGCTCGTGATGCGTGAATGGCTTGTACACGCTGCACAAGTCTGTCGGGTATACCGCAGTCTTCTCACATTTTAACTTTTTGTTTATCCTCACATTCAGCTGATGCGTGATCATGAGGAAGGATTACTTCAATATATAGATTGGAATGCAGGTGTGGAATTTATAGAAATAAAATGGTCTACTTCTCTCGCCGTTGCTGGCGTGCCAGTGATTACTCCTCCGCGTGCCAGTACTGGCACACATGCCATTGGTTGCCAACCCCTGCGCTAAAGTAAGAAGGGATGTCTCGGCCAACATTTGAAGGATTAAATCTCAGCAACAGTTTGGAGTAGAAACATAATTATCATTAGAAATCTGAAACGTGTATATATAGAGTCGGATGGCCGATGAGCCCACACCTCTAGTGTAAATAGTTTTTATATTTTAATAATGCTTCCTGAAACCAATAAGAGTGTTCCCCCCCCCAAAAAAGCACAGAAAGTTATGAAGAAGTTCACATATTCTGTGTGGGCCCGTCGAAGCATGATATACATTATGCACAAAATTGCTCAAATTAAAAGGACACTTATGTTACATGATATTTACTAAAAAATCACTATAATTACTTGAAAACAATATCAACATGGCCAAATTTGACATTTATTACATTTCCATTTATTCATTTAATATCCAAAGCGACTTGAGGAATGTTACAATCAAAGCGATTCGTGACAAATAAATCAGTCGATTAATCAGCCTGTCCGAAATATCAGTCTTTCGCTAGTTTTTATAAGGGATGTTTTTTGTTGCCATGGGTCTTTTCCAGGTTTAATATGCTGAACTCAGGCAGAGAGTCAGCCAGCACTTGTCTAAATAACTAGCCAATCAGATTTGAACTCACTTTTGTGTATATACGTTGGTGTCCAGAATAGACAAGGGACCCCCAGTCGGTTTGGCTTGATGTCCCATTGGGAAGAGCTTTTATTTTGGGTCCCAAGTGTCGACTTTCAGGAAGGGTGGGTCAAATCCACCAACCGTCTTCTTTACCACGTTTCATGCTGGAATGCTTTTAAAAACATATCCACCTCCTCCGGAAGCATCCATGACCCTCTGTTTGATCTCATTGTATCATCTTTTTGGCTCACGGCTGTCTTGTAATAATATCTGGCTTTCTTTCTTCCCTCTATTCTTTCTCTGACCAGCAGTCATCTTGCCCCTTCACACCCCTCCTCTCGCATCTCTGTTATAAATATCAGAGTACGTTCGGTTAGACGGTGTTGAGTTTCAGTCAGTGAGGTCGCCAGCTTTGGCCTCTGGTCTCCAGTCGTAAAGGGGCAGAGTTTGGCCTCTACTCACACATTACAGAGCTCAGTAGTTACAGTCAGTTCAAATTTTATGTCATGGTATCAGGAATTTCATATCTGGGTAATATCGCAATTTTGTACGGTTTTTGGAAATTGATGCCAAAAAGTTGTATACAGTGGCACCAGAAATATTTACACACCTAATCTACACTTCAAGGAATGTTTTGGGTTCAATACAAGTTAAACGCAATCGACAATATTTGTTGCATAATGTTGATTACAAATTTCAACTCGTGATGATACATTTACAGTGAGGCAGTTACAAATCAATGGACGTCCATAAACATTCAAATACACACTGTTTCAGTAGTGTCAACAAGACATAAATATTACACTTTAACATGTTTTGCTTAACCCTTTAAGCTCTGAAGGTGTTTTTAGGGTCAAGTGTTTGCCTAGTTTCCATCCAACTTTCGTGCAATTTTGTTATCGACAAAGTGAAAATGCGGCAAAAAAATCTTCTGCCCATTTCCATTCAAATGGCCTTTTATGGATGAAAATGGTGTGCGTGATGACATCATGCCTAAAAAAACACTTTGTTGTATAAGTTTTGGTTTAGCGCAAAATAAATCTGCCCTGAAGCCGTTTCCATTCAGAAATGTGTGTTTATCACTCATTCGCCTCCCAGATGTCCCTAATTTTTCCTCTGAAGTTTGGGTAAAATGGGGAGATTGAGACAATTCTTTGAAATTAGAAGCTTACTGTCATTTTAATTAACAAATAAAAGCAATCAGCAAAAAACAACAGGAACAGTTGCCCTTCTGATAGGACAGTAATATTGGTCCTGATGTTTCGCATGTCGCAGGTTGGCACCGGTTTCAACCTGAAAGCGGATCATCATGGCCCTCTTCAAGCTGGCAACCTGCCGGAAAAAGTAGTGGCGGAAACTTTCTGTCTCAGTATCAGGACCATCAATCGATGTGTATATGCGGTGTGCACAGCTATTAAAGAAAAACAAAATGATGCGGTGTAATATCAGGGTTTACATATGATATATTCCTGATATTCAATATTCTCACATTTATTTTAGCTTCATAATGCAAATTAACATTTTCTGAAGAAGCATTAAATATGATCCGAGGTAAAGATGGTTAGATTTAAAGTATTTAAAAATGTTCAAAAACACATTGAATGTGAGCTCAGCATTTCCGGGCCAGATCTCTCCACCTAGTCCTGGGTCTTCCCCAAGGCCTCCTCCCAGCTGGACATGCCTGAAACACCTCGCTAGGGAGGCGCCCAGGCGGCATTCTTACCAGATGCCCAAACCACTGCAAAGTCTTTCGACGCAAAGGAGCAGCGGCTATACTCCGAGCTAATTTCTAAGGCAGAAGCCCGCCACCCTTCTGAGGAAACACATTTTGGCCACTTGTACTCGCAACCTAGTTCTTTTGGTCATGACCCAGCCTTGATGACCATAGGTGAGGGTAGGATCGAAAATTGATGGGTAGATCGAGAGCTTTGCCTTCCAGCTCAGCCCTCTTTTTGTGACAACGGTGCAATAGTGTGAGTGCAATACCACCCCCGCTGCCCTGATTCTCCGGCCAACCTCCCGCTCCATTGTCCCCTCATTCGTGAACAAGACCCTGAGGTACTTGAACTCCTTCCCTACTGGAGCCTTTAGTGGTTTAATAATTCACACTAGGACATATGGCCATTTCAGTGTAAGGAGTAACAGCACATGCTCAAAATGAGCACTTTATAGCAGTTGTGTGCCAGTCAAACTACACGCTGGTACCGTATTGAGTCGGTGCTCTGCACTACCTGTTATTATGTAACTGGGAAGGACGAGAGAGAGAGGGGATCCAATTGCAGAAACTATTTATTAAGGAACTCAAGATGAAGAGGGAACTAAGATGAAACAAAATCCCTGGAGGAACATAACAAACATAACAGTAGTTTGCTGGCTAAAATAACATAATACACTATCAGGCTAACAAACTAGCAAACTAACAAGAACCGGTGTAGACTAAGGGAAACATGAGGGATATATTTACAAATGGGAACTAAAGACATAACAAGGAACAGCGGGAAACAAAGATCAGAGAGGATTGGGTACAGGTGTGTGTGATCAACAAGGTGCATCATGGGAAGTAGTTTAACCATCAAAACATAATGGGAAGGTGATGGGACAAACACAAGGGAGTTTATGACACTACCGGTACTGCAGAAACACTATTGTTGCATCTTTTTTTTGTTTTAGTATCGACTTGGTACCACAGTACCAGTACTTTTGACAACACTGCTTTGGATTACTTTTGTACTGAATTTTGCAATTTTTCTGAATACATTATTTGGATTAAATGTATCTGCCTGTTACATGTTTTATACGCTTAATAAATGGTTATGTTTAGGAGTAGGGGCGGGATTTGCTGCTGTAATAAATATATATAAATATATATATATTGTAACAAAAATTCATGTATTCAAATATATTTGGCATGGATTTGTCAATGGTTTAAGTTTCTAAAGCTGTAAATACGTAAACAAATCTTACGTTTAAGATCCGTTTTTGTGTCTATCCAAACATACAAATGTACATGTAAATGTTACAAATACTAACGTACAAATGGCTACGTATATTAATTTTATCTGGCTGAAATATATCACATATTCAAGTCTTGTTTTAATGGGTTTTGTGATTTAGAAATGTTTTGTTGAGTGAGTGGTGACGTGGCCTACAGTTGTGAAGTTTGCTTTCATTCTGCACATCTGCATTTCATTGTCTGTCATTTCTGTAAACGAAATGTTGACATTGGACAACATCATTTTATTGGCAAACAAGTGTTTACTCAAATTTCTCTTGGCCTTTGATCCAATTGTACAGTGACATCAGGGCTTGATTTTCAATGGAGATCGTAACCCAGCAGTCTTGCATTTGGGCTGTATGGTGCTTTCACAGTTTGTTATTTTTAAATATAAGTGGGTGTTGTTTGGATGAAAATGAACTCCAGCTATTGTGAGACTGTTTGAGCTACATTCCACTCGCACTGTCGCAGTCCAGCCCACACGCCCCCTGCCTTCTCTTTCTCTCTGTAGAGTCTTTCTCCAGCAGCTCTCTCATGGAATGTGTGGAATTCTTTGTTCAGAATCCGAGTAGGAATGAGATAAAGTGGGAAACGGCTCCATACAGGAATAATAAGATGAGCGAGAACTAGAATAAGAGCTCTGGAGACAACACTTTACTGTATGCTCACTTTGTAGGGGAATTTAATGCTGTACCTGGCCTCTATTTATATAATGTGCATTCACGTTACATTGCTAGTGTGTTGTGGGTCGTTGCCACGGTGTTGCTATGTGAGTTCTAAGGTGTTCAGAGGGAGTTTTAGTGCAATGGTATGCGGTTGGTAGAATGTATATTTGCCACGATATCATAATTTTCACACCGGTGCGTTGTTCACGTTCAAACCAACTAACACTGGTATTACCGCTGGTTGGGTGCTAAGTTGTACTAATGGGTAATTTTCATTAAGCAATAGCCTACACAGTAACGCAAGGAAGCTTGATTTCAAACTTTGAGCTTTATTTATTATTTATTTTAACTAAAAATTCAAATTATACTGAAAAAAAGGAAGTGCAATGAAAATGTGTGTACAACTTTTTGAAAGATGGATTTTCAACAGTGTTGAAGGGCAACATCTCTTTGGCAACGAACCTACTTCATCTGTGCATTCTCTTCATCATGGGATACTGGTCGGGTATTACGTTGTCTGGGCAAAAACATCACTTATTGTGGGTTGTTGTGGGCGTAATGTTGGCATTTTATTACCTTTCATTCCAGTACCCAGTTTAGCTGCATAAATTTGTTTTATGAATACATTTGTTTTTGTACCCTCCTAGGAGTGGCTGATATGCAAGAAATATGTTCAAAATATTTTTTCAACCCCCCGGCTGAGGGATTGGAATATTCTTGTTTTAGTGATTTTGCATTGAAAATTACATTTTGTTTGTTTAAAAAATTAAAAACTTAACCCAAAGAAATTTCAAAATTTAAATTGCATTTAAAACGAAATGAAAAAGCAATTAAAATAACATTAAAATACATTAAGTGGTCAAAAAAAAAAGCTGTTCTAAGGCTATTGTATTGATATTGGAAGTTCCATTTATAATGTTTCCCCTTTTAACCAGTATAAAAATTCACACCGGTGTTGTCCCTTGTACCGAGTAAAACCGGTGACACCGTTGCAACCCTAATGAGGGCGTGCAAGTGCGTGTCGGGGCCAGTTGCATTCCCAGAGTCACTTCCAGAACTTCATCTTGCCTCCTCTGGGCTTTCTCAGGGCCAATGGCCTTTGGCCTGCCGATTACCCTTGGGCCACACAAGGCCATCTGGGGATTGAGACTGGTTCAATGTCAAAGGTGAGGCTTCGCTGAACTTGCCAGTTTATGTATCTAGTGATAAAATAATAAATAAAAAAAAATAATAAAAAAATGTTGGCACAGTACAAATCTGTTAAAAAGCATAATGGAAAAACGGTGCCAAAAGAAATGACTTTCCATGGTGTGACAGATTTCTGCTCTCTTCTAGAAGGAGAAAGCGAGGGCCGGGTAAATGCCCAACGTAATTTTTTTTATTTTACACACTTAGCGTATCATGAAAAGGTTTTCTTTTCAGCACAGCGCAAATGTACAGACTTAAACAATGCTGCGTGCGTCTTTCTCTCCTCTGGCAGTCTGGACAGCCTTTTTAACCCCCTCCAGCTCTCACTGCAAAACAAAACAGCTGTTAGAGGTAATTTGCCACAGGTGTCAATCCTTACCGTTCTTCCTCTCCTGGCCTCGCTTTCCACAGATATCTCTCGGCCATGCCCCCATCACCACACATGGTTTGAACTTTCACAGACGATGTGCTGGGACATCCCACTGTTTGTGGAGAGACCACTCAGGACATAATGACAATTACAGTCGGTTAGTTGTCAGCGCTAACTTAACTCGCTAATGTTTACATTCGATATAATCTGGATATGCTAGATAACATGATACCTCAGCTTGAACTTCCCTCTTGCTTGGGAAATGGGCGAGGTGTGTGACGTTGGCACCAGGGCAGTGTATTAAGGGCAAATTTTAGGGCAACGCTGCTGGGCTTTTTGTCCAATGGTGGGAACGCAGATTGATTTTGTCTTTCAGCTCAAGGTTCGAGGATGTTGGCCCCGGCTGGCTAGTTGATAGCCCTGGCTCGCACTGGCCCCATAGGGTAAAAGTGGCTGTTGACTCCTGTTCAACTGCTGTTAATGACCGTAATATTGCTAGATTAAAAATACATAAGTGTCTTTTAGTTTAAAGCAGGAATATTTCGGGTTCAACATCATCCGTGGCATGATGTCAATAACCACAAACAATAATTCCTCAGTGCTGACAGTATTTACAATGGATGTCCATCAATCGTTGAACATTTTCCTTTGTGTGTGCATTTCTGTCAACATTTCTGTTATCATTTCTTAATGTTTTTGCAACATTGAAATTATTTGATTTGGTAATCGACAGATTTTATTCATAGATCTTAACTTGTGTTTTACATTATACAGTACTGATTACTGTATTTTTACATTCAGTGCCCCTGAAGAATGCTGATTTCCTTAAAGGTGAAAAATATCAGTTGGTCTTGTTTACAACATGTTGCAGATGTATCAGGTTGTACGCTGCAAGCCGAGTATGTGTCCGGATAGTGTGGACTTCCGCAGTGCAGTGGATTGGGTTTAAGTTTGGCTTCATATTCTTGTTTGCATTCTTAATCATGTTAACTAACCGCTCTGGTACCTTCTTCATAAACAGCAGCTTAAAACATGTGTGGGACCCTAATTATTCCAAGACTCAATACTGCCACCTATTGGTGGTTTGGAACTGTCATGAAGACATTGAACACACAAAGTCAATGTTATGTACAGGTTTTAACTTTGAAATCATTGCCATTTAATCAGCAACTTTTTAAATTATTTAGAATTATTTTCTCAGAATTTTTTCATAGGCTTTATAGACATTTTTGCTGTTACAAATGTGGCTACACCCACAACAGGGCGATTGTGCAGTGCACAGGATATCCTGTCTCTGCTGTAATGAATATGTGCTTTGTGTTCAAGTGGAAATAATTGTTAAAGAGCATGTAAGAGAATCAAACAGTAATCTGACTGTCTATTTTTTTAATCTATGCCATGCATCTCTTTCTCTTCTGATTATTTTAACAGGAATAAAACACCTATTTGAGCTATTAGAGTTATAGGGCAAGTATCATGAAGAAATTACAATTTAGGATTTTTATTTTAGGAATAATAAAATCTGTAGTGCAGTTATGAAAATCACCTTACTCCTGCTTTATATTGTGTCGGTCCCCCTCGTGCCGCCAAAACAGCGCCAACCCGCATCTCAGAACAGCATTCAGAGATTATATTCTTCTCAGCACAATTGTACAGAGCGGTTATCTGAGTTACTGTAGACTTTGTTAGTTCAAACCAGTCTGACCATTCTCTGTTGATCTTTCTCATCAACAAGACATTTCCATCTACAGAACAGTTCTGAGTCAATTCTAGAGACTGTTGTGTGTGAAAATCCCAGAAATACTCAAACCAGCCCATCTGGCACCAACAATCATCCATGTGATTATCTAACCAGCCAATCATGTGGCAGCAGTGCGGTGCATAAAATCATGCCGATACGGGTCAGGAGCTTCAGTTAATATTCACATCAACCATCAGAATGGGGAAAAAGGTGATCTCAGTGATTTGGACTGTGGGATGTTTGTTGGTGGGATCTACACAATATTATGCAGGTGGTTTGAAACTTAAAGTTTTTCTAACATTAAGTATGATGCAATTGTACTTTACAACATGTAATTATTATCATAATTAGTTATAATATATAATCATTTTAAATTAGAATATTGACAGCAGGGGATTTAAATTGGCTTAATTGTCATTAAGTAACCCAAACATTTTTTTTATCAAAATAAGTCGTAATCTAAAGTAATGCTGAGTATCGATACAGATTTCCTAATTTGATTCGATTCCGATTTCCATACTATTTTAGTTTCTGATTTATTTCAGAATATTTCAGTTGTAATGTCTGTTTTGCTTGCAAATGAAGTACATTATCTCAGCTAATGCTCTAAATTACACAAGGAACCTTCTTGTTTGGTACATATAATAATAATAATAATAATAATAATAATAATATAAATAACAACTATGCCGTTCAATTGCTATTTATTTAACAGATATAATAATCTACATGATCTAAATGAAAGTAAACTTTTCGAAAGATTTATTAGGGATTTTAAGAATCAGGACTAATCTAAAAATCAATGTTTTTAAACGGCTCTAATCCAAAGAATGCAAAATAGGCATAATTGTTTAATGCAAAATATCAATTCAAATGTTTTTCTTTGGATTTTCTTGAAATTCTAAAAGGTTCATTCAAGTTTGTTTTGTTTTGATCTTATTCCAAAGTAATCTTGTGTGAAATTATATCACTATGGTCTTACATTGTGGCACGGTTGACTCTGATTTGCTGGTGTAGTTGGCTGTGTGACCCCTAGAAAGCTAGAAATCAATTACTCATCCATACCAGTGCATATAATAAAATGGTGAAGTCATGTGGGGCGGCTGTGGCTCAGTTGGTAGAGCGGGTCGGCCACTATTCGCAGGGTTGGTGGTTCGAATCCCGGCCCATACGACTCCACGTGCCGAAGTGTCCTTGGGCAAGACACTGAACCCCAAGTTGCTCCTGATGGCAGGCTAGCGCCTTGCATGGCAGCTCTGCCGCCATTGGTGTGTGAATGGGTGATTGGGACACAGTGTAAAGCACTTTGGTGACCTCTGAGGTTAGAAAAATGCGCTATATAAGTGCACCATTTACCATGTGTGGAATGGACAGTTTAGGCCCTCTTTAAAGTTTTAATGTTTCTGGTGAGCGTGTAGCACCAGGTGTAGAGCCCTCTCGAGCCCTCTCGAGCCCTGTAGAGTTACTCTGTTTATTTTCAGTGAGTTTGCAGTGACTTGCAGTTGATCACTACGCTTTAAATAGACTGGCTTTATGCTGCATTGCTGCAAATGGCCTTGGTTAAACATGGATCTTTTTAGACATAGGCACTAGCTTATTTTTTTGTATATTTCGAAAAGCCGTCACATCAGTTTGCAGTTTTTTACGTCAGATTAATTTAGGATGCCAAAATTAGGCACAGGCGTAGGCATCAGAGGTCCACCACACTTCTGCTGACATCAGCTGTTTCTCAGGAAGAGAATCCTGGGAGTAAATGTATCTGGGTGCCATGTGAGGAACAGTTGATGTATATATCCTCTTGAGGTTTTCATCATTTGCATGGTGGTGTAAAGAGACCGATTTGGCTACAAAAAGAGCACGAGTAAGTGAGAGAGAGAGCATTGCAGTTTAAATACCGTTTCCTGTAAAACTTTGAACAAAAGCACAGACCAGATTGACCGTCAATGTCAGTTTTAACTAAAGGGTTTGTGCACTTTTTTTAAAGAATTTATTCATTTCCATGACTTTTCCAGGCCTGGTAAACACTTTCTCTGATATTTCCAGGTTTTCCATGTCTGTGGGAACCCTTTAACTGGCACATTTATAAAGCGCAAAGGGTTTCATGCACGCATCTCTGATCTTGAAGGTGTTAATTTACGATCTCCTCTATCCTTGTTCTGATCGTTGACCATCATGTGTTTAATGCCCATCTGGTGTGATGTTGGTTTTTATGTGTCCACTTGTAAACTTTTATGTAAGAGATCCAGTGAGCTGGGATGTCTTGCTGTGCTGTCAGTACGTCAGCGTCACAGCACTCTTTACCCGCTCGCGCTGTCAGGGTGTCTCTTTCTGTATGGTATGTGAAGGCTGCATGTCTACAGGCTATTATTGACCTCTTGGATAGATGGATAAATGGATGGATAGATGGATGAGGAAAAGGGTGAGGTATGAGCTTTATTTTGTTCTGGTTTGATCATTTGAGTGTTGCATTCCTCTAATTCATTCTATCTCTCTGTCTTTCTATCTCTAGTGTCTCAAAAGGCAAGATGATATTTTCAGGATTTAATTTCCGGCCGCCTCCTTTAAACAATTCTAGTAAATGTACTCAATTTTTAGACGGTCCAAAATGCATATTTAGTGTAGGGTGCACCAAAATAATCAGTCAACAAATAAAGTCAGGAGAGGGATGACGTAAGCTTGTTGGTAAGGTCACAACATCAACCTCTTTGATCATATCAAGACAGCAGCCATCACTCCAACACCTTATCCTTGAGTAAACATGCTAAAATGCTAATTTGGATCTAGAAAATCACTTGCCATTATATCAAACACAGCTGAAAGCTATTTGGTTTATTAAATGAAGTCTAACATTGTCTTTGTGTTTGTTTGTGAGTTGCCACAGTATCAATAGACTGGCATGTCTTAAGGTCAATATTAGGTCAAAAAAAAAATGGCAACAACAAAAAAAAAACTCTCTCTAGAAACTCATCAGACAATCATTGTTTTGAGGATTGAAGGCTGTACAATGCTTGAAATTGTACACTACAGTCTCAGACAAAGGATAACTGGCTCTAACAAGGACAGAAAGAGATGTGGAAGACCAGATGTACAACTAAACAAGAGGATAAGTACATCAGAGTCTCTAGTTTGAGAAATAGACACCTCACATGTCCTCCGCTGACAGCTTCATTGAATTCTACCCGCTCAACACCAGCTTCATGTACAACAGTAAAGAGA
Source organism: Moxostoma hubbsi (assembly GCA_032164185.1). Classification (NCBI taxonomy): domain Eukaryota; kingdom Metazoa; phylum Chordata; class Actinopteri; order Cypriniformes; family Catostomidae; genus Moxostoma; species Moxostoma hubbsi. Next base: position 4,620,488 of record JAVLUX010000018.1, read on the forward strand.
AGACTCAGGGGTGCATTATGGGAAGAACTGCAAAGAAAAAGACACTTTTGAAACAGAAAAACAAAAAGAAAAGTTTCGAGTGGGCAAAGAAAAACAGACATTGGACAGCAGATAATTGGAAAAGAGTGTTATGGATCTTAACCCCATTGAGCTTTTGTGGGATCAGATAGACTGTAAGGTGTGTGTGAGAAGTGCACGACAAGACTCCCACATCTATGGCAAGTGCTACAGGAAGTGTGGGGTGAAAGGTCACCTGAGTATCTGGACAAACTGACCGCTAGAATGACAAGGATCTGCAAAGCTGTCATTGCTGCACATGTAGGATTTTATATAAGTTTATAGTAATTTTTCACGTTATTAATGTCCTGCCTATACATTGTGATCAGTTGAATGCCACTTTGGCCAACATTATTCCAAACTTTTGGCCACTGGTGTGTATATATATTTATTTCAGTGTTTCCCCTATGCAGTATACATTTTGCAGCAGTGCCACTGCTGAATTATGAGCTGTTGGGATTTCACATGGTTCATTTAATATTCTTCAAGCAACTTAACGCTTGCCAGCCCCAATCATCTGTGCCCTTTCTACACTGCGAAAGAGACCCCACAACAGACGCACAGAAATACACGCACTTACTCACAGCTACGTCATCTCCTAACACACGTGTCAAATATGCTTAATTTCAAGTGGCCCATGAGCTCATTTCTGAAAGGCAGGATTGCAGGGGATCGCAAGATTCACTAAACAATCAGTTAGCACTATCCTTGTGAATATTAATGCTTTTAATGAGACCGCTATTAATGAGCTGTCATCTGTATGTTTTGAAGCGCATTTTGCTAGCTTCAAAAGCGTAATAAAACAGCGCTACATGGGTCAATTATCAACATGGCTCAATCATGTATAAAGCAGCACGAGCGCAGAGCAGGTGCGGTATTTCGTGGATAGGTCGCGACTGCACAGACTATTTGTTTTGTTTGTTTCAGAAATGTCAAGAAATGGTTGTAGTTTAATTAGTAGGAGCCTGATGAATCTGTAAAAAAGACCCAACTTATTCACACTGTCAAAATATTTCAATTTAGCCATAGAAAAATTAGCTGTTCATTTGTTCCACTGTTGTTACAAAATCAATGCTGTACTATTTCAATGCACATAGCATGTAATATTATTTGCATGGGTGCTACCAAAGAAGGCGCTGGTGCCACATTTTCAACCAGTCCTTTGTGGGCACAAATAATTTGGCCCTGATTTGGCCCAGGCTGAAATTGAGTTCGACACCCGTTTTAAGCTATTCTTCGACCAACACATGTTAACACGGGTCCGGCGTTAAGGGCTTGTGATGTGTGCACAACAGCAAAAAATCCTTGGGGAAACACTGTATATGCATGACCCCATTTCCACCTGGTATTAAGATGCATTTCAGTTAATCCGATAACGTGGTCAGGTGAGACACTTCGCTGTTTACACCTGGTCACTAAATGCGTCATGTTTTGGTTTTTGGAGGGGAGGGGAGTGGTTTAAACCCAGATCTAGTCTCGCAGTATATTGTCATACCGTCCGGGACTAGTTCAAATCTCATCTCTCACTGGTCAGTGGTGTATGTGGTAATATCAGAGTCATGTGTGGATGTGTTGACAAGGCTCTGTGCTCCATCACAACAGACATTTTAACCTGCCAGCTGACAAAACACAGGGACAAAAACAGAGCAGGCTGATATCAAATCTGTTCCTGAAGCAGAGTTTAATAAAGCAACAACTCATGTGGAGGCTCACTGTTACAGTAACAGTATGATTAAGGGCTGTTGTTTGGATGACACAAAGCAGACTGCCTTAAACCTCATTTACCGTTGTAAAATCACTCTAAAATTGGTGACCTGTAGCATAGTATACATAGTATTCTGTTTCACAACAGCTCATCTAATACAATTTTACAGCTGAAACTGTCTGTTTTAGACACTTCTTTTAAAATACACAGCATGCATTTCTGTTCTGGATTTAAAGTGAATTTATGCTAGAAATGCCCCTTTGAGGGTGTAGGGCGTTTGTGCCTGTTGCTACAGCTGGCATCAGGACTGGCATAGCTGCCGTTAAAAGGACTGTATTTAGCAACATGATTGAAGATGTTTAGAAAGGTTGTAATGCCAGACGAACTTGCATATGCAAACATAGTATCTGTGTTTAGACACACTCTCACTCTCTACAGGAGAGAAATATTGAGCTACTCAGTGCTCCAGCACCCTACAATAGATAAGTGGGTATAGAAAATGGATGGATGTTCATGGTTCTCTTACACTTTTGACTTTGTTCATATGTCTACTGTTGGTGTTAACGCCCCATGATGTGTTTTAATTGAATGGAATGATTATTGTTCTTTGCTTGAACAGCAAATGTAAATATAAAAAAAAAAAATTATATTAGACATATTTTCTCAGTCTGTTATATATATGTATATATATAATGTTATATTTTTCAATAATGATGTCATTATTCTGAAATGGCATAAAAAATTTTTTTAACATAATTTCAACCGAAAAGCCATGCAGATGTCAAAATGTTTCATGCATAAAATAAAAATCTAGTTAAAAAATAAGGAATTCAAATGTTTCACTAAGTTAATATTTTGGAATACAGTAGTAAAAAGCAGTATTTACCTACACATATTTAATAAAACATTTTTGTGATTTTAGTTAAAATCAGAAGTTTACATACACTTAAGTTGAAGTCATTAAAACTAATTTTTAACCCCTATATTAGAGTTTTGGCAAATCGTTTAGGACATCTACTTTGTGCATGACACAAGTCATTTTTCAACAGTTGTTTACAGACCGATTGTTTCACTTTTAATTGACTATAAGCACAATTCCAGTGGGTCAGAAATGTACATACACTAAGTGAACTGTGCCTTTAAGCAGCTTGGAAAGTTCCAGAAAATTATGTCAAGCCTTTAGACAATTAGCTTCTGATAGGAGGTGTACAGAATTGGAGGTGTACCTGTGGATATATTTTAATGCCTACCTTCAAACAATTAAAGTGCAAATCAATCCCAGAACAACAGCAAAAGACCTTGTGAAGATGCTGGAGGAAATGTGTAGACAAGTATCTATATCCACAGTAAAACGAGTCTTATATTGACAAAACCTGAATGGCTGCTCGGCAAGGAAGAAGCCACTGCTCCAAAACCACCATAAAAAAGCCAGACTACAGTTTGCAAGTGCACATGGCCACAAAGATCGTACTTTTTTTGGAGAAATTTGGCCATAATGACCATCGTTATGTTTGGAGGAACAAGGGTGAGGCTTGCAAGCCGAAGTACAACATCCCAACCGTGAAGCTTGGGGGTGGCAGCATCATGTTGTGGCAAATCAAAATCCAGAGGTTCTCAAATGTAATATTCCAACGACCCTCTAAAAAATCAGGGAAGAGTCTGTATTTTATAATCAACTATCCATGATATTTTTTTACATTACACCAAACATTTAAAGTGCATAGCACATGCAAACTATATATTTATCTCATTAAATAGCTGCTTTTGCGGTTAATCTCACCTGGACATAATGTGATTTTTATTATTGCGCTGAATGTTTACGTAATGACATTCATACCATATCAGATGGATACCATAGGTATCGGAACATTTTTACAAGCATGAATACAAGTGCATGAGCGCAGTATCGGTCCCGATTCCAGTATCGTATCGGAACATCTAGAGTGTTTAGGAAAATTGTTTGAAATTAGGCATTCGATTTGCAATTCTGTTTGGTGACCCTAGTGGCGCAGAAATGTTATGCTTAACTTTTAAATGTGAAAATGATTTTATTTCTTCTTTCTGTACAGACGCATTGCTTGCAGATCTCGAGTCTTCTACCGCTCATATCTCCAAGTGCCCTGTGTTTCTGCCCGAAGAGACGCCGTATTCCTACCACACTGGGGGGAACATTTTTCAAGATGACTCCCTGCCTCCGCCTCTGCCCCCTCCACCCTCAGCTGAGGCCCTGAACGGATCGCTCTCTCCCCGGCCTGACTCACGGCACTCCTCGGAACAGGTTTGACTATATCAGGACTTTCCAAAATAAGCATATATCAACAATCTCTTCAATGCGTCTTGTTATTTTAATGGGTGTAGTCTGTTAGGAGTATTGTTTGATAGTTATGCTTTATTATTATTACATTTGTGATCATGGTGACAATCAAAATTTACACTGTTCTGGTTTTCTTCTGTTTAATTCAGTCTTTAGGCTCTGCCCATAAAAGCACGTTGTCTCGGGACAGCAGTCCACCAGCCTCTAATACTGAAGAAGACCACGTTTACAGGTGAATAATAGTACAACAGGAACATATTTCATTTTGATTAAATTAGTTAAAGAGGTATTTAAGCCAAAAATGATCAACGCTAACAGATAAGTTAAGCAGAATGTTAGCAGATATTGGACAAAATGTTCAGTCTCATTCGCCATTCACTTTCACTGTATGGACAAAAGATGCACGGAAAGTAAATTAAGTCCTTAACATTCTGCCTTTAAGATCTGACTGGACTGGTCTAAATGCTATTTTTTGTCCAGTTTTCCTAACAAACAGAAGCACTCTGACTCATCGGCGGCAGCCATGACCTCTGCCCTTGGCAGCAACCTTTCTGAACTGGACCGCCTGCTTTTGGAACTCAATGCAGTCCAGCAGAATGCACCGTCTTATATCAGTACAGGTATGCACACAAATAAACACATACAGGGTTCCCGTGGTCATGGAAAATTGTGATGAACATTTTGTTAGATTTCAATATAGATTTAACTTGCTGTAATAGAAATACAACCCAATGCTTAAATGTAACTTATATGTTGTCATTGTCCTGTAATTCTGTAATTCCAGTTCTGGGCATATGACCTTAAAAGTTTATATCTTGTTGGTCTGTGAGTGTTTTTCATCAAGCAAACAAAAAAACATCAGCTGTGGAAAAAAACAGGTGTTGGTTTGTCAAAAATGATATTTTAACACTTGCTATCTTTTTGCGCCTTTTGCAGTAGTCTTGCAGTCATTTAAACATTGGTAAACATCACTTTTTATGGGAAAGAATATTGATATCGCTATGATTATGCCTAAAAACGTGTGATCATTGTAGTTACTCTATCAGATTGCGTCTATTTGAAGAGCCATTGTCGGATTATCTGTAATTGTAAACGGTTACTCACTCTCTGTAGAGGACGCAGCGCCTCCATTACCACCCTGCAGTGTTGCCCATTATATCCAGGAGAATGGAGCCCATCCAGGCATTATGCTGACTCCTGCCACCCAGGACATACCTCAGAGAAATGGGACAAAGGGAACAGAGGACATCCGCCCAACTGTGGAGAGTCTTCTGAGTGAGCTAGAGACCTCTGTGCCTTCACCAATGTAAGAACATCACCAGATTTCTCATCTCAAGGATGATATGGATATGCAATTTTATAGATTTCATATTTAATAGAATGCTGTTGTTTTATACAAACAGACCCATTCCTTGCGCATTGACCAGCGATTTGACAGACGGACAGACGGACACACCTTCTGAGCAGCAGGGCAGAATATCAGCCACCTCAGCTACACGAGAACTGGATGAACTCATGGCTTGCCTATCTGATTTTAAGGTGAAATGAGCAATGTGAGAGTGTATGCGTATGCTTGCGACCTGTAGCGATTTTGTGTATGTGTGTTTGCCATGTAGCGTGTATGTGAAATGGAACAGATTTAGCAGGACAGTATGCAGTATGACAGTAAGTGTGTTGCAGAGACGTGGTGTTTGGCAATGTGTGATAAACTGTGTTGATAGGGTGATCTATTTTCAGGACGTGTAGCTCATCAATCAACAGTCTTCATTTATCCATAACAATATATGCCTGTTTGTTTACTTGTAAATCTTTTCCTGCTTGAGTATCACTCCTAGCTTCAATTCCATCTCATTACTTCAATGCTATTTCTTCTGTGTTTGTCTCTCAGCTGTATATCTCATTAAAGCTTTTTCTTAAAGGAATTGTTTACCCAAAAAGGAAAACTTAAATCAGCTCACCTTTACTCACTTTACGTGTTTTTTCCCCTCTGTCTTCTCCTGTACCTTCTCTATATCTTCTAGCCAAGTTCTTTGGGCTCCTTGAACTCTGAGCCACTGTTTGAGCAAACTATTACCATTGCTGAAATTCACCCGGCTCCTGTGACTCTACTGTCCAAATCCCTGACCCCTACCCACCGAGCAGAACCAAGCCGGTATTCCCCTGGTCTCTCACCTTCTGTTAACCTGGAGCTGCACATTGTGGAGGATTCTGGTGAACCAGGAACCGCAACAACCAGAGGCATCCCAAAGCCAGCCCCTTCCTCTCGGCTATCTCCACCTGTAGCTTCCAGCCCTCGGTTTTCTCCGGCTCCTGATTCAGACCTCGATTCTATCATTGAGGTTTCTGCATCCCTGCTCTCCTCCCAGATGGAGTCTCTAGTGGTTCTGTCTCAGAACATAACCACCACAACAACCAAATCATCCATTGGCATATCTGGAGGTCATGACAATTGTCCTGTCAAGGAGGGGAACCCTTCAGCATATATGACAAATTCTGTGCTGAGATCCTATTCACCATTCACCAAGTCTCCTAGTCCAACAAGTGCTCCAGCGATAAGCAGAAGTCCAATGGTGACACCAGCATCTATTGATCTATTTCTATCCAGCTCTGAACCAAAACCTTTAACTCCAAGCCCAATCCCATCTATTCCCAGATCTACGCTGTCTACTCTTCCTGAAGTCAACAAATCACCTGTTGTACCATTTCTGTCCCTTCCCAAAGCTGCTTCACCCTCTCTCGTCCTCACCTCCGTTTCATCTCTATCAATTCCTAAGTCTCCCATCCCAAAACCTTCTTCAGATCAGCTTGACTCCGCTTTCTCTCAGAAAACCCTTGAGCCATCTCTTAATGATGCTTTGGATAAGCTTCTGGCCATGAGCTTCAACAAGCCTGAGATGGAGGCTCCAATCACTCACTCAGTGTCTCGACATCTCAACTCAGAAACACAACCAGAGATCTATGAGGAGACAATAATGGTGTCAGATCGCAGTGAGTTCCATCCTGACACTCACACGGAGAGTGAGGTAGGGGACGGTCTCTTGGAGGACCAGTCGGACTGCAGGAGTGATCTCGACTGGGCTGACATGGAGCTGAAGATGGCCTACGAAGGACCAGATGGCTCTATGACCCCCATGACTGAAGCAAGCTGGATGGATGACTCGCTCACTCCATCATCTTGCCCTGGAACTCCAGATGCCCAGATGGATCTTCCCATGCTTTATATGGCAGGCACCATGGACAGGATCTCTGCCTCTGGACATGTACGGATGAGTCTGCAATGCTTGTTGAATGAAAATGGAAAAAATTGGACTTGTGTTCATCCAAACAAGGCCTGCATTGTTTTAATTGCAAGCATGCGATTGAAATGTGTTTGTCTGTTGGGTGAAACTTCATTATTGTCCCTAACATTGCACCCTGTAATTCTCACTTTTGCTTTAGTTTTCACTCTATAAGTCTTGAGAAAAGCATATGCAACTAAATTTTAGTGATGCTGTGTGTGCTTGACAGCCAGTGGTAAAATTGGTACCTTTGTTTGCTTGATAGCCAATAGTACCTTGATTACCAAGGATAACCTAGACCATTAGTTGAAACTCCTAATTAGACATTTTAGAAATATTTGTCTGCACCTGGATTACATCTGAATGCTCCCCTAGTTTCTTTGTAGTTCTTGGTGTGCTATTGGGAAATTGTTCTCTAGTTGAAGCGTGTGGCATAACAAAGAGTGTACTATGCTAATGTCTCAGCTCAAATCAGTGATTAAACGCACCAAGGAGATTCCCAACGTCCACCCAATGTACCGGGATGGCCTTATACGTAGGAAGATGGGCCCCATCTTATTTCACAAGAGCAACTCCCAGGACCGGCTCATTGAGGAACTGCAGGGCAAGCTGGGAATTGCACGAAAAGAGCGCCCAAAAAAGCAGCAGCCGGATGATTGGCTGACAGAAGGCGTCATCGTAATGTCCAACCCCAAGCGCTCATGGGAAGAACACGACAGGGATGTGGATAAGGTAGACAGGAAGGAGCCATAATTCCTGGATTTACCCAATTCTATTTCCATTCAAATAATCAGTCATTTGCTTAATTTCATTGCTTTCTCTCCTGTAATCACCTGCTTCTTTTTTCTTCATTCCTACTTTCCATCTTTCTCTCCTTCTGTCTGATCTGTGTCCAGATAATTATACCCCCCGAGTCTCCTCTTCCTCAGAGGAAGGTGATCCTACCTCCTCAACCACTCCCGCTTCCTCGACCCCCTCCCCCCGTCGAGGAACCGAAGCGTCCAATTCCAGTCAAAGCAGTTCCTGCCCCTTTGCCCCCGCCCCCACCACCTGCCCCCTCCCCCCCTCCAAGAGAGCCCACTCCTCCTCCCCGACCTCCTCCGGTTCTTCCCAAGATCCCAACCCCTGAACCCATAGAAGTTCCGGCTCCCAGCCCAAAGCCCAGTCCGGCACCCCCGCCCACACCCACACCCACACCCACCCCTCTACCTCCCCCAGTGACCCTGCCCAAAGTGCTGGTGTCAGTGGGCTGCCAGACGGAATACGACCCTCTGTTTCCACCACTGCAGGTCCAGATGTGCTGTTTTTGGCTTCTTGTTGTCCTCAGTCCATAGAATGATCACAAAACTGACAATGGTTTATGATCTGTAAATTGAGTATGTTGTATGTCTGAGAGCTCTGGGTTTGTTTATTTGTGTTAGGATGTGGTTGGGTGGGGTTTTTTTGTTTTGTTTTTTTGTTTGTGCGTGGTGCCCATCACTATTACCCATAAATATTAGATTAGTTTTAAAGTGCCCAAGGGAGAGTTTGAGCCAAGCACTCAGTTAAAAGGAATAGTGTTTGTTTTGTTTTTTTTACTTGTTAAAACAGTTTCACCTCTCCCAGCTTAATATGCAGAGACTACTATAAATAAGCCATTTATAGGTTGACTTTCTGAAGAGTGTAAGCAAAGCACTGTGTGACTGTGACGTTTTCGCAAAACATTTTATGAACAGTTTGTTATGTTAACTTCTGGCCCAACCAATAGTTTGTAGTGGGACTACCCGATTTATCAAACATTGGCAGGGGCGGGCTGTAGCATTTGGGAAACCTGTTAGAAAACAGACATTATTTTTATGCAGTTCCATTTGGTGTTGTGCGGAATTTTCACGCTTCACATTTAAGACTAAGTTTTACTCATTGAGATGTTAATGCTTTGATACCTAAATTATGCAGTGAGTCATGCAATCTGTAATTTGGTTCCTATTGGGTTTGATTTATTAAGATTGTATTATTATGATTATGATACATTTTTAATAATTTTTTTGTAAGATCCACAACCGTTTATAAAATATGCTGAAGAAACAAATGGAACTAATGGTCAATTTAAGGTGTAGTGGAATATTGACGACAAATGCACCAGGTTAGGCTAAAATATTGTAAAATAAATGCTTAAATATTGTATTGTCAAATAAGAAATTAGAACATAATACATTGGGTGTTATTTTGGTAATTATAAATGTGTATTTGTCTTTGTTTCTAATTTTGTGTTTGTCTAGACGATTCATTGTTCTCTCTCTCTTTCTCTTGTTTTTCCCCTCTTTTCTCTGTAGATTATGTCCCAGGGGAAGACTCCACACACACAGGTTAATAAACTGGACAACATGCTTGGAAGTCTGCAGTCTGACCTCCACAAGCTGGGAGTGCAGACGGTTTCCAAAGGAGTATGTGGTGCCTGCTGCAAACCCATAGTTGGCCAGGTGAGGGAGCTAGAGAGCAACACCACGTAATCATAAGGGGCAAGTTTTTTTGAGCTGTCAGCTAGGAATAAATGTTGGTGTTGCATCTAAACAAAGGTTTTGCATGTGTTTGTGTATAGGTGGTAACAGCCATGGGACGTACATGGCACCCAGAGCATTTTGTGTGCACACATTGTCAGGAGGAGATTGGCTCAAGAAACTTCTTTGAGAGGGAAGGGCAGCCATACTGCGAGAGAGATTACCACCATTTATTTTCACCACGCTGCTACTACTGTAATGGACCCATACTGGATGTGAGAACAAAAACACTGTCATGGCTCTCTTTATGTTACTGAGCCATTATATTCAAAGTTACAGCCAATGCTCTGTGCACCATGTAAGAAAATTACATGATCTTTTTTCTAATCACACTCACAGAAAGTGGTAACGGCGTTAGATCGGACGTGGCACCCTGAACACTTTTTCTGTGCCCAGTGTGGGGCGTTCTTTGGTCCTGAAGGTGAGTAAATACCAAGTCTACCGAAATCATCTTTAAAGAATTTATTTTAAAAGGATGTAGCATCCATGACTTACACTTTGCATTGAGTCTTATTCTTTCATATATATTACTTTCTTTCTTTTTCTGAACACAAAGGGAGAAATTGTAAAATAATGTTGTGCTCTGTGATGTCATACAATGGGAGTTTATGATGACCACCTCTTCAAGCTTCAAAAGAACACAAAAGTATAATTCAGAAGTCTAATAAATTATTTCATGAGACTCATGATTGTTATGAAAGCATACGATAAAGTTTGGTGAGAAACAAACTGAAATCTGATGTATTATTTAGTGAAAGCGTTCACTGACTGTTGATCTCCTGTGCACACAATAGGGCATGAGAGCAACAGTTCATGCAGCCATGTGACATTGGGGTGTTCAAGCGAAAACGCATTTTATCTAAAAACAGGTCCTCCACAGCGATAGTGACAACAGAACACAACACAACTGCACACAAAACAGAGAACAGAACTTACTAAACATGTCTGAAGAGTTTGTTGTCCAAGAATTGATGCATTTCTATGCCCAGCCTTATTTTTAATTTTTTTTTTACATTATTGCACCGTCAATCGTCACTGCTGGTTAGGACAAAAACTCTGATTACCATAGAAAATATACCTTTTATCTCATGTCGTTTGCCGTCAGGTTAGGTCACGGTGTGACTGTGGCTACCTGTTGCCTCCTCAATGTTTCTGTTGATGTCTGAGTACTCTGAGTAAAAAATAAGGCTGGGCATAGAAATGCATCAATTCTACAACTACAAACTCTTCAGACATGTTTAGTAAGTTATGTTCTCTGTTTTGTGTGCAGTTGTGTTGTGTTCTGTTGTCACTATCGCTGTGGAGGACCTGTTTATTTATAGATGAATGCCCCAATGTTGCAAGGTGGCTGCGTGAACTATTGCTCTCGTGGCCTATCATGAACACACACAGGCGATCAACAGTCAGTGAACATTTTCACTAAATAATGCATTAGATTTCAGTTTGTTTCTCACCAAACCTTGCTGTATGTTTTCATGACAATCACGAGTCTCATGAATAATTAATTAGACTTCTGAATGATACTTTTGTGTTCTTTTGAAGCTTGAAGAGGTGGTCACCATAAACTGCCATCACTGAGCACAACATTTGATGACAATTACTCCCTTTTTGTTCAGGAAAAGAAAAAGTCATATTGGGTTATAACAACACACTGGTGAGTAAACAATGACTGAATCTTCACTTATGGGTGAACTGTCCCTTTAACTATCCTTCTGTCTGCTGAAAAGACAATGGATGCATTAAACTCACTGGTCCTTCTCCCTGTGTTTCAGGGTTCCATGAGAAGGATGGGAAAGCATACTGTCGTAAAGACTATTTTGATATCTTCGCTCCTAAATGTGGCGGTTGTGCTCGCGCTATCTTGGAGAACTACATCTCTGCCCTGAGCTGCCTCTGGCATCCAGAGTGTTTTGTGTGCAGGGTGAGTGTGTGTGCCAGCCTTGTTTATATGCTCTGCAAGAATTTGTAATGAGCACTACAGCGAGTACAATATAACAGTCTGTTAAGAAGAGATGAAGCCTCTTAAAAAGGCTACGAGTTGTTTTAAATAGAGTTCAAAAGCATGCTAATGGATGGCAAAGTAAGACAATTTTGCTCCGAGGTAAAATGTCTAAAAACACTATTTTAGAGAGATCGTTTTGGATCATTTTGATTCACTTACGGCATCTTGTGTAATATTTTAGGTTAAAATGCATATGATTTTATTTGGCCAAGTGTAGATTTTGGGTTCTGTAACTGGTGACTTTTAATCACCATTTTGCATTCACTGGTTCATTCAGGGTTCCCACGGAAAAGTTAAGGTATTTTATCATTGATTTCCAGGCCTTGAAACGTCAAGGAAATAAACAAAATCTTAAGTTATTGAAATTTAAGTAAATCAAAAAAATGTTCTCTGCTCTAGAATATTGAATCAACTTAATATTGCTCTTAGTTTGAGCTTGTCTAGAGGAGAACTCGCTCGCAAACCGTAGTGAATGTCCGTCTTGTAGTTGCAGTTATATGACTGAAATAGTTCCCTAATCAGTCTGAATGATTTTCTAGTGATTAAATGTAGTATAGCGTGTCACATTATCAGCTGCCTCAAAAGTATTTCAAATTAACTACACAATGCTTCAAAATCTGACTGACCAAATGGCCAGAAACATTGTTTACTTTCGCTCAGCACTTGGCCAGTTTTTGATATATTGTGCCATTTTAATGTTTGTATTCACGTTCCAGGAATGTTTCACACCCTTTATCAACGGCAGCTTCTTCGAGCACGATGGTCAGCCGTACTGTGAGGTTCATTATCACTCTCGCCGCGGCTCGCTGTGTTCCGGCTGTCAGAAGCCAATCACTGGCCGTTGTATCACAGCGATGGGCAAGAAGTTCCACCCCGAGCATTTTGTCTGTGCCTTCTGCCTGAAACAACTCAACAAGGGCACCTTCAAAGAGCAGAACGACAAACCCTACTGCCAGGGATGCTTCATCAAGCTCTTCAGCTAGAAAGATGACTGACCTGTGTGTCTGTGTCTGTGTCTGTGTCTGTGTCTGTGTGTGTGTGTGTGTGTGTGTGTGTGTGTGTGTGTGTGTGTGTGTGTGTGGAGTAGTGCTTGATATTGGAGTAAGTGTGCATGTCATTGTTTCACGTTTGTTTGTTTGTTTGTTTGTGTGTGTGTGTGTGTGTGTTAGGTCTGTTTCACACATCAAGTATTCACTTTGCCTTCAGTAATAACAGATTACAGCAGCTTAAAGTAGAGTTTTGGTGCTGAGGCTATTTTTGCTGCATGTCACACCATGATCTCGAGGGTGAATGTGAACTCGACCTTGAGGGTGGACAATAGGTTCTGTCTTTATCTATCTGGTTTGGCCATCCGACTGGGTGGGCACAAGTAAAATGAAGGGGGAGTGTGCCTTTTCAAAAAGTTCTTTTGGCTATTGGCATCCAGAAATGACGTTGCTGGTCAGGTTAACGGATGATGAAACATGCTCTTGAAAGCCGGGATGTTTGTAAATGGTATCAGAGGAAAGTTCAGGTGAGACTTTAGAGATGTTTATCTGGAGAAAGTGTGTGAAAAATGTGTTGCGCTCACTGGCTGAGCCGGAAAGAGACCGTTGGATGAAAAGAAAGGTTTGAAAGATGGTGAAAAAGTGTGGAGGATTTTTCACTTTGATGATTGCAGATGTATGGGATGCACAATCAACAAGACAAACACAATGACTGTGAAATCAACAACTGGAAAATGGTAATTAGTGGGTGAATTTCAAGAAATGTCCAGATCATATTTCACCTCAAAAGTTATTATAAGAAACAAAATAAGAAATTATATTTTGCATAAAGACAATGAAGCTTAAAGCTTAAATGATATTCAGTACAGACAATACTACTGTAATGTATAAATCCTTTCTAGTTTCTTTAAAAAAAATATGTATCTTTTTTCATATTGGAATAACAAGAGTGAGATTTTTTATTTTTTTATTATTTTTTTTTTGCATTACAATGAGATAATTGGGTGCTTTCTGAATCATGAACATAATGAAAACAGGAATGTCAAAATGCAAAAAAAAATACAAAACTGTCCTTCATTTTCTCAAGCAACTAATTGTTCGTTATTTTATTTTTTTATTTTGAGGTGCAATATGAGCCAGACATATTCTTGACAGCTTTCGTGAGATTCATCCTACTATGTATTTTTTTTTAGTATTTTATTTAATCTCTATAAATCACTACTTTTAGTGCCTTGTTTTGTAGCGTAAATGATAAAAGACACAAAATACATCAAAAGTGTATCTTTGCATTATTTTAGAAATTTCTCATGGATGTTAAAGTTCTGATTATTCGTTATGAAGCCTGTGTGGACCTTTGGGCGGTCTGTATGCACCTCTGCGTTTTTAAAGTCTAATATATCTACAGTAACTTAGTTTTAACTGACATCTGGAACTCCATAACTATAAGTGTGTCCTACTGTTATTCAGACCGGCGACTTTTGAGGCCGTGTGCTTTTATTTCAGGGGAGTTTATGCATCCAAATAAGATCTGATCTCAAAATAGTATTTTACTGAAGGAATATTCTGTGTTAAATACAATCTGTTACTCGCTATTGATTACCACAGATATTTAGAGCCATTTTGTAAAAACAAAGGAAAATGTGTGCATTTACAATGGAAGTCAATGGGGAAAGTGTACAGCACCATGAATTAACATTTCAAATGCGAAACTATCGTGCTGTTTTGTGAAATATAACCATGATGCTTAAACGTTACATGTGTTAATACTGATTATTGGGAGTGGTGGTGGCGTAGTGGCTAGAGCACAGGGCTGCTAATCAGAAAGTTGCTGGTTCGAACCCCACAGCCACCACCATTGTGTCCTTGAGCAAGGCACTTAACTCCAGGTTGCTCCAGGGCTCTGTAAGTCACTTTGGATAAAAGCATCTGCCAAATGCATAAATGTAAATGTAATGTAATACGAGATGAGGTGTGATGGAATCACTCTCCAACACTGTCTGTGCAAAGTTATATCTAGTCTTTCAACTCATGTCATGATTATGTAATATCATTTAAAGGTGCTGTAAGTGATTTTAGCTGTGCTAGAATTCCCACAAGATGAGCCGTTGGATAAGCCACGCCCCTTCTTTCCAACACCCAGCATTCCAAAGATACCAAATGAGCTGTATTGAGACAGATATCAAGCTGAAACAGTGAAATAGCGCCCTCAACTGGCAACTGTTATGAACAACATGGCTTAAATGTGGCATTAAGCCTCAATAATTCGCTGCAACTACAATAATATGAGAATGAGCAAAATGATTGACAGGCAGAAAGCGTTATTGACCGCGGACACATTTTTGTGTGCTGTTTACAGAGTCTACAGCTGTCACAGACAGGAGAGAGATATCTCTCAACACTTATTTCAGTAATATCTTTCATGGGGTGACAATTTATTGCATACCTTTCCATGAAACCATCACTTACAGCACCTTTATGTTTTGCATTCTATCCGTTTAAGGATCCCAGAAAGAGATGACATAATTATCTATAGAGAGTTTTAGATTTTATTTGTATTATTAATTCATGTAAAAGCTTTTACAAAAATACAAGCTTCACATTGCTACTTTGAAACCCCATAGACTTCCATTAAAAGTGCATTACTCAAAATGCATTTTCCTTCATTTTTGCAAACTGAGGGACGAGTCAGTGTTATTTTTTGTAGTGTAATCAAAATCATACCACAGCTTGAATGCTGTAGATCTTAAGATTTGTTTAAACTGAAAAATGTCCTTAAAAGGAACCAGTGAAACCAGTGCAAACATGTTATTGTTTAAATGACTGTATTTAAGTTTTAAACAAATTTCTTATTCAATTCTGCTCATAATAAGTTACTTTTTAACCACTGAAAATTCATATTATCCGCTTAATGAGAATCTGATGTGACATTATTGATCTGAATAGCTGTGACAATATTGTGCAATTTTCAACCCTTGATTACAGTATATTATTGCTTTTGAAATGAGTATCTGATATTGCCTTTCTCACTCTCAGAGACAATTCAAGACAATAGTAAAACTGCTGTATTATTATATTATACTATACTCATTTCTCTTTTAGTTGCGTCTGTTTTGCATGGAAGTCTTAAGTGTCTTTCAAAGGGCGAGTTGTAAAGGACGAGTTTTGAAAACTTGCCATGATGTTGCAAAATGGTGAATTGGTGAAGACTTTCTCTTGTAACTGGAATACAATCATTATCACATTTTTGAGAATATTAAAAATCTAAAATATCTATCGGAATTACATCGCTTTCTCGATACCTGTCGACAGAGATTACAAATGTCTGATCCAATATTCTGCACCAGCAAGTGTTTATTATATGAAAGCTTTTATATGACCTGATGTGCCAGATATCTTGAAGTCTTTAATGCTACTTTGATAGTAGACAATACTTGTTTTTAATTTGTTTTAATAAATTCACTTTGAAAATACCTTCTATGATTACTCGGATGTAATGATCTGTCCTGTTTTACGGTTTGTCTTGCTACTAATTGCTGATGTGCCAAAAAAAAAAAAACTTGCAGTGGAAATGAGGATATCTGTATCTGTTTTAATCACATTTACACTGGTTGAACGTTTTGATTTTGTTTATTTTGAGATACTTTTATCTTAAAATATATATATATATATATATATATATATATATAAAAAAAATGATCCTGTAACACTGTCACATTTTGCTCTGTGAGTCTCGGTTACTGTTTCAGTTCATATTATATACAAATAAATGTGGTGTTTAAATGCACTCAATATTGTTTCTCTTGGTGTTTCTTTGTAACAATGAGGGCCAGTGCCTTGTGACAAATGTTAAGGTCAAATAATTAATTACATATGAGATATAAAATAAGGATGTAATGTTTTTATTTTAATTCAGAGTGCTGTTGCATGATTGTTTGACATGTTACTAAAGCATCAATGCAAAGAACAAAAACTATGATAGAAAAAGGTCATGTGTTTTTATTTATTATTAATAGATTATTTATCAAATAATATTATAAATATAATCTTATAAAATGCATGAATAAAATAGAATAGACACTCAACAGAATGTTAATTTGCATTAAGATTATTATTTTTACAGACGCATAGAACAAGTAAATATGATTAAAACAGTGATTATTTCTGAGAGCCTGCAGTTTATTTTTTAATAAATTTTTTACACATAAAGGAGCGGTCAATGGTCAAATTTATTTATCTAATTATTATTTGTTGTAATGTATTATTTTAACCTTTTAAGCTCGGATGGGCCTGCAAACATTGCAAAACATTATTATCAAAATATTAATAACGACTTAACCAACACAAATCAGAAGTGTTTCGCTCTTAAAATGTATTTATAATTGTGTACTGCACGTTTTATTGTAATCAGTAAAAACATCAAACTGATCAAACAGCTATATATTATATATATATATATATATATAAATACACTGTACATGTTGCAGCACATGTACACAGGTGTCACTCAAATGAAGCATTTTCATCTTTTTGCTCATTACATAGAGGAGGCGATTGTCTTTCAAACGAGCCCACACACTATGTAATCGGATGTATAGATCATTAGATAATCCACACGATGCACAATGTGCACACAGCACATAATGTACTATCTGGCTAAAAACACTTTCTAGTTTTCCTGGATCAGATGACTTCATCGGAAATAATGGAGTACGTTGTCCAGCACCATGGATCACTAAATCAATAATATTAAGATTTCAATCACTGCAACCAGAGTTGGAAGTCATCCAAATATGGGCAGAGAGGATCGTTCGCTCTAATTACATATGACCACCAGGAGATGGCGCCAAGTTCATCACACATACGCATTGATGACTCAAACGACACAGAAGGGAACTGAATGAGATCTCGTTACTCATGCCTGCATGATTTGGAGAGAGAGCAAACTTCTAATCATTGTTGATTAGTTCTTATGTACAATTATTATTATGCTTTATTTGTTTGGTGAGGCTTTTGGACACTATACAAAATGATTTTAGAATGCTATAACATTTGATTGCTTTGTCGTATCAACATAAAATTTACTGGTGACATGATTGGGAACAAAACCAAAGCAGTTGTTCAGTGCTAGCTTATTTACACCCTGAAATATAATCAGAATCATAATGAGCTTTATTGCCAAGTGTGTTCACGTACACAAGGAATTGCTTAAGGTGATATGAGAAACAAGCTAGGCTGAGAGTCTCAGAATTTATTTTTAACCCTTGTGCGCCCTTCGGGACATTTTTTTGTCTTTTATTTTTGTTTTTTCCATAATTTTGGTTAATGTTAATGTGTTAGTGTTAATGCCAACGGCATACATTTTGCCAAAGGTGTGTATCAGTTCCTATAATACACTGTGTAGACAAAATGGTTACAAAAGTACAAAAATGTCCACATTGAAACCCATTAAAATGGCAATATTTGATCCCAGTGCCGTTAAAGCATAAAATCATTAATTCTTTCTGTATTATGCTTTCATTCAGGAGCCCTGGCTTCAAAATGTTATCTATATATTAGGGCTGTCAATTGATTAAAATTTTTAATCAAATTAATTACATGGTGTTGTGATTAATTAATCACATATACAAATATTTGCTGAGAAAGCCCCTCATATAACAATAATTCAATATATAATGATGAAATAATTATACATAGTTATCTTTAAATGTAATATAATAATATAATAATAATTAAAAAATTATATATATATATATATATATATATATATATATATATATATATATATATGCAAGAACATAACGCATGTTTGTGTTGATCTGCTGCTGAGATTGTTTTCTTCACTGTATAAACTGTGTGTTGCTCATACAGCTGAAGTTTCACTTACTGCCCTCTGGAGTAAACAAGAGGTACTACAAGCATTTCTCAGGAATCTTCCTTATTATGATCTGGGGGCCTTGCGATTAATTGCGTTAATTTTTTAACTCGTTATTTGTTTATAAATTAATCGCACTGAATTAACGCGTTAAATCGACAGTCCTAATATATATTTATATTCCACCAGACTGCGCTGTTTTTATCATGTTTAGCCTATGGAACATATACCTTTTTCCTATTTTCTGTTTACTGTTTTATTGATCACTGCAGGCCAGCTGAATAAATGATGCAGCTAAAATTGTGTGAGTGTGTTGGTATGGGTGTGTGTGTGTGTGTGTGTGTGTGTGTGTGTGTGTGTGTGTGTGTGTGTGTGTGTGTGTGTGTGTGTGTGTGTGCGTGTATGAGTGTGAAAACAACAGTGGCATTATGTAAACGAACTAACATTTGAAGGGTTAAAATCCTGAAAATTAATATTTGGTAGTTACGATCAGGACTGAAGTTGGTTAAAAAAAATGTACTTATTGAAAGTGGAAAATAATATATATATATATATATATATATATATATATATATATATATATTATGGCAGTTTTTTGACATGGGTACTTATGTCCTCTAAAGACCTCTGAGTAGTGAGTAACTTTTTTTTATTGACACACAAGGGTTAACGCGCTGAAGTGGACAATGACTGTAGCTGTAGTCGCACTGGCGCCCTCTGGAGGCGCTACACTCCGTGCTAGAGTACCACGTGACTGAGGGCAGTAATGATCCGGAGGTGACGACATAAATCCTTTCCAGAACGAGGCCGGCAAGATGGCGGCGGACACGCAGGTTTGTGTGAATCGATCAGTTGCAGCATGAACATTAAACACAAACTTTTCATCTGATTCTCTTCACTTTATGATGATTATTCAAGGATGTACGCGCGTGACGTCCAAGCACATTAGAAAACGCTGTTAGTGTGTTAGTGCATGAATGTGTTAATGGCAAATTGACCAATAATAATGACCAAAATACACAATGTGCTACAGATATTTATACATTTACTGCAATTACAGAGATAATAAGGCAACATAGGACATGCTTCATGTGTGCCACCTACTGTTATGTGTATCTAATGTTGACAAACAAAAAAGTACCAAAAAGTGTTATGAAGTGTTAAGTTTTTAGAAATGTTTTGTGGTAATAACATGGTGTTCTTGTTGAGTACATGAATATGCAAATCTGGAATATTTGATGACATCAATGTACTTTGATACCTCTTTGATTCTGTTTAATTTCTGCCCAAATAATACATTTAAAACCATCAAAAGAATGAAAAGAGATCCTTTTAAAACAGTGTAAGAAGTTTTAAGAACTTTCACAGTTAGTCTCTTATACCAAATGTATTGTAGTAACAATAACTGTCCTCACTATGACATTTAGAGGAAACAATGGTATGATCCCCCATTATAATGTAGAAACCTAAACACATGATGTGTGATTATGATGTGTTGACTGTGTTGATGAGTTGTCTCCTGTTTGGATTGAGCTCTGTGTATCTGATCACATTTGAGTTCTATAATGGAGCACTGATGGTTGTCTATTGTGTTTGCTGTTGTTAGGGACAGGTTTCAGACACACTGAAGAGATTTGCTGTGAAAGTCACATCATCCAGTGTTAAAGAACGCACAGAAATTCTGGGAGAGTTGAAGGAATGTGTGAGAGGAAAGGGTGAGTTCATCTGCTTAGAAAAGTCATGTCATTTGTTCACTTTTGTACTACAGACAGTTTTAGTGCTGTGTTGGATGCCACTCTGCCCAATGTAAAATCCTGACGCAAAATCAGAAATCACTGCCATATCTTATAATAACCGTTGTCTAGTGGCTGGTGTTGTATCTGATTAACCCCATAAGCATGGTTTGCAGGGGGGTGCAGAACACAACATGGACAGGTTTAGCCGTTGTGCACTCTGTTTACATCAACATCTGTACTGAGATCGTCGACAGTAAAATACTGCGATTGTAAATGAGAACTTTGACCATGTGAATAAATTAAGACACAAATATTTGTCTAATGTATAATATAATACAAAATAAAATTATATTATAGAATTTTACTATAATAACAATTATATTTTATATTAGAAAAAAAAATACAATAAAAATTATGATTTCCAAAAAAAAACTAAAAAAAGGATAAATGTAATATTAACCAAAACTAAAGTTGACCAAAAAGAGAGACACATTCTAAGTATTTTGAAATTGAAAATATAATTTTTAATGTCATTCAAAATATTAAAGCCTTAAAATGCATATCCCTTTTTTATAATTTGATTTAAATATTTGAAGTTAATAATAAATAAATGTCGTCTTAAGGTGTATAAAGCACACTTGCACCTTAAGAAATATGACGGTTAATTAGTGAGAGCCCTAAAACAGACTTTTCATAATCGTGTCATCCCTACAGATGTGGCTTATTCGTTGCATTTCTTTTTTCATGACACATAAACAGAATCTGAAAAATGTGTACACACGTTTACTTAAAGAAAAGGCCAAGTACTGCGTACTGCAATGCATAGATGCTGAGGTAATCATCATGCAAATTTATAAAAAAATATATATATTATATCACATTGACATAAGTGTTCAGACCCTTTGCTCTAACATTTGAAATTTAGCAAAGGTGCATCCCATTTCCCTGGTTCATCTTTGAGATGTTTCTACACTTTGATTGGAGTCCACCTGTGTAAATTCAACTGATTGGACATGATTTGGAAAGACACACACACCCGTCTATATAATGTCTCACAGCTGAAAATGCATATCAGAGCAAAAAGCCATGAGGTCAAAGGAACTGCCTGCAGAGCTCAGAGACAGGATTGTGTTGAGGCACAGACCAAAAATATTAAGCTGCTTTGAAGGTTCCCAAGAGCACAGTGGCCTCCATAATTCTTATATGGATATAGTTTGGAACTACCAGGACTCTTCCTAGAGCTGACCGCCTGACCAAACCGAGCAATCGGGGCAGAAGGACCTTGCTACGAGAGGTGACCGAGAACCCGATGGTCACTCTGGTTGAGCTCCAGAGATCATGTGTGATGATGGGAGAAACTTGCAGGAGGACAACCATCACGACAACACTCCACCGATCTGAGCTTTATGACAGAGTGGTCAGACAGAAGCCTCTCCTCGGTGCAAGACACTTGAAAAAGCACGTAAAGACTCTCAGACTGTGATGAACAAGATTCTCTGGTCTGATGAAATGAAGATTAAAGTGTTTGCTCTCAACTCCAAGCGTCATGTCTGGAGGAACCCAGGCACCGCTCATCACCTGTGCAATACCACCCCAACAGTGAAGCATGTTGGTGGTTGCATCATGCTGTGGGTCTGTTATTCAGTGGCAGGGATTGGGGGACTGGTCAGGGTTGAAGGAAAGATGAACGCAGCAAAATACAGAGATATCCTTAATAAAAACCTGGTCCAGACCGCTCATGACCTCAGACTGGGCTGAAGGTTCATCTTCCAACAGGACATTGACCCCAAGCACACAGCCAAGACAACACAAGAGTTGTTTAGGGACAACTCTGTGAATGGTCTTGAGTGGGCCAGCCAGAGCCCGGACTTCAAAATAATCTAACATCTCTGGAGAGACCTGAAAATGGCCGTCCACCAACGGTCTCCATCCAGCCTGACATAGCTTGAGAGGATCTGCAGAGAAGAATGGCACAAAACAAAACAAAACAAAAAAGCTTTAAATGAAACAAATCAACTAAAAATACACATCTGAAACACCTGATATGATTTTCTCACCTATTTCACCTCACATGAGTTTACATCACTGTATATAAGTTTGAGTATTTTTTGGCCAGGTACACTTGACATGTTTGGGAACAACACAAATGGTTTTTTTTTTTCCTGACCTCGCTTATTTGTAGCTTAAAATATATTATGAATATATTATACCAAAAAAAGAAAATCAACAAAAAATCCTACCTTTGGCATCAACTATTTGGTGACTTTCCTTAACAGTGTCTAAAACAGAAAAAAAAAATTCTCCATGTTTTAAGGGTTTTCTATAAAAATGAATCCATGCAATAAACCCAAATTGTCTTTTTTTTCTCTCAACACTTTAAGCTCTGATGGTGTTTTTAAAGAATTCCTGTTTCAGTGGCATACCCAAAATTAAAGGCTTATATCTCTGGAATAGTTGTAAAGAAAACTTAAAAAATTAAATAATAGAGATTGATACATTCTGAGACTCTCAGCCTAAGAAACTGCTGAAAAATCACAAAAAACATTGAGCAAAAAAATTACTTTTTTCTCTTATTTGTCATTAGATATCTCTGGGAGTAAATAAGGTGGCTCAGAATGACTGCTTATGTTTTGTTCCCAATCATGTCAACTGTATCTCAGAAAATGTTTGTGTTGATTCGACAAAGCAATCAAAAGTTATAGCATTACAAAAATAATATGTCGTAGTGTCTAAAAACTTAACAAAAAAAAACATAATAATTGTACGTAAGAACTAATTACACATGCAAACACAACAATGACTAAATGTTTGCGCAGCATGAACACATGATGTTAGTAATGAGATTTCACAGAGTGAGTTTCATTCTGTGCCATTTGAGTCATCATTGAGTCTGTGTCATGTATATGGCGCCATCTCCTGGTGGTCATATGTAACATTGTGCTTCATGTGGATTATCTAATGATCTATACATCTGATCACCTTGTGTGTGGGGATGTTTGAAATATTTTTCATGAAGTTATAAGGGAAATGGTGGCATATAAGCAACAGAGATAACTGTAATACTCTGTATATTTTTGTCTGTGAGTAAAACAAATAGGCTGGTTGTATTCTGTTCTTTGAGAGCTTTATAACAACATATAACACATGGCTATTAGATGAGATTGATGTTTTTGAAGAAGAAACTTTATTGTCATTGTAGTTATACAACGAAATTTGTTTGGTAGCTCGCAGAGGACAGCAGCCATAAAAAACAAGAAAGCAACACACAACATAAATGTAATAAAAGTATAAAATATAAAGTATAAGTATAAAAATAAATAATTAAAAAGGCACTTAGTATAATAAATAAACAAGATAAATATGGTAATTTAATACCAACATTAATGTCCAATGAGTGTTTTTGTACATTAGCAGCAAACATGAAAAAGGGAAAAGAAAAGAAAGATTAACTATTTATGTGTGGGGTGGGGGGGTGGGGGGGTGGGGGGGCACAGGCTACAGCTCTGGGGAAAAAGCTGTTCTTAAGTCTGTTTGTACGGGTTCTGAGTGTTCTATATCTTTTCCCTGATGGAAGGGATACAAAAAGACTATGTCCTGGATGAGTTGAATCCTTGATAATATTGCTGGCTCGCTTTCGTAGGTGGCTATCGTAGATCATATCAAGGTTCGGGAGTTTGGTTCCTATGATCCTCTGAGCAGTTTTGACGATCCGGGTCAAAGCTCGGCGGTTTTCTGCAGTGCAGCTGGAATATACCACACTGTGATGCAATAACAGAGGATGCTCTCTATTGTGCTCCTGTAAAAATTTACTAAGAGCTGGGTTGGCACTTTTGTTTTTCTGAGTTTTCTTAGGAAAAAAAGTCTCTGCTGTGCTTTCTTCACTAAGTGGGATGTGTTAATGGTCCATGTGAGATATTTTGTTATGTGTAGACCCAGGAATTTGATGTCATTCACCCTTTCAACTTCCTCACCATTTATGTAGAGGGGGGGTGATGTTGTTTTCTTGACTCTCCTGTAGTCTACAACGATCTCCTTTGTTTTGGCAGTGTTCAGAACCAAACCGTTATTCACACACCATTTGATTAGGTGTTGGACATCCTCTCTGTAGTGAGACTCATTGTTTTCTGATATCCTTCCCACTATAGTGGTGTCGTCAGCAAACTTCACTATGGTGTTAGAAGAGGAATGGATGGGTTTACAGTCGTGTGTGAATAGGGTGAAAAGAGCTGGACTAAGAACGCATCCCTGCGGTGCTCCTGTGTTAATGATGATAACAGATGATGTATGACTGCCTATCCTAACATTCTGTGGTCTGTTAGTGAGGAAATCCAAGATCCATGAACAAAGTGCGGTGTTTAGACCCAAGTCATTTTTACTGATTACACTGATACAATTATCTGTACAGTGCAATTTTTGTTTTGATAAATTATCAAAATGAAACACTTCTGATTTGTCTGCAAATTGTAATTCACTTATCCAGTTTTGGTCATCATGCTTCCATGCATTGTAAGTTATTAGCTTTTATTTTCTGTTGGCCATTTAGACAGTTAATATATAAAAAATGCCTTCATGGGGTATGTGGTTTAAAATGAGTTTATATCCATCTTCAGATCTTCCTGAGTCAGCCATCAAGGGACTGTGCAAACTATTCTATCTCACCCTGCATAGATACAGGTATGTACAACCATTTTCCCATCTTCTGTTTTTTTTTAAAGCATGCACATTTCTTCAAGGTTGATTTGATTTCTCTCCTCAGGGATGCCGCGTCTCGGCGAGCTTTGCTCTCGGTCATCGAGGTGCTGGTCCAATCACAGCCGGATGCCATAGCTACCAACCTCCCTCCCGGCCTGCTGAGCTGCGGGTTGGTCAGCAAAGGTGTTATGCCTGGGTAAGTGACCGCTAGAGTTATCAGATGTTAACCGGCCTGATCTATAAACAGAAAGAATATCAGCTCTTGTTTTAAACATTTACAGGAAGAGCACGGCATCTGGGTCCTGCTGCGCTCTGCCATGGACCTGTCTGATAGTTTGCGCCGTCTTTCCCACCCCAGACAAGAGAGAGGGTTCCAACTGGAAAAAACTGGCAAGTCTTTTTAGTCTCTGAACTGTTGGATTTGATTGGAGGAAACCATTTCAGTGGTTTCTATTGTACATCAGCCTTTTTATTTGGGTTTGACACTTGAAGCAGGGAGTCACGCACATTGCATGTTTTTTTATACGATTTTGTTGATCTTCTCCAACCAGGTTGAAGTTCAGAGTTTACTGCTGGCAGAGGCGGTGGGCGGAGCCTCCGGGAACGCTCTAAAATCAATCAGCAAACGCTTTTATAAACTGTGGAAGGAGGTAATTTTAATATATTCAGTGTCAAATGTTTATTATCGCAAATGAAAGCTAAAGCTAGTTTGTTTTAATCTAGAATCCGGGACTGGTGGATCAATACATGAGCACTCTACTGAGTTTAGATCAGAACTGTGTGTCAGTACCGCTGCTGGGTTTGTGTGTGGACTTCTGCACAGCACAGAAAGACATCGCAACTATTGACAAATACAAGGTGATCAACTCATCAGCTGCACACGTTCCATTAGTGTCATGTACATGAGACGTCTTCAATTCATATTGAGCTTTTCATTGTGTTGTGTTTCAGGCATCTCTCTTGGATCTGTACATGAAGACCGTCCTCATGAGCAAAACCAGACCACATCAGCACATACTGGTGAGAATCTCCTCTGGTTTATATTGTGTTGAATAAAAAGCATTTGGCCTGTCGAAATGGTAAAAACATGTCTTTGTTATTTGTGAATGTGTGTGTTTAGGTAAAGAGCGGCTCTCTGCTTCGTCATGTGTCTCACTTGGAGTTTAAGGAGCAACTGCTGCCCACGTTACAGAAAGCTGTGCTGCGCAGCCCTGAAAACTCCATGCAGAGTGAGTCGCTGTTGGATTTGACAAATTATCTCAGGAATTATTCAAACATGAATTAACTGTGTATTATGCTTCGTTATCAAAGAAAACGCTTATCATGTTCAGCTGTTTCTGATGAAATTGTTTCATTGCAATTTTCAGTATATGTTTACACACACACACACACACACACACTTTTGGGTAAGTTACTAAAAATAGTAATCCACTACAAATGACTAATTTGTTCTCTAAAATTGTAATCAGATTACTTAACTAATTACCTCATTGAAAAAAGTAATCACATTACCAAGTTACTTTCTAAAACACTTTTCTGCTCAACAAATTCAAAATAATGTCTAGGGCCTTGTCCACACTAATACGTTTTCATTTGAAACGCATTTTTTTCTCTCCATTTGGCCTTCCGTCCACACCGAGACGGCGTTTTTGTCCACGAAAACTGATCTTTTTCAAAACGCACTCCAAAGTGGATGCATTTGAAAACGCTGTTTTCGCGTTGTAGTGTGGACTGTGAAAACGGATGCTTCGGAAAACGATGACTCATTTTTAGTCATATGATCTATCCAACCGAAACAATCAAGATGGCCGCCCGTGTTATAGCGGCGCTGTTGTGCCTGATACTCACTTTGATAGCATTGTTAAAAAATAAATGTCACTTTGTACAACCTTCACATTGCAATCCTTCAAAGGCGAAGGTAAGTTAGAATTGGTGTCCGGCGACGGAACACGAGGACAATTGCATTTCAGACCGTACATGCAACGGTGATTTCCCGCATGCGCAGTGACAAGACTTACGCATTTTCATACATTTCAGTGTGAACGAGCAACTTTTGGAAAACGCTTGAAAACGTTAGTGTGGACGGAGAGCGTTTTGAAATGAAAATGCCATTTTCAGATGTATCCGGATTAAAGTAGACGTAGCCTAGATTTCTTCCTTGTTTATTGTAACACACAAGTCATAACACCTAGCACCTCACATTTCTGTTTCACAATGACTCGTTACGGGGCCCATAATTCATGTATTCTACAGTAACAATATTTTAGAAATTAGCATAACCCTATAATGAACTTAAAAGTAATAAAGTTAATTGAAATCGAGTAACTATAATCTGATTACAAGTATTAAAAAAGTAATGCGTTACACTACCGTTGATTTACAGATTACAGTAATTCATTTTTTTGCATTTGGATTACACACAACAATGTGTATATATAAATATATTTATATAATGTGTGTGTGTGTGTGTGTATATATATATATATGTGTGTGTGTGTGTGTGTGTGGTAGAAAATAAATGGGGCCACTATGTTTGATTGCTCCTTTCTTAAACATGCATAAAGGCGTTTGCATGATTTTTGGCGTACTTCAACTTTTTGTAAACAACAAAATTATGTCACTGTGATGTCATCACGAGAAACTACTACTATTGCTCACCATGTCGTCACAGTAACATCATTTTTTTGTTTACAAAGTCTTAGAAGTACAGCAATAATTGTCTTCATGCATTTGTAAGATATGTGCCATCAAACATAATGGCCCCTTTTTGTTTGGGCCACCCTGTAAATACTGTAAATGTACTTGTAACATAATGTTAAATATACACAAAAGAAATCTAAAGTCTTTAAATGTGTGATAGTTGTGCTGTTTTAGACATTCTCTCTTTGTAAATTTTTATTTTTTAGCACTTTTCTATAAATGCGTATATTGGGATTATTTATTATCAAAGTTATAGAAAACATCACACTCTTATCTATGACTGTTAACTGTCCTTTTTATTGCCTTTTACTCAGTTTTCCTTCTCTTTTTGTCTGTTTTTACTCCAGCGATCTCGTCCATGTTGGCGTCTGTCACTCTTGATCTGAGTCAGTACTCTCTGGATATTGGGAAGGGCATCGCCAGTAAGTCATCAGTATTAGTGATGTTTTATCAGTGGGGCTGTCAATTTAACGCCTTCATTTAGTGCGATTAATTATGCAAAGAATAATGCATTTAAAAAAGTGACGCAAGTGATTATGTCCCCAGACCCGTATGTTATTTCTGTAAAAAAAAATTAGTGTTTACACTGCCTCTGGCGGTCAGTAGGAATGAAACAGAACTTGTTTTTGCGAGCCATGTCAGCAGGGGGTAGTCAGCGCTTCTCAAACCTCACAAGCAGCCACAGACCGAGATCCGGTTACACAGGACACGTTCTTGACAGCTTGACGAAGCACAACAGAACGCTTGACAAACTTGACTAAGTGGCCTAAAAGTGTGGCGTTTATGATGCTCATAACCACTGAGACAGTCTTATGTGTATGTACATAAATCTACAATAAAAACGTAGTACAGACTGAACGCAAGAACACGTCCTGTCAGAACAGACTCAAAGCAAAATGGATTGCTGTCGACTGTAGGCTTGTTCAGTGGTATTGAAATAAATCCAAAAATATCACCTTTTGTATTGTCTAATCAATGCTTTTCTCATCTGCCACAATAATACAATATATTTGAATCTGAATAAATTAGTATGTTTACTAATATTTGAATTATATATCATTTATATTGAATTATCTTTATTTGGGGGTCTTTAATTTATGCTATTCATTGAGATTCATTTGATTATTAATTCGGCATGTCATGTAATTTTTATTGATTGACAGTTATAGTTATGAGAGGGATATGTGTTGTTATTGCAGGAGTAAAGATGTGTGTGTGTGTTCAGGTCAGCTGAAGGCGAATAATCCCGAGCTGATGGATCAGGCCGTCCAGGCACTTCAGAATCTGGCACAACAGTGCAGTGACCCCAGCGCTGTCCAAGACCTCGTCAAACATCTCTTCGGCATCCTCGGAGGTACGCACAGACACACAAACACATTTAAATGCAACTCTTTGTCTACTTGGAAGTAGAGCTGAGCAGGATTGAGTATTCTGCTTGAT
This sequence comes from Moxostoma hubbsi, assembly GCA_032164185.1. Taxonomy (NCBI): domain Eukaryota; kingdom Metazoa; phylum Chordata; class Actinopteri; order Cypriniformes; family Catostomidae; genus Moxostoma; species Moxostoma hubbsi. The sequence goes on from JAVLUX010000018.1 coordinate 4,649,807, forward strand.
TTCAACATATAAAATATAGTGAGGATTTCAATGAGATTTTATTTAACTTTAAGTTTCCTAAAGACTGCGTCAGTATATTTACTTTGTGATTCCTCCTTGTCTCTTGTCTTGCAAATTTGAGAGTGTTATGACAGATGTTTCAATAGAGCGCATCAGTCTAAAAATCCCCTTCATTTTTTCCATAGGCGAAATCATTTTTAACAATAACTCGTAAAGACAGACCTACGGTGAGCTCTGAGTTTGTTAATCGATGGTATATGCTTCTGTCGTCAGTCCACGTTATTTCAACTTCATTAAAATAAAGCATGTTTAATAGAGGAATTTCTAGTGAACCACACTACCCATGATCCTAAGGGTGGACTCTCGTGACACTGTGAATGACGCATTCAAGTCTGTAATGTTGTGATTCACCTCGGAGCTTCCTGCGGAGGGCAGGAAGTGATTTTCTACATAGGAAGCACTATGTTTGCATCGTTTACAGTTGCTCAAATCGACCAAACCAGGAAACCGCAAGGTGCTTTTATCGTGTACCAAAAGTTGTTGTTCATAAAGGGGGAAAATGCAAGAAATTGACTGAAAAACACTGGAAAAAATGGCTCATAAACCTGCGTATGCGGTCTGGAGGAGCCGAATCGGATAATCCTCGTGTGCAGTGTGCACTTCATCAAAGGTAAGTTAATGCAACTTATGTGGCTATGTTTATGTAACGTTAGCTGTTTCCGTACTTTGTAATAACCGTAACTAAGTAGTCGTTTTTTCTTTTCTTTGTTTGAGTTTGTACCCCTGTAACTGAACAATTATACACAACGATAGCAAAGCTAATTACAAAGTCTTTGCAGGTGAACGGAAATAACTTACCCTGCTATGCAATTGCAATGAGCTGCAATGAGTTCTCCGTCTTGTTTCACGATGATCCATGTCTTTGAGAGTGGTTAACCTAACCTAATCACGTAAAGTAAACAACCGTAGCGTTTAATGTTTGTTGCTAGGTTAATCCACTGGACAAAAAAGAAATGCCACTCGCCCGGGCGAAAACCAAACGAGCACCTTGGTACCGAGGTCGTTGACCCAACCACTAACAAAAACAGTTGTATGCCTCCATACTTTTGTATGCTTTCATTCGTTTTCTGGAGTAGAAGGATGTCTGGAGGACAAGATCGTTGCTTATATCTACTGCGTCGATGGCATGTATTCAGTTGAAAAATTGCTAATCTTCAAAACATAAGGATCACGTCCAACATAGGTTGTGATTTTCTGTTTATACCTTTCTCTCGTAATAGCGTCTAAACTAGTACAGTACAGACTTTCCTCCATCTCGTCCATTCTGATTTTCACTTCCTGCCCTCCATCTGAATTTCACGTGTCATAAGAATCACGTGACTGCAAACAAGCTATCGGCTGATTGGTTCATTTGTTTACAATCTTGGTTTCTCGGGTTGAAAGACAACGATACATTGCATATAATAGTGTGTTGTGCAGAATTCTCAAACTCAAACTCGTTATTATTCCCTTCTTGAAATAAACTTTTCTTGAATATATTTTCCAAAGGCTCAGAAGGAAAACTCTCAGTTGTTGCTCAGAAGATGAACGTTCTCTCAGGTGAAGATCTTGTATATCTATTCTACTCACTGTCTATGTGTGTTCACATTCCAGTTGTTTAGTGGACTTGTTTGTGTTTTATCCACAGGAATTGGGAGTTGTAGTCATCATGCGGTGTCTGGCTCGTCTTCTCAGTCTCTGAGCTCCGGTGTAGCTGTCATGTTCATTCCATACCTGCAACAGGAAGGTGGGTAATGACTTCTCTCTAAAAGCTTTCTTTATAAAAAAGCCTTGCTGATATTGGTGACGTGATCTGATGAAGAACATTATTGTAATACAATAAAATATAATCATTTTTGATGGTAATTCTTTTGACTTCCACTGGTTAAACTCTTTCGATTCTGTATTACAACAATAAAAATAATTGGAAATAATTGCATGCGTGTACACATACAGAACTGTGCAAAAGTTTTAGGCATTTGTGAAAAATGTTGCATGGTGAGGATGTCTTCAAATATAATGCCATGAATAGTTTTCATATATCACTTAATGTCATACAAAGTCCAGTAAACATAAAAAATCTAAATCAATATTTGGTGTGACCACCTTTGCCTTTAAAACAGCACCAATTCTCCTACTTACACCTGGATACCGTTACTTGGTTGTTGCAGATCGTATGTTTCAAGATTCTTGGAGAATTCTCCACAGTTCTTCTGTCTATTTCGGCTGTCTCAATTACTTCTGTCTCTTCATGTAATCTCAGACTGACTCGATGTTCAGTGGGGGGGGGGTTTGTGGGGGTCATGACATCTGTTGTAGGGCTCCCTGTTCCAGTACTGTGCAAAACTCTTAAATCATTTGTCTTAAGATGGTTATTTATATCATCAGCTTTAGTGTGTCAATAGGAAATATAAATGTAAGTGTATGTGTGTGTGTGTGTGTGTGTGTGTGTGTGTGTGTGTATATATATATATATATATATATATATATATATATATATATATATATATATATATATATATATATATATAGTGTCTTGCAAAAGTATTCAGACCCCTGACCAATTATCTCATATTACTGAATTACAAATGGTGTATTGAAATGTAATTCTGTTTGATATTTTATTTTAAAACACTGGAACTCAAAATCAATTATTGTTAGGTGACATTGGTTTTATGCTGGGAAATAATAATTTAAAAAATGTAAATATTTTGCTTGCATAAGTATTTAACCCCTGTGCTGTGGAAGCTGCCAGGTTGCACCGATGAAAGAAATTGCCCTAACAAGGACACAATCACTTTACCATTGGCATCCACTTGTCAATCATTAAAGTTGCAATCACATTTTCTGGATGATAAACCCCTTGTTGAAGTATCATTGCTCAGGCTGTGAATCTGTAGGAAAAAGGAAGACCAAAGAGCATTCCACAGAAGTTAGAGTTAAAGTAATAAAAATGCATAGATTAGGGAAAGGGTACAAAAGAATATCCAAATGTTTGAATATCCCAGTGAGCACAGTTGGATCAATAATCAGGAAGTGGAAGCTGCACCACACCACCCAGACACAGCCAACAAAAATGCCGTCCCTCAAAACTCAGCTCAAAGGACTTATGAGAGAAGCCCCAGAGAGGCCAACAATCACTTTGAAGGAGCTCCAGAGTTCAGTGGCTGGGAGTGGAGTAATGGTGCACCAGTAAACCATATCAAGAGCACTGCATAACACTGGCCTGTATGGGAGGGTTGCAAGAAAGAAGCCGTTACTCAAAAAGTACCATCTGAAAGCACGGCTGGGTTTGCCAGAAAGCATGTGAGTAACCTAGCTGTGATGTGGGAGAAGGTTTTGTGGTCAGATGAGACCAAGATTTGGCCAAAACTCAAAGCGCTATGTGTGGCTCAAACCTAACACTTCCTATGACACAAGTCACACCATCCCTACAGTGAAGTATGGCAGTGGAAGCATCATGCTGTGGGGAATGCTTATCATCAGCATGGGCATCTTTTTAGAATTGAAGGAAGAATGGATGGAGCAAAATATTGGGAAATAATTCAAGAGAACCTGCTTTAGTCTGCTAAAAAACTGAAGTTTGGGAGGAATTTCACCTTTACCTTCACCAAAAAGACAAATGTCCTACAGTGGCCCAGTTGAAATCCTGATCTCAATCCTATTGCGAATCTGTGGCACTATTTGAAAAATTGCAGTCCACAAGCGTCACCCAACCAACCTGAACAACTTGGAGCAAATCTGCCGAGAAGAATTGGCCAAAATCACTTCGTCTCTGTGTGCAAAACTGGTACAGGTGTACCACAAAATACTTAAAGCAGTTATTGCAGCAAAAGGTGGCTCGACCAAATATTAATATGTGGGGGTTGAATATATATGCAAGCAAGTTTTTTATTTTTCATAAAAATATTTCCCAACAAAAAGCAATGTCACCTAACAATAATTGATTTTGAGTTTCAGTGTTTAAAAAAAAATATCAATCAGAATGAAATTTCAGTGTACCATTTGTAATTCGGTAATATAAGAGAATTGGTCAGGGGTCTGAATACTTTTGCAAGGCACTGTGTGTGTGTGTATGTGTGTGTATATATATATATATATATATATATATATATATATATATATATATATATATAAAATGTCCCATACTGTCATGAAAATAATGCCTAATGCATTAATAATACAAATTTTGCTCTTTGTCTAGTCCATGAAGGCACGCTGGTACACGCGGTGTCTGTGTTATCTCAGTGGACGAACCGTTTGACTGTGGAGGTGCCTTTAGAAATGAGGGAATGGTTTAAAAAAGCCTTCACCCTCAAGACGTCCACTTCACCTGTACGACACGCGTACTTGCAGGTCATGCTCGGGGCATTCAAAGGTCAGTCAAACCTCTGGAAATGTTCAAATGGATTTGTGCTCCTGAAGTTGCATTAGCTTCTTTCTGTCCTCTTCAGGTGACTCTCTCAGTCAGGCGGTCGAGTTTCTCCCTCTCCTCGTTCAAACGGTGGAGAAAGCGGCTGCCCAGAATACCCAGCATGCTCTGCTGTCTGAGGGCGTGGCCGCTGCTGTGCTGCTCTGTCGACTGTCTGTACTCGACTCGGTGTCAGGTGAGGGTTTTTTTGTCCAACAAAATAAACGTCTGAAGTACAAATAGCATTGAACCAAGAACTGCACCTTTATTTAGTCAACAAGATGTGGACAAGAAAAACTAGCTTTACACTGTGACCCACATTTAGTTTGTAGCTATTTACAGATGGAGCTTCATTGAGAGCCACATATTTTTTGGATTTAACCATATATGGCCTTTATAATGAAAAAAGTAACAGTCAGTGTCTGGCCACCAGCTGCATTAAGTACTGCAGTGCATCTCCTCCTCATGGACTGCACCAGATTTGCCAGTTCTTGCTGTGAGATGTTACCCCACTCTTCCACCAAGGCACTTGCAAGTTCCCGGACATTTCTGGGGGGAATGGCCCTAGCCCTCACCCTCCGATCCAACAGGTCCCAGACCTGCTCAATGGGATTGACTTCCGGAACGAGCAGTATGGCTGGTGGCATTGTCATGCTGGAGGGTCATGTCAGGATGAGCCTGCAGGAAGGGTACCACATGAGGGCGGAGGATGTCTTCCTGTAACGCACAGCGTTGAGATTGCCTGCAATGACAACAAGCTCAGTCCGTTGATGCTGTGACACACCGTCCCAGACCATGACAGATCCTCCACCTCCAAATCGATCCCGCATCAGAGTGTAGGCCTCGGTGTAACACTCATTCCTTCTTTACCGACCATCACCCCTGGTGAAACAAAACCACGACTCCTCAGTGAAGAGCAATTTTTGCCAGTGCTGTCTGGTCCAGCGAAGGTGGGTTTGTGCCCTCAGACGTTATTTCCAGTAATGTCTGTTAAGGACCTGCCTTACAACACGCCTGCAAGCCCTCAGTCCAGCCTCCTTCAGTCTATCGCGAACAGTCTGAGCACCGATGGAGGGATTGTGTAAACTGGTCTGCCATTGCAAGGATGATAAGCTGTCCTTCCTGTCTCCCTGTAGCGCTGTCTCAGGCGTCTCACAGTACGGACATTGCAATTTATTGCCCTGGCCACATCTGCAGTCCTCATGCCTCCATGCAGCATGCCTAAGGCACATCCACGCAGATGAGCAGGGACCCTGGGCATCTTATTTTTGGTGTTTTTCGGAGTCAGCAGAAAGGTCTCTTTAGTGTTCTAAGTTTTTATAACTGACCTTAATTGCCTACTGTCTGTAAGCTGTTAGTGTCTTAACGACCGTTCCACACGTGCATGTTCATTATTTGCTTATGGTTCATTGAACAAGCATCGAAAACATTGTTTAAACCCTTTACAAAATGAACTTTAAAATACAGCGTCCTAAAAAAGGGACGTTTCTTTATTTGCAGGGTTAAGTTTTGCTCCAAAATCATAGGTGAAAAGTGTCATTTTGACCCCCTCTACAAAATAATGGATTATTTAATATTTTGGCATTCATCATCATTTATGTGTTACCTTCAAATTATGAAAAAAAGTAAGGGGTGAACATTTTGAGCCAGAGACCTCTGGTTGAGTTGATATGGAATGACCCTAAACACAAATAAATGGAAAAGTCATAGAAATGAATTGGTCAAAATCTAACTTCAAGTTATTTTGTGTCTTTAGAAGCAAAACTGGCATCCTTTTGGAACCTGGTCCTAGATGACAAGAAGCCACTCTTCACCACAGAGAAGTTTTTATCTCAGGCCAGTGAAGAAGGTAAGAAACGTTCGATTTATAGACCATATCTGTCTGAGTTCTCAGACGTGTCGTTCTCTAATATCTCTGTGCTCACAGCTCTCTGTACTGCCCTGCTGCTGTGTGAAAGACTGTTTCTCGATCAGCCACAAAGGCTCAACAACAGCAAGTCTCAGTAAGTTTCTGGAGTTTCACACCGAAAATATTTAGCTTTTTATTTATTTTAAATTGAATTATCCAAATCAATGCCCTTCTAGCTTTGTGGGCAAAATGTCATTTTTCAAACCATTCATAATGGTGCTATATATTTACTTAATAAATTCAGTGTTATTATGTGGCTTAAACTCTGGTCTGGTCTCTTAAGGATGTTTCATCAGGTGATGGTGATGGCGCTGTTGTCCCGTCAGTGGCGTGTACGCAAGCGTGCTCAGCAGATTGTGAAGAAACTCCTGTCCTCACTGGGCGGCTCCAGTCTGGCTCACGGCCTTCTGGAAGAACTGAGAGTGGCCATCAACAAGCACAAGGTGGATACAAGCGAACTATTGCTTTATACAAACCTGTTTTCATTTTCGCTCTTTGCTCATATTTCTGTCTCTATCTCTCTTTGTTAAAATCAGATTTTGCCGTCAGATGCTCTTCAGACAGAAACTGGCGAGCTTACTGAGATCGGACGCTCGTATGTACCTCCTCGGTTTCTGCTAGAGGCGCTGGGGGTAATCTGCTCGGTCGCAGCCAATTGGAACGACCCTATGGAGGCAGAGAAACTCGCTCTGGATATTATCATCGTTACCCATCATCCCTCTATCGGTCTGTTGGCCGTGAGGCTCTTAAAGTGCTTTTCAATTCTGTATATTTATTCATCGTACTTTCTTTGAATATTTGTCTCCTCCTTGCATCACGTGTCTCATTGCATTCATGATCAGAGGTCGACCGATAGTGGATTTTGCTGTGCTGATAACTTACGTGGTGGATAAGGCCAATAACCAATTCATCTGTTGACAGTTTTTTAAAAATGGTGTATTGAAGGTTAAAACAAATCGTAGTCTTTCCTTACTGTGTCAGGTGCAGAGACCAAAACAAGTAAAATCCCAGATGCAGTTTATTGTGCAACCTGAATCCCAATAATAACCAGAAAAAATGAAGATAATGTGCATAATGTGGGACTTATATCCCAAAATACCCCAGAAATTCTTATTTTGAAATGTCTGAGCTTCCCTTTCACATAAACACAGAAGGGAAGCAAAACATACACTCTTAATATCATTAACAATGTTTTACTATATAATAACTATACATTGAACATTGTCATATGGGCTTATAAATACTGAATGAGCAGTAATTAATCTACAGTAGATTAACATTCATCAATAGTAGATTATCTGCGATCGCTTGTCAATTGTTATGTGTCCTTTTTATAATATTTTGCATTAATAAGAGTGAATTTGTCCATGTAATAGTGGCAAACTCTTGTCTCTGTTGCAGTGCTCTATGTGTAAATATTGACCAATTTAAGCTTGATGTAACCTATATATTCACCAGATCAAGGGTTTTTGCCACAAAGGCATAAAGAGGAATAAGAAAAATATATTGACAACTATTGGCAACAATTTTTGCATATAGCTGGTAAAACCGATATATCTGTCAAACTCTACACGTGATTACTCGTGTTTGGAGGTGCCCAGATATAAATGATTATTCATTTACAGTGGGAATACCTTATGTTGTTTAGATGAGCCCCAGAATTCTAATTAAAACAGGAATATGCCAGCGAGATGCCAGGCAATAACCGGTTAAACCGATATATCGGTCAGCCTCTACTCATGATTACTTTTGTTTGGATTTTCCCAGATATAAATGATTATTCATTTACAGTGGGAATGCCTTATGTTGTTTAGATGAGCCCCAGAATTCTAATTAAAACAGGAATATGCCAGCGAGATGCCAGGCAATAACCGGTTAAACCGATATATCGGTCAGCCTCTACTCATGATTACTTTTGTTTGGATTTTCCCAGATATAAATGATTATTCATTTACAGTGGGAATACCTTATGTTGTTTAGATGAGCCCCAGAATTCTAATTAATTCAGTCATATGCCAACAATATGCCAGGCAATAACCGGTTAAACCGATATATCGGTCAATCTCTACTCGTGATTACTTTTGTTTTGGATGTGCCCAGATATGAATGATTATTAATTTACAGTGGGTATACCTTATGTTGTTTACTTAACCCAGACTTGTAATTGATTCAGACATATGCCAACAATATGCCTGACCATAACTGATAACCGTTGAAACCAATATATCGGTCAACCTCTACTCGTGATTACTTTTGTTTGGATTTACCCAGATATAAATTATTATTCATTTACAGTGGGTATACCTTTTATGTTGTTTACTTGACCCAGAATTCGAATTAATGCATGCATATGCCAACAATATGCCAGGCAATAACCGATAACCGGTGAAACCGATATATTGGTCGACCGCTACTCATGATTTTGTTTGGGGCTGCCCAGATTATTCCTTTACAGTGGGAATAACTTATTTGTTGTTTACTTGACTCGACACCCCCCTCTACATCCCTTGGGCCCACCACCCATTGGAGAAACCGCAGGAGTCAGGTGCGCTGCCATATGGGTGGCAGTGAAGGCCGTGGGTCTCGACGGACCAGACCCGGGCAGCAAAGGCTAGTTCTAGGGACGTGGAATATCACCTCACTGGGGGGGAAGGAGCCGGAACTGGTGAGAGAGGTGGAGCGTTACCAGTTGGATCTGGTGGGGCTTACTTCGACACACAGTTGTGGCTCTGGATCCGTACTCCTGGATAGGGGATGGACTCTATTCTTCTCTGGAGTTTCCCATGGTGTGAGGCGACGGGCGGGTGTGGGGATACTCACAAGTCCCCGGCTGAATGCCGCTACGTTGGAGTTTACCCCGGTGGACGAGAGGGTCGCCTCCCTTCGCCTACGGGTTGTGGGGGGGAAAACTCTGACTGTTGTCTGTGCATATGCACCGAACAGCAGTACAGAGTATTCTGCCTTCTTGGAGACCCTGAATGGAGTCCTGAATAGGGCCCCAGTAGGGGACTCCATAATAATGCTGGGTGACTTCAACGCGCACGTGGGAGATGACAGGGACATCTGGAAAGGCGTGATTGGGAGGAACGGCCTCCCCGATCTGAACACGAGTGAATGTTTGTTATTGGACTTCTGTGCTAGTCATGGATTATCTATAACAAACACCATGTTCGAACATAAGGATGCTCATAAGTGTACGTGGTACCAGAGCACCCTAGGCCGAAGATCGATGATCGATTTTGTAATCGTGTCATCAGATCTGAGGCCATATGTTTTGGACACTCGGGTGAAGAGAGGGGCAGAGCTGTCAACTGATCACCATCTGGTGGTGAGTTGGATCAGGGGGTGGGGAAAGACTCTGGACAGACCTGGGAAGCCCAAGCGAGTATTGCGGGTGAACTGGGAACGTTTGGAGGAGGTCCCTGTCCGCGAGATCTTCAACTCACACCTCCGGCAGAGTTTTTCAGGCATCCCTGCGGAGGTTGGGGACATTGAACCGGAGTGGGAAATGTTCAAAGCTTCCGTTGCCGAAGCCGCGGTGGAGAGCTGCGGCCTCAAGGTTTTAGGTGCCTCAAGGGGTGGTAACCCTCGAACACCGTGGTGGACACTGGTGGTCAGGGAAGCTGTCCGACTGAAGAAAGAGGCCTTCCGGGATTTGTTGTCCCGGAGGTCTCCGGAGGCAGTTGCAAGGTACCGACAGGCCCGAAGGGCTGCGGCCTCAGCCGTGAGGGAGGCAAAGCAGTGGGTGTGGGAAAAGTTCGGAGAAGCCATGGAGAAGGACTTTCAGTCCGCACCAAAGTGCTTCTGGAAAACCGTTCGCCAACTTAGGAGGGGAAAACGGGGAACCATCCAAGCTGTATACAGCAAAGATGGGACGCTGTTGACCTCAACCGAGGAGGTTATTGGGCGGTGGAAGGAACACTTTGAAGAACTCCTAAATCCCTACTCTATCCCTATGCTAGAGGCAGAGCCGGAGGCTGATGGGGGATCAGATTCTATTTCCCTGGGGGAGGTCACTGAGGTAGTCAAACAACTCTGCAGTGGCAAAGCCCCAGGGATTGATGAGATCCGACCAGAAATGCTGAAAGCTTTGGATGTGGAGGGGGTGTCATGGATGACACGCCTCTTCAACATCGCGTGGAAATATGGGACAGTGCCTAAGGAGTGGCGGAACGGGGTGGTGGTTCCTCTCTTCAAAAAGGGGGACCAGAGAGTGTGTGCCAACTACAGGGGTATCACACTTCTCAGCCTCCCTGGTAAAGTTTACTCCAAGGTGCTGGAGAGGAGGGTGCGTCCGATTGTCGAACCTCAGATTGAAGAGGAACAATGCGGGTTCCGTCCTGGCCGTGGAACGACGGACCAGATCTTTACTCTCGCAAGGATTCTGGAGGGGGCCTGGGAGTATGCCCATCCGGTCTACATGTGTTTTGTGGATCTGGAGAAGGCGTATGACCGGGTCCCCCGGGAGAGACTGTGGGAGGTGCTTCGGGAGTATGGGGTGGGGGGGTCCCTTCTTAGGGCGATCCAATCCCTGTACGTCCGAAGCGAGAGCTGTGTCCGGGTCCTCGGCACGAAGTCGAGCTCGTTCTATGTGGGGGTTGGTCTTCGCCAAGGCTGCGCTTTGTCACCAATCCTGTTTGTGGTATTCATGGACAGGATATCGAGACGTAGTCGGGGTGGGGAAGGTATGCGGTTCGGTGAGCTGGGGATCTCATCTCTACTTTTTGCAGATGATGTGGTCTTCATGTCATCATCGGTCCGTGACCTTCAGCTCTCACTGGACCGCTTGGCAGTCGAGTGTGAAGCGGCTGGGGTGAGGATTAGCACCTCTAAATCTGAGGCCATGGTTCTCAGCAGGAAACCGATGGAGTGCGTACTCCGGGTGGGGAAGGAGGTATTGCCCCAAGTGAAGGAGTTCAAGTATCTCGGGGTCTTGTTCACGAATGAGGGGACAATGGAGCGGGAGGTTGGCCGGAGAATCGGGGCAGCGGGGGCGGTATTGCATTCGCTCTATCGCACCGTTGTCATGAGAAGAGAGCTGAGCCGGAAGGCAAAGCTCTCGATCTACCGGTCAATTTTTGTTCCTACCCTCACCTATGGTCATGAAGGTTGGGTCATGACCGAAATAACTAGGTCGCGAGTACAAGCGGCCGAAATGGGCTTCCTCAGAAGGGTGGCGGGCTTCTCCCTTAGAGATAGGGTGAGGAGCTCAGTCATCCGCGAGGAGCTCGGAGTAGAGCCGCTGCTCCTTTGCGTGGAAAGGAGTCAGTTGAGGTGGTTTGGGCATCTGGTAAGGATGCCCCCTGGGCGCCTCCCTAGGGAGGTGTTTCAGGCACGTCCAGCTGGGAGGAGGCCTCGGGGAAGACCCAGGACTAGGTGGAGAGATTACATCTCCACACTGGCCTGGGAACGCCTCTGGGTCCCCCAGTCAGAGCTGGTTAATGTGGCTCGGGATAGGGAAGTTTGGGGCCCCCTGCTGGAGCTGCTGCCCCCGCGACCCGACTTCGGATAAGCGGTTGAAGATGGATGGATGGATGGATACTTGACCCAGAGTTCATATTAATAAAGGCATATGCCAGCTGTTTCTTTTCTTTATTGGGTTGTTGTAAATGGGTTAACATGTGTATGTATTTTTATCTGCTGTCTGGTGATTGTTCTTGAACCTCATTTATTTGTTTCTGTGAAATGTTAACAGACTTCTCTGTTAATCACTGGCTCAATCTCCCTCAGTGTCTGTCAGGTCTGAGTTGTGGCCAACACTTCTGTCCACTATGAAGATAGATGCATCTGAATTCATCGACAAACACCTGGAGACCATCTTACCACGCCTTCTAGAAGCCAACACTGACAATCAGGTCTGACTGGCTGCATTTAACTGTCACACGTACATAATTTTGCTTTGTCAGAGTGATACAGAATGATATTAATATTTGTCATTTTGACACTGCAATTGATTTTCAACACATTGTTTTTGGTTGGATCATTTGTAAGAGAGTTGCTGAGTTGACATTGTCTCTCTCCGTAGGCTGTTCAGAACGCTGTTGGTTCGCTGTCGGCTCTGTCCCCCAATAAACTACTCCCTCGTGTCATGGATCATGTGACCAAGCTTCTGTCCAATCCTGCGCTGAGTCAGGTGACGCGTCAGGAATATGCCATCATGCAGACACCTGAGGGTGAACTTTACGACAAGAGCATCATTATGAGGTAACGTTTTAGCCGCTAAAATCACTTGATAAAATTTGACTTTACAAATGGTGAAACATCTTTAAACAACAAGAAATTACTTCATGTGTCGAGACTGAATTTTATATGGCATTCTGTGATGGAAGTACCTGGAAATGTGCTTTCCAGTCCATATTTAGAGTAAAAATGCAATCGTTTTGTTTTCCTCTGTACTAATAAATATTCCATCAGATTGACACGTGTAGAGGAAAACTTGCTCGCAAACCATAGTAATGTTTGATTTGTGAGGGAATCGGTCATCTGAGTCGGTGAATATGTCAAAATGGTTCTGAATGGTTCATTAGCTAACTGGTCTAAATTGAAATGTCTTGGAGTTTCATTAGTCAAAAAGGAAGGGAATCCTGCAATGAGAACTTCACAGATGCAACGCAACTTGAATGATTTGTCTTCTAGTTTCTTGTAAACTTTGTCGGTCTGGTTTTCTCAGCGCACAGCAGGAGAGCACAAAGAAAGGCAACATGAAGCGAGAGAACAAAGCATATTCCTTCAAAGAGCAGATCATTGAACTGGAACTGCAAGAGGTGAGAAATAAATGTATTTCTCATATTAAAAAGATTGTATACTGCTTACAGACCTGCCAACCTGTACGCATTTTGACCTCAAAGTACGCTGGTACGATTTGTCTCTCTAAACTACGCAAAAATCTGGTGACGACTCTGTGCACGTGCAGTACTCAAATCAAGCAACAGCAAAAGAAGAGTTCGACCAATCATAGCGCTGGGTTCATTCCCCAAATAGCAATCGGGTATGATTGACAAATGCGCCTATCATTAATAAGAGACTGCAAATTGACAGCAACACAAAGTCCTGTTCGATCACCCTTTCACTCCTGCCGTCTCATTTCTTAAGCGAGGACAGTGCAGTGGTCACTGTACTTCTAACTGCTTAAGGTAAACAAGTTGTGGAAAGTTGAAATATTGAATTGAGTTAACTTAATCCTCTGGAGTCGACGTGATCGCATGGATTAATTTAAAATACTCCGTCATTCATTGTCACTCAGATAAGAGGAAGGCAAAATTCAGACATGTAAATTATAAAATGCTCAAGAATGCTGAACAATAAATCGGAAAACCCGCCACGGCAATAATCAGTTTCTCCTCCATTTTATCTTCAGAACTAATGTTTGGTGGGAACCAAAGTTTACACTGTTGTGTTCTCTAGACTTCGCTAGAGTGGAGCACTTCTATACTCTAGGTTGCCACCGAACCGCGTCAAAGCTCATTAACATAATGTTGCCCGCACTTGAACTTTCCTCTGACGCCCAAGACGTGACGCCCACGGACACTCCGCTTCTCGCCGCCGAGAGACGCTGGCTGCCATAGAAAATGAATGACTTCTGGTCGATTTGATGCTTTCTGGACTGAACGCACCATTAGAATATAAGGATAAAATTGTAACTAAAGATGTCATTAAATGCAGGTACTTTAAATGTCCCAACAATGCAACAACACGCCTTTACATAATACGTACATTGTATCTAATGCTTAAGGACACCGTAATTAAAGACACCTAATATCAAGTGGATCAATGAAGTGTGATATTCTTCATCTGTGAGTTTCCATGTACTTACTGTTATTGTTATTTCTATAATGATTAAAATAGTAGCATGTAATATGTGTGTAACAGACTCTGTAAATTACAAGCATGGACTGGTCACACTGAACAAATGTTTGTGTTGTAGGAGATCAAGAAAAAGAAAGGCATCAAAGAGGAGCTCCAGCTCACCAGCAAACAGAAAGAGATGATGCAGAACCAGCTGGAGAAAGAGTCTGGCATTCGCAAGACATTACTGGGGGTGAGAGGTCAAACAGCACCTGTGAAATCCTGACACGCGTTCTTCAGTGCAAACGCAACGAATGACGCGTTTCTGTGCTTGTCCGTCTCTGTCAGTTGAATGCGGAGCTGCAGTCGGCAGTCAGTCTGTTGGAGTCGGCTCTGGCTCGTCAGCCTCCTCTCATCCGGATGCATGTTCCTGGAGTTCTGCAGGTTCTTCTGCCTCTCTTGCAGTCTCCTCTGGCCGCCCCCCGTGTCAAGCATGTCTTCCTAGACGCCGGTGTCTGTCTGATGCCGAAAGAACTGCACAATTTGGGTATATGTTCCATGTCCTGTCTGTTAGTCACCATGTTTACTCAATGGCTTCTCATTATCCACTTGACCTGGGTTACTAGCAAATAAGAAGTGGAGAAATTAATTATATTTTCATGAAAATCTTTAGCGTTTAACGCTGCCTTAGATGTTATGTGACGTATATTCTTCCTCTTTTTCTCTATGTAGCGGTTCTTGTTGGTCAGGTGACATTGCGCCTGTTGAAACCAGAATGTGATTTAGATCCAGCTTGGTCACAGGAGGGTCTGGATACAGCAACACAGAGAACCGTCTTACTGCTGCACACACACACTGTACCTCAGAGAGTGGGAAAAACCGGTGAATATCTCACGCACACATAAATATCAACATGCATCATAGAAGCTTGGATGAAAACTTTAAAGGGGTCACATCATGGATGGTCTTTGTTCTTTTATAATGAAAGACTTTGATGCAATGTGGCATACTTTAACATTCACAACACAAGTCGCCCTATCCAGTCCGTCCAAACCATTTATTGAAACATCGCTTCTAAAATGGGCACTGTAGCTCAGTGGGTAGCACCAGAGACTATTTAGCAGAGACGGGCCACTTCTATTAAAATGAATGGGAGGTATTGGAACACCCAACGACAGCCAAATGTCAGCGGATGTGTAAAGGATGTCCCGCCTTACAGGGAAAAGAGCCAATCACCTTTTAGATACAGACATCACCTGTCAATCAACTTGAGAATGCGCATTAGCTATACAAGCCGAAAGTAACAAAATCTTTAAAGGGACAGTGCACCCAAAAATGAAAATTCTCTCATCATTTACTCACCCTCATGCCATCATAGATGTGTTTGACTTTCTTTCATCAGCAGAACACAAATGAAGATTTTTAGAAGAATATCTCAGCTCTGTAGGTCTATACAATGCAAGTGAATGGTGACCAGAAATTTCAAAGCTCCAAAAATCACAGAGGTTAGCATAAAAGTAATCCGTACGACTCTAGTGGTTAAATCCATGTCTTCAGAAGCAATATGATAAGTGTGGGTGAGAGACAGATCAAATATTTTTGGAAATGTTTATTATAAATTCTACTCCCTGCTCAAGTCAATCTCTTTCACTTTCTTAATGTATACACCCCCCACTGGTCTGGGAGAAGAATTTCTAGCAAAAATGGACTTAAATATTGATCAGTTTCTCACACAAAACTCTCATATCGCTTCTGAAGACATGGATTAAACCACTGGAGTCTTATGGATTACTTTTATGCTGCCTTTATGTGCTTTTTGGAGCATTACAATTTTGGCTCCCATTCACTTGCAGTAAGGATAACTGTTTTGGTGCGAAAAAACAACAACCTTAAATAACATTATAAGTGTACTTAAGGGAGAAAAACAATTTTGCAAAAGTATTATGACCCCTTTAAAGGGTCCACCAGCTTGACTCATTCATCTGAAGATGTTGAGATGTTGTGCAAG
The DNA here is from genome assembly GCA_032164185.1 of Moxostoma hubbsi. Classification (NCBI taxonomy): domain Eukaryota; kingdom Metazoa; phylum Chordata; class Actinopteri; order Cypriniformes; family Catostomidae; genus Moxostoma; species Moxostoma hubbsi. The sequence continues at coordinate 4,665,959 of JAVLUX010000018.1, forward strand.
TGTGTCCTAAAGTTCATTTGTATTTGTTTTGCAGGATCAGACACGTGTGCGCTGTCAGCGCCAGCTTTCTCCTTCTGTTTCCCGCTCCTGCAGGCTATGTTGAGTCAGAGCAGCGGAATGTCAGAGGAGGCGGAGCTCACCATGACCCGTGCACTACAAATCATCAACACACACGCACAGCTGCGCGCACAATCCGACGCCAGCGACATACTTATAGACGAGGTACGGGTGTGTCCTCAACCAATCACTGTGACATGAACTTGTTCTTTTGAACAGCTCCAATTTCTGCAAAAATATAATCTAGTGCAATTTAACCGTTTTAACATGTATAAAACGCAGATCCAATCACAGGGTTCGTACAAGGTGCTTGAAGTGTTCGAATTTGTCTTTTTCAAATTGAAGTCCTGGAAAGCCCTTGAAAATAGCCATTTTTACCAAGAGGTGCTTAATAAGTTCTTGAATTTATAGAAAACCTTAAAAATACGTTGCTTAAATCGTTTAATCAATTAAATGTATTTTATTTATTTTCGGAAATACACGACGACACCCACTGCTGAAGCAGGAAGCGCATAGATGGCGTTGTCATGTGACACCTGTTACTTTTGGCAGCGCTGTTCAGAATGGGCCAATCACAGTCAAGTGTTACTGGAGGATTTAAAAAATATATATTTCATTGATACTGCTGTGGTGAATTTAACAAGTATGAATCCTTGCAACGATCAGTTTTAATTACAATTTACTATCAATTTACTATACAATTTACTATACTGAGTGAAAAAATTAATTTAGATGTAAAAGTTTTGAATGATTTGAATGCAGATCAATGGAGGATTCAGTTGTGTGAGCCGTCTAGCACCCCCTGCTGTAAAGAAAGATTTGTGTCTCATAAAATAGGTTATTTCCTTTTTTTTTTTTCTTCTTTTTTACATTTAACTTTTTTTTAAATACAAAAGTTGTAGAAAATAATTGTTATGGTTTAAGTTCAGAGGCTGCTATATATATATATATATATATATATATATATATATATATATATATATATATGCATATGCACATAGTGATTTTTCCCAGCATGTTAAGTTATTAATTCACATATTAACACATTTTTTCAGACAAAAATATTTGGTTTTGTACCCCATTGAACCCTCAAAATGTGGCAGTGTAACCCATTTAACCCTCGTTTGTGTTAACTTCATTCGTGAAACAAAATTAAATAAAAGAAAGATCAAAGCAGTTGTCCTTTATGAACATAAATAATGTCAAAATATTGATCCTCAGTATTTATAGACAATATCTGAACTGAACTGAAAATCTCTATATTTTGTAAGTTGTAAAGTCACAGTTTTTGAGAGTGATCCATTTGCAATTTGTTTGTTCCTCACATAAATCTGTTGTGACTTTAGAAAACCCGTTACACATCACGAGTCATGTGGACTTCTGCTACGGACACAGTTATGCACTTTTGTTGGGAAGGGAAGTGCGTTTTAAGGGAGCACACTAGAATTGCACATCAATTTCATCATGAATGAACCAAGAATTGTTTCTGTGAGTGTGTAGTTAAAGATGCTCATTGTTGTGCTTGTTATAAGTGCTGCTTTATAAAAATACATTCATTGAATTAATTAAATATTTTTATTTAAAATGAACAAATAAAGAATTTGTTTTAATGACAACTCCAGCATGGAAAAAAAATGTGCTTGAAAAGTCCTTGAATTTAACTTTGAAGCATCTGTACGAACCCTGTCGATCAGATTTGCCGTGATATTCCAATAATTCCAAAAACCGATGAACAAATATTTGTCATATACAAAAATGTATTTATGGAAACATTTGTGGTTAAGCTCAGTTGACATGATTACCACATTACCACAAAAAAGAAAATTGTCCAATGTTTATTTAAAAAAAAGCATAGGTTATGTACTTACAATAGAAGTGAATGGTGCCAGTCTATCCAATATAACTATTTTTGCAGTGAATTTCTTTACTGCATTAAACATATAAAAAGTATTGTTCTCTCTTTAATTCAGTGAATGTCATTTAGAGATATTTTAAAAGATATTGTTAACATGCACTTTTGATACAACCTTTTTAAGTTGGGGCACAAGCTGAATAATCAGTTAACCAGAATTAATCGTGATTAATCGCTGATTAATCGCCAAATTGCATTTCAATCGTTAGATTAATCGATTATCAAAATAAGCTTTAGTTGCAGCTCTAATGTCACGCTAAATTGTTAACACATATAATGTGTCTATAATTTGAAGCGGTGTATATTTTAATGTTCATGGACCTGCCCCATTCACCTCCGCAATTTATTTAATGCTGTCGATTAAGCCTACCTTTAAACATTTTATTTAAATGCACAACAGAATATTAATTTATGACTGCGCATGTACTTTTAAGATAAGCGCTAGTTTACTCACGCAATGAATGTATGGATTGTTTGATAAATCGTTTGTAGTAACATTTTGTAAATTATTGGTCATTTACATTACAGATGATTTATGCATGTCTGTGTTTATTTTTACTGTGCTATTCTGTTTGTTCAGAACGGTCCGGAGCTGCTGCCGAGAGTCAGTATGCTGCTACTCCTGACCAAAGTGATCGGCACATCCACACCTCGCTTACAGGTAGAGACTTGCACCGTTAAAAAATGTTTTTTAGAAACGCTGTGTTTCTTAGGAGACTTGTGTTAGTGCTATGTGTGTGTGTTGTAGGTTTTGGCATCAGGCTGTCTTACAGCGCTGTGTACCAGTGCGAGTGGGCAGGAGGGCTGTGCACTCGCAGAACAAGCTGAAATTGACGTTCTACTGGATGCGCTACTGTCTTCATGCTTCTCGGTCAGAGATGCTGCGTTGAGGGTCAGTATCTTTCTATTTCCCCCTACTCTTACTTCTTTGATCTCCTTTGAGCCAGGGCGGCTGTGGCTCAGGTATTAGAGCGGGTTGTCCACTAATCACAGGGTTGGCGGTTTGATTCCCGGCCCACACGACTCCACATGCCGAAGTGTCCTTGGGCAAGACACTGAACCCCAAGTTGCTCCCAATGACAGACTAGCACCTTGCATGGCAGCTCTGCAGTCATTGGTGTGTGAATGTGTGAGTGAATGAGTCACAGTGTAATACCGCTAAGGTTAAAAAGGCGCTGTATAAATGCAGTCCATTTACCATTTGATGACCATTTTTATTATGACAATATGTTATGACAATTTTTTTTAATAAAGAACTGTTATCTCAATGTTGAAGGGACTTTTGGAAATGGAGTTGGCATTGCCCACCGACAGCGCTGATGCCAACGGGCTAAAGATGTTGCGGAGACTCTGGGTGGCAAAGTTTGATGTGGAGGAGGAGATCAGAGCTCTGGCAGAGAAGTGAGTCATGCCACTGAACTCATGCCAGTGTAGTGCAGAATCACTATTATAAAAACTCCTGGATTTTGGCCATAACTTAACTGTGAACATACGATTGCGGAAATATCAATAGAGCGGTTCAGCAGTCACATCAGTTTGTAGGCAAACCCAGAAGGCTATTCCGCCATGGGTTTCCTCAGGAATCTCCTATGGGCTCTTCGAATTGAGATTTTCGAATTACGCATGAAATAAGATGTGATAAATGTAATAAAGCCCAAACGTGTCTACATTCAAAAGATACAACAACTGTGGCCGTATTCCAAAGGGTCCCATAAATACAACCATTTAAGTTCAGGTATGTCCTTTTCATGGTTCGTGCTCAAAAAGGGGGTGCGTATCAACAGGTTAAACGAGACGGCCTTCATAGGACACATTTAAACGGAACGTAACACGGTTGCTATGACAACACGCCACTCTTTAACAAGCGCGAGCACTTTGAGTGAGAAGGGAATGTATGAGGTACATTTTAGGAGAGATATAATGATGTAAAGAGAATTTTACTGGTGTACTTTTAGTCTAATACTTTATTTTAATTCTATATTAATATAGTAATACATATTATATACCATCTTCTGAGGTTTTTCAACTTGGGAATTCACATTACTTGTGTTTGAACATCATATTTACAGTCAAATTGCCATATTTATTAATTTTTTTTAGACATTTCCGTTGAAGCAAAGAATTGTGGGATATGAGTGCCCACGAAGGATACACCTTATGCATCCTCCGAATTCCCGTGAAAGAAGGCTGCATTTGAAGTGTCCTACTTGCTTTTCAGAAACAAGACAGCCTCGATGACGTATGCGGCTGACAAATGCGACCTCCGGAGGACGCAGCCTTCCAAACGAGACACAGCCGATATATAGGGTTGAGAACCACTGATGTGGAGTATTGTACTGGGGCCAAGTGTTCATTATTGGTGTGTTTAAGGCTTGTTAATAGTTAAAAGTCTTTTATTCTGGCTATTTTGGTTGTACAATAAACCGCATCTAGGATTTTATTCATTTTGGACTCTTGTAGCCTCTAGTTCTGTGTCTGTTAAATTGATTTTAAAAACTATCGTCCGATTAATCGGTTATCGGCCGTACTCACCACCTTAGTCATCGATATCTGGAAAAGCCACCATCGGTCGACCACTAATGTTGCTAACCCATAGCTAAATTCGTTAGCATTGTGAGCAATATGCATTTTAAAAAAAAGACTTGCTTCAAAGTTAACATTTGAGGTACGACTGGGAGTAATTTATATTCTAGAACAAAACGCGAAAGTCTCCAAGTAATTTCAACCACAAGCCTTATTTTACTCATAAATCTAAAACTGCCATTATAAATAAAAACAAATCAGAAAATCATGAGGGAACCCTTGGCTCAAAACTGCTAATACGTGATAGACCGATATATCGGCCAGACTGCTTAATCGGCCGATATTTTGCTGTTTTTTCTTTTTTTGCGATTAGCGTATCGACCGATAATCATGTTTGCTTGGCCGATTAACAGAAGTGGTCACTTAATAAATCATGTAAATAATGTATAAAAGAAATGTTTGTTTCACCTTAGACATTTAGTGTACATCTGATTTGCTTTTGTTAAACTGTATTATGTATGTCAGCATTTATATCAGCCATCCTGCTCTCTAGATATCGGTACCGGTACACAGGCAACAGCTCTATTGCATGCACTTAGGAAGAGGCCTGTCTGACATGTAAAATGACCAACCAGCAGGGGCGGATTATGACTTGCAAAGTCCCTGGGGCTAATTATCTCCAAGGGTCCCCCTCCACTGAAAAGCTGTTTTGGGGAGGGTGGCATTCGTTGTTCATGCCCAAAAGTTGTTGAGCTGGGGGGGGTTCATTGTTCAAAAAGGGTTTTCAAGCGGGTGGGTCAAGGGCCCCTGGGCACAGGCCCGGTTGGTAATCCGTCCCTGCCAAACAGAGGGTTTTATATGTGATGTTAAGTGGCGAGTCAATCTGAAATGGATACCCTCATGGACTGCTGCACAGTGAAGTGGTATATTAGGTAAAGTAATAAGCACTGATTCTTTATTGGATATAAAACTGAAAGCAAAGCAGAATATAGAGTATGTCTCAAACTAAAACCAAAAAGATTTGATACCTCCTGGAAATTGCACAGCTGCCGGCCAATCAGATTGGAGCTTGTGATTATGAGGATGTGCTTGCCAATTTTGTTTCCGATATCTGTAAGTGTCTAAGTCCTCTCTGTCTTCTGTCTCTGATTCAGACTGTGGCAGGCTCTATATCTTGAGCTTGTCCCTCATCTGTGTCCACTGCTGATCGAAGACGTGATCCACCACGAGGAGGCCGTGCGGTCGGCCGGCGCTGAGGCTCTTTCCAGCGCTGTCAGTCAATACCAGGACCAATCGGCCACGGTTCTGAACCAACTCGTTGAACTCTACCATGAGAAACTCTACGTGAGTGTCACACACTAAAGATTTAGCACCAGACATTAATATTTAATGACGCTTTTACACTGCTGAGAGAATGAAGACTGAGTGCATCTGTGAAATGAAAGATGTCGTGTTAACCGGCTCGAATCTTTAATTCATTGTCATAATGTTTTAAATTAATAGCCATCATTGAGAGTGAACGATTCTGTCGTTAGGGTGCTGTTCTCTTAAAGTGATTGTTTTGATTCATGCTGTATGCTTCTGTGTCTATAGAGACCTCCTCCGATTCTGGACGCTCTGGGACGGGTCATTTCTGAAGCTCCTCCTGACCAATGGGAGGCCAGGTAAGACAGACAGTCAGTCAGTTAAAGGAATATTCTGGGATATTTTCCTCTTAATGTCAGTGAGCTGAATGTTGTTTTACAGATAACGTCCACTGAAATTAATTGTGAGTGATGTGTTTTGTGTGTGCAGGTGTGGCATTGCTTTGGCTCTGAACAAACTGGCTCAGTATCTGAATGAGAGTCAGGTGACACCACTCTTCCTGTTCTTTGTGCCGGACGCTCTTAACGACAGACACCAAGAGGTGCGACGTTGCATGCTGGATGCGGCGCTGTCTGCTCTCAACACACACGGCAAGGTACCGTATGGTGACTGACATTTCAAGCGTTCCGTACAGCCTGATTTATCCCAAACAGCATTGACTTTTGTTTTTGTCTTTTAGAACAACGTGAGCTCTCTGCTGCCTGTGTTTGAGGAGTTTCTGAAGAACGCGCCACAGGATGCCAGCTATGACTCTGTACGTCAGAGTGTGGTGATCCTCATGGGTTCACTCGCCAAACATCTGGACAAGAGTGACCCCAAGATCAAACCCATCATGGCCAAGCTCATTACTGCGCTCTCAACTCCATCACAACAGGTCTGAATTGCTCACCTTTACTCTCCTTGTTCATTTCCTCCTTACTCTTTCCACTTTGATTTGTTCCTGCTTTAACAGGACCCACATTTTTTACGCTTAAAATGCTCAAGTCCCCGTATACATACTGTAAGTCAGCCATATGTGGTATCGTTTTAAAGCTTAGAATCTGAACTTTTCAGAGATAACCACCATCATATCAGCATTACAAGGCTTTAAAACATCTGCGTTGCAAATAAGCGCCACCCAGTGGTTAAGTGGTAGAAATAATAATATGATTATAAAAGTCTTTAAAATAGCACTTAAATAGACAAATCGTACATCAAATGAAAGATCTCATTCTCAGGAACATGACTATAGTTTATAAAAGTTTAAAATATTTTCAAAAGAATCACAAAGTTTAATATGATATTTGTAATACATCAAATACAAACGTCTCATTTATGTACCGATAACTGCTACTGGAAGCCCCAAATAGCTAAAATCTTTATATCTGCTTTTACCTTAGGACGTTCTCTTAAAAAACGAGCCCTTGTGTTTACTTGTCTGTGATTTTGCTTGTGTGAATAATCCAATTTTATATCTTAGATTTCCTTAACAAAAAATGCAGTGCCGCAGGAAAAGTATGCTAAACAAATCATCATAAATATATGTTTTCGACTATTAATGTGTATGTTAAAGTATTATACACCATCGCAAAGGGGAGGATCGCAGCTTTCTAATGTCACCTAGATTGAGCTTCTAGTCCACTCAGAGGCCGAGATATTCGATGAAACAATGGGTCGTGCAAGAACTGAAAATCAGACTGAATGTCTATAGACGAGCACATCATTGAGGGCTAATATATATATATATATATATATATATATACATACAGGGGCTGCTGTGGCTCAGGTGGTAGAGTGGGTTGTCCACTAATTGGTTGGTGGTTCGATATCTGGCCCACAGGACGCCACAAGTGTCTTGCCGAAGTGTCCTTGGGCCAGACAATGAACCCCAAGTTGTTCCCAGTGGCAGGCTAGCACCTTGCATGGCAACTCTGCTGCCATTTGTGTGTGAATGGGTGAATGAGACGGAGTGTAAAGCAGTATATACCACTAAGGTTAAAATTGCGCTATATAAGTACAGATCATTTACCATATAAATTTGAGGGGGTGGTCTACAGGTCTCCCCCCGCTGCTCAGAATCCTGTAGGATAGGAAACACTTATTTTTAATTTGGTGTTCCTTGGTACAGCTTTAGAAACATCTCTCATTTTCATTCTCATATCCATCATGTCCAATTAGTAGTACTGAATTTTCAATGATATTAATCACACTCCGCGTGAAGGGGTTCGTAGAGACGCATTGCTTAATTTTAACATCTCGTGCTGATCTCTGGTGTTCCACAGGTTCAGGAGTCAGTGGCGAGCTGTCTTCCTCCTCTGGTTCCTGCTATAAAGGAGGACGCTGGTGGGATGGTGAAGAAACTCCTGCAGCTTCTGCTTGAGAGTGATAAATACGCCGAGCGGAAGGGAGCGGCGTATGGTCTGGCAGGACTCGTGAAGGGTTTGGGGATCCTGTCACTCAAACAACAAGACATCATGACAACACTGACCAACGCTATACAGGACAAGAAGAACTCCAGACGCAGAGAGGGTCAGCAGCATTCCCTAAATAGAAAAAAAACGATAATCAAGCTAGTGAATTCAATGTTTGGCATAACAATGCAAAGCTGTGTGCAATGGGCCTCATTTATGAAACTTTCTTAAATATTTGAATAAAATGGACCTTCCCGAAAACTTTCTGCCAGATTCACAAACGCTTCGTAATCCCCCAGATGTGTTCGTAAAGGTATGTCAGTGAATTCCAAACATTCGTAAAGAGGGGGCGTGTGCACATTCATTCACAATTATCATTATCCACTCCCATGAAAACGCCAAATAAGGAAGTCACCAGACTCACTAGTAAATGCGGTTAACATCTATGCGGTACAGTAATGAAATCATTCTTGTGAACGAAGTGCATTCACATCATAAAATATTGATTTTAGCAAACACAATTGCATCTCAAAGAAAGTGAGTTACTGTCATCACATGTTTTTGCGGTCATATGACGCTCTTTTGTGAATCAAACAGTTCAAGAGGTTAATAACAATGTTTTGACGTGAGAATGAAAATGTTCAGTCCTCCACCACTAACCTTCTCTGGTTCAGTTCGCATCACGTCACAGGCATCATTTGTACAACTTCTCGGGTAAATAATGATGGTAACAATGATATATCCGGAATAATCTAATTGAATTTCTGAAGAAGATATCTGACCGAAATGCTGTGAGATATTTCAGATTTCTAGCTATACGAAATATATATATCAATTTGTTTTCCCCATTGTTTTGTGTACGCACCTGCCCATGATGTTTATTTATAGGTTTAACAGCATTAGCATTGACTATACGTTATCAACTTAACACGATTTACCTTTGGCTATACTGGGTAGCTCAGCGAGTTAAGATGCTGCTTACCACCCCTGGAGTCGTGAGTTTGAATCCAGGGTGTGCTGAGTGACTCCAGCCAGGTCTCCTAGCAACCAAATTGGCCCGGTTCCTAGGGAGGGTAGAGTCACATGGGGCACAATCCTCACAGTCCCTATAATTTGAGGCACGTGGTGAGTTGTGTGTGGATGCAGCGGAGAATAGCGCGAAGCCTCCACAACCTCCACAGCTCAAGTCGGCGTGATAAGATGTGCGGATTGACGGTCTCAGACACGGAGGCAACAGAGATTCGTCCTCCACCACCCGGATTGAGACGAGTCGCTATGCCACCACGAGGATTTAGTGCATTCGGAATTGGGCATTCCAAATTGGGGCAAAAAAAAACAAAACTGTCCAACCAGTCATGTAAGAGGCATAATTGATTTCAAGAAAGTCAAACGCAAACTTTCCATGAACTTTTCACCCCATGTCAAGCACTTCGGCTAGAAAAATGATAAGCAGAGATGGGGAAAAAACTACTCTTTGAAATTAGAATTTTTTTTCCGGTTAATTTCACTTATATCAAAATGTATTTATGACAGTTTGCCTGAAAGAACATGTTCGGATGTCTTGCAGGTGTACATTTTTTTCCTACCAACTTACATTTTGTTAATACGAAAACTTTCACAAATACGATAAATTGCATTAGAATGGATTTACGAACGATTTACAGAAAAAAATATTCTGCCCGTGTTTCATGAATGAGGCCCAATGAAAATGAAAAGTACGTTTTAGTAAAATATAGGGTAAACGCATTAATTCAGTGCAATTATTTATATAAAAAGTAATGAGTTAAAAAATGAACACATTAAACTGTGTCCATAGTAAGGAAACTCCCTACCAATTTGAGCATTTCATGTTTAAAGTACCACCTGTTTTCAGCGGGGGGCAGTAAGCACAACTCCAGTTGTGTAAGCAACAAACCACACTCAGGCTTGACACCAGCAACATCACAAGATGAGGACGCGTTCTTGCGTTCAAACACAAGCACAATTTACCAGTAATATTAATTATCAAGTTAAAAACGAGCATGATGCTCTCTATCTGTCTCCCTCAGGTGCTCTGTTCGCTTTCGAGATGTTGTGTAACCTGTTGGGGAAGTTATTTGAGCCCTACGTGGTCCATGTTCTTCCTCATCTCCTGCTGTGTTTTGGTGATGGGAACCAGTATGTCAGAGAGGTAAAAACACACTCCTAATCCATGCATTCAATTTGTCCTTTATTCTGTGCAGTGCGTCATGATCTCATGACCTTCATTGTGTTTGTGTATCAGGCTGCAGATGACTGCGCTAAAGCCGTGATGAGGAATCTCAGTGCTCACGGAGTGAAGCTGGTGCTGCCCTCTCTACTGGTGGCACTGGAGGAGGAGTCCTGGAGAACTAAAGCAGGTCAGTGTCCATATCATAAAGATATTTTTTGAATATGTAATGTTCTCAATTCATTCATTACTTATTAAAGACTGTATGTATCGGGGTCTGGGTACCACATCTGGAGTCGCAAGTTTGAATCCAGGGTGAGCTGAGTGACTCCATTCAAGCCTCCTAAGCAACCAAATTGGCCTGGTTGCTAGGGTGGTTAGTCACGTTGGGTTAACCTCCTCGTGGTCACTATAATGTGGTTCTCGCTCTCAGTGGGGCGTGGATGCAGCAGAGAATAGCGTGAAGCCTCCACACGCGCTATGTCTCCGTGGTAACGCACTTAACAAGCCACGTGATAAGATGCGCGGATTGACGGTCTCAGACGCGGAGGCAACTGAGATTCGTCCTCCGCCACCCGGATCGAGGCTAGTCACTACGCCATCACGAGGACTTATAGCGCATTGGGAATTGGGCATTCCAAATTGGGAGAAATCCAAAAAGACATTATGAATCCACATTCACAACTAATTGAATTACTGTAATGTGTCATAACCTCTATAATCTCTGTAGGGTCTGTGGAGTTATTGGGTGCGATGGCGTTCTGTGCTCCGAAACAGTTGTCCTCCTGTCTGCCGAACATTGTGCCCAAACTGACGGAGGTTCTGACAGACTCTCACGTGAAGGTGCAGAAGGCCGGTCAGCAAGCGCTTCGACAGATCGGATCTGTTATTCGCAACCCTGAGATCCTGGGTATGAAATGTTGACACTTAGAGAAACGTTTGTCAAATTGAAAGAGGGAAAGTGTATTACAGTTCATACTAAAGTTTACACTTTAGACATTTTTTGATGTTTGAAAGTATTGAAAGAGCTGTTTGATGCCCAATCAAAATTCTATAGATACACTGTGTGTGTGTGTGTGTGTGTGTGTGTGCATCTTCTGTTGACTTTTCAAACCATTAAAAATGAACACACTTTTTTTGGTCAGCCAAGTTGGCAGGGTTATCAGCCAACAGTAATTGCTAGAAGGCCAAGTATCAGCTGACTCATCGGCCCGGCCAATATATCGGTTTATCGCTAAATTTGTTAACACTGACTTGGTGTTCTGTCAACTGTGCAGCCATCACCCCCATCCTACTGGACGCCTTAACTGACCCATCTCAAAGGACACACCACTGTCTGCAAACTCTACTGGACACAAAGTTTGTGCACTTCATTGATGCGCCGTCTCTGGCTCTGATCATGCCCATCGTCCAGAGAGCATTTCAGGACCGATCCACCGACACTCGCAAGATGGCCGCACAGATCATCGGAAACATGTACTCCCTTACCGACCAGAAGGTAAGAAATAACTGCCCCTTTCTATCTTAAATATAATGTCTCAAATAAAGGCAATAGAACATGTGGCCAACTTTTTGTTCTTGTTGTTGGAGTGTTTAATAACGCACTTTTCTTAATATATTGTGTGTGTTTGCAGGATTTGTCTCCGTATCTGCCCAGTGTGATTCCAGGACTGAAGGCCTCTCTTTTGGACCCTGTGCCAGAGGTAATGAAGGCAACACTGATCCATAGAAATTCACAATAAGGCGAATATTCTAGTTAGTTTTTTTCTGGGATTGGGGGTGGTTTAGCATTTAAATGTTTTTTCTTATAATCTTTGTCAAGAGTTCTGCCACCAAAACACTCATAAACAAACTGTTTCTCTCATCGTTTACTCACCTTAATGCCATCTCAAGCTCATATGACTTTCTCTCTTTTGCGGAACACAAACACAGATATTTTGATGGAGATATGGGATGTTTTTGTCCATACAGTGTAAGTCAATGGGATCCAAAACGTTTACGCTCCAAAACAAGACATAAAGGCAACATAAAAGTAATACATATGACTCAAGTGGTTTAATCCATGTCTTCTGAAGCGATATGATTGGTGTAATTGATCTTCTGATCAATCACGATCACCTAGGAGACTGTAGATGAAATTTTAAGTGAAAATGGAGTTAAGTTTTAGGTCTGTTTCTCACCCAAAACTGATTTTATCTCTTCAGGAGACATGGATTAAACCACTTGAGTCATATGGATTGCTTTATGCTGCCTTTGTCTTTTTTTGGAACTTGAAAGATTTGATACCCATTGACTTTTATTGTACAAACAAAAACACCTCATATTGCCATTAAAATATCTTAGTTTGTTCTGCAGAAAAAGAAAGTTAAACGAGTTTGAGATGGCAAAAGAGGGAGGAAATGATGAAAGTGTCTGTAACATTGTAGTTCATACTTGAAGGCAATACTGATCCATAGGAATTCATAAGTCAATGGGGTTCAACACTTTCAAACTCCAAAAAAGACATAAAGGTAATCAATAAAAGTCCATACGAGTGGTTTAATCCATGTCACCTGAATTGATGGGATCAGTAATAGGTGAGAAACACAAAATGTTGCTTATTCTTCACTTTAAATCTTGAATCTCCTTGGCGCAATTGTGATTTAAAGCTCGACTATACTCAGTTTCTCACCCAAAACCGATTGCATCACCTCAGAAGACTCCCATAAATCACTCCCATAAGTTTTATGGATTATCGAAATCTTTTTTTGGGATCTTGAAAGTTTTAAACCCCATTGACTTGCATTGTACAAAGAAAAACACCTCGTATCTTCATCAAAATATCTTTGTTTTGGTTGGTGGTATGTTAAGGAACTCATGGTTGTGATGTCATCATTTCTGAAAGAATCCTATTTGCAGACTGTTTTCAATAAATGTTCAATAAAAGTCACATAATACCTAAATAGTCTCTGTCTCCCTCAGGTTCGAACCGTATCTGCTAAGGCTCTGGGTGCTATGGTGAAGGGGATGGGCGAGTCTTCCTTTGAAGATCTGCTGCCGTGGCTCATGGAGACGCTGGCGTCAGAACAGAGCTCCGTGGACCGGTCCGGTGCTGCTCAAGGTGAAAGAAGATCAGTCCTGATTTATTTACTGGAACAACAGAGGGCAGCAGAGAGCTGTTGCAAAACCATTAAACCAGTGAACTTGAGACATTCCCTTATGCTGCAGTATTTGTGCAGCACTGTATTGAAATCCCTCATATATTTATTTGTCTTTTTTAAACTCATTTCTTAATCTAACTCTTTGTGGTTACTTTCCCGCTGTTTTTCCTGTGTTTTAGGTCTGGCTGAGGTGATGGCAGCGTTAGGTGTAGAGAAGCTTGATAAACTGATGCCAGACGTTGTTCAGACGGCCAGTAAAGTCGACATCGCCTCTCACGTCAGAGACGGATACATCATGATGTTCATCTACCTGCCGCTCACCTTTGGAGACAAATTCACCCCATTTGTGGGTCCCATCATTCCCTGTATCCTCAAGGTAAGACGTACTTACTTTATAACATACTTAACCATCTCACATTGTGTGTTGTTATGAGTTCAGATCGGAGCCGTGGTCTAGTGGTTACTGCATGTGATTCAGTCATGAACCAGATATACCCAGGTTTATATTCAAATTGTTTATTAAAGGGACAGTGCACCCAAAATGAAAATTCTCTCATTATTTACTCACCCTCATGCCATCCCAGATGTGTATGACGTTCTTTCTTCAGCAGAACACAAATAAAGATTTTTAGAAGAATATCTCAGCTCTGTAGGTCCTTACAATGCAAGTGAATGGTGACCAGAAATTTTATGCTCCAAAAAGCACATAAAGCCAGCATAAAAGTAATCCGTATGACTCCAGTTTTTAATGCATGTTTTCAGAAGCGATCTAACCAATGATGGGTGAGAACAGACCAAAATGTATCTCCGTTTTCACAGTACATCTTGCCATTGCAGTATCAAGGCACTATCATGAGTTCAAGCTCGATTATACTTCCTAGTGTTTGACACATACGCAGACCCTGCGTCCGAAACCGGGTACTGTCACAGTATGTACTGCATTTCATGAGAAACACACTTCTTGGCTGGTAAAACACTACGCCCTTTAGGTATGCGAGAAGCAGTATGAATAGAATTTGGACATACTAACATCTGGGAATGTACGCATGGTCCCGTCACCAGAATATATGGCATGACAACAACTGTGAAAATAATCCTCTCATGTTTGGTTAAACAAGCGCCGTTTAAGCAAAATGAGCAACGTTCTTTGTGTGTACCTGCACTTACTGTTGAAAACAGCCTTTGAACGTGACGTCTCCTCAGCTCCCGAATCATTGTGGGATAGGAAAGTGTTCAACTAATCCACGGTAGGTCATCCAGGCATTTCTCGCATACTGTCTTTAGAATACTATGGATTCAGACATACTACACTGGCATACTGTTTTTGGCATACTATATAGTTGGGAATTATGGATATTCATATGCAGGAAGAGTGCTAGATGGCACTAGTAAGTGTAATCGAGACATTTTGTTCTGTTCTCATATTAAACCAATTAGATCACTTCAGAAGACATTGATTAAACCACTTGAGTCATTATGGATTACTTTCATGCTGCCTTTATGTGCTTTTTGGAGCGTCAAAGTTTTGGACCCCATTCACTTGCATTGTATGGACCTACAGAGCTGAGATATTCTTCTAAAAATAGTCATTTGTGTTCTGCAGAATATAGTTGTGGGCTAAAGCACATAACTGGTAATCAGAAGGTTGCTGGTTCAAT
Source organism: Moxostoma hubbsi (assembly GCA_032164185.1). Lineage (NCBI taxonomy): Eukaryota > Metazoa > Chordata > Actinopteri > Cypriniformes > Catostomidae > Moxostoma > Moxostoma hubbsi. Next base: position 4,681,192 of record JAVLUX010000018.1, read on the forward strand.
CTCCACGGCCACCATCATTATGTCCTTGAGCAAGACACTTAACTCCAGGTTGCTCCGGGGGGATTGTCCCTGTAATAAGTGCACTGTAAGTCACTTTGGATAAAAGCGTCAGCCAAATGCGTAAATGTATAACCGATATATCGGTCTACCTCTAATTTGCACTGTCATCTTGTTGTCATGCACTTGTTTGAGTTTCCTGGACATAGATAAGCATGTGTGTTTGATTTTATATTGGGTAGAGAACTATCATTCTGTGTGTGTTCAGGCACTGGCTGATGAGAACGAGTATGTGAGAGACACAGCTCTGCGTGCTGGTCAACGCATTATCAGCATGTACGCTGAGACAGCCATCGCTCTGCTGTTACCTGAACTCGAGCAAGGCCTGTTTGATGACCTCTGGAGAATCCGGTAAGATTTTCTTTTCACTACATTACGGAGTATGTCATGGTTTTTATATACACTAACCCTGCCCCTAAACCACACACAACCCTGTTAATATCAATAGATTTAAAGTCAAACGTGATTTGGCCAATTTATGAGCCTTTTTAACTTGTGAGGACCACCTAAAATGCTCTTGCTAGTTGGTTATGTGGTTTCACTGTATTAGTGAGGACATTTTCAAAGGTTTGGCCCTCACAAGTAACCAAATCTGATAGACACATTCCCTTCACCCTTACTGTCCCTTTACAAGTCTGAAACAGTTTGGATGTGGTTGTCATAGTGATGGATGCTGATGCTGAGTTTTTGTGTTCTCTTAGATTCAGCTCGGTGCAGTTGCTAGGAGACCTGCTGTTCCATATCTCCGGTGTAACGGGGAAAATGACAACGGAAACCGCATCGGAGGATGACAATTTTGGCACAGCCCAGTCCAACAAGGTAACACATAATGAGGTCTTGGAATATACCGTGATACCCGACTTCATCCTGGTGTCTGTACATTTAAGACAGGGTCTGACAGCAGTGCTTTCATTAGAACAAGGAAACATCCCTCACTTCCTGTTGTCCCTGTGTTCTGGAATGTCATTGAGTGGAAATGTGTTTAAATATTGTATTTTAATGAATTCCTCCAGGCCATTATCGGAGCTCTGGGTCCGGAGAGACGCAACCGTGTGCTGTCTGGCCTGTATATGGGCCGTTCAGACACACAGCTGGTGGTGAGACAGGCGTCTCTTCATGTGTGGAAGATCGTGGTGTCGAACACGCCCCGCACGCTGCGAGAAATCCTGCCCACCCTCTTCACACTGCTGCTGGGCTTCCTGGCCTCCACGTGTCCAGATAAGAGAACGGTACATCACAAACACACGTGTGAATTCATATCTCCAACAGTACATCTAAAGATGCATCACTCCTGCCTTGTTTTTTGGCTTTAGAGTGTCCTGTGTATTGTGTGGGTCTGAATGTCTGTTTATGTTATGGTCAACTTTTGTTGTTTTTATTGTGCTTTATAAATAAAATTGATTGATTGATTGTTTATCCCTGTCATTTAGAGGCAAAATTATTTATTTAGCTTATTTTCTTCATAAGAATACAGTAAATTCCTATATCAATTATGTTGTCTTGTGCAGCCACAGCAAGATGGCATGATTGATTAAATGTCCTCTGTGTGCTGCTCCAGATTGCTGCTCGTACTTTGGGTGATCTTGTGAGAAAACTGGGTGAGAAGATCCTGCCTGAGATCATTCCCATCCTGGAGGAGGGTCTGCGCTCGGACAAGAGCGACGAGAGGCAGGGAGTGTGTATCGGCCTGAGCGAGATAATGAAGTCAACCAGCAGAGATGCAGTAAGTCCTCTATAACCAGATCAAATCCGATTGTTATTGTGGTTGTTGTTAACTGGCGTTCCGTGGTGTTTATGGCAGGTTTTGGTGTTTTCCGAGTCTCTGGTCCCGACCGTGAGGAAGGCCCTGTGTGATCCTCTGGAGGAAGTGCGTGAAGCGGCCGCTAAAACCTTCGAGCAGCTCCACACTACCATCGGTCACCAGGCGCTTGATGACATTCTGCCCGCACTGCTTAAACAACTGGTACTGCTGCCAGCCGACAGTCTTCTCTTTTACATCTCGATTCCTCATCACTTCATTCCTAGTTTTCATCCCTTCTTGTTTCCTTCCATCCCTTTTTTCCCTTTCCTCCTTCCTTCTTTCCATCCTTTTCTCCTTCCCTTTCTTCCTTACATCCTTCCTTTCTTCCCTCCTTTGCTTTTTCTTTCCTTCCTTTTTTCTTCCCTTCTTGTTTCCTTCCCTCCTTTCTTCCTTCATCCCTTTTCTTTCCTTCCATCCCTTTTTCTCCTTCCCTTCCTTTCATCATTTTTGATTTCCTCTCCTGCCTCCTTCACTTCCATCATTTTTTCTTTCCTTCCCTCTCCCTTCCTTCTCATCTTCCATCCTTTTCTCCTTCACTTCCATCATTTCTTCCTTTCTCCTTCCTCTCCTCCTTTTTTCTTTCCTTCCTTCCCTCTTCCTTCTCATCTTCCATCTTTCCTTTTTTCCTTATTCCTTCCTTTCTTTTCCCTCCCTCTTCCTTCCTTTCCTCCTTCCTTCCCTCTTTTCTTCCTTTGTTCCTTCCTTTCCATCCTTCCTTCCCTCTTCCTTCTCATCTTCCTCCTTTCCTTTTTTCCTTCCTTTCTTTCTTTTCCTTCTCTCCTTTCTTCCGTTCCTCTGGTCTTCCTTCCCATTGTTCTTTACCTCCCTGATTCCTTTCTTCCTTCCCTCTTCCCTCCTTCCTTCTCATCTTCCTTTTTCCTTATCTCTTTTCTTCCTTGCCTACATTCCTTCATTCCTTTCTTACTTTCCCTCCCTTTTTCCTTCCCTCACTCCTTCCTTGCTTCCTTCTGTCTTCATCCCTTCCCTTCTTTGTTTCTCCTTCTCTTCTCATCTTTCTTTCTTCCTTCCTTTTTTCCTCAAATAAAGACATTTCTTTAGTATATACAGATTTTTTTTGGGACGTAACATGTTTAATTGCACTCACAAAGAGCCATTTTTATTCATCCTATAAAATATTTTTTATAATCCTTATCTAGTAATCAGGAATGACTGGAAAAGTCAAGGAAATTCCTTGGCTAGATTTATGAAGTGTATTTATGTTGTGACACATAATTGTTGTTTTCAGGAGGATGAGGAGACGTCTGAGTTTGCATTGGATGGGTTGAAACAGGTCATGGCTGTGAAGAGTCGCTCGGTGCTGCCTTACCTTGTGCCCAAGGTGAATTCTCACGCTCACATTCTCTCTTAATTCATTTGTGCACAAACCTAAAGATTTTTAAACGTCAGCATAACGTTTGGCCCACATTGCAGATTATTCTGACTGAGAGTGTTTGATTGACATGTAAAGAAACCAGTTCACTCTTTGTGACATTTAGGTGCTGGTAAATCTGAATCCTTCCTGTCTGCTCGTGGATTTATTGTTCACTCTCATTTACTGTTAATTGTAGGTGTCTGTTCAAGATAGTGATGTTGTCCTAATTATCTTGGTCTGTGTTTATTGTTGTGCTCTGTAGCTGACGGCTCCTCCTGTAAACACGCGTGTTCTTGCCTTCCTGTCTGCGGTGGCGGGAGACGCTCTGACGCGTCACCTCGGGGTGATTTTACCAGCACTGCTCTCATCGCTGAAAGACAAGCTGGGCACAGAGGAAGCCCTGCAGGTAAACATGACAGCTGTCAGTAATATCTACTCAATCATAATACACACAACCCTTGAATCTTTATTCTAAAAACAGAGCTGCTCTGTTACTGAATGTGTGAAACTAGAGTTCAGGGTCCAGACTTAACACTCATGTAGTCTTAAAGGTCTTTACAAGAGAAACGTCTTTGAGAAAGCAAAGGTGTACAGATTGAATGTTTAATGAAATTATGCAAAATGCAGTTTCATGTCTGGTAATTGGCAGATGATGTAAAAAAATACTGTATAGTCCTTTATACTGATCCTGTATAAATGTAGAACTAAACGTTTGTCGTCATCTACAGGAGCTGAGCAACTGTCAGACGGTGGTCCTCTCTGTAGAAGATGAGGTCGGACAGAGGATCATCATTGAAGATCTTTTGGAGGCCACTCGAGGAACAGACGCTGGACTGAGACAGGCGTCCGTCACCATACTCAACGGATACTTCTCCAGAACACGTGTGGACTACAGCGCGCACACACGCATGCTGCTGTCTGGACTCATGCGACTCCTGAACGACCCCAATCCAGAGGTGCTGAGCCAGAGCTGGGACGCCATCAACTCCATCACAAAGGTACGAGAAGGTCGATCTGATCCACTCTTTGAAATGGGTTAATCAGCAGCGTTGGGGACGTTTTTGTTAATGAGTAATATTAATTACTAATAACTTTTTATAGATTACTAATACAAATATGTATAGACTCCAAGCTGTAATGTGTGTATGTGTGTAGAAACTGGATGCAGGCAGTCAGCTGGCCCTGATCGATGACCTACACAGAGACATCCGCTCTGCTGCCGCTGAGGTCAAAGGTCAACACTTACCCGGCTTCTGTTTGCCCAAGAAGGTGAGCATTACTTAGAGCGTCATAAACTGAAGGGAAAAAGTCAACACCTACTGACTCGGCACAAAGTCATTATGTTTTGAATGACCTTACCTAAAAAGTAGCATGCAGTATTTATACTGCGCACAGTATGCACAATTTCTGCATTGATAAATCAGTATGTAGTATACTCTGTAGTATGCAGTAGGCTAGTATATCATTCTGAATATTATGATTCTCAATATGATTGACATTTTGTATTCCTCTTCTCAAACTAGTTTTTTTTTTTCTCTTTTGTCTCAGGGTGTGACTTGTATTCTCCCCGTGCTGAGAGAAGGCATTTTAACAGGAAGTCCAGAGCAGAAGGAGGAGGCGGCTCATGCATTGGGTGGAGTCATTAAACTGACATCAGCCGAGGCACTCCGCCCCTCTGTGGTCAACATCACTGGACCTCTTATCCGTATACTAGGAGACCGCTTTGCCTGGACTGTGAAAACGGCTCTGCTTGAGACACTCACTTTATTATTGGCCAAGGTCAGAGGTCACTGCAACTCTGTGCGATTGCTTTTAATTGTTGGTCTGTGTAGATGGGCGTCAGACAGATGTATCTCACTGTTTTTCAGCATCTTATGACATGAGCATTGTGTTTTAAGGATCGCTTGACAAAATATTGAAGCATTAGGGGTCGACGATATGACCAATATCTTATATCACGATACGAGTAATTTTATATCACAATATAGAAAAAGTTTTCTGGAAAATCAATAAAAATGTGTTTATATATTTAATAACCCTATTATAATACCGATTTTTGGAACTTCAGTCAGTGAATTAAATCCTTCATTAAAAACTACTTCCTCTTTATTTGGATCAAGACAATGTCAAAGTAATTAAATAAATAAATGTATTATATTTTAAACTTGTTTTCAAAATTCAACCATAACAAAATGCAAAATATAACCGTTTGCCCCATTTCTGTTTAAAATTTGTCGACCATTATTATTATTATTATTATTATTATTATTATAAACTTTGCTCAAGAAACGTAAGATCTTCTCAGAGCAACACGACAAATAAAATAAGTATCACTATGTGAAAAATAAGTAAATAAATAAACAAATACATGACCAAATGAATGCAGAGTTCATGTTTTGGTTTTCGTTGTTTTGAGATGGTGAAACAGATTGCTTCTGTTATTAATTATCTCAGTTTGCAGATTCGATTTTTCTGCTCTGTACATCATGCCACACCTCTTTTAATAACAAGCTCTTCTTCATTTTCTTGACCTGTTTGGGAGTCATCCCATTCTGTGATTTCAAAAATGGGGGTCAAAAAAGGGTCAAAAGTGATTATGTAGCGTGAGTGACTCCGCTCTGAGCTCTCTTGTCTCTGGCGCAAAAATATCAGACAGCCTGCTGGACTCGAGTGCACTTCAGAGCTCCAGAGATGGTGCGCGCCACAGTCTCGTGAAACATTCGCATTTCAGGTGAGAAGAATATTTCACGCTTTTAAAGCGGTAAACGCATGATGAAGGTCATTAAATTTGCTTCACATCCCTGTCCATGTTTCTTCACTTCTCTCAGTATCACGTGAAGCACTAAACACTAAACACACGCTGCGCACATGGATATTTACAAATCGCGATATACGCAATATAGTAAAATCTCTATCGGTTGGAACTTTATATCATTGCCACGATATATATTGTCATATCGCCCAGCCGTATTAAGCAGCGTTCCAATGTTAAGATGTACAGGGAAAGCCAATGATTTAAAATGTATTTAAAATTTTTAAAACTGAACTAATGAAAAAATTATATATATATATATATATATATACACAGTGTATATATATATATATATATATATATATATATATATATATATATATATTTTTTTTTTTATATACTGTCTATTATTTATGTAAAATAAATTCTAGTTATGCTCAGCTCCAAAATATTTCATTGGTTAGAAATTAAAGTTAAAAATATTTTATCAATTAAAAATGTTTATCCAGTTATATTTATAAAAAGAATGATAAAAAATAACAATGGAAAACCTTGTTTTAAATATTAGCCACGCCCCTCTTTCCAACACCCCACACTCCAAAGATACCAAATGAGCTGTATTGAGATAGTGAAATAGCGCCCTCAACTGGCAACTGTTATGAACAACATGGCTTAAAAATGGCATTAAGCCTCAATAATTCGCTGCAACTACAATAATATGAGAATGAGCAAAATGATTGACAGGCAGAAAACGTTATTGACCGCGGACACATTTTTGTTGCTGTTTACAGAGTCTACAGCTGTCACAGACACGAGAGATATCTCACGAGTCACGACACATTACATTAATATCTTTCATGGAGTAGGATTTTTTTTAACAACTTTCTGTGAAAATATCGCTTATAGCATCTTTAAATATTTTGAAAATATTTTATTATTTCTTAAAATAAACAGTGAACCAATTTTGTTTATATATTTTATATATATATTTGAAAAACTTTAGTCCACCAAATCAAAGTCCGGTTGTGTAACCAACACGCAATGAACCATTTTGTCGTCATGTGACAAGAAAACCATAAAATGTAGAGGACCCCTTTAGATCCTCATGACTGAAGTTTTGAAGTTTGAAGTTTTTAAAAATATATATTATTTTGACATTTTTATGAAAACAAAAATGCTGTTCTGGTCAAATGGAGTAACCGTAAGAACACTTTTTGGTGTTCGATATATTTATTTGTAACAAATATTTTTTACTTTGGAAAAATATGTATTTTAGGAAGTATTTTAATACCTCTTTCTTGAAGGTTAAAAAAGCATGCTTCTAATAAAATGCTATAAATGTTTTTTGGGGTTTTTTTTGCACAAAGATTACATTTCGACAAATTCGGCAAAAAAGTGTTTTAAACTAGATTTCTAAAAGATTTTACATTTTTATCACCTCGAACAACCTTGTTTATCAATGGCCTAAATGTTCACGTCAGCACAGCCATTAACCTGGAAAATAAAAAATGGCACTCCATGTCAAAAAGGTCATGACCCCTGCTCTGGGTCTTCATTACTGAACCTTCCTAGTAATCACTGTTTCTAATCTAATGCAGGTGGGCATTGCTCTGAAACCCTTCCTGCCGCAGCTGCAGACCACCTTCCTGAAGGCCCTGCAGGACTCCAGTCGGGCGGTCAGGCTGCGGGCAGCAGAATCTCTGGGTCAGCTTGTCTCCATACATGCTAAAGTAGATCCACTCTTTACGGAACAGCTGGCAGCCATACGCAACGCAGAGGACGCTGGAGTCAGGTACGAGTCGGGTCATCACATGATGTATGTTTAGAACTCAAAATTTGTTTTTATCGTCATCTCAGCCTGAGTAGCAAAAAATATATGCTATGTACAATGCACAACTTGTACATTATTTGCTACGGTCATGAATGATACCTCAAATATTGTGGTGTATTGATTTGGGCCACTAAATGATTACCCAGAACACCCACCCATATCACAGTATAGCATCATTGAGAACTTTTACATGCTCTAGTCTGTGCTTGTTATTTACACTGATTCTGTGGTGCAGGGAGACCATGTTACAGGCCCTGCGGTTCGTCATCCAGGGTGCGGGGGCAAAGGTCGACCCTGCCATCAGAAAGAACATCACCACCACACTGCTGAGCATGTTGGGACATGACGAGGTACTGCACACTAGTGCATTAGGTTTAGTTTATCAGATGTCAATCAAGACTAACTTTTCAATATCGTTTTTAGTGATCTGAAGCTGAAATTTGCAATGTTTTTTATTTAAAATCATTTTTTGTATCCCAGCTTAATATGCGGAGTCAACTATAACTAATAAATTCGTAGACTTTCTCCAAAATTCTGCGACTGGTGCTATCAAAACATTGATCTGTTTGTTTACCCGGCCCGACTAGCCTGACAGCAACATTGGCTCAACCAATGGCATGAGTCTGGGGGCGGGACTTATCTATTTGTTTGACCAATAGCAGAGAAAGTATGTTTTTTTGCAATTCTGTTTGGTGACTCTAGTGATGCAGAAATGACACTTGAGCTTCAATCAATCAATGTATGAAACAGTTTTTTAAATAAGGTATTTAATATTCAAGTATGTTTAATTAAATCTGATTATAATAGCTGATTTATTACATTTAGCTTCCTCCTGAAGACTGAGAATGTGAATGTGCTTATTGTCTTTAGAGCAGTGATCTACAACAGGATGTGGTTGTTGCAAGTGTGTCAGTGTGGCCTCACCTTGCCTTTTGTGTGTGTGTGTGTGTGTGTGTGTGTGTGTGTGTGTGTGTGTGTGTAGGATGCCACTCGAATGGCCTCTGCAGGGTGTGTTGGCGAGCTGTGTGCGTTCTTGTCTGAAGAAGAGCTCAAGAGTGTCTTACAGCAGCATGTTCTTGGTAAGAACACACACATTTAGTGCAAAAAGGTCACAGATGCGGTTTAGGATGTGATCAGACTTGTTTTTTTAATTTCGATATGTACATGTGCTTGACTTTCTTCCGTCTGCTGAACAAAAATGACAATTTTTAGAAGAGTATCTCAGCTCACATGCAATGCAAGTGAATGTGTATCAAAACTTTGAAGCTCCAAAAAGCTCATAAAAGTAATCCACAAGACTTCAGTGTTTTAATCCATGTCGTCAGAAGCAATATGATAGTTGTGGGTGAGCAACAGACCATCAAGTAAAACGTTCACATTCTTCTTTTTTTGTTTTTGGCGATTGACATTCTTCGTGCATATCGCCACCTGCTGGGCAGGGAGGAGAATTTATAGTAAAAAAAGGTCTTAAATATTGATCTGTTTCTTCAAATATTGGCCTATATTTTGGGATCTTCTAATATTGTCTTGGGCAATGTGGAGACTTGTCATAATAGTTGAGAACCACTGTTAAAAACATTTCTACCTATAGCTTTTAAATCACTCTTTCTAATCATCATCGATAAAATGTACTTGTAATGTTTATGCCATTGTGCCAGTACAAAGCAGACATTTCTGATTACTCACAGATCACACACTCGTGACACATTCCCTCTTAAGTAACCCAACACTGAATATATTTCTCTCTGTAGCGGATGTGTCTGGTGTAGATTGGATGGTGCGTCATGGGCGGAGTTTGGCTCTGGCGATTGCAGTGAAGTGTGCTCCTGATCAGCTGTGTACGGATGAATACAGATCTGCTGTGCTGGAGGCCGTCTTATCTAGTGCCACCGCAGACAGAGTAAGAATCAGCTCCATTATTTAGACATTAAGAACACTGTATCAGGCCTGCAGCAACTCAATGTAGTAACAAAGTATAATTTAACAATTGCACAATAAGTTAAATGTAGTAAACGGTCATTATGAAAACACTTTCGTAAATATAAAGAAAAACATGGTTTGCATTAAGTAACTGGATATTTTACGGGAAATTTGTTACAATATGAACTCACTGTAGCCACAACTCGTGACCACAGTTCATAATGTATAATAATAATGATATATATATATAGTAAAATGTTATAGGTTAATGACATTACGAGAAATGTATGCTTATAAGGCTGCTTTATGAATTCAAATATTTTCATAAAGCTGTAATAATTTTGTGATTGTGATGTGCTCCATGATTTTAAGTCGCTTTGACCCAGAAACACATTGAGCTTTATTCACAGAATTAAAAATAGAAAGTCTCAGATAATTCTGATAATATAATTATTAGCTTCTAATCACTGTCTCGATTTAATCATTTAAATAGTGACTGTCATAATAACTTGTCTCGGCATTGACTTTTGACAGAATTAAGAGGTTTTTTCAAACGTAAGCTACATTAAATAATTTATAGACATCAATTACAGGTCAGTAAAATATAATGCGTATATATATACACTCACCTAAAGGATTATTAGGAACGCCTGTTCAATTTCTCATTAATGCAATTATCTAATCAACCAATCACATGGCAGTTGCTTCAATGCATTTAGGGGTGTGGTCCTGGTCAAGACAATCTCCTGAACTCCAAACTGAATGTCAGAATGGGAAAGAAAGGTGATTTAAGCAATTTTGAGCGTGGCATGGTTGTTGGTACCAGACGGGCCGGTCTGACTATTTCACAATCTGCTCAGTTACTGGGATTTTCACGCACAACCATTTCTAGGGTTTACAAAGAATGGTGTGAAAAGGGAAAAACATCCAGTATGCGGCATTCCTGTGGGCGAAAATGCCTTGTTGATGCTAGAGGTCAGAGGAGAATGGGCCGACTGATTCAAGCTGATAGAAGAGCAACTTTGACTGAAATTATTATTATTATTATTAGTTACATTTATATAGCGCTTTATCTGAGACCTCAAAGCGCTTTACAAGGAAGGGGGGAATCTCCTCAACCACCATCAATGTGCAGCATCCACCTGGATGATACGCCCACCACACACCAGCTTACTGGTGGAGAGGAGACAGAGTGATGAAGCCAATCAGTATACGGGGATGATTAGGAGGCCATGATGGACAGAGGCCAAGGGGCAGATTTGTCCAGGACACCCCTACTCTTTTTCGAAAGATATCCTGGGATTTTTAATGACCACAGAGAGTCAGGGCCTCGGTTTAACGTCTCATCCGAAGGACGAAATAACCACTCGTTACAACCGAGGTATGCAGCAAAGCATTTGTGAAGCCACAACACGCACAACATTGAGGCGGATGGGCTACAACAGCAGAAGACCCCACCGGGTACCACTCATCTCCACTACAAATAGGAAAAAGAGGCTACAATTTGCAAGAGCTCACCAAAATTGGACAGTTGAAGACTGGAAAAATGTTGCCTGGTCTGATGAGTCTCGATGTCTGTTGAGACATTCAGATGGTAGAGTCAGAATTTGGCGTAAACAGAATGAGAACATGGATCCATCATGCCTTGTTACCACTGTGCAGGCTGGTGGTGGTGGTGTAATGGTGTGGGGGATGTTTTCTTGGCACACTTTAGGCCCCTTAGTGCCAATTGGGCAACGTTTAAATGCCACGGCCTACCTGAGCATTGTTTCTGACCATGTCCATCCCTTTATGGCCACCATGTACCCATCCTCTGATGGCTACTTCCAGCAGGATAATGCACCATGTCACAAAGCTCGAATCATTTCAAATTGGTTTCTTGAACATGACAATGAGTTCACTGTACTAAAATGGCCCCCACAGTCACCAGATCTCAACCCAATAGAGCATCTTTGGGATGTGGTGGAACGGGAGCTTCGTGCCCTGGATGTGCAATCCCACAAATCTCCATCAACTGCAAGATGCTATCCTATCAATATGGGCCAACATTTCTAAAGAATGCTTTCAGCACCTTGTTGAATCAATGCCACATAGAATTAAGGCAGTTCTGAAGGCGAAAGGGGGTCAAACACAGTATTAGTATGGTGTTCCTAATAATCCTTTAGGTGAGTGTAGATATATATATATATATATATATATATATATATATATATATATATAAAAATATAAATATCCTCCTGAGACCTGAGCGTGACCGCTGTGTGCATTTTCCATTTCCCTTTTTGATTTGTAACTAGTTGCACCTAATAAACAAGCAAATAAACATTTTAGAGCCAGTAGTTTTCCTAAAAATTGGATTCCACATACTGTATGTGGACAGTGAAGCTATGCTGTGAAATTTAAATTAATACCAAGCTAAAGAAAGTCCGATATATATATATATATATATATATATATATATATATATATATATATATATATATATATATATATATATATATTTTTTTTTTTTTTTTTTTAATAATCAAATTGTTCATTATATTTCCAGGAGTGTTGGTTATTCATGTTTTTGAGACGTTACAGACATTATATCAGAAATTAGCATAATTTATTCAGATTCAAAGTAATGTCCAGCATCATCCAATCACAGCCAACCATGTTAAAATAAAATGATGCATTGTAAATGGTGAATCTATGTGCTGATGATCATCGTCCCGTGTGTGTCAAACATGTTGAGTGTCCAAACATCATCTGCAGCTGAAACTGAACTTTTGATCAGATTTTAGGAGTGAACGCACTTAGATGTACAGAGAGATATAGGATGCTCCCTTGCTCCCTATTTAGTGAATGACTTCATCTCTAGGAAAGGCAAAGCAAGGCAAGATTATTTAAAGCACGTTTCATACACTGTGGCAATTCAAAGTGCTCGGTGTGCTGTCTGTCTGCACTGGTCTCAGAACAGTTTGAAATGCACCTTAACTCCATATAAAGCCTCTGAAAGACACATTTTGAACTTTTGGATAAACCCATTGATCTCAATGTTATAATGCACAGTGAATATATATTAATGCATTAACTAATGTTAATGAATAGCATCATATTGCACAGTGATACAAAAAATTAAATGTAACAAAATGTATATTAAAATGAAGTGAAATGACCAACAGATGTGTTAATGTTATGAGAGCTATTCAAAATATCTGACATGTTTTTCTACTTTTGAGGAAATGTGATGCCTGTATACACACATGTGGACATCATGTTCATCAGTGTGCTGACGTGAGAATGTGGCATATCTAATGAAAATAGAGACGCTACTCTTTTCACCCAAACAGGTTTCAGTGGAAAAAAAAAGAAATTTCTTACCAGAGGCACTTTTGTTGGCGCTGCGTCCACAGGAGTGCTTCACGGAAATCGACGGCATGCTGTTGTCACGTGACTCGGTGCGGCAGAAGTTTAACCCTTAAATGTCAGTTTAGAGTCTTGTGAACAGTATTCAGTCGGGTTTTATTCATTTAAATGATGCGTTACGTATAGCAAATCCAAAATAGCGAGTTCTCACGAGGCCGTGGGGTCGCACGAGGATATACTGTGTATATATAATCTGCATATATTAATGTATTTATGATTTTAATGATATGCTGCTCTATAGAGGTTTCGATTTTTCTAGCTAACTAACGAGCTAAGGATATTATAGTTTTAACTCTGATGTAAATGTAACATTAGGTGACAGGTTGTTCAAAAGCTGTTTTATGGACGTCTTTCTGTGGTTGAAAAACACATTGGACGACTACACGAGAGACAATACATTCATGTCAGTTGCACTGTATCTTTCAACATGCCCTCCGATGTTCATTGATGTTTTATTTCGTGTTTTAACTTAATTAAATTGCAGAAAATGATGGGTTCTCTCAAGCTCCGTAGGTAGTTTAAGACCAGGTTTAGATGAAAGATGTGCAATTGTAAAGGAGTACCAATGTTATTTGTGCCTTAAAACGATACTATTGTTTGTTTTGAAAATTAGAATATGATACAATTTTAAATTCATGTTTTCAAAGTTTATAATGTAATACATTATCTCATTTTGTAATAACCTGTTACTTTTAGCAACAAAAAAACATCATTACATTATGCGCTTTTACATAATGTAATATTTATTATGTTTTGAGAAAATTCTTGCATTATGAACATTTACGTTATGTGCCGTTATTACGTTATGCAGCAATTTTTTTTGCCTCCGTTTCTGAGACCGTCAATCCGCGCATCTTATCACGTGACTCATTATACATGACACCGCGGAGACTCCCAGCATGTGGAGACTCATGCTACTCTTCCTGATCCACGCACAACTCACCACACGCCCCATTGAGAGCGAGAACCACTAATCACCACCGCGAGGAGGTTACCCCATTTAGGGATCTACCCTCCCTAGCAACCGGGCCAATTTGGTTGCTTAGGAGACCTGAGTCACTCAGCACATCCTGGATTCAACGTGCGACTCCAGCGGTGGTAGTCAGGCCTCCTCACTAGAGCTTTTTGTACGATTTTATGGCGTAATGAAGACTGTGGATGAATGTGTCATGTCAGAATGCAGCCGTATCTTCGATGCTCTCTGTTCTTGAGTTGTCCTTCATTGATGTTGTGTTTGATGTGTGCTGTAGATCCCCATCGCCTGCAGTGGTATCAGAGCTATGGGTTACCTGATGAGACACCAGCTCCGCTCTGGAGGAGGAGAAGCTGCGTCACCCCGCATCGTCACACAGTTCGTTAAGGTGAGTCTGACTCGAAAGTATTCGTAAACAAGCCATGAACTCTGCCCAAACTCGACTAAAGAATAGAATACTACTGCACAGCTCACTGCACGCTTCATTTGGCAAACGTGAATACTGTTTACCGTATATATACAATCTACTTCTGTTTTTCAAATATAGTAGTGTGTCATTCCAAACAAGATGAGTCAACATCTACATATCAGATATTCAGGATACACTTATGCATGTGTGTGACCACTCTGATGTGTTTCCCACATCACTGTCCTCCCACAGTGTTTGCAGAATCAGTCGAGTGACATTCGGCTGGTGGCGGAGCGTGTGCTGTGGTGGGTGTGTAAAGAGGTTGAGACTCCCGTTCTGGAACCCAGTCTGGTCAAACCGGTGATCAAAGCGCTGTTGGACAACACCAAAGACAAGAACACGAGCGTCCGAGCACAGAGCGAACACACACTCGTCAGCTTACTGCGACTGCGACAGGGAGAGGAGGGCATGCAGGTAAGAGATATTTTTGTTCTGGCACAAATTTGCATATTTGCCTTCTGCTGTCAGACAATTACAGGGATAGTTCTGCCAAAAATAAAACATCTTGTCATTATTTACATGCACTCATGTCACTATAAACTCGTATGACTTTATTAACGGAAGACATATGTTTTATGTAATGTTGTAATGTTAGTGAAAAGTAACTCTGGACAGTAAAAGTAATCAATATGACTCAAAGTCTTTCTGTTCATTGCACAAAGTGATTGTAACTGTTCCCTTATAGCTGCGTGTACATGCGCTATTAACCTCTTCAACTCTGCGGACCCGTTGGCAGGTCCAAAAGGGGGCGCTATGTCGCAAAAACCGTTTACGCTTAAAATCCTCCGAATACATCTCTGGCATATGGGGTATCGTATGAAAGCTTAGAATCTGAACTTCTGCATATATGTTACATAAAATAACAAAATAAGGTCTAAAATATTTGCATGGCAAATCAGTGCCACCTAGAGGTCATGTGATAGAAATATTATTTTAAAAGTCTTTCAAATAGCATTTAAATAGATGTATCGTGTATTGAATGAAAGCTCTCATTCTCAGGAATGCTAATTATTGCCCTAATACAACATAGTGTAAAAGATTATCAAAAGAATCACTGAGTGAAATATGATATCTGTAAAACATCAAATACAAATGTCTCTTTTTATGCTCCGATAACTGCGCTGGAAGCCCCAAATTGTTACAAATCTGCTTTTACCTTGGGCAATTTTCTAAAATAAATTGCCATTTTTTGCTTGTGAGAATAATACAATGTTATATCTTAGATGTCCTGAACAAAGCAGGAAAAGCATGAACAAATCATAGGAAATCAATGTTTTCAACTGTTGATGATAAAATGTTATACATCGTTGCAAAGGGGAGGATCTCAGCTTTCTAATGACACCTAGATTCAGCTTGTAGTCCACTCAGAGGCCGAGATATTCAATGAAACATTGGAGGTGGGGCATGAACTGAAAATCAGACTGAATGTCAATGGACGAGCACATCTGTGAGAGCTAAAATGCGTTAGAGCTCCACCTACATTTCAGGTTGGCATTTTGTGACAGATTGGCGGGTGATATAGGGCAAAAATCCTTGAACTTGCTGCCAACTAGTGGAATAAAATAAGACTATTTGGAGGGAGATTGGGTGAACAGAAACTGATTTACATGCTTACAAAAATATATTCATCATCGGATTGTGGTCTTTTTTTATTTGGGTGGGTTTCTGAAAAAATGACGCCGATTTTTGGTAATCAGTCCACAGTATGTGTAAATAGTGAGCTTTAATTGCAGGTGGGCTGCCCAAAAATGCCCCAGAGTTGAAGAGGTTAACTTTTGTATGTATCAATTCGTTTCAGAGCATCAGTGCGATCCTGGACTCGGCCAGTAACGAGCTGCTGTCAGAATGTTACCGCAGATCGTTGAAGAAGATCTCTGGCCTTCCCGACTCCAGTGAGGAGATCGATGACACCATCCTCACATGATTGACAGCTTAAGCCCCGCCTCTGCATCTGGACATTTCAGTCACTAAAGTTCTCAGAGAACGCTTGATCTACTCAATAATATATTAGAGACCTGCTTCGGTCAGTCATACACACACACACACACACGCACACACAACCCTCACGCTAGCTTTGACTGTCCGTGTCTTTTACACCACAATGAATGAAAGCCTGGGGAAGGTATTTATTGTGCATTGAGCCCCTGAAACCATCATTCAAAAATATATAAATATTCTTTATTTTGCTGGTAAATTGTTAAAATGTGTCTTTTGGTTTTCTTCTGATATGTGGAGTATTAATTTGTGCCAATTCTTTACAAAGACTGATGTTCTAATGCCCTTTTTTATTTTGTTTGGATGTTGTGGGGTTTCTGATGTAATTCAGAGTGTGTGTGTGTGAGAGAGAGAAACGCTTGAGCCATCATCAACCCAAAGGATGTGATGCTGATTTTATTCAGTTAGCGATGTGGCCTCCAATGATGGTTGTGTGAATAAATAGAGAATGAAAACCTTGGTTTAATAAACGGTTTGACTTAAATGACTTTTCGTTTTCCTTTCAGTCATTTGCAAGATTACGGTGATCATTGCAAATTTTATAAAACATTACTTGCAATAATAGTTCTAATTTAAAGGGACAGTTCACCCAAAAAATGAAAATTCTCTTATCACTCACCCTCACGCCACCACAGACGTGTTTGACTTCCTTCTGCTGAACACAAATGAAGATTTTTAGAAGAATATTTCCGCTCTGTTGGTCCATACAATGCAAGTGAACAGAGTCCAGAACTTTGAAGCTAAAAAAAGCACATAAAGGCAGCATAACGGTAATCCATACGACAGTGGTTAAATCCTTCAGAAGCGATATGAGAGAAACAGATCAATATTTAAGTTCTTTTTTACTATAAATTTTCTTCCCTGCCCAGTAGGGTAAGGAGGAATATGCATGAAGAATGTGAATTGCCAAAAACGAAAGAATTTGGAAGTGTAAGTGAAATTGGAGATTTATATATAAAAAAAAAAAAGGGGGACTTGCGTATTGATCTTTTTCTCACTCACACCGATCATATCGCTTCTGAAGACATGCATTGAACCACTGGAGTCTTATGGATTACTTTTATGCTGCCTTTATGTGCTTTTTTTAAGCTTCAAAGTTTTGGATACTGTTGACTTTATGTATTGTATGGACCTGCAGAGCTGAGATACCTGTATTCTTTTATAATGTTGTTTGTGTTCAGCAGAAGAAAGAAATTCATACACATCTGGGATGGCATGAGAGTGCGTAAATGATGAGAGAATTGTATTATTGTTGGGTGCGCTATCCCTTTAAATAATGATTTTCACAAAATAGACACATTTAAGATACAAAATATCCATAATATGAGTCTATTTTTAAAATAGAAGTTACTAAAGCATTGGTTTGTAGTAGAAAGCAAATTTTCTGAGGGGTCTGGAAAATTAAAAAACGGTAAACAGAAATGTAATTTTCCATGATTTGTTTTCAAGTTAACTGTAGGGATTCAAACTAGTATTTCATGAATTTGATTTTAAATTGAAACCGCTTCACCGTGTATTATTTAGATATAATGACAAAATATGATAGATTACTAAAATACCTTGTTAATACCTAAAGACCTTCCAAGGTTGTTTGTCCCCCAAGACTTTTACCATTAAATTAGACTTTTTCCTTAAATGCAATCTCAAAAAACGAAACTAATTGAAAAACGTAAAACATCCATAGTAGAAGAGTTTTGTGTAAGTCATTAAATGTGTGCAATTCAATTTGTTAAATGATTTTACATTTATTATAAAGTACATGTATAATAAATTATACGCAAAAATGAACACGTCACTTCATATCCTTCATGTCTGTATGAGTCAATGTTTTCACTCTGTGATATTTTGTATCACAGGCTTGTTGACGTTTGTTACATTGTATCGCGTCGGGGCGCTCTGATTTGTTAAGAGCAGCGGCAGCAGCGCTCTGATTGGCTAGGAGAAGCAGCAGCGGCTCTCTGATTGGTCAGCGGCAGCTGCGCTGGGTGCAGCACACACAGGAGGAAGCGCCGTTTCCGGCTCTGAGCGACTGCTGACACCGCCAAACGCCGACTGAAAACTGGCTGTGATTGGGATCTAGCCGGGTGAAATCCTCCTCTTCTATCCGGCGGGGACGTCAGACGGGTTCCCGGCCAAGCGATCGGTTGGAAAGAGCCGTGAAGTTGCAGCTAAGCCGCGGGCTTTGAGCCACCGACCAGCGGCATGGCGCGGGACTACGATCACCTCTTCAAACTGCTGATCATCGGTGACAGCGGTAAGCGAAACCGCGGATGAGGGACGGGAAGCGGGCCCGGGCGAGGCTGCACGATCCGATGTATGGGGGGTTTGAGTGTCACAGTTAAAGCGGAATGACCAAAGAGTCTTTTAAGATGAACACAGGGCTGATTTGACAGAAAGACAACCGTGTTTCATCATTGTGTTGCGGCTGATTGTGTTAGATTGGGCTGTTCAGATCAGACAGGCCAGAGATCCAGTATCTCCTCGTCCGTATTTCAGTCCTGGATCATGCATATAAAGTTCAATTAGTTTACTAACTAATCAAAAATGCTCCGATCAAATGCAAAGACTTTAATACTGTTTATAGTGGAATTGCATATATACATGGTCCCACTAAGTATTTGGACACTTTGAGTCACACTAATATGTGTGAATGTCATTGCATTAGATGCAAAATATTACAGCAATTGTCATTTATTTAAAAGACAGCATAAGCACATATGGCAGGCAAAATATTTCACAAAAATGATCAGATCAATAGAGTATTGCGGTTGTCAGATGTAACATGTTAGTAGTTCTCCACCTGTGGTTCCTCTGTTAGGACACCTGTGGGGAGGTGAGGGGAACTGACCTCATGCATTCATCAAAAATCACCAAGACATTAGTTGATTCAAAGCCTATCGGGCAATAATGGCTCAGAAAAGTGAGAAAAGCTCCAACAGCAGAAGACACTTGCATTGATATCGAATGCAATGACATTTAAAATAAGAAAAGACTATTATTCTTTGCTTAATTTGATGGGCTGTTGGTGATGTCAGCACATGTGTGTGCGTGTCTGTGTGTCCTGTTTTTCTGACTAGTTGTTAACCATCCATCACAGCTTGTGGCTCTTGCAGTTTGAGTCTTTGCACCTTCTCGTGTGAAGCATTTACAATGGAATTGAATGGGGCCAATTTTTGAGAGTTAAAATACTTCAGTTTTAAAGTATAGCAACAAGACGTAAACAATATGTGTGTTATCGTGATTCTAGTGCGAAACACTAAAACGACCGTAAAAATGATCATTTAAACGACTTTACATCTCAAAGAATACAAATGTTTTAACTTGCTTTTTTGAAATTGTAAGCATCACATTTCTGCTTTTTTGACCCCGCCACGTTTAGCAGCTGGTAGGGGTCTCCCACCACCCCTGGCAGCGGCCCTGACTGCTCCAGGCGGTCGGCTAGGAGCTCCTTCTCCCCTCGCGGTCGGTGGTCATTCCTCCGCTTCCAGGCGGCCGGGCTCCTCCGTCCCCTGGCAGATGGCCACGGCTGCTTCGTTGAGGTGCATGGTAGTGGCGAGAACTCCACTACAGCATATCCCTCCTCCTTCCCAGGTTTCGGCACCGGTGTAAAGGGATTAAGGGAAAGGAGGCGAGAACCGGCTTGACAATATAAATAATATTTTAATAAGGAACTTAAACAAAAGACACACACATATATGATGGACAGCTGCCCGTAAACGCTCTCTCTCTCTCACACGCACCACATACATCCACAGCTACACCCCCAAATGACTCCAATTGGCATATCAGAAGTTAACGGTCTAAAGGTTTGACATAATTTCTGGAATATTCCAAGCTGCTTAAAGGCACAGTTAACTTACGTGTAACTTATGTGTAATTTAAGTGTATGTAAACTTCTGACCCACTTGAATTGTGATATAGTCAATTAAAAGTGAAACAATCAGTCTGTAAACAATTGTTGGAAAAATTACTCATCATGCATAAAGTAGATGTCCTAAACGACTTGCCAAAACTAAAGCTTGCTAACATTAAATCTGTGGTGTGGTTAAAAAATGAGTTTTAATAACGTCAACCTAAGTGTATGTAAACATCTCACTTCAACTGTAGAACACATGCTTAGTCGGTACTGTCCCTTTAAGACTAGCGGCATCAGCCAGTTAGGGTGTAGAACGACAGATTATGCTTGATTTCTTAAGCACATCCATGTGTGAATATAATTAAATGATTCTTTTTTTGTTGTTGTTTTTAATCATCAACTGACTGTAAAAAAAAAAAAAGAGAGGGTATTAAGAGAGACATTATTCAATGATACATGGATCCGTGGATCTCATCTTTGGACTCACAGAATGAGTTATAACAAACGTTTTCTCCCATTACGCAGTGCTAATAACTACTCCACTATACTACTCGATCACTGGTGAGTGAAATCTGAACATTTACAAGCCAGTGGGTAATTCGAGACATTTTTAGTCGAATAGTCTGAGATTTGGTCGCACACGCAAGTGTCTTTCTTGCATTAAAGAGGGTTGCCCGAATCGTTGTCGAAATCTGTCGAGCGAAGATTGTGACGCATCGGAAATTCAATATTTTTACTCCGCCTCATTCACTTCCATTGTTTTTATTTAAACAAAAAGGGATGTAAATGCTAATTTCTGACTATTGCTAAATGCTAATTGGACATAACTGTCCAAAGTAGCATGCGTTTGAAATGAAATTAGGACAAAAAAGACATGATATATATTATTTTGTCAAAGCTAATTTTTGTGTAAATCAACATTTATGCTATCAGTTGAACTCTTATTTGTTTGAAACAATTGATTGAAAAATGAACATGAATTTCATTATTTTATTAGTATTTGGTTTGTCTGTCCTTTACTGAAAGCATGCACTCAAACTGGCATGAACAAAACCCGATGATCGACGTTATCCCACCATGATTAAAAAATATTCCAAAGAACAATCGTTTGCTACATTCCCAATATTTTTATCAGTATTTTGGATTGATTAAATGCTACCTGGCTGAATTATTTGTCCTTCAAAAACTGAAAAGTCTTGAAGGAATGCAGTGTCATTTTTAGACATCTCTTATGTATTGTATAATTTCTTCTTATTCTAGCATGCTGTTAATTGGCCAAGCTATGGTTATCGGCTCATGCTGATAATCTCAAAATTGGCCAAAAGTTGGCCAGTGTGTCTTATATACTGGTCTGTTTCCGTTTTAAATGTTTCTCAAATACATGTATGGCATTTTAGGTTTGATCTTTCACCAGTAAATCTAAAAGATCCGCTAGAAACCATGTTCACAGTATGCTGGAGCCAGCGTTTATCTCATTTGGTAATGTCTGTTCCAGCGTATGTAGCATAATTCTTCATTCTTTGATTTGGTCTGTTTTTATCATTGCAGGTGTTGGGAAGAGCAGTCTACTCCTGCGCTTTGCAGATAATACTTTTTCAGGTAAGGTGCATGAACGTGTCGTTCAGTATGAAGTGTCTGGGCTCGCTAATTGGGTTGCTGATGAAAGCCTTGACATTTTCATAACTAATTAATATAGGTATATTCTGTCTGATGAAGCATGTGATGATCTTAGAAATATTCGCCAGAAGATTGTTCGTAGAACTAATTAAGGGAATTAATGGGTAGAATAAAACCCTATAGACTCACAATTGCCTTTATTTATTGTGGTTGTGCATGTATAATGAGCATATACTGTAATGTAGAATAAACTAGAAGAACATGTAGTGATGCATGGCAAATAATATAGTATAGAAGTATTGTGGGACTGCTGGACAATTGGACTAGCGCAGGTGTCGGCAACCTTTTTGACATGGAGTTGGCCGATCGACTTTTTAGCCCTTTTCCGTGAATCGCACCTGCAAAGTCCTAAAACTTTATTTCCAGGTTTAGTTTATATTTTGAATAGACTTTAAAAGATTTTTTAACCTCACAATGTGGGTTTATGTTTTCTCTTTTAATCGTTTAATGTCATTTTGAGTGTGACTATGGTTTAAGGATGGTGTAGCTGTATTCTGGGTTGGAAATCCCAAGGATTAATAGTGGTGTTTTCCTTATTACATCACGTGTTGTTCAGAAAGCAAAAAGAAACAAATGAAACACGGAATGTAGGCTGTCATCCGTGCAGTCAGAACTGGGCATGTTTACTCGTGCGATTAACACATCACTCATCCATGTACTTCGTTTATCAGTGCACGAAAGCATGAAAAATGAATGAAATATTTAAATTTGCACATCAAACGAAACTAGTGACACTAGTCTGTACAACCAAACAGGTTTCAGTGAAAGTCTATAGAGATTTCTTACCAGAGGCACTTCTGTTGGCACTGCGGCCATGCGAGCACTACAAGGAAATCGACGGCATGCTGTTGTGTCACATGACTCGTTGCGGCAGAAGTTTAACCCTTTAAATGACAATCCAGAGTCTTTTGAACAGTATTAAGTCGATTTAAATGATGCGTTGCGTATAGCGAGTCCTCGCACAAGGTTATAGTTAAAAGTCCCACTTAATGTGCCAAATCTTATTCTTATTCTCATTATTTTAGGGATTTGGGAATTTTATTCATTTTGGTCTCTTGTAGCCTCAATGTCTGCGCTCTTTATAGTAAGGAAAAGCAAAAAGACTATCATTCTATAAATCGATTTAAAAAAAACACTTGGCCGAGTAATTGGTTTTCGGCATTTTCCACTAACTGGAAATGTGCAAAATCCACTGTTTTGGAGGTCAACTTATACCCTTATCATCTTGGCAGAAGTTGTGCGGCATTGCAGGACAATTAATGTTTTGTTTTCTGTCATAGGTAGTTACATCACCACTATAGGAGTGGACTTCAAGATCCGGACGGTGGAAATTAATGGAGAGAAGGTGAAACTGCAGATCTGGGACACGGCAGGACAGGAGCGATTCAGAACCATCACGTCTACGTAAGTTCAGTAAATCAACATGTACACGGGGAAGGTCTGTGTGAGCATGTTTTGACTGTGCACCTTGAACAATATTCTCCAAGCTGGTTTCTAGCTTTCTCGAATAGCGGTTGACAGATCAACTTTGCAGGATGGAGCCTCGTCATTGACCAATTTTTTTCTCAATTTCCACCATTAATTTTCAATCGGATTGAGATCCGGACTGTTTGCTGGCCATGTCATTGAATTGATATGCCTTTCCTGAAGAAAGGCTTTAACACTCTTTGCTCTGTGGCAAGATGCATTATCATCTTGAAAAATTACTTCATCAGCAAAAATATTTTCTATCGGTGTCCAAAGTTTCATTGTGCACCTGTGCATTGACTTTTGAGGTAATGATTGCCATCTTCCCTGGTCCTTTACCTGACATGCAACCCCATATTATAAATGACTGGGGAAATTTGATTGTTTTCTTCAGGCAGTCATCTTTATGTTTCATTAGAACAGCACCAGACAAACGTTTCAGCCTCATCGCCTTGGCCAATGCAGATTCCAGATTCATCACTGAATATCACTTTCATCCAGTCATCCACACTCCATGATTGCTTCTCTTTAGCCCACTGTAGCCTTGTTTTCTTCTGTTTAGGTGTTAGTGCTGGTTTCGTTTGGCCTTTCTACATGTAAATCCCATTTCATTCAGCCGATTTCTTACAGTTCTGTCACAAAAATTGACTCCTGTTTCTGCCCATTTGTTTTTCATTTGTTGTGCGTTTTCTACTTTCAAGGCATATTGCTTTGAGCTTTCTATCCTGACGACTTGATGACTTCTTTGGTCTACCCGTGTGTGTTCATTTTATAACCTTCCCATTTTATTCATACTTGCACCAAATTTTAGACACAGCTGACAGCTTGGTTGGGAACAACCAACTTCTTTTGCCACACTCCTTCTTAAAGGAGTTTGACAATTGACAAATCTCTTGTTGGGGCCAAATTTCCATTCAATTAGCCAAGACCAACAGCTCGTTAAGGTCTGTAAGCACTTTTTTAACTGCAGACTAATTTGCATTTAGTTGGTATTTCTTTTAGAAATGCAAATAACAAGGTGATTCCACATTGAGTGATTCCATAATTTTGTCCTCTACTTGATCTGGATAAAAACATGCCATTTAATTAAAATAATTTAATTTGAATTTTCAGCTATTAAGCATATCTGTGATTTGTTTATTTGCTACGAAGTATAAAAGCTGGGCTAACATCCTCTAAGTGTAGTGATTCTGTAATTTTTGTCTCTGTTAACCTTCATAACAAATGCAAACCAATGCGAGTGAAAGTTCATCATGACTGCCACTAGGGGGCAACATGCAACGAGTGAAAAACAATGAAAATTCTAGTTTGCTGAAAATGTTTAAAATTCTCAGTAGATTTTTCGATCAACTTAGTTTTCATTGTCTTGACAAGAGTCTTGTGTATATGTTCAGGGTTTGCTGGGCTGTTCGCTATCAGGAAAGATTTTGAAGCTCCTAATTAGATCTGAAATGTTTTATAACCAAATAGTTAGATTGAAGATCCTCCAACCATCAGTGTTCTGGCACAGCACGTGTTTTCATGTGTTGTGAGCTTCTAGTTCCTGCTAGTACAACAGTGATGAGGAGGAGGGTGGGCTCAGGCCGTGAGGACACATGCCGGCCCTGAATCGGAGGTGACCGTTAGGGAGAGAGATTGCCACATGTGGCTACTGTGTGTGTGTGTGTGTGTGTGTGTGTGTGTGTGTGTGTGTGTGTGTGTGTTTAAGTTGATTTGAGTTAATTTATGTTATTAATCCTGATAAAGGTCCGGGTGTGTAAAATCACGACCCGGCTCCGCCCTGTCACATTCCTCACTCATTCTCTCATAACGTAAACGTTGGGCCCTTGTAGCCTCATTGTCTCTGCTCTTCATAGTAGAGGTAGACCAATATATCGTTTTTTTTTTACTGATTCATTTGTGCCAATAGTTGATTTTTGGAACTATCGGTTATCTGCAAAAATCGATCCCGAATAAGACGTTTTTTATTATTCTATAATTTGATGAATTTTTTTTTTTTTTTTTTTTTTTTACAAATTAATCTGTTCTCTGCCTTTTCCACCATCTTATTTATCGGTATCGGCAAAATCCACAATCTGTCAACCTCTAATTTGAACTTAATTAATGTGGTTACATGGTTCTGTGTGTATGCTGCTTCATCAGTGTTTAGTTGTGCGAGTGTATGTGCGTGTGTGCGCGAGTGTGTGTGTGTGTGTGTGTGTGTGTGTGCACATCCACCCATGAATGTTTGTGTAGTTGTGTCACTGTCATTAAAGCAGAACTGTGACTGGCTTGGCCAATGACAAAGAGGCTTGAAATAGGCCTTTCAAAGAGTTCTTTGTGTGTTTGGAGACTGCCTGTGGTTTAAAATCTGAGGACTTTCGCTTTGTTCACTTTGAAAGTCATGGCATTGGCTCTTGGTTTCGCCCCCTGGTGGCTATTGAGAAAAATTTGAGTTTGAAACTTTTTTTTTTTTTTTTTTTTTTTTTTTTCTCCCCTTTCACAGATATTACAGAGGAACCCATGGGGTAATAGTAGTGTATGATGTCACCAGTGCTGAATCCTTTGTCAACGTCAAACGATGGCTGCACGAAATCAACCAGAACTGTGATGACGTATGTCGAATATTAGGTGAGTTAAAAGGGCCAAATGCTCTTCATTACTTTTGTTGCATTTTATTTGTCCGCTTAAAATGTAAGGATTTCTTGTTCCAAAAACAGCTATGGTTTTCCCAATACCATTTGCCACCATCTATCAACTGTACCTTCAATACCTGACCTCTTTTATAACTGGCCAAACTCTTTGCATATGAAATCTTGTTTACTTGGTTCATCAGGGCAGGCCCAGTTTGCTGAATACTAAGCAGGCATTAATAAGTAAATGGGGTGGGGCATATGTTAATGAGCTCATAGTTGTGGCATCATAAGACATCAAACTCTTATTTTACAATAGCAAGAAAATTTGTTTTTCCATTACATGACAAATTGAATAAATTAACTACATTTTTTTAACTTTTTCTCCCTTAAGTGGGCAATAAAAATGACGATCCGAACTCAAAGGTGGTGGAGACGAACGACGCGCAGAAGTTTGCCGAGCAGATGGGCATCAGTCTGTTCGAGACGAGCGCAAAAGAAAATGTCAACGTGGAAGAGGTGAGTGTTCATTGGTCGGTTTTAGAACCAATCAGATTGTGGTGTGAAAAGGCTGCAGGAAGAGGGTTTGATACATTACTATTTAAAATGCAAGAAAGCAGCGCTTGTAACAATGTTTTCGTTTCAATACGCTTTGATTTCTGTGCATTTCTGCCTTTTCCACCATAAACAAAGATTTTTAAAAAATGCTCTTTATTGCCACATACTTTTCTGTATTGTTTTTCACTTAATGAACACAATTTTCATTTTCCATGTTTCCATTATGCACCCATATAACAATAAATGTAAATAAACTGCAATATTTTCCTATACATATTTTTTGGTTAAAATATTTTGAACTTTTAAAACGACATGCAAAGACTTCTGTGAACATGTTGTAACATGATGCAAACAAAAGGTTGAATCGATTCATTGAAATGTAGTTTTGGACAGAAATGAATTGATCTTACCATCTCTAAAAGCATTTTTGTTCTTGGATCTAGTTTCTGTAAGATCATACAAATAGTCTGAAGTCATGCTTTTTAGAAAACCTGGCTTAAGTAAAAAGTGCATTCAAATAATTGGGTAACACTTTCAAAAATGATACATTTTGTTAACATTAGTAGACCCTTAAGCTCAGAAACAAATGCTCTAATGGGGGGAAAAATAATCAAAATATTAATAACTACAATCTTGACCAACACAAAATAGGCATCTTTTAAAAGCTCACAATCTCTACTTTAAAATGCATGTAGACATTATTACCAAAACTAACAACGCGTTGAAATTTGCAGACAAATAAGTCTTCTGTTTTCATCATTTATTAAATATATTGCACTGTATTGATAATTGTAATCAGTAAAAACATCCAACTCCTCAAATAGCCATGTGTCATATGTTGTTGGAAAGCTCTCAAACCATCCTGTTTCTTTAATTCACAGACAAAAATGTAGCAAGTAATAGCTAAGTATATGTCTTTGACAATTATGTTGGTGTTGCATATATGCTGTGTTTTTGCTTATTACTTCACAAAAAATCACATACATTACTTGGATGAGGGGATTATCTTTAAAACTAGCCTTCATACAAAGTAATCGGATGTATAGATCATTAGATAACCCACATGATGCACAATGTGCACATAGCATCAAACACGTTAGCTTTCCTGGATCTGATGACATCATGGGAAATACTGTAGCATCATGGAATGCTAAACCAATTGGATTCATATTGCTCCAACCAGCGGTGATAGTCCTCCATATTTGGGCAGAGAGTCATGTAATTAAGCACTCTAATTACATATGGCCACCAGGAGATGGTGCCAATTACATCACACAGACACAATGATGACTCAAATGGCACAGAATGAAACTCATTCTGTGAAATCTCATTACTAACAACCTTTAGTGATTGTTGTGTTTGCATGTGTAATTAGTTATTATGTACAATTATTATGTTTTATTTGTTTGGAGATGTTTTTGTACACTATGATAAATTATATTTGTAATGCTATAATGCCCAACGTTGTAGTGTTGTACTCTTTATTGTTGTGGTATGCAGTAATGTTTGTGTGTCTCTCTCTATAGATGTTTAACTGCATCACAGAGCTGGTGCTCCGGGCAAAGAAAGAGTCTGTGGCCAAACAACAGCAACAACAACAAAACGATGTGATTAAACTCAACAAGAATAGCAAAAGAAAGAAAAAGTGCTGCTAGTGGATCCACAGCGGCTCGTGTGCACAACAGTCTTCTCATGCAAACGGACCACAGAATGATTTCACATAAACACAGTGCGAACACAACGGAGAACAAGTCCTTTTTTTGGATCCATACAAACCACAAAGACTTTTAAAAAAAGAAACTGTACAGATTTTATTAGAGTTAAGGAGTTTTATGTGGAATTCGTGATATTTAATAAAAAGATCGTCGTCCTTTGTCGAAGGACCTGCAAGCTGACGTGTTCACTAAACCGTGCAGATTCCTGTATGCTTATTCTACAGCGATATATATCTTTTTATCTCAGGAGTGATTTTATTGCTGTTATTTGGCTTCTTTGTCTCTATTTTTCGTGGAATGGCAGTTTTTTGTTTTGTTTTTTTTGCAAGAAAAATTGACATACATTCAGTTACCATGGACTCGACACAGACTGACAGATGCCAACAACTGTAAGAATTCTTCACTATTAGATGATTTGTAGACGGTGACCGTGATCCATCTGACAGAATTGATTCTTTGTGTTGTGATCCTTTCATTTCTCTCTTTCCTTAAACCTGAAGCCTGACAAAATCATGTCCACGTCATATTTCATCCACAAAATCTAAACAAATACATTTATAAATCAAGTTTGATTAAATTAAGGCCGTTTTTGGCATTATTTGCACAACAATTATTACACAAAAATATATATTTTTAATCAGTTTCTTTATAATAATCTATAATCTAATTTTTATAAAAGTGTTCATTAAAATTATACCAAAAACTTCATCTAGGCCATTTTACAACTTTATATATATATTATTTGCATAATTATTCCCCCCATTTTAATTTCTGAAATGCAAATAATATATTATTTAAATTGCAACATGTTTATAAAGCAAGATAGTATTTTGTTGTGCTGCCTTTAATTTGTGCTGATTTGTAAAGAAAATATTGTATCACAATGATAATCTGAGAATCACCTCAAAATAATGGGATTAATAATTACAAAATGGTATTTATGTCAATGTCATAAATAAATAAATAATCATGAAAATGAAAAGACACGATACTCATGCTTAAATGAAAAGTTGACCCAAAGATAATGTGAAAATGGACACAAACTAGTGCTAAAATGAAATGCACAGGACGTTTCTTAAATTATTTAGTGATTAAATGATTAGTTTAATAATTGTGGTGTTTTTTTTTTTTTTGTTGTTGTTTTTTAAAAATATTTCTGATTTACACATTAAAATATATATATATATAATATATTTTATTTTTTTACATTTTTTTTTTTTTATTATTGGACAACTAAATTTGATGGAAATTTATGAAACTGAAACGTTTCATAAAACTTCATTATCTTAAAATAGGCATTTTTTGTTATTTTTGTTTTTGTGTTTGTGTTTATTGATTTATTTGAATATTTAATTATGATTAATTCGGCCATCCATATTTCCGAAGTGAAAATGCATATTAAAAAATAATGTCACAATGCTAAAAATCTTAACGGTCATATAAGCGGCTTCATTTTCTTCATTCAAGATTTTTTTTTTTTTGATGCTAGGGTGAAAAATGACCCGGACATGTTTTTGTGATGTTCACTCTGTTAGCTCTTGCCGTTGAAGAGCTGCAGGTCTGTGTGCTGTTGAGAAGTGACTTCAGCTCGTGCTCCTTCGACATTCACCATGTCTTGAACCTGCTTCAGGCTTCTGTTTTCCTGTAAAGAAAGCGGGCTAAGATACTGCCATAATAACCTACCGAGAGCGTAGATTAGCCCTCTCTGAAGTCCGCTTCAGCTGTTGCCGTTTTATTATTCCTGCAGATGCTGCATTAGCACCATCAGATTTGACTGGTTCTTTAATGGGAGCTGATGTTAAAGGGATAGTTCACCCAGAAAAAAAAAATCTGTCTTCATTTATTCACCCTCATGTTGTTCCAAACCTTTATGACTTCCTTTCCCAAGTACAACAAACTTGTTACGAAGTCATACAGGTTTAAAATGCCATGAACATTTATGTGTGTGATCTATAGGAGCATGACTGAATCTCCAGCATCTCCAGCATCTGAATAATGTGATGTTTATATTATTGTCATTTGACATGTTATTACACATTGTTAGAAGATCTGTTTAAAGCACAATGGATCAAGACCATCAAATGCTCATCACAGGAGAGTAAAACGAATAGCAAATACTGTTTTTATATACGATAGCGAAGAGTTGCTAATATCAAATGTAATATGTTGTAATATATGCGAGGGAGATGTTATGTTGAAGTGTTTCAGCCAAAGGGGTGATTCCAGACGTATGACTTTAGATTCACCTTTAAACAGACCATAATATGATCAGATTTGAGACATTATTCATGCCATACCCTGCATGTGTTTTTGCCTTGCTAACTTCTGCCATCCCTCTTAAATGATCATTTATTGACCTTATCTACAGTGCCCTCCACTTATATTGGCACCCTTGGTAAATATGAGGAGATGCGGCTGTGAAATATGTCTTTATTTTTTATCCTTTTGATCTTTCATTCAAAATATTCACAAAAATCGAACCTTTTAATTGAAGGTAAATAATTAAAAGGGGGGAAATCCCATAATAAAATGCATATTTTGCAGTGCCAAGTATTGTATAAAAGGGTGCCAATAATTGTGCCACACATATATTTGACAAAATATATATATTTTTTTTTTGAAAGATAAAAAGGATAAACAATAAAGACATATTTACCAGTATAAGTGGAGGACGCTGTATGTGGGGGAATCTGGTAAAAGTGGGCCCAGGTCACATTTCACCATAAAATCAAAAGGATAAAGTGAGTAATTATATTTTGCAAAAAGAAAATGAAAGCTCATTTTATTACTGTATTTTGCATTAAATGTTGATGATAATTTCACAAGGCAATTTGAATGACAATTAAGCATATTTCCCCTTAATTTCATGTCCAGATGTTTCACAATTGAGGTTTTTGATATTGAGCCGTTATTCTTTATGGTAATTCTCATTTCTGTTATGTAATTTACTTCTGTATTACAGAGAAAAAAAATGATCTGATGTGCCATACATTTATTTACATCAGCATAAATTAAAGGCAGTACAACAAATACTGCTATGATGTATAAATACTTTGCTTTTTTCACATTTCATTAAAACGAATAGGAATGGAAAATGAGCTTTATTGGGTTAAACTTGTCAAGAACATTTCCAGATCATTTTACTCCCAGATCAATAGAAAAAATTATATTTTGCAAATAGAAAATGAAGCTATTTTTTGGGAAGTGGTTGTTTTCACGGCATTTATGCACATTTTAGCCCCCAATTCTCATTACAGCAATGTGAAAATATATATATTTGTATTAAATTGTAAAGTGTTTATACATCATGGTAGTTCTCCCTCTGTACTGTCATTTTAAATTATATTAAAAAATGTCACAATGCAAAAAAATCTTATTAATCCTAAAATTGATATATACAGTTGAAGTCTGAAGTGTACATACACCTTAGCCAAATACATTTAAACTCAGTTTTTTTCACAATTCCTGACATTTAATCGTAGAAAACATTCCCTGTCTTAGGTCAGTTAGGATCACTACTTTAATTTAAGAATGTTAAATATAATAGAGTATATAATAATAGTAGATAGAATTATTTATTTCAGCTTTTATTTCTTTCATCACATTCCCAGTGGGTCAGAAGTTTACATGCACTTTGTTAGTATTTGGCATTGCCTTTAAAATGAGTCTGGCCAGTACCAGGATGGGAGGCCTCCTGGGGAACACTAAGGTTGCTGCTGGTAGTGGTATTAGGGAGTCCTGTAGGGGGTGCTCACCCTGTGGTCTGTGTGGGTTGTAATACCCCTGTATATTTGCAGGGACTCTATACTATAAAAATGCACCGTCCTTCGGATGAGACATTAAACCAAGGTCCTGACTCTCTGTGGTCATTAATGATCCCAGGACAATTTTCGTAAAGAGTAGGGGTGTAACCACGGTGTCCTGGCCAAATTGGCCCTTCTCAATCATGGCCTCCTAATAATCTCCATCCCTGAATTGGCTACATCACTCTACTCTCTCCTCTCCACCAATAGCTGGTGTGTGGTGGGTGTTCTGGCACATTATGGCTGCTGTTGCATCATCCAGGTGGATGCTGCACACTGGTGGTGGTTTACTATGTAAAGCGCTTTAAGTGCCTAGAAAAGTGCTATATAATTGTAAGAAATGATTAATTATTATTATTATTATTATTATTATCAGATTGAGGTCAGGGCTTTGTGATGGCCACTCCAATATCTTGACTTTGTTGTCCTAAAGCCATTTTGCCACAACTTTGAAGGTATGCTTGGGGTCATTGTCCATTTGGAAGACCCATTTGCGACCAAGCTTTAACTTCCTGGCTGATGTCTTGAGATGTTGCTTCAGTATATCCACATAATTTTCCTTCCTCATGATGTCATCTATTTTGTGAAGTGCACCAGTCCCTCCTGCAGCAAAGCACCCCCACAACATGATGCTGCCACCCCCATGCTTCACGGTTGGGATGTTGTTCTTCAGCTTGCACGCCTCACCATTTTTCCTCCAAACATAAATTAAGATCTTTGTTCCCATGTGCACTTGCAAACTGTAGTCTGTCTTTTTTATGGTGGTTTTGGAGCAGTGGCTTTTTCCTTGCTGAGCAGCCTGTCAGGTTATGTCCATATAGGATTCGTTTTACTGTGGATATAGATACTTGTTTACCTGTTTCCTCCGGTATCTTCACAAGGTCCTTTGCTGTTGTTCTGGGATTGATTTGGACTTTTTGCACCAAACTATGTCCATCTCTAGGAGACAGAATGCGTCTCCTTCCTGAGCAGTATGATGGCTGAGTGGTCCCATGGTGTTTATTCTTGCGTACTATTGTTTGTACAGATGAACGTGGTACCTTCAGGCATTTGGAAATTGCTCCCAAGCATGAACCAGAATTTTGGTCGTCCACAAAATTTTTTCTGAGGTCTTGGCTGATTTCTTTTCATTTTCCCATGATTTCAAGCATAGAGAGAATGAGTTTGAAGGTAGGCCTTAATACACCACAGGTACACTTATCAGAAGCTTCACATCACTTTCTGGAATTTTCCAAGCTGCTTAAAGGCACAGTTCACTTAGTGTATGTAAACTTCTGACCCACTGGAACTGTGTTATAGTCAATTAAAAGTGAAGCAGTCTGTCAGTAAACAATTGTTGTTAATATTACTTGAGTCATGCACAAAGTAGATGTCCTAAACGACTTGCCAAAATTATAGTTTGCTAATATGAAATCTGTGGAGTGGTTAAAAAATAAGTTTTAATAACTTTAAGCTAAGTGTATGTAAACTTCTGACTTCAACTGTATGTGTGTGTGGTTTTAATTTCATAAGGGATTTTTAAAAATATATTTGTCTTTTGATTTTGGTGTGTAAAATGGCCCGTACAGGTTTCTTGATATTTTTAAAAGTGACATATTTTTGATCCATCAGAACAGATGGGAGATTGGCCAGTTCTGTGGTCATTTTTATATTAAAACCCAGTATAAATATGATCAATTCAGTATGCCAAAAAACAACATAAGCTGTAGAAGTGCTTTGAGCCAATTTCAACTAAGTGATGTGACTTCTGTTCATTGTATAAATGTGCATATACATGCGCACACAATATATTACACGTTCATGCAAACTGTGCTGGATGAAACATTATTCAGTTGTGGTTATATCACACACTGGAGAAAAGAAATGTATAATGGACCTTCCCTTTATTAATGAAATCATTCATAAATATTTTAAAAGAATTCATATTTGACACAAACCCTTTTGTCAGCTTCTTTATTAATAATTATTATTAAATGTCAAAGATGTCAGTTTACAATGTCTCTTCTTTAATATTTATTGCAGTCTTGCAAAGATGCTTGTCACACTTTATAACCGAAAGAACTGATAATTGAGAAACATTTTTATTTTCATACGTCACAGTGCATTCCACGTGGAAGCTTTTTAAACATGGAAATATGTTTGCATTTGTACATAACTTAGTATGTGATGAATCCATTGGAAAAATATGAATTTGATCATTATAAAAATTCACACTCGACTTACTTGTACTGATGACAGTAAGTATAAATAGCACATACTCTGAAAACAAGTAGAAATCTGGCCTATTTACATGTGTTTACCAGAGTATTACCGACAAATGTACATATTAACAATGTTGTTTGCACTCTTTGCCTGGAAGTAAAGAATATTTCAAAAGGCAAAACATTAACTGTATGTAATAATTCATTTTATAATTTGTTAATCACATACTTTCATTCAGTAATGTACAGTTTATTAGTTACAGCTAGCAATAGTAAGATAATACTCTTAACAGTTTTTAACATACTACATGCTACAATGTAAAGTAGTGAGTGTAGAGCTTGTATAACTGTGTAAATTTGCTGTACCCGCAAAATAACTCAACACACAGCCATTAATGTCTAAACCGCTGGCAACAAAAGTGAGTACATCCCTAAGTGAAAATGTACAAATTGGGCCCAATTAGCCATTTTCCCTCCCTGGTGTCATGTGACTCGTTCGTGTTACAAGGTCTCAGGTGTGAATGGTTAGCAGGTGTGTTAAATTATACTGGACGCTGGAAGTTCAACGTGTCACCTCATGGCAAAGAACTCTCCGAGGATCTGAAAAAAAAAAATTGTTGCTCTACATAAAGATGGCCTAGGCTATAAGAAGATTGCCAAGACTATGACACAGTTTAACAGGACAGGTTCCACTCAGAACTCAGTGCTCAGCATCATATCCAGAGGTTTTCTTTGGGAAATAGACGTATGAGTGCTGCCAGCATTGCTGCAGAGGTTGAAGGGGTGGGGGGGTCAGCCTGTCAGTGCTCAGACCATACGCTGCACACTGCATCAAATTGGTCTGCATGGCTGTCGTCCCAGAAGGAAGCCTCTTCTAAAGATGATGCACAAGAAAGCCCACAAACAGCTTGCTGAAGACAAGCAGACTAAGGACGTGGATTACTGGAACATGTCCTGTGGTCTGATGAGACCAAGATAAACTTATTTGGTTCAGATGGTGTCAAGCGTGTGTGGCGGAAACCAGGTGAGGAGTACAAAGACAAGTGTGTCTTGCCTACAGTCAAGCATGGTGGTGGGAGTGTCATGGTCTGGGGCGGCATGAGTGCTGCCGGCACTGGGGAGCTACAGTTCATTGAGGAAACCATGAATGCCAACATGTACTGTGACATACTGAAGCAGAGCATGATCCCCTCCCTTTGGAGACTGGGCTGCAGGGCAGTATTCCAGCATGATAACGACCCCCAAACACACCTTCAAGATGACCACTGCCTTGCTAAAGAAGCTGAGGGTGAATGTGATGGACTGGCCAAGCATGTCTCCAGACCTAAACCCTATTGAGCATCTGTGGGGCATCCTCAAACGGAAGGTGGAGGAGCACAAGGTCGCTAACATCCACCAGCTCCATGATGTCGTCATGGAGGAGTGGAAGAGGACTCCAGTGGCAACCTGTGAAGCTCTGGTGAACTCCATGCCCAAGAGGGTTAAAGCAGTGCTGGAAAATAATGGTGGCCACTCAAAATATTGACACTTTGGGCACAATTTGGACATTTTCACTTAGGGGTGTACTCACTTTTGTTGCCAGCGGTTTAGACATTAATGGCTGTGTGTTGAGTTATTTTGAGGGGACAGCAAATTTACACTGTTCTACAAGCTGTACACTCACTATACATTGTAGCAAAGTGTCATTTCTTCAGTGTTGTCACATGAAAACATATAATCACATATATACAAAAATGTGAGGGGTGTACTCACTTTTGTGAGATACTGTATATGCTCAAATATACTGAGGTTTGAATTGTAATTTTAACCATTTATGATAGTTTCACTGCAACAATATTATGTGCAATAATAGTAGTAATAGATTTTAGTAGACTGTATTACATCTGAATATTTGTCAGTGCATTAAAGTAAACATGGCAATAATGAAAGGCTGGTGAGCCCATATTTGCATTTCAAAATATTATTTACCCACTTTTTTTTATCATTCGATTTTTTTTCTATTAGTCTTTAAATAGCAAGTTGTTTATTTATCCATCACACCAATCTGACCATCAGGATTACTTGAAACTTGAAATTTCCAGTGAAAATAGTTTAAGGAATATCTTGTTGAAGGAACTTTAAAGACATGCATCCACTCTACGGTGAGCTATAAAGGAAGTACTTCTAGTTTGAGAGACTGGTGGCATTTATGGAAATGTCCCAAGTCATATACTGTCTTATAAAGTGCATTTGTGCATCCCAAATCTTAGTAGGTTAAAAATAGTATGCCAAAGGCAAGGAGGTAACCAAAAAGGCCAAAGGTTAAATTAAGAATCACATTTATTGAGCTATATGATAAATGTCCCCCTCACTGTCCTGGCTCACGGTGGATTACCATTTTGGGTGGATTGTCGAAATTCATACCATCTTACTACATAGTGAAAAGTACTTTCCCATCAACAGCAAAGTATATACTTTTAGTGTTTAGTACTATAAGTGTGCGAATTGGGACGCAGCCTACTCGAAATGTGAAAAACTGAGCTGTTCACACAACACCACACGGATTGAAGACACAGCAGAGAGACTTCCAAAAACAGTGTTTAAATGGCAAAAGTACAGATAGTACAGTCAACACGAGACATTCACAGAACAGTGTGTAAAATGCAAAGAAAAGAATCTAAAGAAATGAAAGAACAGGAGGAGACTGAAATGTGGTTTATGTATAGAACAGAAAAGGGGTCCGGTCTGCGGCTGCTGTCTGATTCAGTCAACTGAAAGAAATAAACTTTAACTGTGTGTATTAGTTATACTTAATGCACTTGTGTTGTACTACAGCACATGGTTCATCCATTGACTGTCAATGAGCTCGTTTACATGCACAACAATAGGCTGATAATGAACAAAATCAGCTTATTTCAAATATCTGACAATGGAAGAAAACTGTGTTTACATGAGATTGAATTCAAGTAGGTTTAACTGCAGGCTGGTGATCTCCAAAAGAGGGTGGGGTTACTTCAGATGGGGGCGGGGTTACTACAAAAGGAGGTTGTGCCAACTCCAAAAAGGGGAGTCACTTCCAATCAGAGTTAGGGTTAGGTAAATGGTTGGGTTAGGTATATTTGCTGGCAGTTTGGAGCTCCTGCCCCTTATTGGAGCTCTGCCTGGATCTACAGGTGCAATCTTCTTGAAAATACAATGATTTTGACATTCAATTAGATAGGAGCTGCACTGTCCCGGGAGCATTCCAAAGATGTCCAGCAGTGGACTGACATGCTAGAAAGACTTTGGCATAACTCGATATTTCAAAATTTGCAACATTGTTTCCTGTCCATGTGATCATAAATGAAATGGCCCATCAAACATCATTATCTCTCTATCGTTTGACTTTACCCCTACTGTGCTTTTTTGTACAGTGTTTACAGGGTTCAGACAAGGTCCTTAAAGTGCTTGAATTGAGCTTTTAGAAATGTAAGTACTGGAATAACTGGAAAGTGGCCTTGTTTTGATGAAAAGTGCTTGAGATTAAAGAAGATTGTTTCCTCTGTGTAGTGCGTGTCCATCAAAATTAGACGACTCCACTTTCATTGAATAAGTGTCTTAATATCCTTTCCGTTCTTTACAGTCACATAAAAAAATACAAATAAACATTAATTATAATCTCACATAGCATGGACGCGATATGGAGAGAGACGCTCGTTGAACCCTTAAAGTGACAGTAATCTTTTTAGCGTTTCTTGTACAAATGGAAGTAAACTCAATGGTATTACTTGTAAATTGTACACATTATTTCAAACAGCGATAGCTCATATCATTATTATATATATCATTTCATAATATAATATAATGTAAAAAAATATATATTTTTACAAAGTTATTATTTTGATTATAATAATGATGACAAATAAATAATTCAAATATAAATATTCACTTTCACATGCTTTTTTCAGGACATGTTCTGTTCAGTTCTGTTGCTTGTTCTGCACCTGATCAGCCTGGATGTAGCCCACAATTTTTAAAATCTTATTTGTTTATGATCTCTTATAGAGAAAGGTATATGAGCAACTCTTATTATTTAAACTTTGAGCATTTATGTATTTATATTGTGTAAATTGTGAGATAACCATATCGTCCCATCCCTAGCATTAATTCATAACAGCTACAGACCTGGAATGGCACATCCCATATAGATTTTATTAATATTCTGTTATTCATGTACTGACGATCAATACATATTATACCAATAAGAGCAGCATGACATATTAATTCTGGATTACGAGTATCAGAGGTGTTGTTGAAGGTTTCCTGCAGCAGTTTTGATCTTGAATCAGGCCGTTTACATTCAGCAATAAATCAGACAGCAGAACCGGACCAGAAACATGAACAAATAACACTACACCGACAGACAAACGCTCCCATGTGGATTGTTTTACAAAAGTGTTGATTCATCATTCAAAAGTTATACATTTACAAATATATTCCAAAACCTATCTGTGTCTTACTATGTATAAAAAAATCATTCTTTGGGATTCGCCGAACCTAAAATCACCTCGGCAAGAGAGGAGAAGACAGCTGCATAGCATTGCTCAAAATCTGCCCAAAACACGCACACAGACACGCAAAACACACACAAAGGTGACAGGTACCAGACAGAAAAAACATCCAATCGCAGCTCATGACCAAGTGCCCCCTTCATTCTCATAGGCTGAATTGTCCAGTCTAACAGGGCAGGAGACAGTACATCCGAAAATTGACCCGGACTATGTGCGGAATAGCATACTAGCATACTACTTCTGCAATATGCAGAACAATGTGCAATTTTTTTAATTGGACTATACAATATACTCCATAGTAAGCAGTACGCTAGTATGCCATTCCTAGCCACAGTTTCATGTTTAGACACTGTTTTATCAAACTGACACTACAGTCTGATGCTGTGTTGTTTTTACAGCCACAGAATTACAACTAAAACCTTCTGCTCTTTGGTTCATTCACATCACAAATTGTCCAAGAGGGCTGGAACATTTCCAAATCAGTGAGAAGCAGGTACCATTTGTGTAGAAAGACAAATTTACCCTAATAGCAACAGATTATTATCTTTAGAGAGTATGTCACCAGCTTTTATAATGACAATTTGAAGGTGATGCAATCACAACCAGCCCCACATGGCAACGTTGGCTCAACCAATGGCGTACGTTTGGAGCGGGACTCTCTGTTTATGGAGATAGAGTTCAATTACATTTGTAATTCACTTTGGTGAGATAACTGGTGCTGTTAGTGATGCCTTTGGTTTTTTGACGGTTAGTAATGACATAAACATCTTTATTTCAAAATGTCCTCGGCGTACTGATTCTGTGTATGAGCTGAAGAGCAGAATGTTTTTAGATGGCCTCTGACTTAGATGTTCAGCGTTAATTATTAACTGTAACCTACAACCTGTTGATCCTCAAAATATGCATCCTAAAAATCCTTTAAGTCTAGTTCATCCTGAGTTCAGTCTCTAGCGAATCCCTCGATAGTCAGAGTGAGCGGCTGTGCCTCCGTGTTGAATCTCTGGCAGTGAGGTGAGGGGAATCGTTCTGAGGCACTCGCGCGGGAAACCGAACTCTGATAGGACTGGAGAATTCTCTGAACCCTGTTGAACTGATCCTGATTCAGAGATGTATCCTATCAGAGCGGAGGATATCGCCCAGATGACTGTCTTTCTCAAAGGATTTCTCTTTCAACTTTCTGTGTGAGGATTGTGGGTACAGATAAAGTGCGGAATGGCTCAAAGCCTGCAGAGGACTCTGTCTTTTAGATCAGTGGCTCTCAACCGGCAGGCCGGAAGAGTCATGAGCTGAGAGCAATGCTAAATACAAATAATAACATATTACTAACCACTGAATCTTGCATAGGTTTATCAACTTTTAAAGTTGAGTTTAAAAGTTTAGCTCAATCGACAGTATTTGTGGCATAATGTTGATTACCACTAAAATGAATTTGGACTCATCCCTCTTGTCCTGTGTACTGGGTCACAGTGATGCACTTACAATGGAAGTCAATGGGGCCAATTCGTAAACGTTAAACACTCCCTGTTTCCAGAGTACAGCCACAAGACGTAAACAATATGTGTGTTAACACGATCTTAGTGTGATAAAACTGCATCTGTGTGAAGGTTGTCATGACGGTAAACACTGTAAACATTGTAACGCCTGTGAATCCCTGATTTTATCACACTAAAATCCCGTTAACATCTATAATGTCTAACTTTTGATGTCTAACAGTGAGTATTTTAGCGTTTATGTAAGTGCATCAATGGAACCATAAATTTTGCTTTTCTTTAAAATAAACGAGGGGCAGAGAGCAGAAAAATTGAAGATGTATTTAGGAACCAATATTCAGCAAATGTATTCATTTCAGCGTATGATTTTAGGGAAATTTATGTTTACTTGATGTCCAATGTAAAATGTGGATCCTGAAGCAAAACTAGTTGAGAACCACTGATTTTCTGATTTAGCTTTCTTTCTTTCTCTCAGTTCTTCTTGAAGAATGAAAACAGGCGTTTGTCTCCATCTGAGAGGCGATGTGTTCGTCTGGAAGGGGATCTTCCTCGCGATCCGCTGAAGGAGTATGGAGAATCTCTGCACTCCTCCTGATGTTTATCCATCAGTTGCTGATCGATAACTCTGTGCATGTCATCCTGAGAGAGAGAGAGAGAGAGAGCAGTGTTTATCATACCATTTTCAGAAGATATTGTAGAAGAACATTGAAGGAAAAGCAAGGACACCGACAGACAGAATGGATGAACAATGAGCACGAGTCCTGCGTCAGATTTGAACCCCGGTTTGATTTCATCTCACAAATCTACAGTTGAAGTCAGAAGTTTACATATATCTTACATTTAAACTCAGGTTTTCTGACATTTAATCATAGAAAACATTCCCTGTTTTAGGTCAGTTCAGATCACTACTTTATTTTAAGAATGTGAAATGTCAGAATAATAGTCTTAATAATAGTTTTTTTCATCACAGTGTGTCAGAAGTTTACATACACTGTTAGTATTTGGTAGCATTGTCTTTAAATGGTTTAACTTGGGACAAACATTTTGGGTTTCCTTCCACGAGCTTCTCACAACAAGTTGCTGGAATTTTGTCCCATTCCTCCAGACAGGACTGGTGTAACTGAGGTTTGTAGACCTCCTTGCTCGCACATGCTTTTCAATTCTGGCCACAAATTTTCAATGAGATTGAGTTCAGGGCTTTGTGCTGGCCACTCCAATCAGAGACGTTGCAATGGGGTAGGCAAACCAGGCAATTGCCTGGGGCCCCCAGCTGGAAGGGGGCCCCCTGAAGGACGGCTGATTACATTGGACCACAGCAACGACAACATGGAACCCCCTTAAATTCTTTGATGGTACAAGACACTGCAATGACACGTCCGGTACCCCCCTAGTTTCATAGTGTCAGAGCAGCAGTTAAATGACAGGCCATGAAGCGTATTTACCCGTCCAGGCATATTAAAAGGAAGTGAAAGCAAAAGGAAGAATTAAAGAAAAAATTAGACACTGGTAAGTGAGAATCTGTTACACTGAATGAAGGAGTTATGTCAAGGGGTGTAATTTGTCCCACTACGCATCAGAAAATGTGGTTGTCATTCCGTAGACTAGCTTACTCTGTCTAGAAACGTGTGATGCATAAACCATAGCTAGTATATCTCTGTACATTTGGCTGTGCTGTGTACACAGAACCCTGCATAGAATAAGTTAGTTATGCCAAGCGTTTAATTTCTCCCATTAGTAGCATAATGATTTGGTTGGCAATTGCTAACAACAACGATGCTATCAACAGTTGCTTTGTCAGTAGACTATGTTAGCTTGTTCTGTCGAAACAAGATGCCTCAACATATGAAGGTAAAAAGTTATTCTAAGTTGAAGGTGTGGTTGTTTGTTGGGGGGTCACCAGGTCCCTCCTGTTTGGGGCCCCCAGAGTCTCTAGAAACGCCCCTGACTCCAACACCTTGACATTGTTGTCCTAAAGCCATTTTGCCACAACTTTGAAGGTATGCTTGGGGTCATTGTCCATTTGGAAGACCCATTTGCGACCGAGCTTTAACTTCCTGGCTGATGTCTTGAGATGTTGCTTCAGTATATCTACATAATTTTCCTTCCTCATGATGTCATCTATTTTGTGAAGTGCACCAGTCCCTCCTGCAGCAAAGCACCCCCACAACATGATCCTGCACCCCCATGCGTCACGGTTGGGATGTTGTTCTTCAGCTTGCACGCCTCACCATTTTTCCTCCAAACATAATGATGGTCATTATGGCCAAAAAGTTTCATATTTGTTTCATCAGACCAGAGGACATTTCTCCAAAAAGTAAGATCTTGGTCCCCATGTGCACTTACAAACTGTAGTCTGAATTTTTTATGGTGGTTTTGGAGCAGTGGCTTCATCCTTGCTGAGCAGCCATTCAGGTTTTGTCAATATAAGACTTGTTTTACTGTAGATATAGATACTTGTCTACCTGTTTCCTCCGGTATCTTCACAAGGTACTTTGCTGTTGTTCTGGGATTGATTTGCACAGTTAACTTAGTGTATGTAAACTTCTGACCCACTGGAACTGTGATTTATAGTCAATTAAAAGTGAAATAATCGGTCTGTAAACAATTGTTGGAAATATTACTCGTGTCATGCACAAAGTAGATGTCCTAAACGACTTGCCAAAATGATAGTTTGCTAATATGAAATCTGAGGAGTGGTTAAAAAATTTGTTTTAATGACTAACCTTTACCTAGGCTAAGTGTATGTAAACTTTTGACTTCAACCATATGTTCAAACTGTATTAGTTAATTTGGCTTTGCATCATGGAACATGT
The DNA here is from genome assembly GCA_032164185.1 of Moxostoma hubbsi. Lineage (NCBI taxonomy): Eukaryota > Metazoa > Chordata > Actinopteri > Cypriniformes > Catostomidae > Moxostoma > Moxostoma hubbsi. Next base: position 4,724,494 of record JAVLUX010000018.1, read on the forward strand.
TATGCTATCAATGCGAATATCACTGTGAGTATGAGTTAACCACTGTTAACCACTGTCAACTATGGAATGAATTGTTCACTTACATTTTTGAAATTTTATGCCAACAAATGTAATGTTTTGACCCCTTCATCAGACAAAACCCCCAACAAATTAACTCCAGTTATAGAGGTCAGATAATATATCAAAATATTTATTATATTTTTTTCTCTCAAATGCGAATAGGGTTGAGAGCCAAGAAACGGTTCTTGTTACATCTTTTAAAAAACATTGGAACCAAATGATTGTCATGACTTTTGGTTTCGTTAACAGTTCTCAAACGTGCATTCTTCAGTCGACGCAGACACAACACCGAACTGTATAAAACATACAGCTAGTGTAGTCTGACTCCCAAACAAATGACTCTTATGAGCCGGTTCTTTTTAATCTACAGCACCAAACATACAGCGCAACCAGTGTAGTCCAATTCCCAAATGAATGACTCTTATGAGCCGGTTCATTTTAATCGACAGCACAAAACAAACTTCCTACCGAACAAATTACTTAATCATCCCGTTCTTTTTAGTGAGTCAAAAACGTCCAAATCATTCAATTTGTCAAGTCCGACTTGAAATAAACTACAAATTCAGAGTAATTATTGGATGGTGCACATTATATGTTTTGTTGTAATTAGTTGTATTTCATGAAAATATTTCTTCCAATTCTAACAGAATTGTTAATGGAATCATTAAGGAACCGGAATCACTACATTTCTTTACGATTCCCATCCCTACATGTGAATGAATCCTGAAGTGTTCTTGACATTTATGTAAAATAAAATATTGCAAAAACAACTTTCACACTAAATGACATGTTCAGACTTAACCAAATGAATCAATGACTTTTCTGTACCAAAAGCTGTGAATACAGGTGAACCACGTCACAGTGAAATGAATGTCATCCTCAGTGCACTGAATGAGCTGGTGTAAACATGGACACAGGTAAGACGGTGAACCCGAGCTCACCTCTAAGGCAGGAGGGGGCTACCAGAGGGGAGAAGGGGTCTGTACGGAAGCTGAGAAAGGCCACTAGATCAGAAACCACAAGAGCCATACAGTGAACAGCCCTGAGGAGGCAAACTACAGGCAGGATGGGAGAGAGAGAGAGACAGGGGAGCTAAGATTTATACAGGGATAGGAGGGCACAAATAACATTCAATAACACACTTGCATTCAGAGGGATAGGTGAGAGAGTGACAGAAACAGTGAAAAGTAAAGGAAAATTCTGCTTTAATAAGATTGGCCCCCTAAAAGAACTGAGGGGGTCAGAGGGTGATACACGTTAAGACATTTTCATACGCTCAACATACAAGAGACAAGCCGGGAGTTAAAGATATACTGTATGAACGGGCAAAAAAAGAAACAATAGACACAGGCTCTGTTCCAAACACTTCCGGTTTACTGACTGCATAGGCAGCTGCCTACCTAGGAAGCGTCCTAAACCAAGTGACTGATTTGGAATAGCTCCAACATTATATCCAATCCAGAAACTTCCGTCAAGGCCATCTAAAACTCTGTTACTTTCACTTGGTATCAAGTATACGAGGAAGGGACTTGACTTCAAGAAATGTTCAGGTTCAATGCAAGTTCATTAAACAGCATTTGTGGCATAATGTTGATTATCACAAAAATAATTTCGACTCCTCTTTCACTTATTTGAGAAAAAAGGCAAAAATTGTGCTTTCAGTGTATATATATGTATATTGTGTACACTTTGTGTAAAAAGAGCCTAGTTGAACTGGGTAGCCCAACCAGGGCTGGACTGGTAATCTGGCATACCGGGCATCACTGAGCTACCCAGGCCCCAATAATAAACATTTTTAATGAAGAATTAATTTAGCAAAATTACAAGATTCACATTTCTGCATTTAAACCTATTAGAACGCCCCATAGACTTCCACTGTAAGTTGTAAGTGTAAATTTTAAGTCTAAATGTCTTCTGGTTTTTTGTGTGTGTTTGTTTGTGACCCACCTGCCAGGCTTCTAACTGCTGAGACAGGTTTATTTTCTGCTGTATCGCGTCTAACAGCTGACTATTCAAAGACATGATGTCAATCTTACACTTCGCCAGCTCCATCTCTACTGCTTTCTTCCTGTAACAGAGAAAAGAATTCCAAGGAAATATTAGGTATATCGTGTAACATGAGATCTTTATTGGATGATCTCAGAAATTTGGCCAGAATTGATCGGGGCCTGTCTGCCTCAGCAGATCGCCAGGCCGGGACCCCGTGAGCTCGCTCGGTTTCCAGCTTATGGCCTGTTATGTCAAGCATATTCGGATAGAGCCCGTCCAGAAATTCCACCATATTCTGACCCTCTGATCCCTCAGGAATTCCAACAATTCTGACGTTATTCCGCCGATTACGATTCTCCAAATCTTCCAACGTCTCCCAGATGCGCTCCAAATCCACCTTGATTGCAGCTAATTCCCTCTCCGATGACTCCAGATAATCGATCCATTTCTCAACATCCACCACTCTTGTAACCATCTCAGTGAATTTCGTCTCCATGGCCGTGATCGAACGATCCTCCAAGTCAGCAACGACCTTCGTCAGCATTGCCGATACGTTCAGCAATTCTCGCCAAATTGCTTTCACCTCTCCGACCAAATCGACTCCCTGGCTCGAGGCCTCCAGTGGGGTGTCAGCTTGAGCACGTAAGAGTCTTTTAATGTCTCCAGAGCCTGAGTATTTTGAATTCTTTGACATATTGTCTTCCTAGAACAGTGAAGGATCAGGGTGTATCGAATCTCACCGGTTTATATCATTAAAAGTATCAAAACTAGCAAAGTGCGCAGAGTTCGCCGATCACATATCCGAACCTCGCATGGCATCACGTGATTCCTCGTGCATAACTTTAGTTAAACATTTGGAGACAAAATTACTCAACTGAAATGTCACATAAGCCAAGAGTCCTCATTTCACTTGGTGAACGTGTGCATGTGTGTCTTACTTGGTGATGGCTTCATCTCGGTCTCGTATGGCGCTCTGTAACTGTTCGTTGGGTTCTGGCTCTTCCATCATCGCTTTCATCCGTTCGTTCTCTTCTCTCGAAGAAGAGACTTCCACTGAAAGCAGCGCCACCTACAGGATTAAGAGCAGAGTCACAGGACAACTGAATTAGCCCTGAATATTGTACGATAGCTTTGTGGGAGGAAAAGACCGAAATTTAAGTCGTTATACACCGATTAACAAGGTTTGAGAGCCCCATAGCTCTCCATTCTCATTCCACTTGCATACATTCAAGGGCACGTTACGTCATTTGGTCATGTAATATGTGGGAACCGGTGTAGTTCATTGAAGTCATTTTTAGGCGATCTATTCCTTTAAGTATTTAATTTGTAATACTCCTTTGAAATATAAGTGTATACCTGATTATGGAGCTGTAGCACCTCCTCCTGGCTGTTGCGTGTTTTTTCCTGTTCTTGTTCGTACAGTTCTCGGAGTTCTCGGAGCTCCTCGCCGAGTTTACGAACCTGCTCCTCAAGAACCTCTTCGTCACTGCGACGAGAACCCTGAATGCACAAATACAGAGAACAAGAACATCTTCAATGTCTGCATGGGCATGCAGGATTCAACCTGTTTTTTTTTTGGTTTGTTTTTTAAATATATGAAATGTGCATTATTCGTTTAGAAGGCTGTTGGGTCATTTTGGAATTCATACTAGTTAACCCCACTGGCGGGTCCAAAGAGGAGCGAAAAAAACGCCTAAACGTTAACATTTTCAGAAAAAATAAGTCAGGCATGTGAGATATCATTTGAAAGCTTAGAATCTGAACTTGTCAACAATATCCATAACTTCTGCATTTATATTACTTAAAATAACAAAATAAGGCCTCAAAACATTTGCTTTGAAAATTAGTGCTCCGTAGAGGTAGTGGGGATAAAAATATTTATATGAAAATAAAAGTCCTTCACATAGCACCTAAATGGACAAGTCATGTATCAAATGAAAGCTCTCATTCTCAGGAATGTGACTGTACAATGTAATATCTTGTACTGTGGTTTGCCGATCACTGCTGCTGTAAGCCTCAAATAGCTAAACATTATATCAGCTTTTACTTTAGGGAGTTTTCAAAAAAAAGTGCAATTGTTTACTTGTCTGTGAGCTTGCTTGGCTGAATAATCTAATGTTATAACTTGGATGTCCAGATCAAAATATGCCATCCAGTAGGGAAAGCATGCTAAACAAATCATCAGAAAAATATGTTTTTAACTGTTGTTGATAAAATGCTATCTGTCATCACAAAGGGGAGGATCTTATCTTAAATTGAGCTTCTGAAATTAGGAGTTTAAATTGAATTTATAGTCCACTCAGAGGCCGAGATATTCAAAGAAACAATGAGGCTGGTGCATGAACTGAAAAATAGACTGAATGTCTATGGATGAGCACATCTGTGAGGGCTAAAATGCATTAGAGGGCCTCAGATCTGTATATTGTGATGGAATATGAAAGAGATAAAAATATTTTTTCTAGTTCTTGCTGCCATTTAGTTGAATGAAATGAGGTAGAGTTTACAAAGTTAGGACAAAAAAAACAAAACTTTCAGTTTATCATAAGATTATAAACACGTACAATATTATTTATGCATAAATGGAGTCTTTTTTTATTTGGAGGGAATTTGTGAAAAAAATGAGACCAATGTTTTTCAATTAGTCCACAGTGTGAATGATGAGCTTTTAAATTCGAGTGTGAAAATTTGCGGGCGGCTGCCCAAAAATGAGTTTATGGGGTTGGAATATTCCAGGTTTAATACAAATTAAGCTCAATCGACAGCATTTGTAGTATTATGTTGATAACCACAGAAAATCTGTTCGACTTATTCCTCGTTTATTTAAAAATCTGTGTTACAGTGAGCCACTTACAATGGAAGTGAATGGGACCAATCTGTAAATGTTCAAATAATCACAATATTTAAATTTTATAGCCTCAAGACATAAACAATATTCATGTTAATACGATTTTAGTGTGATAAAATAGCTTATAGGGTTTACAGGCATTGTATTGTCATGGCAGCAAAGTTGATAACACAGATGAGGTTACCAAGAGATTTTATCACACTAAAAACATGTTAACATGCATATTGTTTACGTCTTGCAGCTATATTTTTATGGATTGGTCCCATTCACTTCCATTGTAAGTGCTTTACTTTAGTTGCATGCTTTTTATTTTTTAATAAACATGTGAATAAATGTGCATTACAAATATTTTAGTGGTAATCGCCACTAATGCTTTCATTTGAGCTTATCCTTTACTAAACCCGGAACGTTCCTTTAATCGACTAATCAGATACAATTATAGGTAGATGCCAATCTAAACATATATAGACAAATATTGACCAATAATCGACCTGGCTGATATATCGGTCTATCACTGTTATTATATTTTATGTGAAATGTAACATACCGTAGATTCATTGCCATCCAGAAGGTTTTGCGTCAGTCTGCGCAGCTCCAGCAGACTGGCGTGTAAACTACCCGTGGGGACATCTTTAGCCGACAACGTCTCAGAAGACTCGTCCATGGATGAGTCTGTGGACAGGGCGGAGTCTGTGATGTCATTTCCTCTGAGCTGTGAGCAGATGGAGCGCACCAGACAGTAGGCTTCCCACAATTGCAGCCGTAACTGAAGGAAAGAGACAGATGTGTTTAACAGACTGAACATCTTATCTTCAGGAGATATGAGCAAGGAATTCGTGTATAAAATTTGAGTGTTTCTGTGTGAGAGAAAGAAAGAGAGAGAAGCTTTAATAGAGACAGATATAAAGTGAGAACAGACCATAATGTAACTGCTTTTCACTGCACATCTTGCCATTGCAATCTCTAGGCACGATCATGATTTCAAGCTCGATTACTCTTCCTAGTGCTTGATGCATGCGCAGAGCGCTAGATGGTGCTATAGGAAGTGTAATCGAGCTTGAAATCATGATCGCCAAGGAGACGGATGTCAAGATGTACAGTGAAAAAGTGAAATATTTTATTCTGTTCTCACCCAAAACTGAATTGATCACTTCTGATGACATGGATTAAATCACTGGAGTCATATGGATTACTTTTATGATGACTTTATCTGCTTTTTTCTGCATTCACTTGCATTGTATGGAGCTACAGAACTGAAATATTCATCTACAAATCTTCATTTGTGCTCTGCTGAAGAAAGTAACTCATACACATCTGGGATGGCATGAGGGTGCGGACATGATGAGAGAATTTTCATTTTTTGACATTTCCTTTCAGTGGGTGGTTCTTAGTCAGAATTAGCTCAATGTGGACCAGTGTTGTGGAGTGATGTATGTGTACCATTTCTCTCTCCTGCTCCATCTCCTCCTGCTCCATACTCTGTTCTATCTCACAGAAGAGGCTGTTAGGATTCGGACTGAAGCCGTGTAGACTCCGTTCCTCCGACAGTTCTTCTAGGCGAGCACTCATCTGCCGGTGAGACAAGCGCACTTCCTGCAGCTCCAAATGACTCTGGCGCAGCTGGTGAGAACACACAAGAGAGTTACACACACAAAAACACACCTGAAGGAACACAGGTTACACACACTTCTTCGAGATGACATCAGACAGGCACAGGAGATTTATGGGTACCAAAAACAACTACTTTATTTGAAAAACCAGGTTGGAGAAAGACGTTTAACTCACCCCCAAGAAATAAAAAAAAAATAACAAAATATTTTTCTAAAAGTCTCTTCCGGAAAAATTCCAGTTTCCAAACATCTAAATTAATGAATCCAAAATATAAGAACAAATAATATAAAGATATATATATATACACACACACACACTCACCTAAAGGATTATTAGGAACACCATACTAATACTGTGTTTGACCCCCTTTCGCCTTCAGAACTGCCTTAATTCTACGTGGCATTGATTCAACAAGGTGCTGAAAGCATTCTTTAGAAATGTTGGCCCATATTGATAGGATAGCATCTTGCAGTTGATGGAGATTTGTGGGATGCTCATCCAGGGCACGAAGCTCCCGTTCCACCACATCCCAAAGATGCTCTATTGGGTTGAGATCTGGTGACTGTGGGGGCCATTTTAGTACAGTGAACTCATTGTCATGTTCAAGAAACCAATTTGAAATGATTCGAGCTTTGTGACATGGTGCATTATCCTGCTGGAAGTAGCCATCAGAGGATGGGTACATGGTGGCCATAAAGGGATGGACATGGTCAGAAACAATGCTCAGGTACGCCGTGGCATTTAAACGATGCCCAATTGGCACTAAGGGGCCTAAAGTGTGCCAAGAAAACATCCCCCACACCATTACACCACCACCACCAGCCTGCACAGTGGTAACAAGGCATGATGGATCCATGTTCTCATTCTGTTTACGCCAAATTCTGACTCTACCATCTGAATGTCTCAACAGAAATCGAGACTCATCAGACCAGGCAACATTTTTCCAGTCTTCAACTGTCCAATTTTGGTGAGCTCTTGCAAATTGTAGCCTCTTTTTCCTATTTGTAGTGGAGATGAGTGGTACCCGGTGGGGTCTTCTGCTGTTGTAGCCCATCCGCCTCAAGGTTGTGCGTGTTGTGGCTTCACAAATGCTTTGCTGCATACCTCGGTTGTAACGAGTGGTTATTTCAGTCAAACTTGCTCTTCTATCAGCTTGAATCAGTCGGCCCATTCTCCTCTGACCTCTAGCATCAACAAGGCATTTTCGCCCACAGGACTGCCGCATACTGGATGTTTTTCCCTTTTCACACCATTCTTTGTAAACCCTAGAAATGGTTGTGCGTGAAAATCCCAGTAACTGAGCAGATTGTGAAATACTCAGACCGACCCGTCTGGCACCAACAACCATGCCACGCTCAAAATTGCTTAAATCACCTTTCTTTCCCATTCTGACATTCAGTTTGGAGTTCAGGAGATTGTCTTGACCAGGACCACACCCCTAAATGCATTGAAGCAACTGCCATGTGATTGGTTGATTAGATAATTGCATTAATGAGAAATTGAACAGGTGTTCCTAATAATCCTTTAGGTGAGTGTATATATATGTGTGTGTGTGTGTGTGTGTGTGTGTGTGTGTGTGTGTATAAACCTTATAGTTTATATCAAGTAAATAGTCTTAAGTACATAACATTTGGTTTTGTTTCTAAAGGTTTAAATAATTGAGTCTTATGACATCTGATGACATGGTGTCCATGGCCATAATTAAACACAAAATCACAAGACTGAAATAAGTAACTATAATTTGCATGAAGAAAATGAAAGGGCATCTATTCTGCCCCTTTTCACAAGATGTCATTTAAATCTTTGGTGTCTCCAGAATGTGTCTGTGAAGTTTCAGCTCAAAATACCCCACAGATCATTTATTATACCATGTTGAAATTGGCTGTTTTTGTGTGTGTGTCTTTAAATGCAAATGAGCTGGTGTGTATCAAGAATAGGGCGGATTTCTGACATCTCTGCTTCGGATAACTAGACATCATAAGCAATATGACTGACAGTGAAAATAGTGGTGTTCAGCCCGATATGTTTAAACCGGAGCCAGACACTGATGAGGGAGAGACTCCGTCAGAAGTAACAACTTTGAGAATGAACCAGGAAGTGTCCGAATGGTTATTTGATACATTTATTTATTTGTTTTAGAGTTTTTTCAGCAGTTTTGCAACGATGGATGAGCAACACACACACACAAATTCTGCTGCACCGTTCGCTATGCGCTATAACGAAATAACACAAACAAACATGTTGAACACACAAATGTATGGTGGTCATTCACAACGCAGTCTGGTGTAAAATGATTCTCGCAAACATAAACGCATTTAGGTAGATTGGAGGGCGCATTCCCTTCAAAAACAAAACTTCAGCGGCTCAGATGTCGGGAGTAAATGAAGACTGCTATATTCATTCTTACATCCAACAATAAAACACCTCAATCACTCCGGAGACATTCTTGCCTACAGCTGCTCCGGCACTGAAACAATGGCAGACTCTGTACACAACTCGTTCAGGGCGTGTCTAAGCAAAAACAGCAGTGTCCGACAACAGTCGTGGGCGTGGCCTGTACAGTGTGATGTCACTTTTTACAGAATCTGCAAATCTGCATTTGCTGAAACAGTGTTTATGATTAAAGGGGATTAAAAAAGGACTGGGTGGATTTGTATCATTATAGGGTGGTTGTGTTCACACACTGCCAACACACATTTATGTTCAAACACCACGTAAAAGTGCATTTTGCATAATAGGTGCCCTTTAAGCCTATTTTAGGGACTATTGGGTTTTTCCCATTGTGATATTCTTTTCGTGATAATTAAGCACATTTATTCTGAAATTATCATTACTGTAATGTAAAAAAAACAACAAAAAAACAAACAGAATATGCTCATTACTGTAAATGCGGAAAAAACAACAAATGATTTAAACTGTAAAGTAATTATACATCATGGTACTATGAGTTTAATGCATTTAAATCATTCACATTTTAATTAAAACATAATTTTAATATAGTAAATTTACTGTAAAACAGTTAAGAATTTTGAGAATCACCATTCAGAATTAATATATATATATGTGTGTGTGTGTGTGTGTGTGTGTGTGTGTAATTGTCATGAAAATAATGTTGTAATGCAAAAAATCTTAAAACCTCTTTTTGCTAAAACTTTCTAGAAATACATATTTAACCTATTTAAGGACAATTAAAAAATTTTGCATTGTGATATTCCTAAAAATAAGATTCTTTTTGCTTAAGTTAAATATAATTTCTCATTTCTTTCTTTTTACTTTTGGGGTAAAATGTAACCTGTTCTTGGTGGTCACTCACCTGTAAGTCTTTCTCGTGACACTGTTTTTCCAGCACCAGCGTTCTCTCTCTCAGGTCGTCCACTGTGCTCTGAAGTTGTTGGTTTTTCTCCAGTACGGCGTTCACACGTCGCTCCAATTCCTGCTTACGCTCTGACAACATCTTTATCTGCCCAACCAAAACAGCAGGTTACTGACATCGCCATTGTGCAATCGTAATGTTCTTTCTCACTGGTAACCCCTTAAACTACTCAAACCAAAACAAGAACAAACTACAAAGGTTTGTGCTAAAACCTTCCCAGAGTGGATCACAAACATTGTGCCCTTGTCAGCTTTGGGGGAAAAAAATTAAAATGCGAACATTTTTTCTGAGATTAGACCAAACACTCCTAGAGTTTGTGGTATGCTGTTTTGCCAGGCATCAGTGAGGGAGTCAATAACACCTCCAGAGTCAGGAATGTAGAGTTGATAACTTGAATATTTCTGCTCAGAAAAGCCAGTCACATATGCTCAGAGGTTGTTCTTTTCAAAGATCACAAAACTAATTGGTGTTATCAATTATGTTTCATCGAAGTATCAACTTTGTCTCAGATGATTCTCCTAAACATCCTTAGAGAAAATCTAAATGGACACAAATGAGTCAATTGTTGACACAGTAAGAGTACAGATCTATAGAATGAATGTGAATAGCATAGCTCAGATTATTGCTCTTGCAAATAATATTACAAGTCTCCATTTAATCTCACTTCTGTCTAATATAAACAATTGAGAATGTGAAATAACATTGTAATGAGTCCAGAGGATCTTTTATGGTAAAAACATTATTTTCATCTGTTAATCTACTGAGTGTACTAGATTACTTCTGCATATGTTCACACTAAATTATCATAATCTATGAGATAGCTCTAGGAGAATTACATTTATAAATGTATAATTAATTTCATAAAAGTTGGTGAGAACATTATTCATTTTTCACTCCAAAATCAAAAGACAGAAACAAGAAATTATATTTTCTTACAGAAAATTAAGCCCTATTTTAGAAATTTTGCATTATGATCAATATTTTTTATGGAAGCCCATTTTCAGCGCAAAAAAATCAGCTTTTGATAAGTGATCATAAATGTATTATATATTTAAATATAAAATATATCTAAAAATATTATAAAGTCATAATTATTGTATTCAGAGTCATAATTTTGAGATAAAAAGTCATAATTATAAGATACTAAGTCATATTAACGATAAAAAGGACAAATGTTTTAGATTCAAAGTCATATTTATTAAATAAAATGTCATAATTTTGAAATAGAGATTTATGAGGCTTTGTCTCAATTATGACTTAGTATCTCATTATAATGACTATGACTTACTATCTGATAATTGACTTTTTATCTCATAATTATGACTTACTCTATCATAATTGACTTTTTATCTCATAATTATGACTTACTCTATCATAATTTACTTTTTTCTCATACTTCTGACTTAATATCTTATAACTGACTTAATCTAATAATTCTGATTTACTATCTCAAAATTAACTTTTTATATCATAATTATGATTTACTATCTCATAATTAACTTTTTATCTCATAATTATGATTTACTATCTCATAATTAACTTTTTATCTCATAATTATGACTTACTATCTCATAATTGACTTTTTATCTCATAACTATGACTTACTATCTCATAATTGACTTTTTATCTCATAATTATGACTTACTATCTCATAATTGACTTTTTATCTCATAATTATGATTTACTATCTCATAATTAACTTTTTATCTCATAATTATGATTTACTATCTCATAATTAACTTTTTATCTCATAATTATGACTTACTATCTCATAATTGACTTTTTATCTCATAATTATGACTTACTATCTCATAATTGACTTTTTATCTCATAATTATGACTTACTATCTCATAATTGACTTTTTATCTCATAATTATGATTTACTATCTCATAATTAACTTTTTATCTCATAATTATGATTTACTATCTCATAATTGACTTTTTATCTCATAATTATGATTTACTATCTCATAATTAACTTTTTATCTCATAATTATGACTTACTATCTCATAATTAACTTTTTATCTCATAATTATGATTTACTGTCTCATAATTAACTTTTTATCTCATAATTATGACTTACTATCTAATAGTTCACTTTTTATCTCATAATTATGATTTACTATCTCATAATTGACTTTTTATCTCAATTATGACTTACTATCTCATAATTAACTTTTTATCTCATAATTATGATTTACTATCTCATAATTGACTTTTTATCTCATAGTTATGATTTACTGTCTCATAATTAACGTTTTATCTAATAAATATGATTTACTACCTCAAAATTGACTTTTTTAATAGAATTATAACTTACTATCTCATTATTTTGACTTTTTCTTATAATTATGACTAACTATCCAATAATTTGACATATATTTCATAATTTTGACTTCCTATCTCACAATTATGACTTTTTATCTCAACATTATTACTCTGAATCTAATACTTATGACTTTGTCTAATAAATATGTCGTAGTATCTCATAATTATGATTTATCTAAAAAATATTTATGGGGCGGAAACGGGCTTCCATTATATATCATGACAAGTAAGCACAACCCTCATTCATTTTCATTACTGTAAAAATAATGCTATATTATTTTAATTGTAAAGTATTTTTAAATTGTTGTAGTATTTGTTGTAATGACTTCTTTCATAACAAATCTCATAACATAACATAATTATGACTTATCATCTCATAATTGACTTTTAATCTCATAATTATGTTTTATGTCATAATTATGACTTACTATCTTATAATTTTGACTTAATCTAATAATTATGACTTACTATCTCAGACTTTTTAATTACTATCTCATAATTGACTTTTTTTCTCATAATTATGACTTACTATCTCATAATTTACTTTTTATCTCATAATTATGACTTACAATATCATAATTGGCTTTTTATCTCATAATTATGACTTACAATATCATAATTGACTTTTTATCTTATAATTATAACTTAGTATCTCATAATTGACTTTTTATCTCATAATTGACTTTTTATCTCATAATTATGATTTATAATCTCATAATTGACTTTTAATCTCATAATTATGTCTTATCTCATAATTATGACTTACTATCTTATAATTTTTACTTAATCTAATAATTATGACTTATTATCTCAGACTTTTTAATTACTATCTCATAATTTACTTTTTATCTCATAATTATGACTTACTATCTCAGAATTTTGACTTACTATCTCATAATTGACTTTTCTCATAATTGTGACTTAATATCTTTTAACTTTGACGTAATCTATTAATAATGACTTACTATCTCATAATTATGACTTACAATAACAAATATGACTTAGTATCTCACAATTAGGATTTATCTAAAAGAAATTATGTGGCTGAAACGGGTTTCCATTTTACAGTATATCATGACAAGTAAACCCTAGTTAATATTCATTACTGTAAAAATAATTATATATTATTTTAATTGTAAAGTATTTTTACATCATGGTAGTAGTTGTTGTAACACCTTTTAATTTATAACAAATCTAAAATAAAATACTGTATTACAATGGTAAGAATCTAATCTAAGAATATAGTCATAATGAAAGTCTTAATGTTCCTAAAATAGGCTTTATTTTCATTTTATTTCTAAATTATTCAATTTGGGTGAAATTTACCTAATTAAACATGTAAACTGGACAATAAGGCTAGTAAATAACAGTGTCTTGTGTGTCCTGATTGAACCAAGAAGCATCATGATTGGAAAAAGATTCCCTTTCTCTGTCTCTCTGTCTGGCACTGACTGCAGTTTCAGGAACACCCAAACATTGCAGCATTTTCCTTAAAATAGAACAGAAGATTCCTGACTCAATTAGAGCCGGAGTACATACTACAAAACAGAGAGAGAGAGACAGAGAGATTGTTTTTTATTGTATATGTGTATTGATGCTTTGGCAGTATTGCATGAAAACAATCATACCTAGAATGTACTTTGAAAATGAAATTTAGAGAGAAATAGTAACAGATAAAGACAGACAGAGAGCGACAGAGTGAGTTCAGCTGATCCTGTATATAAGATAATTTGATTGACAGCTCATCCTTGTATTGATAACTTTTCTTGTAGCTGGCTAATTCCTTGACATAAGTAAAACCCAGTACTCTAATGTCATGAGATACACCTCAGTATTATGTAGTACTCTATACTCTGACTTCAACAAATATCTAATTAGATAGCAATGAGTGGTTGCCAGGGCATTGCCATGTGGTTGCTAGGATGTTTTCGGTGGTTGTTGTTCTAGGGAGTTTTGGGTGGTTCCACGGTGGTAACTTACTGGTCCAAGTCAAAAGTGCCAACCTGAAGTCTCTGTGATACTGTATCTAGGTGCCACTTGGGTCCCTCCTTCAATGAAAGTCTGTGGGATTTTTTTCACCGCTTTTATCATCTGCCATGCAAAAATCGAAGTTCGATCACTTAAAAAAACAAAAGCACACCTCTCCTCAACAATCTGAACAATTTGAGGTATCTTTCATGTCCGCAGCACAAACTGCAGGTTGAGTTATGTGGCTGAAGTTTAGATGTAGGAGTTGGTTATGCTGAGTAATAGTGATGCTTGATTAACCTCATGAGACCCGAGCGTGACTGTGTGCATTTTGTGTGCAAGAAATTAGCATAATTAATTCAGATTCAAAGTAATGGCCAGCATCATCCAATCACAGCCAACCATGTTAAAATAAAATGATGCATTATAAATGGTGAATCTATGTACTGATGATCATCGTCCCGTGTGTGTCAAACATGTTGAGTGATCCAAACATCATCTGCAGCCTGAAACTGAACTTTTGATCAGATTTTAGGAGTGAACGCACTTAACTGCAGAGAGAGATATAGGATGATCCCTTGCTCCCTAATTAGAGAATGACACCTCCAGTGTGCTGTCTGTATGCACTGGTCCCAGAACAGTTAGAAATGCACCTTATTTTCATCCTAACTCCATATAAAGCCTCTAAATGACACATTTTTCAGCTATTGGATGAACCCATTTATTCTCAATGTGATGCACAGTAAATATTGGATCTCTAAGGAAAAAATGTGCTTAAGTACTTAAGGCAGGCTGAGCGACGATTGTGCGGAGCGAGGCCGGGCTGGACACCTGCAACGGATTATCTGGCCCAGCTGTGGGTGATTGCATCCGTAACGAGCGAGAGATAAAGCCATGACGCCATGAGCGGCAGTCCGGGAGAGAGAGACCAATGAAGCTGTGTGTTTATGTGGAGCTGAAAAGCGTGGTGAAAAGAAGTGGTTTTGAATGTCGTTGTTACACTGAAAAGTGCTGACAATAAAGTGTCTTATGTTGGACGTTTGACCGGCTTCCACCTCCTTCAGTGAGTCGACTTCCTTACAAGTACACATTAGCGGTCAATGCGTTTAGCAGTGTGGCGTTTTGTGATAAATCGCTCATATTGGATGAAACTAGAGACTCCAATCTTTTGACTCAAACAGGTTTCAGTGTAAAAACTTAATTAGGTTTCTTACCAAATTTATTTTTGTTGGTGTTTCTCCTAAAGACCAGCTCAGCTGTAATCAGCACCATGTTGTTTTATTGAAAGTTTATCCGTTACTGACAGCACAAAGTCTCCTGAACTGAGATCAGTCAGTTTAAATGACTTACGCGGGGTCGCACGAGGTTAAAGAACAGAATGGAGATCAGGAGTTGCATCTGAGCTATATGTCTGGGTATATCACAGCTTTTATATCTGGCCTGCATGATCTGACATCATGTTATTATAACAGTCATGGGCGAACAGTCGATTATATGAATTGTTAGGTGATGCAACATGCAAAAACAGTAATATTGTAGGTGGATTTATCTTTAAAACAAAGGAAATCGTATAGGTTAAAGGGATGAGGACACGCTGTTAAAGGGATAGTTCACACTTCATGTGATTCCAAACACGTATGACCATGCACTTCCATTGCAGCTTACAATTCATACAATTAAAGACAACGGTGATCGAGATGTCATTCTCACATATTGTGTTCAATGGAAGAAAGAAAGTCATATGGGTTTGGAACAACATGAAGGTGAGTAAATTAAGCCACAAAAATGTTAATGATATCCCTTTAATGCTACAATATTATTTGCTGTGGTTGTTGTCCCCTCAGTTTAAGTTTCTTTTCAACACTCTGTATTAGCAAATCTCCTGTAAACATTGAACAGCTCTTTCACAGTTTCGCTTTACTAGTAGCATAAATCCACCTTTACAGCTACATGTTTTACAAGAACAAAACATAATGAATGTGTACTGAACTCACGAACTTATACATGCAAATGCACAGATCCATGCAGTAGATGTGTATGAGAAGTTGCATCTTATCACGTGGCTTCTTGAGCGCGTTACGCCGGAGACGTAGCGCGTGTGGAGGCTTCATGCTATTCTCTGCTGCATCCATGCACAACTCACCACGTGCCCCATTGAGAGCGAGAACCACATTATAGTGACCACGAGGAGGTTACCCCATGTGACTCTACCCTCCCTAGCAACCAAGCCATTTTGGTTGCTTAGGAGACCTGGCTGGAGTCACTCAGCACGCCCTGGATTCAAACTCACGACTCCAGGTGTTATAGTCAGCGTCTTTGCTCGCTGAGCTACCCAGGCCCCCCTCAATAGCTGTGTTTTAAAACTTAGTGAGCTGACTCGCAGTCTGCTGCCGACATAGTTACTTTCTTTGGCAGCATCATTACTGTAATGGAACCTTATACGCGAAATGGTCTACATAGGGAGCAAGTCTGTACACCATACAAAATAGTGCTGCTCATTCCAATTGTGTGTTTGATGTTGGCATGTTGCTAAGCTAACAGTTTGGTTCCCTCATTAGGATACAAATAAATAGCGCACACAAGTATTGATTAAAATAGTGCATTTTTAATCAGATAAAGATATGCTATTTTGTTGCACTGAACAAAATGTGTGCACATACAGCATTTGGAAAAGCTCACATTTGATAGTTTTGCTCTGAATTGATCCGTAACTTGATAGTGGCCATTAATGACAGCTCATGAAACACACTGGCAATGTTTGTCCTACACTGACAGAACACTCCACGACTCATTTACATCAAAGTCTTTCATATGAGTTTGTGAGAGGACCGGCTTTGATGCTCACACATAACAAAGCAATCAGGATGTGATCCAGTGACATTTTGCATCACAATGATATGACATCACGGAGATAGAGACATTGCAAATGGAAGACATGCAGACAGGAGTAAATGGTTAATAACTTACTTCAAGCCCTTGCTGTTTAGTGCAGGATACAATAATTAAAGGAAGGCAAAGAGGAAATCAGGTATAAAAGGGAAAGACTTTCAAATACATCAAGGTTTTTATCACTGACTGCTTGTGAGTGACATAATTCCTCACCTCGGCCTGTAGGGTCTCGAGCCGTGTCATGTGTTGGTTTGTGGAAATGCTCTTTTCTCTGAAATCGTCTCGTAATGAATGGACCTGAGTAGATAACTGCTTCTCCACCTCGGCAGCCTGAGTAAAAACACAAACACACAGGTTCATATCCAGAAGTTACATAACTACACTATTTAATATCTTTTTTTAGCCAACATCCAAGTCTCTTCCGAATCACTAGCACTCAGTATGAGCAAAAGTTGTAGTGATGCTTGCTTTAGAAAACAAAACACTAATCAGCCGTGACAAATAATGAAACTTGCATCCGTATGAACTTTTCTGTTCACTCTGGTAGTTTCCTAAACGAAACAATGAAAATAAATGCCATAATATGACCTGAAATATGGAATAATCTGGTTTGAAAAAGTGAAAAATCTCATCAGAAATATGGAAAATCTTATCTGAAATAATCAGATTTGAAATATAAAATGATCTGATCTGAAATATGGAAACATTTGATCTAAAATATAAAATACTATTATCTGAAATAAAATGAAATATGGACTAATCTTACATGAAATATTGAATAATTTGATTTAAAATATGGAATAATCTGACCTGAAATATGGAATAATTTTATCTGAAAAAAATTACAATATGATCTAAAAATATGAAATATGGAATTATCTCATCTGTAAATATGTAATAATCTGATCTGAAAATATGGAATTATCTCATTTGAAAATATGG